>JAWDJE010000003.1:313121659-314334159 GCA_035047345.1 Bradypodion ventrale
AGTCTGCTCTTCAGATCATTCAAGACTGGTGGCTCTCCATACAACAAGGTACCCTGTTGGTTTAGCTTGACCACGGCTTCTTTTTCTGGGTGGCCAGATTTCCACACATACCATTCCACAGACAACTGGGAAGCACGGCTGCTCCGGTTGTTCACCAGACATTCCAGGGTCACCCATCCATTCTCTAAAATTGTCAGGTTCTTCTGACTCTGATTCACTTCCAAGAAGTTATCTGGGAAAAGGGCAAGGAAATATCAATGGACAATACAGCAAAGCCAAAACAGCAACCTTTCTTTTTCTTAACATTTCAACTCTGCTTCGTACTTTTGTTTTTCATTTTTTTAAAAAAAAGATTTTTCTTTTTTTATGTTGTCCATGAAAACATATTTCTGTCTAATACAAGGGTTCTCAATGTACGGCCTGCGGGCCGGAACCAGGCCATGGTACCAAACAATCCAGCATGCAACCTCGCTCCAGCTGCCACCAGCGGAATCGGCCATGGACTCATTTACGGCCGTCATAAACACTTTACTACAGGCATAAATGAGTCCGTGGCTGTCGCAAACATGTTTATGACAGCCGCAGATGCGTTTTATGGCAATGTTTAGGCAGGGGGAACCACCAGTCCAGTCCACTCAGCTGTCTGAGGGGGTGCGGTCCAGCCCATGGCTAAAAAGGTTGAGAACCCCTAGTTCATTGCCAGTTTTCCCCACTTAAAAACAAAACAAACAACAGTAATAAATAAAGCTTCAACATGAAACTATGTCATGTAGTAATGAATAAATAATTATTTGTGAAATGTAGTGATTCTAAAATATCTTTTGACAAAATCACATCAGCAAGTGGCAGTGGTGGGTATTAACCTTTGACAGTACCCTTGACTTTGTTTTGTTGACATGGGCAATTATGTCACAATCTCACATAAATCATCCAGTTGTTCACAAAATCTCTCTCGCATGGCATTACTGGTCTGTTCATCTTAAAGTACAACTGGACTCTTTGTTGTTGCTTTTGCTGTGATTGTCTAACACAGCTACCCCTGCGTTTTCTTTCCTGCTGGGATAGTTTTTGAAGCAAAGAGAGCACTTTCCCTCTGTATTTGTAAACAGCTAGTACAATTCCGAAATCTGAAGGATATTTAGGAGTATTCTTCCGTGCATGAAAACTGAAGGCAACAATAAGCAATGTATGAGCTACCACAGTGAATGTGGGCGAGAAGGGGCACTGCAGACATAACATCCACTAATAAGGTTTAGAGACTGCAAACGTACCAACCAGACCATTTGGAACAGAAGCAGAGCCTCACTAGAGACTAAGAATTTCCCTTGCAGCTACCCTTAATAGGACACAACTTCCCCCAAGCTGGCAGCCTAGAGCTCTTTGATTTAATGCTGGGCTATTTTTGACATTGTTTATTGAGTGATGTTACCCGTTTTCAGCACCTCTGCTAATGAGTGAGGGAAAGCAATGTAGAAATTCTAGCACACAAATCATATTTTTGCATTCATTTAGTGTGAATGCTAACAAATAGCCAGTTCAACTTCCGTGATTTGATTTTCTTTTTTACATGTTGATTCAGATTCTATAGCTTTGAGGTCCAAAGGACTTTCTATGTTCTTTGTAAAGGCTGCACTTACTCGATCATGCTTATATATCAAACGCTATTTCAGTCTCTAAACATGGTTTTGTATCGGTGCTGGCCAAGCTCTATCCCAGTGATAGTGAACCTTTTAGAGACTGAGTGCCCAAACTCAACAGGCTGCAGAGGGGCAGGGCGAACTCTGTGCTGGGGGAAGGAGGAAGCACTCCAATTGGGCTGCTGGGTAGAGGGGCAGGGTGAACTCTGTGCTGGGGCGACGGCATGCGTGCCAACAGAGAGGGCACCAAGTAGCCCCTCTGGCACGCGTGCCATAGGTTCGCCATCACTGCTCTATCCTCTGAAGCAGAATTTATACAAATTTCTCTCTCCCACCCCTCGCCTATAAGTCTCAGTATCCTTCAGCCAATATGATTCCAGGAGCTGCAGGCCAAAAATCTAACTGTTCAAGCTCTGCTCTGGAGTTGCACAGGGCACAGAGAAACCCAGAAAATATGTTTCCCCAGGAGATCTGGTCTTAGCCTGACTTTTGGGACATTCTCTGAAGAATGTGAACTATTTCTCAAGGTTAACCCCCCCCCCCACACACACACACAAGTAACTCTTGGCCCCCCCCCTTCTCTTTTTATGCCTTTAATATGTGTGTCATTCTTCTTTCCCTGGAACTGGTGGGGACCTTTCAAGGGCAAAATGTTTAAATGTTGACATATTTTCTCAGAACTGCCAGCCCTCCCAGGGTCTCAGTCTGCAACAACCTCACCTTCTGCCTCTCTGTTTGTTAACTGGAAGTTTACTGATTCATTGAGAGCTCCCTTAATTTCCCTACACAATAGTCCTGTCAAGAAAACAAATTCCTCTTGGAGCTGGTCCCTTCTGAAGAGGCTGAAAGCATGGGGATAGAGACTGGGATGCAATACTTGCGCTGGGCCACATAAAATTGTAAAACTGCAGTGTGGAAGAAAGGAGCAGCAGCAGAGAAGAGGAATGTGGCAAACAGCATTCCCCAAGCAAGAAAGGCTGTTTCTCATAAAATCCCCAACATCTCAAGGGCATAAGAAGGGACAGATGCATACCTGTCAAGTTTTGAATTTGGAAAAAAGGGAAATTTCCCAGCAAATACAGGATACTTAACAGGTATGCTTATCCTTTGCTGCCCTCCAATGGCGGCAATAGGGCATTGCAGTCTAATTAATATGGGATGACGGCAGGGAAGAGGGTAAAATAAGGGGTTTTCCCGGCCAATACGGGATACTTGACAGTTAGGCAGATGCCTTCTGTAAAATACTTTTGAGTACAGAAGAAACAAACATGTTTCCCTTTAGCGGCTAAAAGACAATAATAAAGGCACTCAAAGATAGCTTTCAGGGGGACACATGTGCCAAGAAAATCATTCCTGCAGCTGGACCAAGAAAAGCATTCACAGGGGCTTTGTGCACTGAGGCTCAGGAGACTCTCCCTATGAACTGCAGTCTGTAAACCAGGGGTTTCCAAACTTTTCGAGCCATGGGCCGGGCACGTGGTTGAGTGGGCTGGTCATGTGGATCCTCCCACCAGAAGCAGAAGTAAAACACGCTTGCAAACGTGCAAAACGCTGCTGTAAATGCACCTGCGGATGTCACAAACACGTTTACGGCAGCCGTAGGTCATTTACGGCAGCATTTTGTGTATGTGCGGGCATGTTTTACTTCCGCTTCCAGGAGCAGCGTGGGCTGGATGATTTGGTGTCATGGGCCGGATCTAGCCCATGGGCTGTAGTTTGGGCACCCCTGCTGTAAATCATATAGCCTGGTGATACCTGATAACTTCTGTGTGGCAGAAACAGGACATCTGGGCTGCTGGCAGATTGGCTGCTATAGATCAAATTCACTGCAACATAGTATGTGAATTGCCTAAGGCACATTATTTTCCCTCTCTCCAAGGTCTACATAAGGATATAAAACGATGTCTGGTAGCTTGGCTTCCCTAATCTAGCATTCTATCTCCATATGTGAGATGTAAGAACAATATTTCATTTCAGTTATACCACATCCTTCTCCAAATTCAGGAAGCCACAGTGGACAAAGCACCCTTCCGCTCATGCCTCCAGCAACCTATATTGCTCTGGAGGTAGTAAATAAAGTGCCATCACTGGTTTGACCACCTAAATTACCAGTGGCAGAAGCTGCATTTATGCTCCTGAGGGATCTATATTTAGCAGAAAGGATATACACAAAGGAGATTGGAATAGCAGCCCAATTTGTGTTTGGCATGGAGTCATAATAATAATTTTCATGTCAGAAATTATTCCGGGTTGAAAGGATTTTTGCTGGAGAAACTCCGCTCAGGGGACGGCTGAATGAGGCTCCTTTCACGTCCCCAAGATCTTTTCCCACCGAAGTGGTCCCTATTTATCTACTTGCAATTTCTTGCTTTTCAACTGCTAGGTTGGCAGGAGCTGGGGCAGAGACGGGCGCTCAATACATCGTGCAGTACCCGGGTCTCGAACTGCCGACTTGCCGACCTTCCAGCTAACAAGGCGAGCTTCTTAACCACTGAGCAGCCTCTTTGGCACAGAGTATAGTGGTGGTAGGCAGGATGGCAAAACACAAAAGCATTAGGCACAGTGTGAAATTAAGAACAGATGTTCCTTTGGAAAAACCAATTCAATTCAGCTGCAAGGGAAGACCACCTTGCCAAGAGAAGATTGTGCACAGCCACCTCCACCAGTCACCTCTTCCATAAGGGCCCTTCACAGCCCATGCAGTGTGAATACCTGGCAACTTGACAGTGACTTCAGTCCGACCGGAGACTTCCTCAGCCAGTTTATACCAGGCATGGTTGGGGTTAAGCAGCCATTCCTCCACGTGACAGTAATAGCTGCCGCTGTCGCTGACCTGAGCCCTCTGGACGGTGAGGCTAAAGAGTCCCCCGGACAAAGACCTTTCAAACTGCAGCCGTCCTTTCAGCCCTTCTTCCTCTGCGTAGGTGCCGTACTCAAACACAGAGCTATGGGTGGTCTTCAGAATGAGCTTCCCGTCTGTGTCGGAGGGTCTGTGGACATACCACAGGACAGCAAAGTGAGAATCTGGGCTGGTCTGGGACTTCACAGAGCAGTTCAGGGGGATGGGTCCATTCTCCACAAGGGTGATGCTCCGCTTTGATTTGCTGACCTGCAGTTTTGTCACTGGAGGAAATGGAGAGAGAAAGAGATAAAGGTCAGTTAATTAAAAAAAAGAGAGCTACATCTTTTGAACACTGGAAGCAATTAAGATTATTAGCTTGCTCATTCTGTCCTATACATACAGCACTTCTGCACAAGTTTGGAATGCTTTTTTCTCTCACAACAGGGTTAACACAGCTCACTCACCTGTCTGTGGTGACACATCCTCTCTCACTTTCTCTAAGCCTCAGCTCCTTCTACCTACATTCAAGGTTTTCAAGCTACACACATCTTTTTTTTCCTTGTAGCTTGATGGTTCAATTGAGTCCTCAGATGCATTTCTATCTTCATGCTCACAATTCTTGGTACTTGCTCTAGACTCTAGTAAAGGTAAAGGAAACCCTTGCTCGAAAGGCAGTCATATCTAACTCTAGGGTTCAGTGCTCATCTGTTTCATAGTCGAAGGGCCAGCATTGTCTGCTTCAGCAGATGTTTCCATGGTCACGTGGCAGGCATGACTAGACACCAGAGCGCACAGAACGCTGTTTACCTTCCCACCGAAGTGGTCCCTATTTATCTACTTGCAATTTCTTGCTTTCGCAGGATCTGGGACAAAGACGGGAACTCATTCTGTCCTGCAGTATTTGGGTTTCGAACTGCTGACCTGCTGCCTTCCAGTCTGTTGAGCCACTGCAGAGTCTCTAGACTCTGGAAACATGAAAGCTGTCTGTGAGGTTTTTCTATTTACTTCTGTGCAGATATTGTCAGGTTAGGGTTGCCATCATCTGCAACTCTTGTCCAAGTATACATTTTTTCCTGATATTTTTTTCAGGAAAAATGTTATTGGCATGAATTTGAAGTGACCCACACACTATGATCATGGAGCCAGCTACTGCGGCACATATGAAATGAGACATGCAGGATTTAACATTGGACTGCAATGGACTGCCGCAGCCTTGAAGATATTAACAAGGTGCTCCTTCACAGCCAGTCCATCTGGCATGGCCTCTTCCACCTCTATGACCATTGGGAATCAGAATAGTGAAGTGGTTCCTCCTCTGCTCATTTTGCTGTTGGGCCCAATATGATGGTTTCCAGTAGCTTTTCCTCCACTGAGGGGACCATCACCCCACCTAAAAGGGGCTCATCCACCCACAGCCATCGACCCTTTAGGTAGTCAGATTATTTACTACCGCCCAACACTCAGCGGTGAGTTGCTACCTCTACGGTCTACTCCATTACTGTAGCGGGATGTCCGGCCAGCCATAAAATCAGGTTAGAGTACCAAAACAGAAAACCTGTCTCAGCACACACTTGTTTTTATAGTAGCTGATCAGACTGATTATGCCACTTCTTTCTCTCTCATACACACACATAGCATTTTACAATCAGTGAGTAATCAGAACATGTTTTCTTATCAGATCTCTTTGCCTTTCTTTCAACTTAATGTAGTCGTTGATAACCCTGTGAATGTGTCAGCAAACAGAATCTGACAAACAGATTAACATGTGAAAAAAAGTGATTGTGCAGGCTTTATGGTGATATGCAAATTTCAAAGGATAATGAAGAAAACCCAGAAGCCCCTGTATAACCGCCACTAAGTAAACAGCTAGAGTACAAAAATCATTTTATAAACTATCTTCCATTACTATTTTCAATTTTCTAAACTCCAAGAACACTTACTATAGCAACACAACAGGCAATATTATGCAGCTATTGTTCACTTAACATGTGTTGCTAAAGTGGTCTCTAGAGCAAAAGACAGCACAAAAACGAAGACACAATTTTCTTCTCAACAGCATAATTTCATGAAATTCTAGTCCTGGGATTTCACAATAACCGTAAGCCAAAGGTAAAACACTGATTTAGTTGTTCACAAAGCCACAACAATTTGCAACACCCTTTGTCACCCTGTCTCCCGTGAACCCACACGACTCCTATTTTGTTAACCTTAACTTCTCAGGTTGCTATACCGGCTGTCTTAGAAGGAACAGCAAGATTGTTATGCACAAAAGAGTCCAAAGGGCAGCTCTCATGACTATAGGACTTTGCTGTTCTAATAAAGCATGCAAGGTTTATGCATCCCAGCAACATATTAAGAAGTTCCCCTGGAGCCTATGCTGCGGCTGGCTGTAATCAGTATGCTAATAAAGTCTAGATAGCTGCGCTATGCAGTGCCATGACATATAGAGGAAAAGAACCCTTGCCTCTTCTCTCTAGGGAGCTTGTTTTAATAGGGAAGGCTTAAGCTCATACTGCTGAGTGGATACTTTCCACCTTATTAATTTTAGGAGAATAACCTCAGCCACCAAGCGGGAGCAACTTGACCCTGTGGCCTTTCCTGGCTAGTTCCAAGAAGGAAAAGGTTATTTCATTGTATCAGTGTTGTGTAAGTTGTTGTGTGTCAAAAGTTGTGTGAGAGAAGGAGGGGCGCATCAGAAAACAAGAACAGGCCTGCCGCCAATGGCTTGGGAGAGTGAAAGTGAAGTACTTTTGTCAAGGATGGGTTGGATATCATGATGTGTGTGAGTGGTTCTCATTTGTGGGCTGAAAGTGACAACTAGCAGTGTCCACACTCCCCATCTTTGGGACTGTCTTCCAATAGATTGCTTCTTGGTATGTGTCTTTCTTGCCTTGTTATTTTGTTCCTTAATCATATTGGAAGGGTACTGTACTTTGAGAAATGCATTTTGCAGATCCTTTTACTTCCACTTCTGGGAGAGATGAGGGTGGCGTGGGACGGATGAATTGGTCTCAGGGGCCAGATCTGGCCTGCGGGCCGTAGTTTGGGCACCCCTGCTTTAGCTTGTCGGTCCCAGCAGATGTGACTGTAACTGAGGGCTTGGCTGTAAACAATAATTCTCCGTGTTTTCAAGATAGATTTTATGTCTCTGTCAGCGCCTTCGAGTCCTTGAGATGAAAATGCAATAAAGTAAGGGATCCAATTCATAGAATTTTTATTCCTCCCACTGCTGTCCCCCTCCCCTTACTAACAGTTTATTTTTAATTGGTACTGGATTATTTTCTGGCACCGTTGCTAAGGAAACCTCAGTTGCTATAGTAACTGTATATGTTAAACGGAGAGCCTATATCTGTTAATAAAATACTATACACACACCACTCTGTGTGCGTGCGTGTAGTCCTTTATTAACAGATTTAGGCTTCCCATTTAACATATACAGTCTACTGTGTCTACTGATTCAATGCACACACACGCGTGTCGAAACATACCATCTGCACTTGTTTTGCTAAAAATACACCATAACTGCACCTTGTGGCACAAAAGTTTTTAACATTTAAGAATGTATCTTCAGAGCATGCAATGAGTAATGTAAAACAAAATGTATGTGTGTGCAGGTTTATAGTGTAGTTGCCTTCTTTAAAACTATGCAGTTCTCCTAAATTTACACAACAAAATACTTGGATTAAAAAAGGGGCACCACCCATCCCAATTTATTTCTTCTAAGCTTTATGCCATGTTAAGGAGAACATTTTTTCTTTGTATCCATGTGAGGAAGAAGATGAGCCCAGTGGGCATGGGTGTCCATGGCGGGCTGTCTTGGATGGCCACAGGACCTGCTGAATTAAGATCCACAAGCTCTCTAGCAGACTTTGGGGAGGAGACGCCTGTGGGACCAAGACTACAGGAAGCTGAGCAGCATGAGGAAGGGACCCAGACAGAAGCCCTTGAAGGAGATGTCCATGCAGAAAGCCCCCAGACAAGCAGAGCAGTTCTCAGAGGAGCCCAGGGGTGTTTGGGACTTGGGGAAAATATGGGAGGCTCTGCAGAAAGAGAAGAATGGATAGGAGACAACTGAGCAAGTTGTACAAAGTGAGGTCTAAATGAGGAAGAGGTTAGAAGAGGCTCCTGGGACATGCCCTGGAGAAGCCTTCTGAAGGATATTAGGTTGAAGTAGAACTTCTGCTCTGTGACTGTCAATATATTTACAAAGAAGACAAGCACCTAAACCAGGGGTGCTCAAACTATGGCCCGGGGCCTGGATCCAGCCCAGGGCCATAGTGACCAGCCCCCTTAACCACATGACTGGCCCACAGCCAAAAAAGTTTGAGTACCCCTGACCTAAACTCTAAAAATGCCCCCAAGCCCTCATATCAGGATGCCCACCATATCAATGAGAAGATCGGCCACTGCCATCAGTGAAGACATACCACCCATTCCTCCTGAGAGCTTCCCACCTCAAGCCTTCAGGGGCTGTTCAATTAGCTTTTCCCTTGGTGAAGGTAAACTGAGGAGGGGGAAGAGGAAGAACATTCCATGGATTTGTAGTCTGAAACTTGGGCAGTGAAAGGAATTACTCCAAGACTTGTTAATGTAGGTTTGACAGTTTCCCCTGAATCTTTGTTAATAAACCCGGTTTTGTTGCAATCATCAATGCCATCATAGACAACGCAATAGAAGACACCCCCACCCCCACCCAGCTGACCCTGCTTGGGCCAGTAGGGCTCACAATTTGGCACTTTGGTCAGACACTTGATGTGCCTGCATGTACTGTACACAAATATACACAGGCAAAAGTTAGAACCCACTGGTTCCTTCCCAATACTTCAAGTTCTGATGGCCAGTGATGTACTGCTGAAGCATTCACTGTGCATCATCACAAGACATAACACTGCAAAGCGATGATGGTTGTTTTAAATTCTGGCTGTTACTAATTTAGCCAGAGTAGGAGAAGCCATAAAAACAACTTTGCTAATTAAGTAAGGCGCTTGGGTGCCTCCTGTATCTTCAAGCTCAGGGAGTTCACAGTGGTGGTTGCCTTGGCAGAGGACTGTCAAAACATGGGGAAAACGGAGTCACCTATGCTAGTCCCCAAGGCAGCTGTTAGATGGGATATGCCAAAACACTACAACTACGAGGGAAGGGAAGAGTAACACCTGAAATTGAGAAGTTGGAGGTGTTACAATTGCCTTCCTGTCATCCTGGAAAGGAATTGCTGTCAAGGACAAATTCCGAAGTGTCCGGAGATAGTTACCGCCAATTAATGAAACTGGTACCAGCTGAAACATGGACTGGGCTGAAACCTTTGGCTACTGGCTAGCAGAAATTACTCGAGGCTGGAATATTCAATCAAAGCTGAGCAATGACTGGTGGAAAGATCTGAATAGAAGGGGAAAGGGTATAAAAGAAAGGATAGCAAAATGGCACTCTCTGGGTTGTTACTATGGTGGTCACCCCGAATGTTCATCACCAGTGGTTAGACTTCGCTAGGCTACTGAGGTCTGCCTTGAAACCAAGCAAAAGTAAGTGAGGCTAGCTAGCTGTTATTGGTTAATAATGATTTTTTTAAAAATGTTCACATATTTCCCTTTTTACTCACAACATGGAGTGGCTTCACTAAATAGCTATTCTACAGGAAATGTTGATTTTGTTGCTACAGATATATATGGTCAAGAGCCTTTTTTGTTCCTAAAAATTTTATTTAAATAAATTCCTAAACCTTTTCTCTAAATAATCCCCGCTCCTTATGTAAATTAGAAAGGAAGCCTTTCAGGAGAATGAATTAACTGTAATTTTTACAGCAGACTCACACTGAAATTAACCTTATGAGGGAAAATGTCACCTCCAACTACCAAGGAATGTTACGATCTTATAATGATTTAAGGACTTTGAGTGTCACACCTTGACACTACTGAGCACTCATTCTGCGCCTGGGCTTCCTATAGATGGCTAATTGGCTAGTATATGAAAAGAACGCTGGGCTAATTAAGCTTCTGATCCTGTACAGATTCTCTTACATTCTTATTCTTTCCTACACCATTGAGGACCATGGCAGATTTAAAGTAAACAGGCTGTGTTTGATATGGAATTATTAAAGCTAGCTCAGCAATTGAATAAAATAAGATGTTAATGCCGGAAGAAGAAAAACACAGGACCCAATAGTAAATAACTCTTTCTTGCTGCAGATATATCCGCATTTGAAAGGCACCAGAACAATATGCATGCTGAGCACCATAGCTCAGTGATGGTGAACCTTTTAGAGACTGAGTGCAAAAAACTGCAACCCAAAAAACCACTTATTTATCGCAGTGCCAACATGGCAACAGGAAAGGGAGGAAGTGCTCCCATTAGGCTGCTGGTCAGAGGGGCGGGTCAAACTCTGTGCTGGGGAGGGAGGAAGTGCTCCCATTGGGCAGCTGGGCAGAGCAAACTCTGTGTTGGGGCAGGGAGGGAGGAAATATTCCCATTGGGCTGCTGGGCAGAGGAGATGGCCAAACTCAGTGCTGGGGCAATTGCACAGGTTTCCACAGAGAGGGCTCCAAGTGCCATCTCTGGCACGCGAGTCATAGGTTCACTACCACTGACGTAGGGAAAGGAAGAAAGAAAAAAAAGAAAAGGTCATACACAGCATGACTATGGAAATTACTCCTCCAAGAAACAAAGTTGCTTCATCCTATCAAGATGTCACAAGTCATGGCATGTTACACCTAGAATTTAAAATTAACCTCTGGCACAGATATTGCAATAGTGGGAATTTGCCAAGGAGAAATGGAATCATGTAGTGGAATTTCTCCACAGGATTTCAGACTCCCCAGTGTCATGTGTCTTTGTTCATGGAAAAATAAGAGGAAAGAATATCAAATCCCACTAGTCAGATCACATGTTAACACTTCTTCAGAAAGACCTACAACTGTTAAAAGTTTTCTTTAACATCTGAAGGGGCACCTGGGCTACACCATAAAAATTATCAAATGAGGAAATGACAATATTTGGTGTAGTCATCCAGGATAGAATGCCTCCCTTAAAATAATATTTGAAAATATTGTAGACTACACTTATCCATTATTATTATTATTATTTTTTGGGGGGGGATTGGTTCTAAGACTTATCACGATTGCTTGAAATCATGGTAAACAGTGGTCTCCATTACACTGTATATAGTGGTCTCTAGTGGCCAGTTCTAGTAATGTGTCTTGGAAAGACATATACAGTATTACGTATTTCTGGAAATTTTCAGTGAATATTTTTGAATTGTATATAATGGAAACCGTGGATACCAAAACCTGCAAATATTGGGGGCTACTGTATAAAATCTTGGCATTCATGCCAACAAAAATCTTATAAGATATGCAGTCATTGTTATTATTTCAATAAAAATACAAAACATAATATCTCCCAGGAACTTCTAGTTAGTACATGGCTAGGGACGATTTGATCTCTCATATCTAAAGTTCAGAGTAATTCTTCCAGCTGGTACCTTTCATCACTACAGACAAATTATACTATTTTCACTTGCTTGATGGTGCAATAGGTCTTCTATCGCCTTTACCTGTTCTTCTCCTGAGTAAAAGCATGCCTTCAAAGGTTCAACTTAGGAGATGCATACATTTTAATTCATAAATTCTAAAACTTGCATTAAGAAGAATCTTACTGGTTTGTCCTAAGGAACAACATTAGGAGTGAGCAAGAAATCAACAAAGAGGCTGCAAGAATCTATATTGGGCACTGTATTATCTCTGCCAGCCATGCAGCCAGGTAAGAGATCATGAAAACCCAAGAGTCAGTAATGCCTGGATGCAGTGCCTAAGGGCAATGTGTTTTTAATATAAAACATGGTACTAAAGTCATGCCTTCAGCCCCCACCCATGGAAGTACAGGAATCATCACTAAGTCTTCTAAAACTTGAACCTGCAGGTCAAAATTTCATGCATGGAAAGGCTCAGCAAAGATTTTCTTTTGTGTTGAGTTTTTAAAAAAATCTTATATCTCTCATAATGAGAGAGATGGAAATAAAGGAGGATATTAACTAAATCAAAGGTGCACAAACTATGGCCCATGTGTGTGTTTTACTTCCGCTTCTGGGAGCGACGAGGGAAGCGTGGGCCAGATGAATTGCTGTAGTTTGGGCACGTCTGGTTTAAGCAGAGAAAATGGCAGCCTAAAATCTATCTTATCCTGTTGCAAAACACAGGTTGCAAGGTGCATTTCACTTCCGCTTCCGGTGGGAGGAACCACGTGACTGGCCCATGGTCCAAAAAATTTGGGCACCCCTGAACTAAATCGTAACATGTAAGTAAATTGTAGGTGTTAGCTGCTGTGCTTATAATTCAAATAATCAGTATAACGAGTCTAGCTGATGATCCTGGCAAAATGTTTCATTTACGAAAGAAGGAGGGATTGTTGAAGACCAATGTCAATGGGAGAGAGAGGAAGAGGGTTTGCTGATGTATATATAGGCAAAGCAGTTCCCCAAACTCATCTGAGCAGATGGGGAGTCAACGGCTGCTCTTTCCAACTTTAAAGGCACTCTTCCCCAGAGGCTAACAATCTTCAAAGCCAGCCATCTTCTGTACAGAACATATGAAATATTACAAAGTTTCCCAGTTGCTTGCCCTAGTTTTTAGAGACTCTGACAGAATTTGGCTTTTTTGATGTATGAGAAAAAAAGGGTAATCAGATGTTGTTGTTCAGTTGCACAGTCGAGTCTGACCCTTTGTGACCCCCTGGACCACAGCATGCCAAGCTCAACTGTCATCCGCTATCCTCTGGAATCTGCCCAGATCTATGCCCACTACATCAATGATGCTGTCTACCCATATCATCTTCTGCTGCCCCCTTCTCCTTTTGCCTTTTATCTTTCCTAGAATCAGGGCCTTCTCCAGTGAGTTCTCTCTTCTCATTTGGTGGCCAAAGTAGTTGTCTTTTCAAGGAGCAGTCAGGGTTGATTTCCTTTAGGATTGACTGATTTGATCTCCTTGCAGTCCAGGGGATTCTCCAGCACCACAGTTCAAAGGTATCTATTCTTCTGTGCTCAGCCTTCCTTATGGGCCAGCATCAGAAATTTCCAGGCCCAGTATGCCCCCCCATTTTGGCCACGATCCTGTGGTTTCCTGCGCATGCGTCGTTTGTTTGCGCATACGCACATCAGTGGTTTCCCACCGCTGCTGGGCCCCCATCATCTCCGGGCCTAGGACGGGAGTCCTGACGGTCCCCCCGTCCAGCTCTCACAGGACCCAGCGGCCCTGGGTCCAGCTCTCACAGCCATACATTACTACTGGGAAGACCATTGCTTTACTATGTGGACTTTTGTCAGGGTGATGTCTCTACTTTTTATTATGCTGCCTAGGTTTGCCATAGCTTGCCTCACGAGAAGTAAGCGTCTTTTTATTTCATGGCTGCAGTCACCATCTGCAGTGATCTTAGATCCCAAGAAGGTAAAGTCTGTCACTGCTTCCATTCCCCCTCCCCTTCTATTTGCCAGGGAGTGTTGGGGTCGGATGCCATGATCTTGGGTTGTTTTTATTTTTTGTTGTTGTTGTTGTTTTTTATGTTGAGTTTCAGGCCAGCTTTTGCACTCTCATCTTTCACCCTCGTCAAGAGGTTCTTTAGGTCTTCTTCACTTACTGCCATTAGGGTAGTGTCATCTGCATATCTCAGGTTGTTGATGTTTCTTCCAGCAATCTTAATCTCAGCCTGTGCTTCTTCCAGCCCTGCATTAAGCATTATGTACTCTGCATATAAGTTAAAAAAGCAGGGTGATAATATACAGCCTTGTCATACTCCTTTTCCTATTCTAAACCAATCATTTGTTCTGTATCCTGTCCTAACTGTTGCTTCTTGACCAGCATACAGGTATCTCAGAAGACAGATGAGGTGGTCTGGTGCTCCCATCTCTTTAAGGACTTGCCACAGTTTACTGTGGTCCGCACAATCAAAGGCTTTGGCGTAGTCAATGAACCAGAAGTAGATGTTTTTCTGGAACTCCCTTACTTTCTCCATGATCCAGTGAATGTTGGCAATTTGGTCTAGTTCCCCTGCCTCTTCAGAACCCAGACTATGTAATGGAACAAAGTATACCCTGAGCTTTATTCTCATTAAATATGGCGGTTTCAGATCAGGGAGAGTGAGAATGGTATGTAAACAATGTGAGCCTCATGGTGTAGAAGAAATGAAATCTTATGTGTGATTGACATTTCTTGCTGTAAAATCATTGTTCCAAAGGTGGACCCTGTGGGAGGAGATATTACCCAGAGACTCACGCACACACACAAGCCGACACAGAGACACGCTCTGGAATGCTGTGCTTGTAAGCTTGCCAAAATGTAGATGCTTGGGAGAAAGGGAGGCCTATGGGCTATCCCTGGAACATGCAGCTTGATTTATTTCTGCTTTGAAATGTTTTCTAAGATATTGCTGGACTGTATCCTGAATCTTGCTATGCTTTCAATATATTTCTAAAAATACCTGAAGAGACTTAGTGTGATTACTTGGCACGCATTACCTGAATCTACACTAGTTTCATGTGCACCCTTTGCTCACTACCTAGATTTCGGTCGGGAGTGACTCGGCACACTGATAGGAAAAGCTCTTAACTGCTGGGTCCAATCTGGGCCAGAGAAGCAAGATCAGGCGCAATCCCATCGCTAGGAGGACTACCGAGTCCTACCTGGGAGTAAGCGGATTGTTACAAAAAGTGGATTGTTACAGACTATACGTCTGAAAGTTCTTGATCCGCGTACTGCTGAAGCCTAGCTTGTAAAATCTTGATAATCAACATAAGCAACAACAAAAAGCAGATGTAGACTTTTCTGAGTTGCAACCTCTTTTACCCCTTTGGGTGTTGATGTAGATACAAGGTACTTGCTCTGGCACTTCTAGCAGCCTCTAGCAGCATTATTTGGTGTTTTTGTAATGTTTCTTTGATGTAATCTCTCCACCTTCCTCTGAGTCTGCCTCGTGGTCTTTAACCTACTCCTCTTTTTGCATATGCTTTGTATGGTATGGAATTCCAAGACATTCTCTCTAAATGAGCAAACCACTTTCTCTGTTGTCTCTGTATGTAGTTTAAGATTGGTTCTATCCCAATTCTTTCCCTTATAATCTAATTCCTGATTTTATCTCTTCTGGTCACTTCTCAGACATCTCATTTCCGTGGTGATTAACTTTTATTTATGTTTTGTTGTAAGTGTCCATGTTAGCACTGGTAACATAAGGTAGGAATGAATATGCTTTGTATGAGGTGTTTCTTTGTGCCGGTTGGCATTGCCTTATATTGTACGAGCAGAGCTAACTGTTGCAATATTTGGTTTGCCTTACTACACTGCATGTTAACCCCATCATCTATTTTGCCATCTTCAGTAAATGTTGTTCCTAGGTATTTGAACACATTGCTAGGTGGATGTGGAACTACAAGGCCAGAAGATCACAGATTTCCAATTCATGCTAGTAACATCTGAAGCACATTTGACAATAAATAGTAAAATATGGCTGAAGCTTCTATGGCCTTTTAACCCACTTTTCATGAAGCCTACTGAGAGCATATTCCATGCACCTGAAGCAGACTATAATCTAAGAAAGTTTCTGTCAAATAAAAGCTGTCACTCTTTATGATACAAGTCTCTCTCCAGTGGTAATGGTAGTAGTAGTAGCAGCAGTAGTTCAAGTAATAATATGACACATCTTTTGTTACAGTACATACAGTTCCTTAAAGAGTTATGCTTGATAGTTCCTAAACTATGGAGATGCATTCTTGGACAGCAGTTATCATAAGATCTATACTAAGGGTCTGAGAAGGAAACCTTTAAATTGGTCCTCTCATCAAAAGATTCTTCTTACCCTTCTGGGGCTCAGACTCCATCTCACAAGGTAAACAAGTTATGTGAAATGCCTTACTAGAGTTAGAGACTTTTCACCTTGATACCCAACAAATGCATGTGTTCACCCGTATAATGCAGCCATTTTGCAAAAAGTGGAATGGCCTGGCATGAGGCTGCTTGGATTTGGTTTAGGCTTTCCCCACAAAGAAACTAAGCAAGCTTCTTCTTCTTTCGTGTATCAATCAAACTCTGAACTGCCAAACGAAGCCACTTAATTGTTTTGTGTTGCCCAAACCCAAGTCCTCATCGATGCATGCCTCTGGCAGCGATCGGCAGACCAGTAAATGAACTGGGTTCTGTATGTCTCCACATTTACCCCATGAGTTGTTGTCTGCCAGTAACCCCCACTTGAGCATGTTGGTCTTGCATTTAGGGACTCCAACCCTCAGCCTATTCCGGGTCCTCTAAGTGATGTAGGGAAGGTTTTGATCCTCAGCTATATCTTCCTTTAATTTTATTCCTTGCCCAATGAGCTCCTTCTTCCATCTTCTAATTTGGTTTTTCTCTTGTGTACCCTCAAGAATGTCTGTTCTTGCCATAAAGCTCTTCCTGGATCTGAGCCGACGTACTTGAGGGTCATATCCGTTCAGAGGGTGTTGAGGATCGCTGGCAGAGGTAGTTTGGCATGGATATTGCCACTTGGGAATTATTAAGTAGGAAAAACAGGCAAGAGTCCTATGAAGGACAGTTATTTCTACACAAGGCCTGTAGTAATGAACAAAGCAGCAAGAGGAGGTCACAGTGAAGTCAATTTACTCTCTTAGAGAATCAAAGACAAATAAAGAACATAATATAATTACAAGAAGGACAGAGACACAAATTATGTGACCAGCTCCCTATGGTACAAGATATGAATGCACTATTCTTCTGCACAGCAGAACAAAATTCCTACTCAAAACTGGATTAACAATGTTGGAAATTGCATTAGGCATCATGGGGAACTGGATGGTGCAATAAGAGTATGAGCAAGGGAAACAACATTAGGCTGTGCTACTATTATCAGCGCTGTTATTAACTTGTCACTTCACTATAGTGTTCCAGTAACAATGAATTATTGTCTGAAAGCAAGCCAACATGATTGAATTACTGGGGAAGCAAGAGGAGAACAGCTTCTTGGTAAATATGACAATATTAACTCAACCCTAAGGATCTTAAAATGACTCCCTGTTTCTTCCTCTCACACTTATTGCCTGTGAAAAATAAAATAAAATAAACTATAGAAAACTTTCAGAATAGATTCTTCAAGACAAGGAATTTCCAATCCATTCAATGTCCTGCAAGCACCAATAGCTACAGTAAATTTCCTATTGTACACATTCTGCTTGACAAACTATTGTCCCTGACTAGTTGCAGAGATCTAGTATGTTTAATATATTTATATTATTGCTTTATTGCTGAAGAAGCAATGAGGAGCCTCGTTGCTCGATGTGCTGTAGTGGTGAAGATGGGCGCCACACTGCATGGAGCTGCTGCTGCTTCTTCTTCCAGAGTAAAATATGCCCAGTATATCACATCAAATAATTATTCTCACAAGACCTATTTCTACATTGGTCTCCTGTTATAAGGATATACCCACTTCTACTGCAGACAAGAATATTCATCAACCAAGTTCAAATTTTGACAGCATTGCTTTTCTGTTCGATTTCTGATGAAATAGCTATCAAAACTGTAATTTAGACTCTCGTTATGTACAATCCATCTGCTTCTTGAATTCACTCTCCCTGTGTCATGCTATCACATCAATACACACAGCATGAATTCAAGGGCTGATACTAGAAATGAGCCTATTTGTCAACTGAAGTAGTCAGTTGGCACTAGTGTCCTTTTCTTCAATAAGACAAGATCAGAAGGCAGTAGCTAGACTTTGTCAGAAACGGCTACAAACTTCTTTGTAACATCTTCCCTCAGTAGCTTAAGAAGGTCTCAATCTCACTGTCACTTCTGAAAGGCTGCAATGCTTTTACATTTCATGAAGCCTTTAAAAGTGAGGCATTCAAGTTCAGCACTTTACTTACATGTGAAACTCGGAAAATTAGAATATTGTGCAAATGTTCATTCATTTCACTTAAAAGGTGAAACAAATATATGAGATAGACTTCACTACATGCAAAGCGAGAGATGTCATGCCTTACTTCGTTACAACTGTGACGATCATGGCGTACAGTGTACATGAGATTATGTGATGATTATGGGGTACATGAGATTGGGGGGTTGGGGTTTTCATATACTGGAAGCAATAAGCATCAATATTATAACAAAGTAAGGCTTGAACTATCTCGCTTTGCATGTAATGAGTCTATCTCATATATTTGTTTCACCTTTTAAGTTGCATTACTGAACTGAATGAACATTTGCACGATATTCTAATTTTCCGAGTTTCACCTGTAATTTCACACAAGATGATTTTGCCCACTATCTCTTTAGGTTATGCTGGCCAATGCAAGCCTAAGGTATTCAATCCTAATGTAAGAAGCTTTAGATCTGATTCTTTGAGTCAGAAGAAAATATTGACATTGAAAAACTGACAGAGCAATTAGATACAGGAATTGTTAAATGCTGTTTGTACAGAAAATGTGGTCTTACCTTCACCAGAAATTGTATAGAGAAACAACTGTAAGTCATAAGCGTCAATATTATAACGGTCCGGCATTGGCTGCCGGGGTGGGTGGGTTGATGAACACCTGGGCTCCCGGTGGTAAATATAAATAAATAAATACTCCGATGCATCTTATACACTGGCATTTTGCCCCAGACATGCTGGGTACTCATTTTACCAACAATGGAAGGATGGAAGGCTGAGTCAACCTTGAACCCTGGTCAGGATCGAACTCACAACCTTTTGGTTTCAGGACACCAATTTAACCGCTGCACCACCAGGACATCTATCAGTGGTCCTTAAAATAGAAAATAAGTACTTTGTGAATGTTCACTTGTCAAAATCACTTCTATGCAACTGGCAGAGGTACACTTGCTGCATGTAACAGAAAGGAAGACCCAGATCACAAAAAGTAATAAGATGGCCTAATAAACTTCAGCTGAATCTCACATTTTATAATAAACCAGGTGACATCTTGCAAATCCTGTAGGAGCAGGGGAGAAGGATGACTATGTACTAGTAATGCCATTTTTCTTAGAGGAAGAGAACTCTAAAAATGTTATACTGGAAGGTAAGAAAGGACACCCACAAGTGTTTCCTTTTTAAAAGCATGTTAAAAATGGAAGCCTTCACAACATGTCAAAATTTGAAGCACACATAAATAAAAAGGCTATGGAAGGAGAAGAATTCCAGTGCAAGAAGCATTTGCCGTCAGAAAAAAACGTGTATGCCTTACTGATTTCTGGTGAATTAGAATGTGGAGCTGTGAAAAATGGAAAATAGAATGTTTTGTTTTCAAAAGGGCAGAAATCACAAACTGAAATAGTTTATCAATGGATAATCAAGAAACCTTAAAAATAAACGGTACTGCCAGAAAATGTTTGGTTAAACTCCATTTGAAGAAATCACCCTGCAAAGAAATGTACCTACTGATGTTGCAGATTGTTCATTAAGAGTCAATATTTGTTAAAAATAAAATAAAAGTCTGTTTAAAAAGTAGATGCATACACACCAACTTTTGAAAATTAGCTTTACACAAGTTCAGAAAAGTGTCGTCTACCTACAGAGTTTCAAGCTACATTGGGACAAGAGTGATAGGCATATGAACCACAGACAGTCAAGCGCATGACGCATTCCCTTTCCCTGTATGTCTTTGAAAGATTCTGAAAACAATGTTATAAATCTGTACCAGGCTACCACTCAGAAATTCATGGTGTCTAGGCTACATTAGTTTTCTATGCAGAAGATGATGGGTTTACCTAGAGATGGAAAGTACTGAACAAAGGACTTTTGGCATGCAAAGCTCTTGACTGAAACCCTAAAAGAGCTGCTGCCAAACTTTGCAGTTGATATGGAGCCAGGCAGAACAACACTCTGACTAGGTTCAAGGCAGCTTCCTATGCTTTTCTATGGCATACCTGTCAACCATCCCGATTTGGCCGGGATTACCTCGTAATTTGACGTCGATTGATGTCATAACCCGCCCCGCGCTGCCAAAACCCCGTAATTTGGCAGCGGGGGAAATGTTTTCCACGCATGCGTGGAAGCGCTACGCCAATTGCGCAGCCCCTACGCAAGCAGCGTAGCGCTTCCGCGCATGAGTGGAAGGGGTAAAACCCTTCCACGCATGTGCGGAAGCGCTACGCCACTTGCGTAGGGGCTGCGCAAGCAGCGTAGCGCTTCCACACATGCGTGGAAAGCGATTTGCGCAGGTCCCGTTTTTCCAGAGCCGTGGGTTGACAGGTATGTTCTATGGTTCTATTTCATAGGTCTCCCTTGCTCGAAAGCCAGTTGTATCTGGCTCTAGGAGCCAGTGCTCATGTACATTTACAGCCAAAAAGCCAGTGTTGTCTACGTCTGCAGATGTTTTCGTGGTTATGTGCAGTGTTGAGCTGCTCCAGGTGCCCACAGGTGCCTGGGCACTGGTAGCGGAAATTCCCCCAGGCCATGCCCACTTGGCTGGCTACGCCCACCTCACTACCCCAGGCCATGGCATAGGGAGGCAAAGTGGGTGTGGCCCACAGAGTTAGCCACGCCCACAGTTAGCCACGCCCATGGTAGGGGTATTAAAAAAAGCACATCACTTGTCATGTAGCAAGCATGACTAGATGCTAGAGCACACGGAATGCTGTTACCTTTTCCACCTAAGTGGTACCTATTTATCTACTTGCAATTCCTTGCTTTCGAACTACTAGGTTGGCAGGAGCTGGGACAGAAACGGGAGCTCACTCTGTTGTGCAGCACTAGTCTCAACCAGTTGTCAAGTTCAGCGTCTTAACCACTAATCCACCACAGTCCCGTCTATTTTATAAGCCTCTATTAAACTGCGGCTGCGGGACTGCAGTGGCTCCAAGTGGTTAAGCTGCTGAATTTGCTGACTGGGAGGTCAGAGTTCGATTCCCAGGTACTGTATAACAGAGTGAGCTCCTGTCTCTGTCCCAGCTCCTGCCAACCTAGCAGTTCAAAAGCAAAAAATTTCAAGTAGATAAATAGGTACCACTTTGGTGGGAAGGCAAACAGCATTGCATGCACTCTGGTGTTGAGGCATGCCTACCACATGTCCACGGAAATGCCTGCAGACGCAGACAGCGCTGGCTCTTTGACTATAAACAGAGATGATCACTGAAACCTAGAGTCGGATACGACTGGCTTTCGAGAAAGGATGACCCTTACCGTTACCATTAACCCATTGGTCTCCAGGAGTTCTTGGTCTCTCCAAGCGGGATGCTACAAATGTTGGCTTCTTCAGGAATCTGTTACGTAGGCCCTTTGGCACAAAAATATTTTGCCACTTGGCAGGCTAGGGATGTTTTAGTAAATGCTTGAAATAGAACAGGATAAAATAAGAGAACAACAAACATCAAGGAGAGGAAGAAGAATCAAATGAATTGAGTGGCATTAGGAAGGAAAAGTTTTTATTTTCACTTTCACTGGTGTGTCACCTAGAGAAGGACAACTACCTAGTACTCCAGGACATATAGCAAAAGCAAAACAGGAAATTCTGTAGCTCCTATAGGGTTAACATATTTATTTCCGTATTAGCTTTAATGTGTTTCCAACTTCTGCCTCACAATGAAATAAATGTTACTTTTTTTAAAGATGCCACAATACTTCTGTTTTTGTTTTGCTTTGACTTTGCACTACATGCTGAAATAGACTAATGTGGCTACTCTTTGAGGACGACTGGTTCTCCCAGAGGAAGAACTAAACAGCACTGAAATTAATAGGCACACTTACAACTTAAGGCTTTGAGTTTATTATAATACAGAATTGAACTGTAAGCCCTGCTGAAGTGAGTCTTTTCTGCTAGTTTAGCTGTAGCAGACCACCTTGCTCTGGGCAAGGTGTTTTAAAAGCACGAATCAAGCTCCTGATCTCGAATGCCCCATTACAAAACAAAAACAAACCAGTAAACAAACACCCCCCTTTTTTATTTCTTTATATCCTCCTAATTTCTGTTACTGAAGGATACAGAGGAATGCCTTTGTCCTTGTTTTTATCATGGGACTGAAGAATGTGATTTTGATCTACGAAAGCTAATACTGAAATAAATTGTTAAGGCTTCAAAGCATCAAAATATTTAGTCCTTGTTTTTTCTTCCCACCTTTAATTTTGCCACTTTACTCATGGGATTAAGGGATTGCAGTGGCTCAAGTGGCTAAAACGCTGACTGGAAGGCGAGAGGTCAGCAATTAGATTCCCAAGTACTGCAGGACGGAATGAGCTCCCATCTTTGTCCCAGCTCCTGCCAACCGAGCAGTTTGAAAGCAAGAAATTGCAAGTAGTTAAATAGGGACCACTTTGGTGGGAAGGTAAACAGTGTTCAGTGCGCTCCGGTGTCTAGTCATGCCTGCCACATGACCACGGAAACGTCTGCAGAAGCAGACAGCGTTGGCTCTTCGGCTTTGAAACAGAGATGAGCACTGCACCCTAGAGTCGGATATGACTGGCTTTCAAGCAAGGAAAACCTTTACCTTTACCTTACTCATGGGATTATTCTTCCCGCGCTCCCACCACAACTCAACAGAAAAGCCTGTGGACACAAGTTGCAACAAAAGGGAGAAAACAATGAAGGCATGCACTGACCTGGCAGGAAAGGCATAAACCACTATTTTCAAAGACAAATAAGAGGTTTTCATCCATGATGGCGCTAATCTTTTTCTCCATACATAACTTGATATCCAAAAAAGTGCTTCTGATGCTGGTCTCCACCTTCAGCTGTGGAAGTGAGAATCTGGATGCCCTGAGTTTGTTTTTCTACAGATTTATTTTATATAACAGTGGCATTTATTTTATATAACACATGTGCCAGAGGGGGCATTCTATGGGCACATGAGCCATTGCTCCAGCACAGAGTTCACCCAGCAGCCCAATGGGAGCGTTTCCTCACAGAGTTCACCCCACTCCTCTGCCCAGCAGCCTGATGAGAGCGCTCCCTCCCTCCCATGTCCAGGGTAAGGTGAGCAGCTCACATGCGCCGTGAGGGTGTGGTGTGGACAGCAGTCTGTTGAGTCTGTGGCGAAGGTGAGTTTGGGCACATGGTCTCTAAAAGGTTTGCTATCGCTGCTATATAAGATGGGAACTGTCCCTCTGCATTCTTGGGGAGCATGGATTTACAGCCATTTAAAATTAGCTTTGGGGTACAGAAGACAATCCTCACCCTCTAATAAACATAGTACTATTGACAACAGGCCTGGGCAATACAGTCAGGGCAGAAAAAATGTATTGGGTCATAACTTTTGTGAAGCATTCACACCCCAAAGGGAACATCTGCGACTGCCAAGAAAGCTGCTTTCAAATTCTTCAGTATAAGGAGGAAAAGGGGTCTGAGAAGAGAAGAACTATGGATGGGGATATATCTGTTGTTCACCAATGTTCATTTGTTTCTGGCACTCAAAAAAGGTGCACCAGAAGCAATGGGGAGGAATAGTGGCATGATAGCCTCAAAAAGAAAAAGAAGGACGGAGGATTATCGCATTATTGCAGCTTATTGTAGCTCTCGGGCCCTTCTTCCTCGTTTTGTAGGCTTAATCATGATGAAAAGGTCTGGAGCAGAGCTACCTGCTGGTCCAAAGAGCTGGTAATCATATGTTGTTCAACCAGGCCTGGAAAGAAAGGCTGTGTGAACTCTGAAGTTCTCATCTCCTCCCTATAGTCCATGGATTCTCGCCCTGCGGCCCGCGACACCATTTCTTGTGGCCCCCCACTACCTCCACCACACCAGGAAGAGCCATGTGGTGGAGGAAGAGCAAAATAGCCGTCCGGCCCCTGAAGCTGTCTGAGGGAACGTGACCATGCCCCTGGCTTTAAAAGGTTGAGAACTCCTGCTATAGTCCCTCAACAAGCCGTACCTGTGCCTCACCCCATCTTTCCTAGCCGGCTCAGGGAAGATAACAAGAAGTAAGAATCCTAACTATAATAAAAAGTAGAAATCAGTAGACTATCTTAACACTCCCAGTCAAGCGGCTCATTTAGACAGCCCTGCTCACTGCACGATGAATAAGGTGTCTTCTTGCATCATTCAGAAAGAAATGTATTCCCATCATCACAATGTCACCAAGTCACATTTTCCACTCAATTGATGGGATTCCTTGCCTGAAGCACTGTACAGTACTTAATAACACAGAAACAGCTTGTGGCTGTTCAAATCCAACAATTTGACTTGGGGTAGATGTCTGAACAATATACAGTATTTGACTCTACAATCCTCCTATGTAATATAATTAATATTATTTTCTTGCCCTGCGAGAGCTGTCTTTCGGATAAAATTCTCATTCAGAGAGAGTTGGAATTCTAACAACAAGCAAAAAGGGGGCAGTGGTTAAAATGACCCTGTCAAGTACCCCTCCAGCACTCTAACACAACTATACCAAGCACAGTGATTCTCAAACACTAAGTATTTCCTTCTGTTCTGCTTTTCTCCCTCCTTTGATGTGCCAGTCCCTTAGTGAATAAAGCAGAACAGTTATGCATATAATTATGAGTAGAGTCTGACCTTGCATTTGCAAAGAGGAAAAGCGCTTTTAGGCAACAGTGTACCATACAAGGACACTGGAAGGTTGGGTAAGGCTAAAAAAGTAGAGAGTTGAACAAATATACGGTGGCCTAGTGATGAAATTCATCAGGAAATAGGTTGCACATTTAACCCCTTGACTGCTGTACCATAAAATAGCTTCTAAGGAACCTTCCCTCAGAAGTGGCAAAGCAAGACCAGGGGACATTATCAATTCTATATGCTGTATATATTTTTTAAAATACCAATTATGACCTGTCTTGAGTATACTAGAAAGATGGGGAAATATAAGTTGATATAGTTTGCATTTAAGACATTTCTGAGGAAAGATAAACAAGAATAAATGCCATAAAATGTGATTTCCACATAGGTTTTTGTTTTTAAAAAACTTGATACCATGCATTAAAAGAGAAAAACAGGTTATTTGTCTGAAATCTCTATAGTCACATATATGAGTTTTGTACCTGTGCAAATATTATTTCAGATGTTTGTATAACTACCGTATATACTCGAGTATAAGCTGAGTTTTTAGTCCCCAAAATGAGTCCCCAAAAGGCGACTCGGCTTATACTCGGGTCAGTGACCACGAGGGTCCCAAGACCGCATCAGATTGAGATGTGCTAACAATTTAATTAATTTTACCATATTTTCATGTATTTTGATTATTGAAACTTACTAGCAGCTGCTGCATTTCCCACCCTCGGCTTATACTTGGGTCAATCTATTTTCCTGCATTATCAGGTCAAAATTAGGTACCTTGGCTTATATTCGGGTTGGCTTATGCTCGAGTATATGGTAGGCTAATATTTTGCCTTCCAGTTCAGCAATTTAGACTGCCACAGCAACAGCTGAGTCCCTATTCTGGGGGAAAGGTGTGACATTGATCAAAAGAATAAATGTCACGATGGATCTTGTCTTTTGAGCAGGTACTTCAATTTTATTAGGTTAAAAAGACTTCACTGACATTGTAATTTTGTCTTGACATTTTGTCTTTATCTAAGGACCTTTTCTGCTTCTTGTTTCACCCATAGCTCTAAAGCAGCTCCTTTGTCTTTTCTGTGCAGAGAAATTCATTTCAATCAACAGCTTTATATTTGTTGTTTTGATAAGGGGTATCTTTCTAGTGTTTCATTAAACAAATACCGTATTTATTCGTGTATAACGCGCAAAATTTTATACCAAAAAAAGAAATCAAAGTTTGGGTGCACGTTATAAACGAGGACTGGTCTTTTACTTCCTTTTTAGAATTGGGTCGGCTGTCTATTGCTGCGGCGGGTGAAGGGGAGGCGGGGGCGTGGCTTTGAAGAAATTGACGGGATCTGATTGGGTGGCGCGGGAAACGAGGCGTGGCCCGGAGGTAGCTCGCGCCGCCCCCACCCAGGAGCGTGCAGCAGCGGCGCGCGCTTCCTTAGGGCAGTTCGAGCGAGGCTCCTGGGGGTCGGAAGTGCTCGTTTTGGATTGCATTTTCTTCACCCTGCAACAGGTGGGTCTGATTATCCCCCCCTCCCTCAATGTTTTAAGACGTGCTCTTATGAACAATTTTATACCGAGGTTTCATGGAAAATTAGGGGTGCGCGTTATACACGAGTGCGTGTTATACACGAATAAATACGGTACTAAAGAATCAATATTTTAGGCTCAAAGCAGTCTTGCAGGACCAATAGATCACACTAGCCAGCTGCTGCCCCTGGGCTTTGTTTCTGTTAGCTTTTCTCATAACCAACCATCCAAACTTAGCTCATATTAATACTGATTGCCCAATCAGTGGTGTTGAAAGAACAGCATCAAATAGAGGAGTGAGCGTGATTCAGGAGCAGTTCCAGACACAAGCTGCTATAAAAATTTCAGAGTATCATTCAATATGCCTTGTTTGTGATCCTGAACTACCCAATTCATTTAACAATGGTAAGGCTATAGACCATAGAGACTATAATTGAGATCTACCATATTTGCTTGAGGATAACATCCACTCCCCCCCCCCCTTAAAATACACTGGAAAAATGGAGTGTCTTGTAATGTATATAGTGGCCTATAGAGGGCTATTTTGGTAATGATAAGGTGTGTCTTATACTTCGATGCATCTTGTTGTTCTTCAGTCGCACAGTCAATTCCGACTCTTTGCGACCCCATGGAACATTGCCCTCCATGCACCTCTATCCTCCACCATCCTCCTCATCCCGCCCTGCCCTGTGCCCACTGCATCCACAACGCCATCTAGCTATCTCATCCTTGGCCATCCCCTTATTTTGCCCTCCACCTTTCCCAGCATCAAGGCCTTTTCAAGTGAATCCTCCCTTCTCATTTGGTCTTCAAAGTACTTCAGCTTCATCTTTGTTATTTGTCCTTCTAAGGAGCAGTCAGGGCTAATCTCTTCTAATATTGACCTATTTGTTCTCCTCGCTGTCCAGGGGACTCTCAAAACTATCCTCCAACACCGCATCTCAAAGGTGTCTATTCTTCTGTGCTCAGCCTTTCTAATGGTCCAGCTCTCACAACCGAACATTACCACCGGGAATACCATTGCTCTGACTATGTGGACTTTTGTTTGCAGTGAGATGTCTCTACTTTTAACTATGTTCCCCAGGTTTCTCATAGCTTGTTCCCAAGAATCTGTCTCCTTTTTATTTCATGACTGCAATCCCCATCTGCAGTTATCTTTGCTCCTAGGCAAGTAAAATCTGTCACTGCTTCTACTTCTTCCCCATCTATTTTCCAGGGACTGATAGGGCCTGTTGCTATTATCTTGGTATTCTTGATATTGAGTCTCAAACCAGCTTTTGCACTCTCCTCTTTCAACCTAATCAGGAGCTTCTTTAGGTCTTCCTCATTTTCTGCCATTAAAGTGGTATCATCTGCATATCTCAATGCATCTTATACACTGGCTAATATGGTAATTTTTGTTACTGACCCTTATAGTTCAATGTGCATTAACAGTGAAGGTGATCCAGTTCCAAATATTCAGCACATACCCGTTCAATGACAGCCATACAACCTCAATCTATACCAGTGATGGCCAACCTTGGCACTCCAGGTGTTCTTGGACTTCAATTCCCATAAGCCCTGTTCAACAGGAATGCTGGCCTGGGCTTCTGGTAATTGAAGTCCAAGAACACCTGGAGTACAAAAGTAGGCCATCACTGATCTATACTATTCTGTAGAAGGTATAATTTCAAAAAAGCTGAGAAATGTCTATTATAAATACTAGATGTACCTGTAATTCAGACTACTCCTCAACAACAGAACTATAATAAACTTGTAACTTCCATTTTAGAATGTTCTTGTGGAAAGAAGCCACCAGGAAGCTTTTTAGACTACTAAAAAGACTGAACAACTATCCAAAACCAAATAGCACAACAACTGCTCCTGGCAGGTAAAACCAACCATTGCATAATTTAAAAAATCTTCAAAGGGGAATTCAGAGCAAATCTTTTTATTGCCTTCACATTGACTGAGCTAGAAGAAGCTATAACAAGATGAAGAAATGGCAAAGTGTTGAGATTTGATGATATCTGGATTGAGCAAATTAAACAATTTGGGCAAAACACAAACAAATGGCTTCTTCAATTCTTTAATAATTGTTAGATGAGCATACAATTCCAAAAATATGGCAGAAGGTTAAAGTAACTGCTATACTTTGTTGTTCAGTCGCACAGTCAATTCCAACCCTTTGCGACCCAATGGACCATTTCCCGCCAGACACCTCTGTCTTCCACCATCCTCCTCAGCCCGTCCAGCTTTGTGCCCATTGCATCTACAATATCATCTAGCCATCTCATTCTGGGCCGCCCCCTTCTTCTTTTGTCCTCCACCTTTCCCAGCATCGAGGCTTTCGCAAGTGAATCCTCCCTTCTCATTTGATGTCCAAAGTACTTCATCTTCATCTTTACTATTTGACATTCTAATGAGCAGTTAAGGTTGATTTCTTCTAGGATTTACCTATTTGTTCTCCTCTCTGTCCAAAGTACTCTCAAAACTCTCCTCCAACACCACATGTCAAAGGCATCTATTCTTCTGTGCTCAGCTTTCCTAATGGTCCAGCTCTCACAACCATACATAACTACTGGGAATATCATTGCTTTGACTATGCAAAAATTTGTTTGCAAGGTGATGTCTCTACTTTTAACTATGTTCCCCAGGTTTCTCATAGCTTGTCTCCCAAGCATCAGTCACCTTTTTATTTCATGGTCGCAATCACCATCTGCAGAGATATTTGATACTAAAACCAGGTAAAGAAACACCAGATCCCAAAAGCTACAGAATAATTTCCCTACTATGCTACTTATACAAAGTGTTTTAAGAAATGGTATTAAATCATCTAGCCCATGGGTGGCCAAACTACAGCCCATAGGCTGGCCCGGCCCATGGCATCATTTCATGTGGCCTTCTGCCACCCTTGCTGCTACCAAAAGTGACCCCTGGTGCATAAACGTTGACAATCCCTGCCCTAGATGATGGCTAAAATAAAGGGAAAGTTTCCTGAACACATCTTGAGCTCTAAATATTAAATCAGATGTTATACTAAATCTATGGAGAGAAAAAACAACATAATTTGCTAAATGGATGAATGCCAAAGAGACTCTCTCACCAGGACAAGATTCCAGCCAGACTATCTGGAAGTTACTTAATAAGACTCTGATGCAAAGTAGGAAGATTAAGGAATAATCAAGTAAAATGGAGTGACTTGGTCACAGCAAATTTTCTGAGTATGTGGAGAAATTTAATTAATACAACATAGTCTGATTATTTTAACTTGTTTTGAGTTTTTCCCATATTTCATGTACTTTCATAATTTTAAATTATGCAACACAAGAAAGAAAGAAAGAAAGAAAGAAAGAAAGAAAGAAAGAAAGAAAGAGGCTCAGAATAACTGTAGTTGTATCTGAGAAGCATCAGAAAAATGATTCTGGCCCCCGTCAGTTCCTCACAACTCTCAATTAGAGGGTCGAGCTGCATCTAGAATAGATTGTAGGTCCCACTACTGTAGTTGGTTGCTCTTTATATACATATTCATTTTATGTTATTTTGAGTACAGTTTATACCAGCTTAACATCCCATGGCAATGAGTATTAATGTACAGCAAGATACCAAATTATGCACATTCAGGTAGTGACCCACACGGCAGGCCAGCTGACTCACAGAGGTTCTTAAATTAATTGGCCCATGAGATGAGCTAGTTGGGAAAATAAGTGTTCTCTGAGCCATACATACAAGGATAGACCACTACTGAGCGGCTGCCCTTCTTTAGTCTACAGCTTTCAGCCATTCTGCTCTTTATTGCAGTTCCAATCAATTTGCTTGTTCACTGGCCCACAGCGTTCAGAGCAACTTTTTATTGACTGACATGTCTTTATAATACTAACTGCAGTCTCCAATCCTGGCAAAAGAGCTGATTTTAGTGATAGGTTTAACATCACCATTCACATTTTTTAAAAAATTTTTTGGCTTCCCTTAATAACAACCCATCTCCCTTAATTATCGATATCTAAACCAGTGTTTCCTTTGATTTTTGAACTTTAATTCCCTGAATCTCAAGTCAATTCCCCAAAGCACTGATCAGCCAATGTACTGACTTAGATTTCTGGAAATTGAAGTCCCCCTCTGGGATGTGGGCCCCACGTTGGAAACCACTAATCTAAATCTTTGCAGGTTTGCCAATACAGTAAAACCCTGACTTACAAATGCCTCGAGTTACATAAAATTCAACTTACATAATGATTTTATATTAAAACCATGTTCCGATTTACACGATTTCCTATGGGTTTGCTTCAATTTAAGTAAAAAATCATTTCCCTATGGTTTGCTTCAATTTACATACAAAATTTCATTTTTTCCTATGGGTTTGTTTCGAGTTACAAAAAATAATAATCAACAAGCAAAAGCCTACAGAATGGACTTTTTTCCTAAGTAGGGTTTTTACTGTATCTATATTGATCATAAATTTTGATATTGACAGAACTGTGTGGTCTTTTTGATAAAGTACTTCTAAAATACAGTGGAACCTCATACAACAATCAGCCCGTATAGGAATGAAATCACATAACAATAAGGTTTTGGGGTGGAAATGGCGTCCCGCATAACAATTTTCCCTATGGAAAAAAAATCATACAACAATTTTTCAATGGGAAAACCACTTAGCAAAAAAATAATAATAATCATGGCCAAGTTTGAGAAACTAAGAAAGCGTTTAAAGCTCTTAGAGACATTACATTATTTCTCATTTTGCTGCCTTCTACATCTTCACAGTGCAATCTACCTCTCAGGACTCTTGTGAGGGGCGAGGGGGGAGGAAGAGAACCATGTATGTTGCCTTAAGCTTAATGAACAAAAGACTAGTCACAAATGCAACAAACAATCAATAAAACAATTATTCCTTTTTTAGAAAGCTAAGTCTAAACAGAGCACTTATTAAAGCAACTGCTCTTTCCCTTAGTTTGCCCATTTCACAACCAGTTAACCCAGACCTGTGATTACATATCAAGCACCGGGAAGATAAAGAGTCAAGGGTAGAAAAGATTTGTTGACATGCCCTGATGCTCTCACTATTTAAGAAGTAAATGCACCTCCCTTCCATTATAACGGATTTTATTACAATGGAATGAATCAGTCTATCTTGTTCATGGTATCAAATGGTTACATCAATCCTGTTATACCAACAAAGGTCCCATGAACACTGATAGCAGTGTTGACTGGGCATTAAAAAGCTAGTTATAACTTGTGTGTCATATTTTAGCAAGGGAAATTAACCACGCAAACCACACCAGATCTGCAGCAATGTAAAAGCCAATTCAGAATTTAAATATGAACTACAGTAATTTCTCTCTCTCTCTCTCTCTCTCACACACACACACACAAAAGAAAAAGTTGGATGTAGCCAACTATATGGAATTTCCATTTCCTCCCCCACAATGGAAAATAATCTCAAACTGGAGAACATGTAAGTATGAAACAGCCTTGTGGTTCTCCTCAGCTAATAAAAAAGAGAGACACGGACATTTTCAGGTGAAGCTAGTAGTATTCCAACGAGTATTTCCCTTGCTTATTCAAATGGAAATCAAGGGCAACAAGGGTATTGCCTAGTCTAAATGAGACATTCCTGATTTGCATATATATGTAGCACATCTACGGGAGAAACTCGGAAAATTAGAATATCGTGCAAATGTTCAGTCATTTTACTTAAAAGGTGAAACAAATATATGAGATCGACTCACTACATGGAAAACAAGATATGTCATGCCTTACTTTGTTATAATTGTGATGATCATGGTGTACAGCGTACATGAGATTATGTATTATGGGGTACACGAGATTTTTTTTTTTGGGTGGGGGTTCATAAGCTGTAAGCCATAAGCATCAATATTATAACAAAGTAAGGCTTGAACTATCTTGCTTGACATGTAATGAGTCTATCTCATATAACGTATTTTTGGACCATAAGATGCACCTGACCATAAGACACACCCAGTGTTCAGAGCAGAAAAACAAAAAAAAAAACTAATACTGTATTTTGCACCAGCAACCTGTGGTGGCGCTGCAGGGGAAATGGGCAGGCCAGGCCAATTGCACTGAGGAAGGAAGTGATACTCTAGCCTAGCCTCTTGCTCTCCTTTCAACCAGGAAGCATGTTTTCCCCCTCCATTTTGTCCACGTGGAGTAGAGACAAAGGCATCAAGGTAAGTGAAACCCTTTCTTTTTAAAAACAGGTTTGGTTTCCCACTTAAATGCATTGGGAACATACAAACAGAAAACTTTTGAATACAATTTATTTCCAATGCATTTAAATGGAAAATTGCAATTTTCGCCCTCTAGTGGCCACTTGTTTTTCATGTCCCCCCCCCCCTTGCCCCAACAGCTGAACGGCGGCAGGAGTAGTCTTCAGCTAGCTGCGGCTCTTGTAAAATATCCTTTTACAACAGCCACAGCTGGCCGAAGACCAGCATTTGGACTATAAGACGCACCCTCATTTTCTCCACTTTTAGGGAAGAAAAAGTGTGTCTTATGGTCCAAAAAATACAGTATTTGTTTCACCTTTTAAGTTGCATTACTGAACTGAATGAACATTTGCACAATATTCAAATTTTCCGAGTTTCACCTGTATATCTATGGTGCTGCTTTCTAAGCCTTAACGCGACTCGTGTTTGGAAACTTAAGTGCACTAATGCAGGTGAGGTCGGTGGCAATTTGATTACTAGCACAAATCATCCAAAGCAATTCCTTGCCAGGGGTCATACATAAACATATTTGCTCAACTGCCTACTATGCAGCCATCTGTCATATTTTTTGTCCTTGATATGGGTCTGTTGTCTTTGTCTGAGCTCTTCAGACATATTTTGCTACAGCATCATCTTGAAATGTCTTACAAAAAAAATGAGGTGATCAATAGCAAGCAGCAGATAAGAAAGAAGATTTTTGTTTTTTACAAGTTCTTCCATGTGCACGTCTTAGCCTCACCCTTTTACAGGGGTCAGGCTACACAGCCTATCAGAAATGGACCTTTTAAAAATTTGCTTCTTTTAAATATTCATAAAGGAGAACTACTTTTGAAGTTGTCAGTTTTGATATGACTCATTCCCATTATGAAAAGGGGAAAAATCCATTACAAGGAGTTAGCCAAGACAGCCAGGTTTACACGCAAGACACTTCTAACTGGAATGCTCAAAATTCTGGTTTATTTTGCTTCCTTCTGATTAGTAAACGTCAGGTCAAGGTCTCCCTTGTTCAAAAGTCAGCCGTGTCCAACGCTAGGGGTCAGTGCTCATCTCTGCTTACAGCCAAAGAGCCCGCAGACATTTCTGTGGTTATTTGGTAGGCATTATTAGATGCCGGAGCACATGGAATGCTGTTACCTCTCTTGCTGAAGCTGTAGCTATTTATCTACTTGCAAGTTTTTGCTTTTGAACTACTTGATTGGCAGGAGCTGGGACAGAAACTGAAGCTCACTCTGTCGCTCAGTACTCGGGTCTCGAACTGCTGACCTTCCAGTCATCAAGCTCAGCATCTTAACCACTACAGCCCATTCCTTCTGATTACTGGCAGTGTTTTAATCTAAATGCAACACAAAACTATAGTTTAGTTTTTAAATGGGATTTATAACCTTCTCTGTTTCAGCAGTGAGCTTAGAATTTTTTTCATTCCAGTTTTAGACTTCTCCAACTCAAATGAGGGGGAAGATTGCTAAAAACTAACAGTTCAACTCACTAAGTTCATGCAACTGCCTGAGTATTTTTAAGTCCTAGGCATTCCATCTAAGTGCAGGGTCCTATTTAGGGGAAGGAAAAGACAGAAAAAGTTCCCCTGACTCGTCCCCCCCCCCTACCCAGCTGAAGGTGTAGATGCAGCGAGAAAGAGGTTAAGAAAGAAAAAGCAGCCTCAGCTAAGCATCATCAGATAACAGTTGAGTGATGTCTGCCTCATTTCTGCTGAATCCTTCTCAGCAATATTTGGACATCTTAATAAAATTGAAGAGCAACTAGATGCCTTGTCCCGGAAGCATCTGACAATACACATTCGGAATCATGAGCACATAATAAAACTAAGGTGCTGATAATTTTACAGCATGACCAAATTATAATAGCCCTTCCCAGTAAATCAGAGAGTAAACAAAACAAAAAAGGCAAAAATGTTGTGGTACCTTAAAAACTAACTGCTATACAGTATTTTAATGTTAGCTTTAATGGATTAAGTCCACTTCGTCAGACATAAGAGTGAGCCTTCATGGCGCCAATTTATACACATCAGGTACAAAGGCACACAATGGTTGGCAAAACAGATAACAGATAAGTTTACAAATCAGTATGGCTTTTTACAACTGGTAATAACAGAAGATCCCTGATTGTTATTTCAAATTTGTTGTGTTGCAAATGGTTAGTAGATGGATGCAAAATTAACATTGTGGCATTACCCTTCAGACCTCACATCTATTGACCATGCTGTGTGACAGTAGACAATTATGTGAGTGACCCAGGCAGAGCACCAAGTCCTTCCTTCATTCTGTGAAGTGGGCTGAGGCTATGGGTGAGAGTCACTCTTCTCTAGTTTGTTCTGTAAAGGTGGTGTGGGAAATTTCACCATATAACAACCTTGACTAATATTCAAACCTTTGAGAAGGTTGTCCAACATATGTATATATTTTATCTCTGTTGTCTCTCTCTTGATCCTTGTCTTGTAATTTTCTGTTCCAGAATAACACAGCTACCACTTTAAAAACTTCCCAGTAAAAATAGTCATTTATGGACAAACAGAAACAGAATAATTTTTCCCCTCACTCATCTCCTGGGAATGCAAAGCAGAAGCTAAAAAACAAAGCAATCACACTTATGTACCACCCCATAAGGCTTAGTGCACTCTCTGGGCGGTTCACAAGTTAATTTTATCGACTACAGAAGGATGGAAGGCTGAGTCAAGCTTGAGCCCTGTTCAGGATTGAACTCATAACCTTTTGGTTTCAGGACCACTGCGCCACCAGGGAATTCCAGTCTAGCCGTCTGATTTTATTCACTTCCATTTTCTCCCTTTGCTGCATGATGACCTTTTCCAGGAGACCCATTGGGGAGCTTCCTCCCTTTTAGTCTGTCTGGATCTCTTGGCAATTTTCAATACCATTGACCATGGTACCCTTCTGGAAAGGTTGTTAGGGTTACAGTGGCTCCGATTTCTAAATTGGAAAACAACCAATATGATTTCAGTGCTACACGAGACCTGAACCCTCAACCGGAATGGTTCCAGAGTGTTGACTGCCTTATGGAAAAGGCAAAAGAAATCAAGAATGAAACTATAATTCTCTACTAATAACCACAGTGACAGTGAAATAGATTTTGCCCTACTTTTGTGAATGCATAAATATGCCTAATAAAAAGGCAAAGGCTGCACTTGCTTGCAAGCCTGTCATGTGTGACTTTAGGGTGCGGTGCTGTTGTGTATTACGGTTAATTGCAAGTTGCTCCAGCAATGCATTGCAAAGACAAAATGGCGATTTCCCGCCATCAACATTAGCTACTAGATTTGGCGCATACTCTTCCCTTCTGGGTGCGCTCTTTATGTTAATTAGAGTTCAATGATTGGGTGCAACTTTGGATCCTGTTCATGATTGGTTAAAACTGGTATTTCATGTTATGATTGGTTGGTTCTGGTTGTCCGGCAGGTTACCTCATTGTATCGAAGAGTCACCACTGGGGAGACACTATATAAGCCCCACGGGTAAATAAGGGTGGGGCCGGATCTATGCTTCTCATTATCTCTGCAGGTTAGGCAAGAAAGGTTAAGCCTTGGGTCTTCTCCATACGCTCGCACGCAAGTGTAGCTTAGTAGCCAAGGACGGCATAGTTCGGAGAGACCGATTACATAGGACTAGTGTAGCCATTTGAGGTCCAGATATTCCTTGGGGACACTCAATGAAACTTTTGGGTACTAGTTCTCAAACAAATAAGAGAAAGTACTTTTTCACCCAGAGGATTACTGGTCTATGGAACTCCCTGCCAGAAGAAGTGGTGACAGCTGTCAGTCTTGACAGCTTTAAGAAAGGATTAGACAAGTTCATGGAGGACAAGGGTATCAATGGCTATAAGGACAACCTCTGGGTTGGAGAGATAGGCAGGATATCTCTCAATGCCATTTCCAGGGAATCCTAAGCAGGTGAAGGCATCTCCTTGGGAATACCCTGAAGAAAATGGTGAGCCACTGTGTAAGACAGAATGCTGGACTGGATGGGCTGTGGCCTGTTCCAGCAAGGCTGTTCTTATGTTCTTGTAAGAGTAACCAGAAAGACTTTACAATAAACCGTTGTTCGTTGTTCTGTTCATCGTTTGCTGGACTGTTCTTTACAAAGACTGGACATGGACACGACAGGTGCTCATCTTTGTTTTAGGCTAAAGAGCCAGCACTGTCTGCAGACATTTCCATAGTCATGTGACAGACATGACTAGACATTGGAGAGGACGGAATGCTGTTACCTTTCCCACTGAAGCGGTATCTATTTATCTATTTGCAGTTTCTTGCTTTTGACCTGCTAGGTTGGCAAGAGTTGGGACACACAACAGCTCACTCTCTCAGACAGCACTCGAGTCTCAAGCTGTTGTCCGTCCAACCTTCTGGTCATCAAGCTCAACATCTTAATCACTAAGCCACTATGGCCCAAAATAGACCTAACACTGCACCACAAATTCAATACCTCCTTAGCACTCCTAATAACAAATCTCTCTAAGTACAAACAGTCTAAATAATGGAACAATTCCATGCTGTACAGAAAGAACAGCCTTCAAATGGACAGCCCTCTACCAGACATTCTTTTGGAAATATTTAACACTTACCAGGCCTCAAGACTCTGATTTCCAACAGGTTAGAAGTTCTGTCTGCAAGCCGCGTCCAGCTGCTGTTATAGTTCTTCCTCCAGAGCTCTGCCACACATTGGTATTTGCCCGCCTCTGTGTCACTTGCTCTGCTGATGCTCAGGCGCACATTATTGCTGGACTCTGCCTTCTCAATGGCTGTTCGAGTACGGAATCCAAGGTACTTGTCTCCCCACTGAACACCTCCATCCCGGGTGAAGGTGACCAGATCATGAAATTCAGTGCTGCCAGCAGGTTGAAAACGCCATGTCACAGACACGGGAACCCATGATGGGTAATGTGGTTTGATGATGCACTGTAAATCAAATGACTCATTATAAGTCACTCCAGGAGTGCGGGATATGGCTGTAACAGCGAAACCAGCGTCTACATACACAAAAGAGCAAAGAGACACAAAAAAGCAAACATGTGAATTCATGCACTTAAAAGAATACAGTTTTTAAACTTCAGATAACACAAAAATGTATTACTGATTTTTCTTCTTTAGACAGCAGATGCATATATGGAATAGGAATTGGCAAAAACAGTTCATAAATTCCACAGAAACAAGCCTGTCTATGAATTTTGAGGGCAAATTATGAATAGGTGATATTAAAAGCCCAGTGACAAACACCAAAGGTCTCTGGCAGAATATCAGGTTTGGCAGATCAAATGGCAAACATTATTTTAAAACTTCCTTTTTGCCATCCTGATTTTATTCCATCATTTAAGAATAAAATGCTTGAAAATTAAAATATCAACCTTTAGTGTTGCAGTTGTCACTACACCTGGGTCAATAGGAGATATAATAATTTTGTGTCAAAAATTATTCTGGGTTGAAAGGATTTTTGCGGGAGAAACTCCACTTAGGGAATGCCCAAATGAGGTTCCTTTCATGTCCCCAAGAGCTGGGACAGAGATGGGTGTTCAATACGTCATGCAGTACCTGAGTCTCAAACTGCCAACTTGCCAGACTTCCAGCTAACAAGGTGAGCTTCTTTAACCACTTTGCCACCACAGCCCCAGGCAATAACAGTGGCAGAGTACATTGGCATAATTCAGTTTAGTGTGGACAACTTCAACTTTCCTGAGTTAGGTTGACTTGGCAATAGCCATTCATGCTTTAGTCACATCACCTTTAGTCTACTGCAGTGTGCCCTATGTGGAGTTATACTAGCTAAATAACATTTAGAAGCTTTAACCAAAAGAAAATGCAGCAGCTGTTTAAACTGTGTATGGTACTGAGATCATATTACTGACTGAACATGCTTCTTTGATGGGAAGAATTGCCGCCCAAAGCATAAGATCACTAAAGTCCTTTCCAGCTGTCTGGAGGCTGTTGGGGTCTGGATGGGGGCAAATGGGCTACAGCTGAATCCTAGCAAGACTGAGTGGCTATGGATAGGGGGTCCTGTGCTATTCCGGGAGCTACCATCTTTGGTTTTGGATGGGGCTGTTTTGCCCCAGACCAACCCGGTGCGCAACTTGGGGGTCCTCCTGGATTCGCGGCTGCTGCTAGAAGAACAGGTGGCGGCTGTGGCCAGGAGGGCCTTCGCCCAACTTCGGGTGATTCGCCAGTTGCGCCCACTCCTGGACCGGGACTCTTTGCTCATGGTAACTCACGCTCTGGTGACCTCCAGACTAGACTACTGTAATGTGCTCTACATGGGGCTGCCCTTGATGACCATTCAGAGGCTGCAGCTGGTCCAGAATGCCGCGGCCCGGGTGGTGATGGGGTGTGGACGTTATGCCCATGCCTCACCACTGCTTCGGGGGCTGCACTGGTTACCAGTTTGTCTCTGGGTGCAATTCAAGGTGCTGGTTTTGACCTTTAAAGCCCTACATGGTAGTGGGCCAGGGTATCTTAGAGACTGCATCGCCCTAAGGACGTCTGTCCGTCCAACCAGAGCGGACCGGAGGGGCTCTCTAATAGTGCCATCGGCCAGGGGGGCTCGCCTCTCTGGCACAAGGAGGAGAGCCTTCTCTGTGTCTGCACCGGCCCTTTGGAACCTCCTGCCTGTGGAACTGCATCTCCAGACGGAGTTGTTGCCCTTTAGGAAGGAACTAAAGACCTGTCTGGCGGGCCAAGTTTGGGGTGCGGGTGGGGATGGGGGTACCGTTGGGTGGTTGTTATAGAGAAGTGTGCCTTCCCCCAAGGTCCCTTCGGTTCTTGCGCACCTTTTAGGGGTGGGTTTTTTTAAAAAAACTTTTAACTTTTTTATCATGTGTCTTTTATGTATTTACTGTCCGCTATGTAAACCGCCCTGAGTTGGGTTGTACCTGAGTGGGCGGTATATAAGCGTGAAAAATAAATAAATAAATAAATAAATAAATAAATAAAGGTGATAGCTACAAGGAGGTAAGTGGAAGATGTGCTATCCAGCTAGCTTTTGTGAACACATTTGGCATCAATTCTATGGGTGATTGAGGAACTGAAAGCCTGAGTACTGTATTGTATATCTTCTGCTGCTCTAATGATGACTAAGACAAATATATGTCCGACCTCTACTGCTTTATTGTAAAGGTGCTGCTTGGATAAACTTTTGACTTTGATCAATTTAAGCAATAATCTTTTATATTGTTATGCTATTTAATTGGATTAGTTCATGAAGTGTTTGATAGCTAAATGTGAATATCTTTGTGACAACTTGTTTAAGGGAAAATGTAATAGGATTTTTTTCTTAGAATGTCTTTGTTAGCTTAATAACAAAGGTACAATATCATGAAATATTCTACAAATGTTAGTTGAGAGAAGAAAGCTGTTCTCCTGTGAGTCAGCTCCTTTTCATTAATCAGAGCTCAGTGGAAGAAAATATAAGAGAAACTACTCAATTTTTTACCAGAGAAGCTGCTTACCATGAAGTATGTTACTTTTTGCTCCTAAGAACTTTCAGCTTGTTGAAACCTAAACTGCAAAATCTATATTCTTCACTCTGCTTTTTAAAATAGGTGTCTTATGACTTTAGATATAGATTCACCACAGATATTCACTCTATGTTGCTGCTAATCAATCACCCACGCTGACATGGCAACACATGTATGTGGCATCCATGAAATCCTGAATTCAGCTCCTGGAACTCTGTAATCAACTTGCATGTGCCAGAATAATAATAGATTTGCTCTTTAGTTAAGACTACAAAGCTACACGAAACAATATCATGCTGTGTCTTTCTATGGGCTAGCAGCAAGATGACAGTTCTGTTCATCTGGCCATCCACAATGATGTGAAGGTAGCAGGCTCCAGATCTCTGCTGCTGCACAGGAGGATTGTACCTCCTGAATTGAAAGCAAGAAGATATTAATTAACAACGCCACACAGCTGGGACATTAATTGCAACAAGCAGATTAGTTTCCGCCTGTCAGCCTTGCTTCAGAGCTGCTACAGCGATCACTGCACACTTACAGCGAGGGGCTCACAGGGTTTCTAATCATCAAAGGACGTCACCATGGCAGAGCTTCGGCCATGTAATTACAGCAGAAAACAGGTCAATCTTTGGGATTAAAGCCTTTTGGAAATGTGTTTAATGATTATCTAAGAGAAAGGAAGAGACCTAGGGAGGGCAAATAGGAAGCATTCTTTTTCACGCTCAATGCACTGCAAATTTAGCCTCTAACCTACCTATTAAATGTACCTGTAGGCACTGGCTAGAGGGGATCTCGGACACAAATCCTAAACTAGAGTGTGGAAGATGCTTTTGTCTTGATACTGAGAATTATAGACACAAGTCTCCCCAGGCAGCACTGAACTAGTTAACTCATACCTGAATTTTTATTAAACCATCCCCTGAATGTATTGCACTCACAGACCGTAGTTAGGGGCTGGGAGTTAATTTTGTAGTGTCTCAACGGAGAGCCTGAAAAAGCTTTGGTGGTGCTAACTGAGGGAAACTGTAGTCTAAACAAGTAACTTTTCCACATTCTGGTCAAATAAATTAAGAAGCTGTGACTGCCCAATAGACATCTAAAAAAAGGAGACTTTTGTCAAAAGATGGTACTCCCTCTCACACAGCAAAATGCTCTTATGACCTCATAAAATTACAGAACAACTGGAACTTTCTGACATGCCACTTTGTACTGCCATGAGGAAAGAGAACAACATTTGCTGGTTTCTCTATATTAAATACAGTATTGTGCAAAAAGTTTTAGGCCACTGAAAATTCAATGGATGATGGGAGGCATGACTCAGCCACCAAGCCACCTAGACACACCAACGTGGGAGGGAGTATTCTGCTGACTCTCTTCTCAATCCCAACCAGGATTGGTGAAGTTTGGAGTTAGGGTATCCAGGTTATGGCTCCCCAAATCATTCACTGAATTTTTCTCAAACCAGCTGGTGGTGGCCTAAGACTTTTGCATAGTACTGTATATAGCAGAACTACATATGGATATGAAGTTGCTGAACTTAATTTACAGTAAAACCCTGGGTTACGACTGATCTGGGTAATGTTTGCCCTGGTTTATGATGGTCATTTCTAGAGAAATGACGTTCCAGGTCACAAATTTTTTAATACAGTTGTTTGGGTTACGATGACTACAACCCCCAGAGTGTTTTGCGACTGGGGGGGTATAAAATCGTGTTATGGTTTACAGCCATTCCAGGTTATGGCGGAAGCAGTTGGAATGGACCTCCTTCATAACCCGGGGTTTTACTGTATTTTCCATTATTTTCTTTCTCCAACGTGGTCAGACGCACATACATGAAGTTGCCAGGTAAACTTACATAAAGGACAGGATTGAAACTGCTTAGAATCTGCACTGTGATTGCATAATTTGGTCTTCATACCACACTGTCCCTGCATGTTGTCTTCACATAACTCAACCAGATCTAGTTTTTCACCCTTTCTGAAAACACTATCATCATACTATTTATCATTTACTCTTTGCAAGTACTGTACTCTCAATATCACTTTGCTGAAAATTCCTGAACTCTGTACGACATTGCAGGAAGGGTGTTTGAGGTTGCTCCAGCCTCTCTTCTATAAACTCTCACTTGCAATGACTTCTCTACTTCTATCTACTTTAACATGTACAAGAAAACATGAGCTAGAAAGATTTGCCTACCCAATAAAATTAATTTTGTCTTGGAAGTCACAAACAGTGGCCAAAATTCTGCTGGTGACTTAAATGTGCATTAGTTAAATTGCGTAACTTCATGCAATGAATTGCTCCTACCTAACAAGATGCTGGTTGTGTTACGAGGTGCATGTCCAATTTCACAAGGTTTGTACCTATGAATGTGCATAGTTCTCACTAGTTGGCAGCAATTCACCATTGAGTTTAATGTCTCTCCCGTGGCCCACACCATCGGCCCGGGATGGGAGACAGCTGCAGCCACTGCCGCTACCCTCCTGCCCCGCCTGACTGGAGAGTTGAAGAGACGCAGAGACGCAGGCTGGAGGACCTTGCCGCGTCTCTCCCGTGGCCCACATCATCGGCCCGGGATGGGAGACAGCTGCGGCTGCCGTTGCCACCCTCCTGGCCCCGCCTGACCGGAGGGTTGAAGAGACACCGAGCTGCGGGTGGAGGGCCTCGCCGCATCTCTCCCGTGGCCCACACCATCGGCCTGGGATGGGAGGCAGCTGCGGCCACTGTCGCAGAAGTGATTTGGCTAGTATTGGCTGTCTTACAGAATGTGATAAACCCAGAACCAAGAAGACTAATCAATTCTGCAATTGCTTGTTTTCATTGAACAAGCATGTATGTGCTGCTTTCCCAGGCACACCAGGCAAGGCACGACTGTCCATATGCCTGAAGCAACATGCCTAAAATCCTATTGAGCTTTTATGCTAGAGTAAGACAACTTATGTAAGTTTTGGTGGAGAATTTTGCAAGCTAAAAACTTGGCACAGATGTCTGTTCTTGTGCACTGAGTCATAGCAAATGGCTAAATTAATTTTTTTAACCTGAGGCAATCCATGGCTAGGATGGCCACTGTAAAACTAATGGGATTTTGACCCATGAATTATAACACTGCATGGCTCACAGATGGTTTGCTAAAACATCTATTTCTTAGGGATAATCATATTGCAAGATATGTATTTCTTTTGCCAGAAAGGGAAAGAGATATAAATTTCCCCTGGATGGATGTGGAAATAAGATAACATATTTTCTAGACCTTCAGAGAAAGTTCCTGGATTTAGTTTAGAAGATGAAACGGCTTCTACAAAAACAGAAGCAGTTCAAATGTCATCGCATCAGCAGTGAAACAGGTGATTATCACAAAACCAGATAAAAATGATACCGCATCTGTTGTTATGGAATATAAATTGAGAGATCAAAAAGATCAAAAACACATTTAACGACTAGTAGTAGGATGGCTATCAGCCAAATGGAAGAAAATAGTTTTCATCTCGAGTTGTGGCTGTTAACGTTTCAATATGCTCTACAGGTTTAGCAAATCCACAAAACTTGCTTAAGACAGTTAGGAAAATGTTAAATTCAATCCAGAAAAAAATTTATTCCAAATATTAAACTTTCAATTTGAATTTATTTTGCTTTAAAAGATGAGGCTAGTTATTTCTGAACGCATTAAATAGATGACTATTCCAGACTCCCATTAGCAGCTATGAAATGGTAACTGCAATATCAATAATTCTCAGCTGCAGCTACCTTATATTGAAACAGAACAACATTAAATGAGCACAGGAACTTCAACTAAGGCAGTACAGTATTTTAAAAAAAGCTCCAAATGGTCTAATTCGGGATTCTTAAGAAATTAATGAATAGGGGACACTCTGGCAAGCAAGGGAAGATTCAGAATCTAAAGGAAAAGTTGACCTGTCAACATGGCATCTTGCACTAACAAAATGAATCAATCACTTTAAAAACAGGCAGTTGAACAGCCCTTGCTCTTCCAAATTTCCCTATCCTGCATGTCTTTCAGAACAAAAATCTAAGGACAACATAAGCAATACAAGCGCTGCAAGACATCAGCCACATACCCTCCATCCTTCTAAATGTCAACTCATAAACAGTTAGAGCATCGGCCATGAGTGGCTACAGAATCAAAGCCCACATCAATGATCAGGAGCACATCCTTGCTTGGAGGAGCAACACCGAGGCTATTAGCCAAAGAATTATCATGAGATACATCGCAAAAGAAAACCAGAAGAGAGATGTAGGAATAGACTTGGGTGGCATTGTAGTGAACACATGAATAAACAAGTCACACAGTTGGAATGGCAGTGAACAACTTAAACTGCGGGGCTGCAAAGTTAGATAAAAAGCAGGGCCAAAAGCTAAGAAAAGACTGCAAATTGTTTTGGAAATATTTTCTGAGCAAAAGCCAAGAGCCTGTTTTCACTTCTCTTGCTGTTTTCTATTGCTCTTGAACCTGAGATAGTATAAGGCAGAGGTGGCCAAACTACGGCCCACAGGCCAGACTGTGAATGTGCCTGCTTCCATTTCTGGGGTGTGCAGTCCGGACCACTCAGCTGTCCGGGGGGCATGGTCAGGCCCGCAGCGTAAAAAGGTTGGGAACCCCTGGTATAAGGGAAACCCAGAATAGTTTTATTTTAATAAAGCATCAACATATAAAACTTGACTATAAAGAATAACTTGCAACATAACATTGTGGGCACTAGTGAAGCCATAAACCAGGGTGCCAAAACTACGGCCCATGGGTCGGATCTGGCCCGATGCCAATTCATCCGGCCCTTGCTGCCCTTGCCGCTCCCAGAAGCAGAAGTAAAACATGTCCATGCATGTGCAGAATGCCAATGGCAGCGTTCTGTGCATGCACGAGCACGTTTTACTTCTGCTTCTGGTGGGAGGAACCACATGACTCACTGGCCTGGGACCCGAAAAGTTTCGGCACCCCTGCTGTAAATGAATGCAGCAACAAAATTAGCTCAGGGGCAGGATTTTATCACATGCCTTCCTAAAGAGAACTGCTTGGCTAATTTACAAGATCTAGCAAGGGAGAGAGCCTCTTGGTCACGCGGTGAGAAAGAATTCCACAGCAATGGCACCATTACCGAGAAGGCCCTGTGCCTAGTGGAAGCGTTCTTGGCCTCTTTCAAGATGGACAGCTGTAGTCCAGAAGCTTGGAAAAATCTGACTGTTCAGGCCAAGTTCATTAGAGAGGGATGCTTTGCCAAGTATCGAGTTCCCAAACTGTTCAGGGCCTTACAGGTTTCAACCAAAATGTTAAATTAGGACCAGAAGTCAACAAGTAATCAGTGCTGGCAAGCCACTGGATTCCTGCCACCAGCTGGTAGCCGTATTCTGAACCTGCTGCAAAGGAAGCTTCATATATAAACTGCATTACAGTAATCCATTCTTGAGATCACCAATGCATGGACCAATGTTAAGAGGCACTCCTTGTCAAGGAATGGGTGGAGCTGGGTTATCTGCTTAAGATGAAAAAAGGCAGCCTTGGCCACAGCAGATATTTGCTTTTGCATAGAGAGGTGGGTCGAAGATAATGTCCAGATTCTGTACCTTCAAAAATAAAATATAGACAAAGCTGTATACCACCCAGCCTATTTGATGAACCTCCCAACAATAAGATCTCTATCCTGTCTGGATTCAACTGCAACCTGTCAGCCCTCATCCAATCCATTCTCGTGGCCAGGCAACAATCCAGGATCACCACAGTATTCACTGCCAATGATGAAAAGGAGAGATATAGTTGCTGATATTGACTTTAAGTATCTGAATGACCTTGCACAGTTTGTCAAAGGTAAACTCTGGCTGCAACTTGTCTGAGTCATGACTTTTATCTTTCCCCTACAATTCACACACGGGGAGAACAAGATATAACATGAAGCTGCCACCACACCACTCTGCTTTCTGCCTAGCCTCTATTTCCCGGAAGTAAAGAGTATAAAAAACAGCCTAACCAGTTTAAACTATTTGCCCGTATATCCAAGTATTGTTTTCTCTGACTGGCACTCTGTCTCTGAGCTCTCATGGAATGGTTCCAATAGTGTCCCTGGAAGTCTGTTGAACTGGAGGGTGTGACACAGTGGTGGGATTCAAATTTGTTTACTACCTACTCTGTGGGTGTGGTATAGTCGGCGTCGCCAGGGAGAAAGTCCTGTGTTGCACCTGAACTAGGACTACAGTAAAACCCCAACTTACAAATGCCTCGAGTTACATAAAATCCAACTTACATAATGATTTTATGCTAAAACCATGTCCCGATTTACACGATTTCCTATGGGTTTGCTTCAAGTTACGTAAAAATAATTTTTCCTATGGGTTTATTTTGAGTTACAAAAAAAATTCAATTTAAGTAAAAGCCTATGGAATGGACTTTTTTTTCGTAAGTAGCGGTTTTACTGTACTTTATTTCAAAACTAGGATGGGTGGGACCAGCCGGAATTTCTGCTACTGTTTCTGGTGAACTGGGGCAAACCTGCTGAATCCCACCACTGGTGTGACAGATCAAATTTGGAACCTTCTGCATGCAAAACTTGCTTACTTTCTAAGGCACAGACCTTTCCTAAAACACCACATGCTACAATATCACTCACTGGCTTGTGTTTTCTCTTTGTTACTGTGGCGTGTGGAACATAGATTGAGGAGCTGATGCTTCATTTCACTTCCCAAAACTAGCTCCCCCACCTACCCACTCACTCCCTGCCAGTTTCCACAGGAATAGGTACAGGTGTCAGGAAAATAACATCCTCTGTTGAGGACGTTGAGCCCCGGGCTCCGTTGAGGACATTGAGGAGCAAGGACTTTGTTATTTATTTATTTTATTTTGATATTTTAGTGTTAAACTGTGCTTTATTGTGTACTTAGTATCTCACAGGACTTTGTTGCGTTGTGTATTGTTGAGGTTGTGATAGGTTTGTGAGCTGCCCAGAGTCGCACTTCGCGAGTGGGGCAGCATATAAGGTGAATAAATAAATAAACAAACACCAAAAAGCTTTGAAAAGACTAACGGGATCATCTATTTTCATAGGCTAGTATAGCAACCACTGACTCATATTTGACTAAGTGTTAAAATCAATGTTTTACATGTTAAATATGCAAATATATTTAAATCAATGGAATTAAACGCTGAATGGGAAAGAAGGTATCTATGGGGTATGCAAAGGCCTTATATTCACCACCATTACCTAAATCTGCATACTCACCCAATGCTGTGATGGATACTGCTGAGCCATTATGACGTTCTCCAATCATCTGCCACTCTCCATCCACCCTACGTGTCCATTCTGTGATCCGACACTCATAATGTCCTTCATCTGCCTTCAGGCTGTTGAAGATCTCTAATGTAAATGAGCCAGGTCGTATCTGCTCCATTTGTATCCCACCGTAACTACTGCGCTCAGTGTAAGCAGGGCCGGGGTGAAGGGTGCCATCACGGTCAAGGTGCACAATGTCACTGCGACGGTTTTGCTTGTCTACAAGCTGCCAAGTCACGGAGAGTCGATTCTGAGGTCTAAACCCTGTGCGGACACTGCAACCAAACCGCAAGCTCTCCCCTTCTAAAACACTGGTAGCATTGTTGGATATCTCCACAGTAATATTGGTCTCTGCAGTAAAAGGAGTGAGCAAGTGATTACAGGCAAGGGACTTTTTTTAATGTAAGGGGTGGAAAAACATACAGACTGCCTGCTAGTTACTCTTCTTTACATGGTATTTCCCAACATACTTAATAGGGAGCATGTGGAAAAAATATAACATGTCATCTCACAATAAACAACTATACTCAGCTAAAGTTAGTACTATTAGTGAACCAGTTCCAGAAAGCAGTACTGCAACAGCAGACTAAAACTTGCTTGGTGCCTCTTTGTAGCCTTAGACAATATTATATACCACTCACCACTTATATGTGTGGAAATGTTCAGAAGTTATATGGGGGAAAGTGGCTATGGAGATTATTTATTTATTTAAACTATACACAACCACCTTTATGGTAAAAGATAACAAGGCAGTATCTATAAATATAAAGGAGACCCGTACGTTTGTGGGTCCAGGCTGCCTTCCTCCCCTCCGCCACCCACCCACATGACCAGCACACGCCACCTACCTTGCAACCCCCTTCGGTCAAAGAAGAGGGTCCAGATGACGCATGTGGGATGCAAGCCCCACCGGAGCCACCCAAAAAAACCAGGTTGCACCAGCGCGCGACAGTGCGCTGGCGTCATCACTGGGTGCACAGCAAGGCCGTCGCAGGCGGCCGCTGCGCTGCACCCTCCCTGTTCACCCAGGGTCGCAAGGCCGAAGGACCTGGCCACTGCGTCTCCCAGGGTGGTGGGGAATGCAAGGTCCTTCGGCCCTGCATCCTCCCTGGGCGCCGTCCGAACCGCCCTTTCCTCCCACAGTGAAAAACAACCCAGGTAAATATGCTAGTACAAGATAAATCAGTATGGTAAGAACAATAAAGCAACTACAAAATACCTGATATTCAAAAAAGCCAGAAATGTTTAAGTGTATATATGCTTTTACTAACCAGAAGAACAATCATATGGGACTATCACAGAGAATTCTTTTCTCTGATTCAGAAGTCAGATGTTTCAACTAGTTTTGTATCTTCTAAATTGTTAATCAGAATGTGCTGAAGGGCAACCTTTAAGAACTTCTTAAACTTCTCTGGCTTCCAGGCATATTTCAAAGTGTGGGTGATTACCTGTCTTTCACAATTTGAAGTTTAGGGTCTAGGCACCATTGATGTAAGATCACAAACTATCTTTCCAAGACCTTCTTTTTCCACAATAGTCCCACTTCTAAAGTATTATTTTAAAAGCATTAACTTTCAAAAGACAAATAAATTCATTAAGCCAAATCTTCACTGAAAGCAGAAATTTTTCCAACTTAGAAGCTATGATTTTCTCAGAACTTTCTAAATGTTATTTTATTGCTCTGCCATTTTAACCTGTTTGATTTTTAAAAAAACACGCTTTATTTTGTTGGTTTTAATTTCTATTTTAACCTGTCCTGGGAGAGTCATTCACATATTGCTAGACGTAAATATAAAATATACAATTGACCAATTTTAGTTTTATTATACGGCTTGGCAGTAGATGGGATTTTTTCATTAGATGAGAAGAAAAAATTGAGATTTTACACAACATTATCTCCTATTATATTCTGCTCAGTCAGTAAAGGTCACCCTTACTCAAAGGCCAGTTGTATCTGACTCTAGGGTTCAGTGCTCATCTGTGTTTATAGTAAAAAATGAATATGTGTTTGCTAATTCAGGAACTATGCTAATTCAGGAACTACTTGTCTTATGTTTTTAAAAACATTGACTTGTTAAAAGACAGAGCAAGTGAAAGCAAATAAAATAAAATAAAATCCAAGCTTCCCATTAATTTATAATTTAGGTCTGCAAAGAAGCAACACAAAGATCTAAATGAGGCAATCAGATGTTCAGAATGGATTTCTGGACCAATGAGTAGAAGATAATCTGGCCAGACTTTAACACAGATTGAAAGACAGACAGATCCAAATCCATATAAGTAGACACATTCTTCTTATTACCCCGAGTATTGGAGTTTTACAGACTCTACATAGCATCTTTCAAGACAAAAGATCTTTTTGGTCTTCCAGATTTTTGGAGAATTCAAATCCCAGAAGCCCAGGCAACAGAGCTAATTGCAAGGGAATATAGGAGTTCAAAAAAAAAAAAAAAGCAAAGGACAAATGGTTTCCAGCTCTGGTCTTAATGACTTCTCCCCAGCTAACTCTCTGGTCATGTAAGATGAATAGTGCAGATCTTGAAGATTCTCAACACTGCCAAAAAGGGTGATAAGAAGAAGCTGCGTAAACTAGTCTTCTCCTCTGTAAAGCAGGTCTATGCAGGTTCAACTTCCACCAGAAAAGGAAAGATGACATTCTCCTGACTTCCTTCCATCCCTCCAGGAATTCCACTAAATATGAAAAACAAAGTGGAAGAGCGGGTTCACACAGTAGGTGGGTAGATGATGGAAAATCTATGGCGTCACCTTTTCACCTGTTGCTTTTCTGCTGGAAGCCATGTCTTCCCATCTCCTGTGTTATAAGGGAGAATCACACCTAATATTTCTATGTATCTGCCCCAGGTGAATCCTCAATTCTGAGGCAAAAGGTCCCCTTTTGTAGAGATGTGAACCACCCACCTCTAAAGTGAGTTGCCCCTACTTTGAAATGGTCCATATTCAAGGAGGACCTTTCCAAAACTTGAGACCTAACTCAGAACTCTGAAGAACTGTTTTCTAGTTTCAGGCTAAAACTAATTTGATACATTTTAAATTCACCGCAAGCTCTTTAAAAACTCAACCCACAGCCAATGAAGAGGAAGGGGCAGTAGCTTTAACTTCCACTGAGGGGATGATTTTTGCAGGTGCTTTTGGAAACACCACAGAACCAAGCCATTTTATTATTCAGCATTTTACCTTGCATTTTGTATGGGTTACCTTCTCTAAGAAAAACCAAGGAAGAAAATGTGGGTAAAAGTAGCTTTAAAGGTAAAGGTTGCTCCTCTGGCTCGAAAGCCAGTCGTATCCGACTCTAGGGTTCAATGCTCATCTCTGTTTCAAAGCTGAAGAGCCAGCGCTGTCTGCTTCTGCAGACATTCCCATGGTCATGTGGCAGGCATGACTAAACACTGGAGCGCACAGAACGCTGTTACACACCAAGGTGGTCCCAATTTATCTACTTGCAATGTCTTGCTTTCAAACTGCTAGGTTGGCAGGAGCTGGGACAAAGATGGGAGCTCATTCCGTTCTGCAGTACTTGGGAATCAAACTGCTGACCTTCTGCCTCCTAGTCAGCGTCTTAGCCACTTGAGCCACTGCAGTCCCTAAAGTAGCTTTACTGCCTATGTAACTGCTTGTGTGATAGATACTAGTGGTACTAATCTGACCTTATGTTTCTTTCTTTCTCATGAGTGGCATGTATGTTGAATGACAGCTACAAGCACACATATACAAACAGAGTACAGTATCTATCTATCTATCTATCTATCTATCTATCTATCTATCTATCTATCCATCCATCCATCCATCCATCCATCCATCCATCCATACACACACACACACACACACACACACACACACACACACACACACACACACACACACACACACACACAGTGGTACCTCATACAACAATTTTAATACGTTCCACAGGGCTCGTTGTTGTACTAAACAATTGCTATATGATACATGGATCGTATAGCGATTTCCCCTATGGGATGCATAGTGCAACGATATTTTTTGCTAAGTGTTTTTTTCCACTGAAAAATTGTTGATTTTTTCCATAGGGAAAATTGTTATGCGGGATGGCATTCCCCCCAAAGCCTAATTGTTATACGATTTCGTTGCTATACGAGGCGATTTGCCTCTAAGGCAGTGTTTCCCAACCTTTGGTTCTTGGACTTCAATTCCCAGAAGCCTAAGTCAGTATATTGCCTGATCAGCGCTTTGGGGAATTGACTTAGGCTTCAGGGAATTGAAGTCCAAGTGCCAAAAGTTGGGAAACACTGCTCTAAGTCTAAGACATCTTCTGGATATGGCAGCGGCAGCAGTCAACTGTCACTTACCATGCACCTTCAACTATTTCTCTAACATTTAGCAGGCTTCATCCCTTCCAAAAGAGCTACATACTAAAAATGTCATTCAGGTTGAAATCTCGATACTCCACTCAACTACTTTCAAATTTTGGGCCAAAGTGGTACAGACATCTAATAAGTCTGAAGTTCCTCATGCATACATGGCCAACCCCAGCTCCTCCCATAAACCTACATAATCAAAAGAACAGACAAGATTGCTGCTTACTCAAGGGCAGGACTGTGATCGGCGTGTTCTTTGGCCGCTTGCTCTCTCCATCAATAAATTCTCCAGTTGTTGTTTTCAAGCGCTCTGTCACTCGGCAGTTGTATTTCCCACTGTCCTCCAGGCGGAGTCGATAGATTTTTAAGATATAGACACTGTCACTCTCTTTGGCCACTTTCAGCTGCCCCAGAGTCTCACGCTGGGCAAATTCATTGTTAAGGATGGGCACAGCATTAGCCCCAAAGGTAGCAATCAGGGAACTGTTGAAGGCCCATGAGATGGAGAAGTATCTCTTCCCAACATTCTGTACTTCCAAAATGCATCTGAACTCCACCGGTTCACCCACTGTGTAGGTCCGTTTCTCTGTCTCTAGTCGGACATTGATATCCATATCTAAAAAGAACACATCATAGACACAAACCCAAAATGAAAGAATATCACCGCACTGAACACACATGAAAGACAATTTCTCCTCCTAGTAGATTGTATCTGCCTCTACATATTCTATCTCTAGCTCATCTACAATACACACAAGACATGTTGAAATAACATTCCATTTTACCTTATGCATTTTGGTTCAATATTTTGAAGTGTATACCAACCTAGCAACAGATTTTTTTAATGAGCCATGCACTCAATTCCAGAGGACTTGACTTGGCACATAAATAAAGTATCCAATATTATTTCACTCACTGAGAGCATGGGAAAAAACACAGAAAAGAAGTGTTATGTTTTATGTTGCTGACTTTAAAGACCAGTAAATTCTACCAAAAGCAGAGTTAGTACTAACTTGTCAGAACAAAATGAGAACATCACCATTCAAAAAGCTGCACAGCATACAACACCACCACCACAGGGTGATGGTTAGTAAGACATTAAAAAAGCACTCTAACCTTGATTTTATATTAAAGAAAAATAGAACATTATACTTTCAGCACACATAAATAAATATTAATCTGTAAGAAAGGAATTAAATATTTTATCTACAGTTCTAGAAAATTTTCCTCCTTCTATTGTATATATGTCTTAATCTGCTGCTGATGTGCAGAGAAACAAATCAATGTACAGCATTCGATATATACAAGGCATCCCCTCAAAAAAATATTGTCTGAGTCTTTTCTGTGCATGCGCAGACTACTCGGAATGTTCCAGAGCTTTGAAAGAGCCTCAGGCTCCATTTCCCTTCCTCAGTGAGTGAGATTCAGTCTTTCAGTTCAACTGCGATCATTCCATAAAAAAGCAATGTATGACAGAGAGAAAGTAGGATGTGAATTCACTTGAACTACAGTTACTGGTAACCAACCTGTCCTTCTTCTTCGTCCTCTTTGCGATACACACAAATCCAGAGTTTTTGCCATATGGATCATAAGGTTCAAGTAACAAAGAAATTCCTTCAATGGAGAAATTACTTTTCCCCACATCGGAGCCTAGGGTTGAAATCTGAGGTGAAGGTGAGATTGAAGAATCAGTATCCACGACATCAGAATCTGAACTAAGTGATGAATTGGAAACATGAGAATGATGATGTGTTTCTTTTACAGGCAACTGGGAAGTAGAGAGAGAAGAATGTTTGGGTCCAGAGGAAGATTTCAAGGTAAGTTTCAGCTGGGTGATAGTCTGCCTTGCCAAATGATTTTTCCTTGTCCTCTTGTTTTGGTGTTGAAGTGGTAGATGCTGACGTCGAGTCTGAGGAATGGCCCTGTTCAACATCAGTGGTAGATTTCGCTGGCTTAGGTTTAGCGGAAGAATGGGATCGATGATGACTCAATGTCATAGTCTTGCTGGATAAATGTCTGGAACCACAGTGGTATGAATGTTTTCCTGATTCTTAAACACTCGGTGTGTTTTAGTCAGTTTGAGTTGTTTGGAAGTCCTTGATATCAATAATGTGTGAGAAGATGGAAAAACAGAGTTTGAATTGGAGTCAACAGGAGCTGCCCTCAATGTTTTTCTAGGTGTTTTAGACTTTTGTAGTTTCGAAGTCATGGCAGGAATCTCCTTGGACTTGGAGGGTACTGGAACTGAATGCTTGCAATGTTTTGAGTCCTTTCTGGATAGAATTGTAGGTTCTAAATCTGAATCTGAGGATACAGAGGATATGCCAGTGTCATTTTTTGAAGCAAGTTTAGCACACTTCAATTCCAATGGGCCTTTAGATGGCATAGCCCAGGGGTCCTCAACCTTTTAAAGCTGGGAGCCGGTTCATGCCCCATCAGACTGTTGAGGGGCCGGACTGGTGGTTCCGCTGCCAGTGCCGGCAGTAGGACCCCCCGACACACATACACCCCGCTGGTGCTTGTGTCACCTTGGAGGTGACATTGAACAGGAGGTTGAATCTGGTTGTGAGGCTGAATTGTTAGTGGGAGATCCATATGTTCTTGAAGATTGAAACTGTGTTTATTGCAACTGAAATTCAGTTACAACTTGCCGTGGAGTAACCCACTGAAGGGGATTTCTCTAATGATTGGGAATGATGATGAGTGGAGTGTTTGTGTTCTCCCTCAGAAGCAGTTCCTAAGCATACATAATTGTCACACAGTCTCTGGCCCTCAAAGGAGGACTATGGTATGGTAGTCTTTTGAGAGAAGAGGACTTTGTCAACTTTGACTTATGCTTCATTTTTATTCCAGATGGTTCTGCCTGGGATTTTTTCTTTTTAGGTGTCTCATGCTTAGGCAATCTAGATTGCCTTTTGGAATGAGAAGGGCCCAGTTTTGATAATTATGGAACTGGTTCAGATTCAGTATGAGATTCAGGTTGCTCAGTCTTCATTGTCATTGGTTTGGGCTTAACTTTACAAACTGATGGCGACGGAATAGATTTAGGAAAGAGGGTATCAACATCCTGCAGAGATAAAGTTTGCCAGTGGTAAAGTTTTCAGCTGCAACTCCCTATTTTTGGAGTGTTACTTAAGAGAACTTTTTACAGATGGCACACATCTGAGTTTGGTGGCCCTCACCCAATCAAACAATCTTGGAATGTCCATCCTTTAGTGGCACTTTATTGTTTTTATCCTTGAACATTTTAAACTGGGCCAAAGAGGCGATAAACATGTAACGGAGAAACTGACTTTAAACTATATGCTTAGAAGAGAAAATAAACAACTATATACAAGAATAAAAGATATTTTTCATGTGATTATGAAAAAAACTGAGGAAGATGCTCTGAAATGGTGTCAACCTAATGTTGTGGCCATAGAAAAAGTACTGAGGGACTTGTGTGTACTGAGGAGGGTAGGTGAAGCCTGAAGCTTTTTCAAAGCTCTGGAACATGCCAAGTAGTTCACACATGCATGGACATTAATTTGTGTCAGCCCCAGGGACCATGAAGAAGAACCATCAAAAATATAAAACGACATCTTTGCTATTGACTGTAACACTCCATAACAGCACTATAAAACATGCTGAGAGGCTTCTAAGAACATTTAAGACTAAAAAATAATGTAGAACAGAGTGTTTCATTATAAATTCCTTTTCAAAAGAAGCCAGAAGAAAGCATGAGGACTGAGATAATAGGGGAAGAGAGAAAGACAGTGGCAGTCAAAAACAGAGAGAACGAATATACAAGGCAAGGCAGATGAATAAAATAAAGCATGAGAAGCAGAGACAAAAGGAAATTGGTAGATGGGTCTGTAGGGTTTGCCATTGACATTAAGTTCACAAGCACACGTATCAAAAATCTACTGAACACATACTTAAATGGAGACATGTTTCTCATTAAAGGCTTTCTAGGACTCTGATGTACACAGCTTAGGGCCAATAGACATGATGTAATCTCATAAAAGTAAATGCAACTAGAGTCCCAGCAGGTTGAATGGTGGCTATTTCACTGTTACTTTCTCCCTCTCAGGCATGCTAACAGGCTAATTCTCTTGACAGTGATTCCTCAAACAGCTTCCTAATATAGCAGCAAGAGTAGCTGATATTTGTGGAGTAACTTGGCATTGTTCCCAGGTGGCTGAACTCTGCAAACTTTAAAAGCAGTTATGTTCTGAGATTATGGATAATGTAGTAATGCACCAAAGCTTTACCTTATTTCATGCTTTACTTATTTAAAAGTAAAGAAGACTCAATGTATTTGCAAGGTTCTGTTCCTATTCCCTGGAGTAATCACACACTCCAAAAGCATATGCAGGCAGAATTAAGTTTTGGTCAATGAAATACAGACTAATACACACACCTTTCCCACAGAGTGGCATACATAGTTAGACAAAGAAGAGAAAAATAACTGGAAATACTAACCAGTTCCTTCCACATACACCATGGTGCCCTCTGAGCGCTTACGGGTCATTGCATACCAAGTGCCATCAGGATCCTGAATCCACTCGGCGGCCTCACAATAAAACTCGCCCTCGTCTGAGGACTGCAGGTTGTAGATTGTAAGCTTGGACTGAGTCTCGCCTATTTTATCCAGGCGGACATCACCACTCGAATGCCGCTGGAGGTAGTCATTTCCTGCATGTAGTACAAAATCACGGCTGAGAGATACCACCTCTGTCTCAGGCTCATTTGCTTTCTGTCGGTACCAGGCAATGGAAATGTGGCTGTGCTGTTCTGTACTCTTGGATATTTCACACGTCAGCTCCAGAGAATCATGCTGTACTTTGTTCAGAGTCTGGGCTTCTGAAGTCACCCGCAGAGAATCAGGAATAACTACAGGAGAGAGACAAAAAGAGTTTCAATACTAGTGTTTATGGTAGGCTAGACAATCTCTGAACAGAGCAGGACAAACAAGACTTAGAGAAACAGTGTGAAGAATTTTTTTGTTTTTAGTACTATAAAGCCCTTAGAGGTCTTATTGCTCAGAAGGAGAACTCATTCCATCATAGGAAGGTGACCTGGCTTCAATATCCGACAAATCTACACACAGGAATTTATATCAGGGATGAAAAAGGCTTCTGACAAAGCTTCTGAAGAACTGAGTTGGCATTATATGGTTAGAGAGATAATCAGCATAACTCAGTGGCTAAAATCCTGTTGCTTAGCATAGTAAATTGCACAAAACAGACGGTGATTTGGACTCTGTTCTTGGGGCGGCTCTGCTGCTGGCGGTCTTTGTGGGGGCCTCCGAAATGAGGTTTCCCTTTTGTTTTGCAATGTTTTTGATGTTATGATTGTTATCTTTTATATCCTGTATTTGAATTGTGTAACTACTGGTTGCTGTTTTTAATATTCTGATGCTGTGCCTTTTGTATTATTTTGTGGTAATTTGTATTATTATGATGCTGAAACTGTATGTGTATTGATTATTGATTGTTGTAGCCGCTCTGAGTCGGCCTTGTGCTTGAGTAGAGCGGGGTATAAATCCAATAAATAATAATAATAATAAATAAATAAAGTAGGCCCACCGAATCAATGAGGTTTTGGTTAATTCAATTCATCTGTTCAAATGGGTCTACTCTACTCTACAACTAGAGTAGGCTCATTTGAACCAACTGAACTTACAATGAAGTTGACTCACCAAAATCACTTTTGATGATTTCATGAAGAGATTTCACACTGTCACTAATTTCTTGTACAAAACCCAGTTGACACGTTTGAACATAATGAATCAATACAAATTTCAGCCAAATGTCCTTATCTCCCCCCACCCACCCACACACTTTCCTTCCTGTTATCTACAGCTACAGTTCTTATAGTCATTTGTCAAAGGAAAATTCCAAAAATGCTGGAAGTAGGGTTTATTTCTCTCTATTATATAATATAAATATATTCACATTCACATTCACATTCATATACATACATACATACATACATACATACATACATACATACATACATACATACATACATACATACATATCCCAAGGACTTGAATGCACAATTCTTGGTGTGGTAAAAGCCTGTTAACAATATTTGTTTATATTTATTTGTTTGTTTGTTTAGATTTATATTGCTGCCCACTCGCCGTGGCGACTCAGGGTGGCTTACAATCAATACAACAACAGTACAGTAAATCAACACTTCTGTTTCCTCTCCTTAAGATTTGTAATTAACATTACGGAATGTAGTTTCTTAATTTTAAAGTTTCAGAGGCTGATCATAATGCATTAGTCATTCATGCATCACCAAATGAATAAAAAAGGGAAAGAATACTGAAGTACTAGTCAAAAGTGATTTTCAAAGTGTTTATTCAACAGGAAAGAGAGAGGGAAATGCTAGCCCTCATGTACTCTACCACAGGTTTACTTTGCTCACATGCATTTTGCTGAACATGATGGAGAACATGCAATTAGGGCTACAGAGATGCATAAAACTGATTCAGTCTAACTTACACTAATATATTCAAATTCACAATAGTTACTATAACTAAACAGAAATACAATACACTTGAAGACTCAGACATACAGCTACATAACTGTTGATGGGACTCAATACTTGGCTCTTTCATAGAGTCCTTGGTCTTAATAATCCCTACAGCTCTTAAGGGTCCCTATATTATTAGTTACAGGCTGAGGTTGGTTGATAGAGTAATTGGCCTACAGAATTCATAGCTGAGATGATACATTTTAGCTGGATACTTCCAGTGTCATGAGTATCACCCTATATACAAGAAGAAAATGGTTTTGCTTCTTTTGCCAGTTTTCTATGCCAGTATTATAACAACCATCTCACCTAGTAAAGTTACTCTCCTTCCTTCTTGTAGTATGCAGTTATCACTAATAGAGATTTAGAAAAAGAGGCAAAGTTTAGACCAGTGATGGCGAACCTTGGCACTCCAGATGGCACTCCGTACGGGCACATTTCAATTCCGCTTCCAGGAGCGACGAGGACGGCATGGGCTGGATGAATTGCAGTAAACCCATTCGTGTAGATTCACGGGGGCTTCTGGGAATTGAAGTCCAAGAACATCTGGAGTGCCAAGGTTCACCATCACGGGTCTAGACAGACTAAAATTTACATATTCATTTAGTACAGAAATGAGGAATCATTCGCCACACAGATGATGTTCTCCTGCTTCACTGCCATTGCTGACTAGGGCAGAAGGACTTACAATCCAAAAACATCAGCAAAAACAAGTACAATTGACTGGTGATGCATTGAATCAAAAGGAATTAATTACCCTTCTGGCAAAAAAAAATATCTAAACCTTTCTACTTTAAAATAAATAAAGAATATTTCTCTGAAAGGAGATGATAAGCAGAAAGGAAAAAAAGGCTCCCTGTTGAAAGATGTACTGTAGGAGATCATAGACCAATTAGAAAAAAACATTTAAACAGATCATCAACACTTTTTATCTTGTCCTCAAAACACAGAGTTCAGTATCAAGTAATGTTTAAGACAGGAATGGCTCCCTTTTTTAGGGCAATGGTTTTTTTAGATAAACTTTGGCATATTAATCACTACAATCAATCACTTTTTGATCAAGGTCAAAAGGTCCTAATTGAATAGGTTGACATGTTCCAATTACTGAAAATTATTTTTAAAAGAGGTTTTTAAAAAAATTGATAGTACAGGTTGGCAAGCACCATTTTAAATTAAATAGAGTATTTATACTTCCATGAGACACAAGGGGGACCGCCCCTCTTAATCATAGAATCATAAATCAGAGTATCAAGGAGTTGGAAGGGGCCTTTTAAAACATCAGTTTTAACCCCCTCCTCAATGGGCTAAGACATGGCTGGCCAAACTATGGCTGGCCTGTGGCACCATTTCATGTGGTCTGCTGCCGCCCTTGCTAATACCGGAAGCGGATGCGTTTACAACAGCCTTAAAACGCGCCCATGCCTGCGTAAACGTGCCTACACCGGCCGCAAATGCCCCACAGCTGTAATAAATGTGTTTACAACAGCCATGGTTGCGTTTTACAGCAGCATTTATGGCAGGAGGAACCACGTGACCGGCCCAAGCAGCTGTCCGGGGCGTGGTCAGGCCCCTGGTGCGAAATGTTCGGCCACCCTGGGTTATGATGTATTAAGATGACACATCTTTAAACATGAATTTATAATCAAGAACACTTTTCCTTCTTCAGAACTATTGTAATATAAAAATTTATATATATTTAAGTCTTTTGGGCAAATATTCATATAGTAGCCATGGCTATTTAAAATAGTTACAAAACATATGAGCATATCAGTGAGAAAACAAAACAAAACAACAACAACAAAAAGACAAAAAATGTTGTGGCACCTTAAAGACTAACTCCTGTATTTAAATATGAGTTTTTGTGGGTCAAGATCCCTTTTGTCTTTTTGTGTTGTTGTTTTGTTTACATTCTGATATGCTTGAACAGACTAACACGGCTACCACTTCATAAACGTACAAGGTTGCTCTTCAGCAAAATTAGGAACTTAACTGTCAACACAGATTTAGTAAAAAAACAACAACCAACAGTTGCTGTTAATGCAAGATAATGAATTAAAATATAGTTCAAGGTTCATTTCCTTTGTTTGACCATTTAGGTCAGGGGTTCACAATGTATGGCCCATGGGTCGAATCCAGCCCATGGTGCCTAATAATCTCTCCCCCCCGCTGCTGCCACTGGAATCAGCTGTGGACTCGTTTAAGTAAATGAGTAAACGCATTTATGACAGCCATAAATGAGTCTGTGGCCATCCTAAACTCGTATACGACAGCCGTAAATGAGACCGCGGCCATAGTAAACACATTTACAATAGCTGCAGAAGCGTTTACAGCAGCATTTACGGCAGGGGAACCACAAGTCCAGCCTGCTCAGTTGCCTGAGGGGTCTGGCCCATGGCTGAAAAATGTTGAGAACCCCTGATTTAGGTGATCAAGTGAGACATCTGGAGACTAAAAAATGAAACTGACTTTATTTTATTTATTTAATTTTTGCCAATTGAAACCACACATTATATGTGGTTGCTGAGTAACATATAACTTTTTTTTTTACAATGCTCTATCATATTTGTTTATCCTTATACATAATAAGCAAGTGACACTATAGGCCAGTGATGGTGAACCTTTTAAAGACAGAGTGCCCAAACAGAGGGGTGGGATGAATTCTGTGCTGGGGGGAGGAAGAAAGCACTCCCATTGGGCTGCTAGGCAGAGGGGCGGGTGAACTCTGCTGGAGGGAGGGAGAAAGCATGTCCATCAGGGTTGCTGGGTAGAGGGGTGGAGTGAATTCTGTGCGGGGGGGGGGGAGGAAGCACTCCCATTGGGCTGCTGGGCAGAAGGCGGGGTGAATTTTGCTGGATGGTAGCGATGACATGCTTGCCAACAGAGGGTTGGGAGTGCCCTCATTGGCACATGTGCCATAGGTTCACCACCACTGCCATAGGCTGTGTTTGGTCTTAAGCAGCACCACTTCTGAAAGAAAGCTTGAAAGATTAGGATTAATTCTGCTAGCCACTACAAAAAATGCTTTATTCTTCTCTTTACAAGTTCAAACCCGATTTTAACTCTCCTGGGATACAATATGAACCAGCTAAGAGGGGGGAAAGTAATATTCTAAGCTGATTTTAAGGAAAAGAAAAGAAAAAATAGCTGCAACAGCAAAGTTACAGACCTCCCTAAAACTTGAAAATGTGCAACTCTGAGAAAATTAATTGGTAGAATATAATTTTCTTTACTTATTCTACAGGGGCTGCAGTGCCTCAGTGGTTAAGAAGCTCTCTTTGTTAAGTGGAAGGCCAGCAAGTCGACAGTTCGAGACCCAGGTACTGCATGATGGTTTGAATTGTTATGTATGTATTTTGTTTGTACTTTCTTTTTTCTGTACTTTTATTTTTCTTTGAAAACTAATAAAAAATTAATAATAATAAAAAGAATGAGAAAGATAAATGTTTTGTCTTCCAACTGTTTAATTAGCTTTTGCACACCATCAAGCAAACTTAGCAACTCTACTAAGGGACATGATGTACCTCTTCTCTAGGACATCCATATGTTCACTATCGAACCTGAGCCTTTTGGAACTGTGAAACCTGATGGCACACAGCTCATTTCTACAGTCATCAAGAAGGAGTGAGAGTAGATAACACACACTGTACTTTTAATTCCTTTAGGTCTGTCTTTACACACACACACACACACACACACACACACACACACACACACACACACACACACACACACACACACACACACACACACACACACACACACACACACACAGAGGTCCTCAGGAGAATGGTTTCAGTACTTCTGATTCACTTTGGTCTTTATAAAAACACAAAGAAAAAAATACATATTCCATGTAATTTTCACACATTCATAATCAGGGAACTGAAGATGATTTCCAATTCATTAATGATATAATAAACAACAGTTGTGTGTATTCTTTCTAACCCAGCTGTCTTTACAATGGCATTATCTAATAGCATTATAGCATTACTAAAGTGAATAATACAGGAGAAAGGATGCATCCCTGTCTAGTGCTTGGCCTAGAGCAGTGGAGGCAAACCTTTTAGAGACAGAGTGCCCAAACTCAACAGGCTGTGATCCGTGCTGCAGAGGGGAGGGGGGGGGGGCAAAATGTGCTTCTAAGAGTGGTATACAGTGGTACCTCGAGTTACAAATTTAATGCATTCCTCAGGATGTTTTGTATTACAATAAATTTGTAACTCAAAACATGGTTTCCCATAGGAATGCATTGAAAACCTTTATTCTGACCTCCTGAAAAAAAGATTGGTTAGTTTTCAATGCATTCTTATGAGAAACAGTGTTTTGAGTTACGAATTTAAATTCATAACTCGAGACATTATTTTCAATGGATTGTCATTCGTATTGCAAAAATTTCATAACTCGTGGCATTTGTAACACTAGGTACTACTGTATATCTGAACAAGAAGTTATGTGTGAGGAGGGGGACACAAGCAGTAAAACTGAAAGTGAAACCTTTTGATCAGAATACTGTACTCCACAAGTCTTGCATCTTTTGGGTATAGCCTGAGGTTTTTCATATTATCTTTTCCCTGGAGAAGAAAACCTATAAAGCTAACAGGCCATAAAAGAAACCCAGTTTAGGAGTACAGTATTTGAAATGAGGCAATGCACTTCAAAGATGACAATGGCATTATTAGCACAGGTTGTGAACATTTAAGGTGTTGATTACATTTATATTTCGGAAAACCTATCAATAGCATCAGTTCTTCTTCCCACTACTACTACATATGGCAAGGTGGCAAGAGAATATGCAGAAGAGGTCTTTAATTCTCTTCTTCTGATGGTAGCCTTGGACTGCCTACTTTGCCCAATTCTACAACAGCAGGCTCTTCTATGGGGAGGCACAGTGGAGAATCAAACCCCCAGCCCCTGACTCTGTACCTAGATATCTAAACCACTGACGATCAGCCAGTTTTAATTTAGCTATTTGGTAATATGAAGATGCAAATGATGTGAGTTTTTAGGATTTACGTTTTAGGACCAGAATTTTCAAGCAGAATTAGGCTGTGTTAAGGTCAAGATTTTGCCAAAAACAACTGTTTGGTTATATACAAGACAAAACAAAAAGCCAACTTACTGATAACCACACACAAGTATCATTAACAAGCTACAACCCATTTCAGAAAACAACACTTCCTTCTCTTAGATGTTTGGGAAGAACTGCAGATACTTTGGAGGCAACACAACATAAATACAGAAACAAAGCCAAGCCTTATGTTTTATAAACCTAGCTGTCAACTGTGTCCCTACATCTTTTCTGGCAGAACCAACAATGCTACTCACAATGTCAAGGCTTGTGTACTTGTTTAGATTCTGATGTGATACACGTTATTCTCATCCTCAGTGCCTTTCTGCATCCTGCACAGAACAGCCAGGACAATCTTTATACACAAGAATAAACAGACTCAAAATTGACATCAGAAATGCGCACACACAAAAGACAGTATCAAAACATTTCAATCTCTCTGTCACTGATCTCAAACTGCTATTACAAGAAAAAAGAATTACACAGAGAGATTTGTGGGGGAAGCAGATGGAAGTACAGTAGAACCCTGCATAACAGAAAAACTCCGTTCCACGGAGCTCTTCACTATGCGGTTCCCTATGGGAGATGCCCTGCATAATGGGGGAAAAAAGTTCATTAACTGGGGTTCCCATTAAGCGGGTATACCCCGGTTACCAAACCCCCTGCATATCATTATGTGGGGTATTGCCATTGCATAACGGACGCTTCGTTGTGCGAATTTTTTGCTATACGATGCGTTTGTTATGCGAGGTACCACTGTAGTTTATATCCATAAATTCCATTGTGTGCGTTGACAATTAAACAGATATAAAGGATTATGGCACACTCTAAGTTTTAATAAACTGACATTCTTTATTCTTTTGTATATAATATTAAACTGTTTTGGCAAAACCTTGATCCCAAATTAAACTTCTTGAAATCTCAGTTTTACTCAAGTCCTGAAAATTCTTATTAGTTGCACCTACCTATTGCCAGGATGGCCAGATGTTACTGTTACTAATGCCTTGAATATTCATTACCTGCATTAATATCACTTGTCACCTTGGAAGCTCATTACCAGGTATTGATACAGAATTGATTCCACTCCCTCACTCTCATTGCCACATTATGTCATATTCCCAACCCCATAATTTGAACATTTTATACAAATCTATTGAACTCTATGGGTCTGAAGAAGTGGAATGTAATCCAAGAAATCTCAGCCTGTAATACATCTGTTTCAATCTTAACAGTGTCATAATACTTTAGTTGGTGTCTTTTTTTTAATTGCTGAAACGGACTTAGCATGTCTACTTCTTAGGTAAAGGTTTCCCTTGCTCGAAGGCCAGTCGTATCCGACTCTAGGGTGCAGTGCTCATCTCTGTTTCTAAGCCGAAGAGCCAGCACTGTCTGCTTCTGCAGACGTTTCCGTGGTCATGTGGTAGGCATGACTAGACACCGGAGCACACGGAACGCTGTTACCTTCCCACCGAAGTGGTTCCTATTTATCTACTTGCAATTTCTTGCTTTCGAACTGCTAGGTTGGCAGGAGCTGGGATGAAGACGGGAGCTCATTTCCGTCCTGCAGTACTCGGGAATCGAACTGCTGACCTTCCGCTTCCCATTCAGCGTCTTAGCGACTTGAGCCACTGCACTACTGATACTGTCTACTTCTTAGAAAACCTCTATGTGCAGATACGAAAAAATGACGGAGAAATAATGCTGATGGTACTGGATAAACATACAGAAGGGAAAATGCATATTTAAAGTAAGCTTGATAAAATATTTTACTTCTGCTAATAAGTTGGTTAAATTGGTTACAACATATAATGATAGCAACATATGTTTCCTTAATTACTGGTTTCTGACTCACAAATTCAATGCTTGGAGGAGTCTTCGTTCATGCCCGTTGCAAAGTCTGACAGCTTAGATTTTTTTCCTTTCTATACTGATTAGGTAGTTCATCATTTTCCTCTCTCTCTCTCTTAGTAAAAACCACTATTAATAATTATGTATTATGATTACTGCAGCTATTACTACAATTGTTACCAGAATGTAAACAAAATTTAAAACATAACACAGAAAAGAAAGGGGAAAATGCAAGAAGCAAGGCTTTGAATATGCTGTAGCAGCAGCAGAAGAAGTGACAAATGCAAATTAATGAGAGATGTTATTTCGACTAGACTAAAAGATTATGGCAAGGACTTAGGGTGGAAATCAGTTTTGAGGAACACTTGAAGAAGCAGAGATGAAAAAAATGCAAGTCTCTTGAGAAGCAGATAGGAATGAAATAGGTAGAGTCTTGAGAGAAGGAGACAGTTAAGACTAGAGGACTGATGAACAAATAACCATACAACTTTCCTACCCAGAATAGGACAGAAACACATTCATTGTGGTTTCGAAGTTATTTGAGAAAGAAACATAGCACCACAATAACTTTCCTCTGTTTTTATTTAGAATAGCATTTCTCATTGAATTATATTATCTAGTCATGGAGGACAGGTGAAGTGCCAGCTGTTTGGAGGAGGGCCAATGTTGTCCCTATCTTCAAAAGTCGATACAGTAAAACCCAGACTTACATATGCCTTGAATTACATAAAATTCGACTTACATAATGATTTTGTGCTAAAACCATGTCCCGATTTACACGATTTCCTATAGTTTGCTTCGTTACATATTCTTTTCCCTATGGGTTTGCTTCGAGTTACGTAAAAATAATTTTTCCTATGGGTTTGCTTCGAGTTACATAAAGATTATTTTCCCTATGGGTTTGCTTTGAGTTATGTAAAAATTCATTTCTCTATGGGTTTGCTTTGATTTACATAAAAACTTCATTTTTCCTATGGGTTTGCTTCGAGTTACATAAAAAATAATTTTTCCTATGGGTTTGCTTTGAATTACATAAAAACTGAGTTAAGTAAAAGCCTATGGAATGGACTTTTTTTCGTAAGTAGCGGTTTTACTGTGATTCATGGCTGAAATCTAGTGGTAAGACACAACCAGGGGAGGCCCACTGAATCAGTAGAATTCTAGTGATTTATCTCCTCCTCCTTAAATCCCACTGACTCAATTGTGACATGATTAGATTTCAGTCATTGTCAACTTGAAGTTGGGTTGAAGACCCAACTAGAGGTACAAAAATCCTTGACTTGATCCTGAGTAATACTCAGGATCTGGTGCAAGATGTTAATGTGACTGATCCAATAGGGAACAGTGACCACAACTCAATTATGTTTAACTTGATCATAGACCGCAAGTCACTGATAAAATCTAACACAGAGACCTTAAATTTTCAAAAAGGAAATTTCCCAAAGATGAGGAAACTAGTGAAAAAGAAACTGAAAGGGAAAATTGAGAGAGTCCAAACACTCCAAGAGGCATGGAGGTTATTTACAAAAACAATAACAGAGGCCCAATTGGAATGCATACCCAAAAGGAAAAAGGGCACTGCCAAGGCCAAGAGGACTCCGATGTGGCTTACAGGAGCTGTTCGGGAAGTGATCAAGAGCAAGAAAAGCTCATTTAGAAGATGGAAGGCTTGTCCAAATGAGGACAGCAGGCAGAAACATAAATTCTGGCAGAACAAATGCAAGGCAACAATCAGGAAAGCAAAGCAAGACTTTGAGGAGCGTATAGCTAAAAATACTCAGAGGAATAACAAAGACTTCTTTAAGTACATTAGAAGTAAGAACCCAACTAGGAAGGCCATTGGACCATTAGATGACAATGGAAGGCAAGGGGTTATTAAAGAGGAAACAGAGATTGCAGAGAGACTCAATGAATTCTTTGCTTCAGTATTCACTGAAGAAGACAGAGACCACATGCCCAAAACAGAGCCTCTCTTCATAGGGAGGGAAACCGAAGAATTAAGCGAGATAGAAATAACCAGGGAGGAGGTCCTTGCATGTCTTGTTAAGCTAAACACTAACAAATCCCCAGGACCAGATGGCATCCATCCACGAGTTCTCAGGGAACTTAAAGATGAAATTGCTGATATCCTAGCCAAAATATATAATATTTCCCTCAAATCAGGCTTTGTGCCTGATGACTGGAAGGTAGCAAATGTAACACCAATTTTCAAAAAAGGATCCAGGGGTGATCCAGGAAATTACCGGCCTGTCAGTTTGACATGTGTCCCAGGTAAAGTGATGGAAACCATCCTAAAAGATAGAATTAATAGGCACATAGAAGAGAAGGCGCTGCTAAAGGAGAGCCAACATGGCTTTTGCAAGGGCAAATCATGCCTCACTAATCTGTTGGAATTTTTTGAGAGTGTCAACAAGCATGTGGATAAGGGGGATCCAGTTGACATTGTTTATCTGGACTTTCAGAAGGCTTTTGACAAGGTCCCACACCAAAGGCTCTTGAATAAACTTACCAGTCATGGAATAAAGGGACAGGTCTTGTCCTGGATCAGCAACTGGCTAAGGGACAGGAAACAGAGGGTAGCACTAAATGGACACTTCTCCAAGTGGAGGGAAGTAAAGAGTGGGGTCCCCCAAGGTTCAGTACTGGGACCCCTGCTTTTCAACCTCTTCATAAATGATCTAGAGGTAGGAGTAAAAAGCAAGGTAGCCAAATTTGCTGACGACACTAAATTATACAGGGTAGTGAAAACTGTGAGAGATTGTGAGGAGCTCCAGAGGGATCTCTCGACACTGGGGGAGTGGGCAAAACAGTGGCAAATGAGTTTCAACATTAGTAAGTGCAGAGTGATGCATGTTGGGGCAAAGAACCCCAATTACATTTATAAACTGATGGGGTCTGAACTCTCTGCGACAAACCAGGAAAGGGACCTTGGTGTCCTGGTGGACAACTCAATGAAGGTGTCAACCCAGTGTGCCTCAGCAGTGAAAAAAGCAAACTCAATGCTAGGGATCATTAGGAAGGGTATAGAAAATAAGTCAGCAAGTGTCATTTTGCCTCTTTATAAATCTATGGTGAGGCCCCATCTGGAATACTGTGTACAGTTCTGGTCGCCATACCTCCAGAAGGATATTATGGAGTTGGAGAAAGTACAGAGGAGGGCGACCAGAATGATTAGGGGACTGGAACACCTTCCTTACCATCTGAGGCTGCAACGGTTAGGCCTCTTCACTCTTGAACGACGACGTCTAAGAGGTGACCTGATTGAAGTTTATAAAATCATGCACGGTGTGGACAAAATAGATAAGGAAAAACTGTTTTCCCTATCGCACAACACTAGAACTAGGGGACACTCCATGAAACTTTTGGGTACTAGTTCTCAAACAAATAAGAGAAAGTACTTTTTCACCCAGAGGATTAATGGTCTATGGAACTCCCTGCCAGAAGAAGTGGTGACAGCTGTCAGCCTTGACAGCTTTAAGAAAGGATTAGACAAGTTCATGGAGGACAAGTGTATCAATGGCTATAATTATGGCTACCTGGGTTGACACCTTCATTGAGACCGCCGCCCGGAGAGCCGCACAGCTGCGAGGGGTCCCGCCTTCCCTCCCTGCTCCACCGGGAGGATAAAGGGCCGGGGGCCGCCAGGGCCAGGCCGAAGACCGCCGCCCGGAGCGCCGCGCAGCTGCGAGGGGTCCCGCCTTCCCTCCCTGCTCCACCGGGAGGATAAAGGGCCGGGGGCCGCTGGGGCCAGGCCGAAGACCGCCGCCCGGAGCGCCGCGCAGCTGCGAGGGGTCCCGCCTTCCCTCCCTGCTCCACCGGGAGGATAAAGGGCCGGGGGCCGCCGGGGCCAGGCCGAAGACCGCCGCCCGGAGCGCCGCGCTGCTGCGAGGGGTCCCGCCTTCCCTCCCTGCTCCACCGGGAGGATAAAGGGCCGGGGGCCGCCGGGGCCAGGCCGAAGACCGCCGCCCGGAGCGCCGCGCAGCTGCGAGGGGTCCCGCCTTCCCTCCCTGCTCCACCGGGAGGATAAAGGGCCGGGGGCCGCCGGGGCCAGGCCGAAGACCGCCGCCCGGAGCGCCGCGCAGCTGCGAGGGGTCCCGCCTTCCCTCCCTGCTCCACCGGGAGGATAAAGGGCCGGGGGCCGCCGGGGCCAGGCCGAAGACCGCCGCCCGGAGCGCCGCGCAGCTGCAAGGGGTCCCGCCTTCCCTCCCTGCTCCACCGGGAGGATAAAGGGCCGGGGGCCGCCGGGGCCAGGCCGAAGACCGCCGCCCGGAGCGCCGCGCAGCTGCGAGGGGTCCCGCCTTCCCTCCCTGCTCCACCGGGAGGATAAAGGGCCGGGGGCCGCCGGGGACAGGCCGAAGACCGCCGCCCGGAGCGCCGCGCAGCTGCGAGGGGTCCCGCCTTCCCTCCCTGCTCCATCGGGAGGATAAAGGGCCGGGGGCCGCCAGGGTCATTCAGTGGAACTGTTGAGCTGATGGCTCCATTACCTGTGGAATTTTGTCCTTTGCAATTTTGGTATTTTGATGTTGTATGCTTTGATTATTGATTATATTGTTGTTTAACGAACTGTATTGAATATATTGTAATGTATTGTGATATATTGTATTTTTTTGTGGGATTGTTATGCTGTATTACTGTGTTGTATTCCTATTTTGTAAACCACATTGAGTCGGTCCTTGGGCTGAGAATTGCGGTATATAAATTTAAAAATAAATAAATAAATAAAATAAATACCTAAGGACAACCTCCGGGTTGGAGAGATAGGCAGGATATCTCTCAATGCCATTTCCAGGGAATCCTAAGCAGGTGAAGGCATCTCCTTGGGAATACCCTGAAGGAAATGGTGAGCCACTGTGTGAGACAGAATGCTGGACTGGATGGGCTGTGGCCTGTTCCAGCAAGGCTGTTCTTATGTTCTTATGTTAACTTTCATGGATCACAACAATCCACTTATACTGTATTATGTTAAATTTATATATAATCATTTTTAGACTCTGGAGGAAGGCGGATGACAGAGAAGCCTGGCCTGCTGTGGTCCATGGCATGATGAAGGGTCAGGCTCGACTGTGCAAATGAATAACAACGACGACAAAACCACCCAGAGTGGGTAAATTACTCAGATAAATGGAAAAATGATGTAATCCATTCATCCACCCATCAGTTTCTAAAAGTAATCCACAAAAGTTCATCCTAAAATAAATCTGTTAGATTTTGGCGTGCCACAACTCTTTTGTTCCAGTTTATATATAGAGAGAAATAAATTGTTGAGATATTATTTCCACCTTCCAAAATTTTATATGTAGGCTGAAAAATTATGCTCTGGTATAACTCCACTGGTTTAGTGATTAAAATGCTGAACTTGATGACTGGAAGGTTGGCAGGTCAGTAGTTCAAGACCTGAGTGATGCAAAACCGAGTAAGCTCCCATCTCTGCCCCAGCTCCTGCCAACATAGCAGTTTGAAAACAAGAAATTGCAAGTAGATAAATATGTCCCACTTTGGTGGGAAGCTAAGAGCGTTCTGTGTGCTCCAGTGTCTAGTTATGCCTGCCATCTGCATACGTAAATAGCATTGGCTCTTAGGCTGTAAACAGAGATGATCCACGCACCCTAGAGTTGGATACGACCAGCTTTCAAGAGACCTTTACCTTTACTATGATTCCACTGACATGTCAGCAGAAAATTGCCAGAAATTAAGAAGTCAGCATAGAAAAATGTGTGACTGGTGGCAACAACAAATGCCTACAACAACTTCTTAACTAGCAGCAATTTGCCACTGAAATATACATTGAATGAAGGTATACTAGCAGAGGTATTTAACAGGGTTTTGGCTATAGAATTCCAGTGCTTTTGTACACACCAGCCCTTTGTCTTAAACTACGGTATCTTCTCGCCAGCTATTTCAAAATGAAACAACACAGGTGGCTGGAGCAATCATTCACACAGCAGCTCATTTCAGGGGAATGCTACTGTTCCCTCCATAAAAGGCAATGCAGCAGAAGTCTCACTCTAGAAGATGACAAGAGTGAACTCCCAATAATCCCGGGACAAGTTTCATCTGCTATTTCTCTTGTATCCTCCCTCCATTTCAGACACTAATCAAAGCATACATACAAGAAGATAAACTGTACTAGTAGAATTAGTAGATCATGTCCAGAGCACATAATGTGTACGTAACTCTCTCCCCCCCCCCAACAGAACCCATTTTCTGCCTGGATTTTTGGTGATCCGACTGAGAGAAGTCACTAAAGATGCAACTGCATGGCATTATACCTTGCTGTTTGTGCGAGAGCTGACATGCTTAAAATCAATGTTTTTTCACCTGACCACACAATGTAAAGCTAATAGGAAATACTGGTTCCATGGACATTAATTTCCTTTTGGTCAGTTGCAGGAGGTTGTTTATTTTGTATAGAATCTCCTTAGATTACCGTTTTCCTCTTTCCTGGCATGTGTACCTCTCTTGGTCGAAAAAGGAAGCTGCCACAAATATGCCCTAGGTCAGTGGTGGTGAACCTATGGCATGCATACTAGAGGGGGCACTCTGAACCCTCTCTGTGGGCATGCGCATCATCACCCCAGCACAGAGTTTGCCCTGCCCTTCTGCCCAGCAGCCCAATGAGAGCACTTCCTCCCTCCTCCAGCACAGAGTTTGCCCTGCCCCTCTGCAGCATGGGCGGCAACCTGTTGAGTTTGGGCACTTGGTCCCTAAAAGGTTCACCATTACTGTCCTAGGAGATAAGGAGATATTTACAGTGATGTCTTATGTGGGGAACAGTGTGCCATTACAGCAGAATAACTCCTGTCAACAATCCTTGTTGTTTCTCCTGCAAATACAGTAAAACTCCAACTTACATATGCCTCGAGTTATATAAAATTCGACTTACATAATGATTTTGTGCTAAAACCATGTCCCGATTTACACGATTTCCTATGAGTTTGCTTTGAGTTACATAAAGATTATTTTTCCTATGGGTTTGCTTCGAGTTACCTAAAAATTCATTTCCCTATGGGTTTGCTTCGAGTTACGTAAAAAAGCAAAAACTTTTCCTATGGGTTTGCTTTGAGTTACATAAAAAACTGATTTAAGCAAAAGCCTACAGAATGGACCCTCATCCCCGTAAGTAGGTTTTTTACTGTACATGCAAATACATCCTGGATCCTGGTCCAATACATGCAGTAAGACAGAAACAAAGAGAAAGTCACTTAAGAGGATGCAGGAGGCTAAACCCGAGATTCTCAACCTGCGGCCTGCAGGCCAAATGCGGTCCGTGGCACCATTTCATCTGGTCCCCACATTGCCTCCACCACACCAGGAAGTGCCATGTGGAGGAGGAAGGGCAAAATGGTTATCTGGCCCCCAAAGATGTCTGAGGGACTGTGACCTGGCCCCCGGCTTTAAAAAATTGAGAACTCCAGGGCTAAAGCATCTCTTAAATTAAGAAGCCTAAAAGAAAAACACAAATACTGTACAAAGATTCCTAATGTGAGCATGCATGAAAACACTGTAATGTAGGTACCTGACACAGATTCCTTAACAAGGATATTATATTACATTTTCTTCTCTTTTGTTGTTGAGATAGCCACCTCTAGTGAGACTAGTCCTTGGACCAGAACTTCAAAAGATTTTAAAATATCTGTAGCTCCTCTCAGAGCCACTCGCGGCCCCATCTCAGCTATCTTGGCACCTGTTCATAATCTACTTTGTTGGCCTGTCTCCTAAAAAACACAATCTTGGCTCTTGCCTGTTTGCAATCTGCTCTTTTCTGCTGGTGCTGCTGGCTACCTGAAGTCTGACATCCATCTGTTGCTTTTTGCAAAATTCAGTCACGAGTCAGAGCAGGATGTGTGCCAAGCATTAGCATGCTTACTGGGTGTCACTTTCCAACCCATTCAAACACTCTTGATTAGGGATGACTGGGCGCTCCTGTGGCCATTTGATTTGAGGAGTCACTCACAAAGAACAAACAACCCAAACAAAAGAAATCCTGTTAGGGTTGTGATTAATTAAAGAACCTGAATGATTATCTCATTGGACAGAGGAGAGAATGCCAGGCTTCTTGAAAGGTAGATTAACAAAAGAGCTTAGGAGGATTAATTACAATACAGTACTCACAAAACATACCAGCTCTGTTAATGTATTACACACAATACAGCTAACAGAAAATTGTTGCTCTGCACAGATATATCAGACAAGAAATGAAACAAAAGTAAAAATAAACAAACACAACAACAACAAGGATAAAAATGCTATGGCACTGTAAAGGCTAACTGATTTATTTTAATGTGAACTTCCGTGGATCAAATCCATTTCCTCTGCACAGAGGCCATCAACTAATGCTTTCCAATAGAATATGCCAAATTCTTAACATGATTCCATTGCTTTTGCTTCCCATCTTGCTATTCATGCTTTCTCTTCCACAAAGCTTTACACTATAAATACTAACATTATCATTATCCCTTAGCATGTATAAAGTGCTTCACATACATTTACATGCAATCTATACATTACAAATGGTATTTACAGTGCTATTTATATATGCTGACCCAGACATAAGTCCCTCTGAGTTCAAGGAGACTTATCCCTAAGTAAATGAATACACTGTCGCAGCCTAACTATTGAATAAATGGTATAATTAGGACTACAGTGGCTTAGTGGTTATGACGTTGAACTTGATGACTGAAAGGTAAGCAGGTCAGCAGTTCGAGACCCAAGTGCTGTAGGATGGAGTTAGCTTTCGTTTCTGTCCCAGCTCCTGCCTACCTGGCAGTTCAAAAGCAAGAAATTGCAAGTAGATAAGTAGGTACCACTTAGGTGGGAAGGTAATCAGCATTCCATGCACTCCGGTGTCTAGTCATGCCTGCCACATGTCCACGGAAACATCTGCAGATGCAGACAGTGCTGGCTCTTTGGCTATAAACCCTAGAATCAGAAATGACTGGCTTTCGAGCAAGAGCGACCTTTGATAGGTCAGTATTACTATCAGCCCTATATGCAGATGGCAGAATGTGATGAACCAATAAATAAGCAACCTTCTGAATTCCTAGTTTGAATCTCATGTCTGCTATAGAGAGTCAATGTGACATGTCTCATTAACACAGCGCGAAAGATCAATGTTGTGTACTAGAAATGTGGGAAAAGCAGAAAAAGATATAGAAGTACTTAGCAGTACTTATTTCAAAGCTGTAGCAGGACTTTTGTACTCACCATATAATTTTTTTCCTTTTCATTTTGTGGCTGATGGCTTCATTTTGTAGCCATTCTGCTATGCTAGCCAACCCTCAAATGAGACCTCAGTACAGTACATGTAAGAATTTGCTAACATTTCTCCCTCGTGATTCTTGTCTCTTATGACATTCCGTCTTCAACTATGTCTAGAAACTTTGTGGGAACAGTTTTAACTCTCCCCCTCTTCTATGCTAAGACTTGTACTAAAATCAATTTATCCCTATTTTTACAATAAAGAATACCCAGCTAGTCACATTTAAAGCACACCTTTCCCCAATAACCAGCCTTTTATGGCAGCTCAAGTACAGGAAGGGAAGCAAAACAGTTCAATCAAGTGTCTTCAAATGTTCAAAATCTGGCTAAAAGGTTGGATGCTTCCGTCTTCTCATTTCAGGTGACCAAATTTAGCAACACAAAGGCAGATCTATAACAAAGATTTCAACTGAAAAGTCATTAAAGTTTGAGCAGGAAACTCTTCAAATACACAATTTAAAGGATTTTGTATCTTGTATGGGAACTCTTGAAGCCTTAATTTTAATTACAAAATAAATCCTAGGTATACTGACTGTAGAAAGGATTCCTGTTCATTTGCCTTTGCATGTATCCATTTGAAGGATCTGGCTGCTCTGGGGTCCACCACCAGTTTAAATTGTCTTATCCTAAAAGACAACTTGAAAGCGAGGTTCTCTTAAAATGATTTGATTTAATTTAATTTAATATATTTATATACTGCCCTATCCAAAGGACTCTGGGCGGTGTACACTAAAACCAATATACAGGTAAAATAATTTAAAAAAAACCATTGAAACATAACAACATTAACCCTCCCCCTGCCCACTGTGACATCTATTATCTAAAAGCAAATATAAAATCTAAAAAACCTTTAAAAATTAATTACAGGAGGGGGGAAGCCTCAGATGAGCCAAAAAGGGGATCTTATTGACAATTCCGGCCCCCAGGCCCATTTTGCCAACCATGTCTTCAATTCTTTCCTAAATGGTAGCAACTGGGCCTGGAGCCGTAGTTCTACTGGGAGGAGGTTCCATAGTGTGGCGGATATGACCGAGAAGGCCCTTTTCCTTGTGCTGGAGAGGCGAGTCTCCCCAACAGATGGCACCTGAAGGGTGCCCTCTCGGTTTACTCTTGTGGGATGGGTCAATGTCCTAGGGATGATACAGTCCCTGAGGTATCCTGGTCCATTACCATGAAGGACTTTAAAGGTGACAACCAGCACCTTGAATTGCACCCAGAGACATATAGACATATATGATGTTGGACTTCTGATACCAATATCCTGGCAATCTGGCTGAAACTGAAGGGAGGTGGAAATCAACAAAGCCATACAGTCTTGGAAGAGTAGCTTTCTCTGGTAAAGAAACAGAATCACAACTAGAAACGACAAAGTTGCAGGTGGAGGGAGAACTGGTTCTGAAATACTGTACTTATCGGTACCTGGAATGCAATGTGGCCTTTCAGGACTCCAGAATATTGTTGAGCCATCAGAATGATAACTGTTGCACTTGTTTTATTTAACAATAAAATAGTATTATGACGCTAGACCAGTGGTGGCGAACCTATGGCACGCGTGCCAGAGGTGGCACTCAGAGCCCTCTCTGTGGGCACCTGTGCAGTCACCCCAGCTCAGTTTGCCCTGCCCCTCTGCCCAACAGCCCAATGCAAGCACTGCCTCCCTCCCCCAGCACAGAGTTCACCCCACCCCTCTGCCTAGCAGCCAAATGGGAGCACTTCCTCCCTCCCCTCCCAGCATAGAGTTTGCCCCGCCCCTCAGCCCAACAGGAGCATTTTTTCCTCCCCTGTTGCTGTGTTGGCACTTTGAGATAAATAAGTGGGTTTGGGGTTGCAATTCGGGCATTCGGTCTCTAAAAGGTTTGCCTTCACTGCGCTAGACTTATTTATGACAACTGTAGGGACAAGCCCCTGCCCACACCCAACCTACATATTTGTGTAATTCACCTGGACTTTGCCTGGAAAAACACATCATAGTTGACTGCATGGATTTGATTTCAAAGTGGGAAAAAAATCTATGCTGGATGTCATCAAGGTTGTATGAGGGATACAGTACGTGTAGCATGCCATCATGAAAAGTAAGCATCACTGATCTAAGAAACCTTTCAGTAACAGAAAATTGAAGTGCCTTGGAAACTAATCTCTGTTCTATGTAGCTTTGTACACTATCTCCTACTACTCAACTGATTTAAAGGTGGCCTTAAGATCCCTAACCCAAACTCCCAACCTTTTGCACTGTTAATCCAATTGCTTGTTTAGAAAAAGGTGATTTGATATAGCTTAGGCATGCTACTTATTTAGAGTGCTCCATTTTTATGCTCCACCTGTACTTTTTGTGCAAAGCAAACCTGTCAAACTGATGAGTACGGATTAAGCACTATTTATCATTGTTAACAGCAGAAATCGAAAAGAAATATACAAGCCCTAGTGTGAAAGGAAAGAGATTTCACAGCAGCAGCTTCAATTGAAATACATGCCAAAAGATGTGGTGGAAGAAGTTATTCATGTATATTATGTTAATTTGCTCATTAACACTGAATAGCTTATATCATTTAAAAAACGTGTGTAATACTACAAAGCAAAGGATTTTAAAGCAATATAATCTGAGCAACAGTTAATTTAAATCTTAAACTAAATAACAGCATATTTGTTTTCCACAGATGGAATTGGTGCCTAAGTAAATCCGGCTTGATCAACAAAGTCCGCACCTATCTTCTGATAAGCAATCACAAAACAAAGCAAGCCAATTTGTGATCATAAGTGGTAAAAAGAAACCCTAATGTTAACTAAGAAAAACAGGTGTGTTTTTTCATAAGTAAAATTGCTTCTAAGTATGAGCAGGGCATTTCATACAGTGCAGTCCTTACAGCTATGTATCTCCAAATTTTGGATACAAACATGACTAGTGGTACTCCTGAGGTAAATTATAAAGTCATGGCAAGACCAAATCTGCTAGGACAATAAAGGCCAAGACAAAAATTTGTCAATTTTCTCTGTTTTAACTGATGATGATAAAAGTATTCCTTGGAACCATTGCCATTTGGATATATGAGGATAGCTTTGGCCACATGATCATTCCCAGGTTAGCATCAAAAGCAATTCAACAATGTCCACTTAGAAACACAATATCATCATACGTCTTAACAGCGTTTGCATCTTCTTTGGACCAACCTTCAAAAACATCTCTCACAGCTTCATCCATGTTCCACAAGTATCTATTTAATTTATTCCTAGGTTTGTTTTGCCAAGGGATCTTGCTGTTTCCTGAAGGTAAAGCCTTCCATCTAGGTAAGAAGGATGAACTACAGTAGTGATGGCAAACCTTTTAGAGACTGAGTGCCCAAACTCAACAGGCTGCCATCTGCACTGCAGAGGGGCAGGGCGACCTCTGTGCTGGGGGAGAGGGAGAAATCTGCTGTGGCGAGGTAAACTCTGTGCTGGAGGGAGAGAGGAAGCACTCCCATTGGGCTGCTGGGCAGAGTGAACTCTTTGCTGGGGCAACGGCGTGTGTGCCCACAGAGAAGGCTCTGAGTGCCCCCCTCTGGCATGCGAGCCATAGGTTCGCCACCAATGAACTATAGCATAACACCAGAGCTCAACTATCGTGGCATCTTTTAGCTCTACTCATGGTTGAGTCCGTGCTAAAATAACTAAACTAGATGTGGATACAGAAGCACCAAAAAATACACAAGTCACTTTCAGAATTGGACACTCTGCTTAAATATGCTAGTTACTAATCTGGGTGTATGTATGTATTTGTGTATACACACACATTATCCACACACCACAAAGACAAGGAATGTTATGATTTGTTTGCAGTGTTAGTCATATAGAATTAGTGTAACTGACACTCAAACATCCAAGAATCCTCCAGTGTTCTAATCTAAAATACTGAGATCCATAAATTGCTGATGCCAGAAAAAAAGGAGTTAAAGCACGGATTCTCAACCTGTGGTCTGTGGGCTGGATGCAACCCACTGCACCATTTTGTGTGGCCCCCCTCCACCTCCACCACACCAGGAAGTGCCATGTGATGGAGGAAGGGCAAAATGGCTGTCTGGCTGCCGAAACTGTCTGAGGGAGCATGACCCAGCCCCCGGCTTAAAAAGGTTGAGAACTCCTGAGTTAAAGGTTAAATTTTCAAATCCAGTAGATTCGGTAGAAACTTTGTTTATGGAAACAAAGCAAATGCATCACAAATAATCTTTTGCTCTCACTCTCTTCCGTTAAATGGTGGAGATGATAGGAAAAACCGAGATTATTGTATGCAAAGGGATTATTTCAAATTGAAACATTCCTGAGCAGAAAGTATCTAAATATACAAAGGTAAATATTTATTCAGTGCTCATAAAAAACAGCTGCAGAAGCATAAAACACTGTGAAGCTTTTCTAGTAAATCTGAAGGAGTTGATAGTCCAACAAGGACTCTTCCAAGGCCTGTACACAACACTGGAGAAACAGCAATATACAAAATGGCAAACTAGAGTTGTGGTGGGTAAAGATTCCAGTAAAATGACTTGGAAGCCATAAATGCTTCAGATTGCCACCTGTCAGATCTCATGAGTTTTTAGACCAGGGATTCTCAACCTGCGGCCTGGGGACCGGATGTGGCCCACGGCATCCTTTTATGTGACCCCATCACCACACCAGGGAGTGCTCCACCACCACACCAGGGAGTGCTATGTAGTGGAGGAAAGGCAAAATGGCCGTCTGGCCCCCGAAGCTGTCTGAGGGAGCGTGACCTGGCCCCTGGCTTAAAACGGTTGAGAACTCCTGTTTTAGACAAAGAATCACACTTGAGTTTTTGTAGAAATCTATTACCAGTTTCTTCTAGAAAGTGAGTTTGGTATTTTCCTTCTTAATCTAGTTAATAACCAGGTGATCTGAAGTGTTGATTCAAATTACAGTAAAATCCCTACTTACAAAAAAAAAAGTCTGTTCGGTAGGCTTTTGCTTAAATCGGTTTTTTTATGTAACTCGAAACAAACCCATAGGAAAAGTAAGCCTATAGGAAAAATGAAATTTTTATGTAAATCGAAGCAAACCCATAGGGAAATGAATTTTTACGTAACTCGAAGCAAACCCATAGGAAAAAGAATCTTTATGTAACTTGAAGCAAACCCATAGGAAATCGTGTAAATCGAGACATGGTTTTAGCACAAAATCATTATGTAAGTTCAATTTTATGTAACTCGAGGCATTTGTAAGTCTGGGTTTTACTGTAGTTGTAAAGGTTCTTCAGCTCTCAGAGGGACAAATATAAGCAGACCTCCTGTAAAAACAAAACCAGCTCATTGAAAACAACTGTCTTCTGGATTTACACAAAGGACAAGCTACACAACTCAGCTGCCCCACTGTTATGGAAGGATAAAGTGTATGTACAGCAGACATAGCGAAGAAAGGACATCTTCAAAAGATTATAGTGGTCTAAGACAGTGATGGGAAACCTTTTAGAGACCGAGTGCCCAAACTCACCTTTGCCACAGACTTAACAGGCTGCCCGGCTGTGTTGCACCCTCACATTGCATGTGAGCCGTCCACCTTACCCCAGAGATGGGAGGAAGGAAGTGCTCCCATTGGGCTTCTGCGCAGAGGGGTGGGCAAACTCTGTGCTGGGGCGATGGTGCGCGTGCCCACAGGGAGGGCTCTGAGTGCCCCCTCTTGCACCCATGCCATAGGTTTGCCACCACTGGTCTAAGACATCTACACAAGGGGGTAAAGTTAAAAGTCGTCCTCGCTCAAAAGCCAGTCATATCCAACTCTAGGGTTCAGTGTTCATCTCTGTTTATAGTCAAAGAGCCAGTGCTGTCTGTGTTTGCAGACATTTCCATGGACATGTGGCAGGCATGACTAAACACCAGAGTGCATGGAACACTGTTTACCCTCCCACTGAAGTGGTACTTATTTATCTACTTGCAATGTCTTCCTTTCAAACTGCTAGGTTGGTAGGAGCAGGGACAGAGATGGGAGCTCATTCCGTCATGCAGAACTCAAGTCTCGAACTGCTGACCTGCCGGCCTTCCAGTCATCAAGTCCAGTGTCTTAACCACTAAGCCACTGCAAGGGAATATGGTGTCTAACTCAACCTCTTCCTAAATTGTTTTTTGTTATACAGGTCATCCCCATAGCCACAGGTTCAGTATCCATAGTTTCAGTTATCCACAGGTCTAAACATTCAATTAAGAAAATCATGAAATACATAATAGGTTGCACTTGCTCGAAAGCCATTCGTATCCGACTCTAGGGTTCAGTGCTCATCTCTGTTTATATCCAAAGAGCCAGCGCTGTTTGCGTCTGCAGATGTTTCTGTGGGCACATGGCAGGCATGCCTCAGCACTGGAGTGTACGGAACACTGTTTACCTTAGCGCCAAAGTGAGCCCTATTTATCTACTTGTAATTTCCTGCTTTTGAACTGCTAGGTTGGCAGGAGCTGGGACAGAGATAGGCGCTCACTCTGTCATGCAATACACGGGAATCGAACTCCGACCTTCCAGTCAGAGTTCAGCATCTTAACTGCTTGAGCCATATATGCATTTATATGGCACTTTACCAGACCTGGCCATTAGATGTCACTGTCTGCAATGTCAAATATAGGGTTCAATGTTATTTTTGGTTTCAAGTATCCCCAGTTGGCCTGAGAACAACGAACCAATTTGTTTAAAACTTCACTTCTTGCAGTGAATTTTTATCTTCTAGTGGTGGTAGGAAAGCATACAGCCCCAAAATGATCATTATACTTGTTATAAAATACTTGAAGGCACAAAACTAATCAAAACTGTATAAATCCAATCAGAGCACAACAAGAACAGGAAACTCCTTAACTTCAGTCAGTTAGAATTAAGCCATTTGGGAGTAAACTGTATGACAAACTATTCAAATATTGACTAGAATCCTGCTGGCGATTTATGAGTGCTTAAGTTAAATTGTGTAACTCGCCATGGCTAATTGCTGCTAACTAGCAAAGCTCTGTTCTAGCTACAAGAAGCATGCCCAATATTGTAATAGTACTTCAATCAGATACATATTAGTGGCCATTCACCATATAGAGCTGCACAAATTAACTTAGGTAAAGGTTGCCCTTGCTCAAAAGCCAGTCATATCTGACTCTCGGATTCAGTGCTCTTCTCTGTTTATAGCCAAAGAGCTAGCACTGTCTGCTTCTGCAGACATTTCCATGGACGTGGCAGGTATGCTTTCACACCGGAGTGCACGGAATGCTGTTTACCTTCCCACTGAAGTGGTGTCTATTTATCTACTTGCAATTTCTTGCTTTCAAACTGCTAGGTTGGCAGGAACTGGGACTGAGACAGAAGCTCACTCCATTATGCAGGACTCAGGTCTCGAACTGCTGACATGGCGACCTTCCAGTCGCTAAATTCAGTGTCTTAACCACTAAGCCACTGCAATCCCCAGAAGTTAATTTAGGCATGCATAAATCAGCAACAGAATGTTGGCTACTCATAACAGATTCTGCCCTGCTACACTGTAAAACAACTTCTTGGCACTGTCTTAAAAACAGAAGGCTGAATTTATTTCTCTGGATGGAATCCAGGCGAAGTGGGGGAATTCCCACTACTCTACAGCTGAACCCCATGTTCTTGGAAAACCAGCAGCCCAATTTTAATGGGACAGAATGTACTGAAGAAAAGAGAATTCCCAAATGTTATTACAACAGAATGCTGGAGTTTGTCCATAAATATCAGCCCCAATACTACCCGGGACATCATTTTCAAATAAGATGAGTTTAACTTTCACACTCTTCAAATGAACACATTGGCTTCCTGAAGCTGTTGGATGGAAAAAGTCCAAAGAACATGCTGCATCCTGGTAACCTTAGTTTCCAGGCAACAAGAAACCTATCACAGACGGTATGGCCCACTAAAGTGTTTCCATTTCTAAATCTGCATTCAGGATTTTGAACTTCTCCATTAGGTTCCTTTGGAGCATAGTATTTCATAATTTGTGCAATGATTCTATAGCTAGCCATCTGTTTCAATTAAAAAAACTAAGACAATATTGGACAATAATTTCTCATACTATGCCAACCTTTTCGACCGAACTGGTCAAAAATCAAGTGATACCACCCTTAAAAATCATTGTAATCAGCTTACATTTAAAAATCCTGCTTTTCCTCCAAAGACCTTAGGATGGCACGTACAGTCCTGCCTTTACTCTAACAACCGATTAACCACAGCAACCCTGTGATGTTGGTGAAGATTTGAAACATGATCACCCAGCAAGCTCTGGCTTAACAGAAATGGGGTCTAATATGCCAATATTTCTCATGTTGACTTTTTATGGCCTCCTTTCTTAATTTCAAGTTTAAAAAGACAGGAATTCATCTGGATCTAGCTCAGTGATTCCCAACCTTTGGTTTTTTGGACTTCAATTCCCAGAAGCCTAAGCCAATTCCCCAAAGCATTGATCAGCCAATGTACTGACTTAGACTTCTGGGAATTGAAGTCCCCTTGTGGGCATGGGAATTGGGCATGGGAACCACTGATCTACCTCCTCCCTTGGCATTTATCTTCAATGCCCACTGTTTATTATAGAACACTAGCATAGTTTTGCCCGGCGTTGCCAGGCAGTTTTTATGTGTGTGTTTTTTGGTTAGGGGTGGTTTGGGTGGTGGTGTTTTGTATTTGTTGTTTCTGACTTTTTTTGATCTAATTTATTAGATTTATTTGTGATTTTGAATTATTTATTTTTTTGACTTGGTTTTTACTCTTGTGGCCTCTAGGTAGGGCTGTTAGCAAGAGGGCTGCTTTGCATTTTTTGATTTGTTTTTAATCTTCCGGCCTGCAGGTGGGGCTCCCGGTCTCTAGGTGGGGCTTCTTCCGGTAAGTAGTCTTTGTTTCTTCAGTTCTGTTGCGGACTTGTGGAGGGAGGACATGCTGGTGAGTTCTCTGGTTTTTTTTTTTTTGTTCTGGGGTTTTTTTGTTTTGTTTTTGTGGTGTTGGGTTGGGAGGTGTTTCTGTTTGTTCTTTTGTGGGTTTTTTGGGGTTTAGATGTGTTTAATTGTTTTGTTTATTTCTGGTTGCTTTATTTCTTTCGTGTTTGTTTAATTTGTGGTATTTTTGTTGTTTGAGTTAGGTATTTTTGTGTTGTAGTTAGGTGTTTTTTCTGAGCTTTTATGGGATTTTGTGTGTTTTTTGTGGATTTTGTTGTTTATTGTTTTGCTGGTTAATGTGTTTTTTAATTATTTATTTGTGTTTTATTAATTTGGTGGTTGGCATTTTGGGTAAATGTTTGGTTTTGTTGTTGTATTTTTTTGCGTGAAGAATGGCCTGTCTGTCAGTTCCTCTTTTCCCCATTGCTGCTTCGAAATTTGGTTTCGATATAGCAATGGGGAAAAAGAGGAGCCAGCAGTCAGCTCACGCTTTGTCCGGTAAGGTTTGTTAGGTAGGTCAGGTGAAAAGGAGGCAGAGAAGAGCTATTTGCCTGACGATGGTTCTCTCCTCTCTGTCTCCTCTTTCTCCTGGCTTACCTAACCGGAGATCGGCAGGCAGCGATCCGTAAGGGGTGGTTCTCTTCCTTGCGGATTCCTGCTTGCTGCTTTTCTATTACCTCCACCGCTGTTTTGTGCTAATTCTCGAAATAGCGGTGTGGGTAGTAGAAAGGCAGCATTGAGGCATTCGCCAGGGAGTGTGCTTCCCCTGACAAATTTCTGCCTGCTGCTGGTTTTCCCCCACTTACCTTGAGGCTGGCGGTGGTCTTGCCGTGTCTTCGGCGGGGTAGCATGGAGGAGTGGGAGTCCCTCTTCTCCCCGTTGCTCCGGGAAAGACGGCCGGCGGGTGCCTTGCCGTGGTTTTTTGTGGGTGTTTGTTTGCGAGACAGTGAGGCACTGCATCCACCTGCGGCGGCCTTGCACTCCTGTTGCGGGAGGCCGGCATTTTTTATTTTATTTATCACGCGCTGGCTTTTTCAGCATTCTGCACGCTCATGGCCTTCAGCCTGATTGGCAGAAGTGCTCACGGCGTGTAGAATGCTGGGGCTTGTAGTTTTGTTTATTTTGTTTGTGTTCGTGCGGCAGGTTTTTTCCCTGCGGCTCGGTTTCTATTGGGCACAGCGCCGTTCCCAACGTTCTCTTTGCTGTCGCCTGTCAGCCTGATTGGCTGAGGGGCGGCACGGCACAGAGGATGTTGGGAATTGAAGTTGTTTCCCTTTGTTTGCGTTTGTGGGGCTGTTGCCCCACTGCCAGCTTCGGGAACCATGCAGCGCTCTGAGGGCCAGGTTCGGGCGAGTGCAGGAGGCTCGGTAAGGGATAGTGTGGATGGATGCGGAAGTGTATGCCTGAGTCCAGCAGTTAATGTCTGGATTTATAGGTAAAGATTTGGAGTAGGAATACTGCCTTTCATTGCACAGTGCCTTTGGTATATTGAAAGCTTGAAAAAGTTACTTTCTTGGACTATATTCCCAGAAGTCCATGTTCATCCTAGATAGAGGCTTCTGGGACCTTCCAGCTCTCTGGAAAAGAAAATATTGCTGGGAAAGTTGAACACAGCAAGAAAAGAGCATGAACAAATACATAATGTTGTCATTCCCTAAAGGAAGGGACAGGTTTCAGTTTACAAGAGCTGAGTTGGACTGTTGAGGACAGATATTATTATTTATTGATTTCTACTCCGCCCTCCTAGTGCAAAGCACCATTCATTCATAGGGAGCTTGTAATTCAGGTGGCAATCTTTAGGGTGTTGTACTGTCTCAAGTCACACTATGCCATGAAAACTAAATAGATGATTGAGGGAGAAGCTTTATTGCCTTTCTCTTACAGGTAAAATTACATGGGAGGGAAATATCCAAACAAGGCTGGTCTTACCTGACAACCACCACAAAAATACTGCTAAGTTGAGCAAGTTGCTTACAACGTCACAATTTCTAGCAGGATGCGCTGTATACTATATATATGAGGATGCTGTTGGGTTGCACATTCTGTCAACCCTCATGATTGGCTGTGCTGGTTAAGGATGATGGGAGTTAAAGTAAAAAAAAAAAGCAGAGTCTGTTCTTCCCTGAATCAGAACAAAATAGTCTTAGAGATTCTGCTCTCACTAAAAGAAAAGCTGCATTTCTCTTCCTGATCTTTATATTTCTTCATAAGCTACTGACCTTTAATACTGACCACCCCAATTTGAAAGACCAAACTTTGCAAAGTGTTCTTCCGTTCACAGGCACAAACAAGTTTGCCACTGACCATCTGGTGTCTATACATTTGTATGCTTTGCTTTTCCATGCACTCACTGTGACTACTTTTATCCAGTAAGTTTAAGACTCAAAAAGTATCTCTTGTTTACAAGTAGAATTCCGCATTTCCTCCAATTATAAACAGTTTTTATGCAAAGGTTAAGAGGTACAGAAGACAAGCAAATCTGTGCAAAGCAGGGGGGAACAGGACAAAATGCATACAAGGGAAACAAGAACAACCACAATGACCTTTTAAAGCTTCAGTTTAATATGAATAAAATCTGGATTTATAAAACAGAGTTGCCATTAATCAGCCTGAGAAACAAACCAGAAAAGTTGTATAATAAGAGCAATATATCAGACTCAGATGGTTACTGTCCTGGGGCTATGAATTTAGCCAAGGAAGGTTCCTTAAGTTCCTTTATGTAAGATTTAGGATAAAAATAATCCAGTGTAAGGAATGCATTATAGTACTTTCAAGTTCATCCATGAATTATAAAGCCTGGGAATTATAAATTAAGTCCTGTGCCTTAGTTTCATGAGAGGTGAGCACTAAACACATTCAACTATCTTCCAAACTATGCTTACTTACTTTTAAACAGCTTTTATACAGTCATACCTTCCCTTATCTTTTGAGTTCTAGTCCTCTTTTTCTGAAAATTAGGGTAACCCTGAAGCTCAGTGTCAAACTTTAATAAAATATAGGTTTTTACATTCTAAATTCATAATACTGACAGCCAATTTCTTGCACAGCTTCCCTCAAGCTGCAAAGTGGAATTCTATGTAAGTTAAACTAAAAAGAAAATCAACAAACTACTGAAGCTTATAAGAACATCAAACTAGCTTTGTTTTATTCATCAAATTCTAAAGTTTTAATCAATTATTTTAAAAACACTGCCAACTTGTTGGGAAAAAAACCCAATTTTATGTCTGTTTAATGATAAATAAAAAAGATTATCTCCTGCTTTCCGATACTAACTTAAATGCTGCTTCCTGTTCACACAGATGAATGGTCCAGGTACAAGGAAACTATTAAAACTGGTAGATTTCCCTTTCCAGCCTCATTTCTTCCAGTCTTAGGAGTCAGATGTCCAGAGAGGATAGTGTTTAATCATTTCCTAAAATTGAAAGATTTTTCTTGTTAAAACTATATTGGCAAAAAGCCAACAACAAATAGAATTCCTATTAAAAATAAGAATCCAAATATTTCCTTTAATCAGGTGTTAGAAGTATTTTAATTCATCATGTATTCCAAGAAAGAAATAATGCTTGAACCAATTAAGTATTTGAAGATTTTTATATTAAGGTATAAGCAAATAAACATCATTTAAAACACCAAATACAATGTGTGAGAAACTGCTTTCAGAACTCCTGAATCCAGGAATTGACTTTTACCTTATGTGATACAAATGAAGCACAATGAGAAGCTCCAAAATCATAATGTTTTTACTTGCATTTGTGCAAATGTCATTAGAGATCTAATTCTTCAATTACTGTCCAATTCTTAAAAGTCCAAGTGATTAATTAATAGGGTTAGCATAAGTTTAAAGGAGGAAAGTGGAGGGGGAGCAGAGGCTGGAGGGAAAAGGAAATGGTCCCTTTCTGAAAAGCCTCCCTTCCGGTCCGTCCCTTTTCTCTCTCCCCACAAGGAGGAAAGGGGAGGGGGAGCAGAGGCTGGAGGGAAGAGAAGTTTCCACCTCGGAGAGAGGTGTTTTCTTGGGGTGGGAGTTGGAGTTGGGAGGGGACGTAGCTGGAGGACCCCTCCCCAGACCCACAACTTGCCCCGTAGATTGTTTGTTGGTGTGCAGGAGGAGGCCCCTGTAAGGGAGACCCAGGAAAAGAGCCAGCAGGGAGCAGAGAGGGAAATGGGCATGGCCATGGGGAATTTCTACTACCCCCCCCTACCCGCACGAACATGTGCAATCCAGGAGCTGCCCATCACTGGCCCACTGGAAGTGGGAAATTTCATCTGACTTCAAAAAACCGCTTCACACTTAACTTCCCTATTTTCCAGCCTTGCAACAATCTATACCTATAAAATGGTGTGTTAACCGTTGGAATGTGACAAAGGATGTTGCAGCAGGCCCCACTAGCCCCATCCGAGCCTCCGTGCACTCGCCCGAACGGGGTTCACAGGTAACTGTCGGGTTGAAATTTTCGCCCGGGGGGCAACAGCCCCCTGGACACAAACAAAAAAAGGGAACTTCAATTCCCAACGTTCCTTGTGCCATGCTGCACCAGAACCAATCAGTCTGAGCGGCGCGGCAAAAGGAATGTTTGGAAATGCGCCGCGGTCAATAAAAAAAAAGCCACAGGAAAAAACCGCTGCAGTAACCAAACACGCGCAGGCAAAACTACAAGCCCCAGGGTCCTGTGTGCCATTAGCGAAAAATAAAAGTAAAAAAACCCCACCGCTGCTACCCTTCCTTCCCACGGGCCAGCCAGCATGGCCCACGGAAAAGAAAGGCCCCCTGCTGCCGCTGCCCTTCCTTCCCACGGGCCAGCCAGCATGGTCCACGGAAAAGAAAGGCCCCCCCGCCGCCGCTGCCCTTCCTTCCCACGGAAAGAATGAAACAAAAACGCAACAGCAAAGAAGTGTAGAAATCCAACTCCCAAAAAAACTGCTTGTGGCTATATGTTGTTCAAGTTTATTTATTTATTTATTTATCACGCTTATATACCGCCCACTCAGGTACAACCCAACTCAGGGCGGTTTACATAGCGGACAGTAAATACATAAAAGACACATGATAAAAAAGTTAAAAGTTTAAAAAAAACCCACCCCTAAAAGGTGCGCAAGACCCGAAGGGACCTTGGGGGAAGGCACACTTCTCTATACCAACCACCCAACGGTACCCCCATCCCCACCCGCACCCCAAACTTGGCCTGCCAGCCAGGTCTTTAGTTCCTTCCTAAAGTTCATATCATTTATTCTTATTCAACTTCATATCATATATTTTGAAATAATCCAAACTTGTTTGTTTCTTTCAATAGTCTTGTTCAATTCACAGACAAAATAAATCTTCTCAATTTTTCAGTAGCAAACAATATCAGTTCATTCAACAAGGAAGTCTTCAGTATGTCCAAACGTATATTCAATATCTTTATAAATCTTGTATAAACCAGGTTATTAATTTCCAAAATCTAACCAGTTTAAAGATTTTTCGATTATTTCTTCCTCAGGAAAATATAACTCTGTATAAAATACAAATCATAATACCTTTTAGTATTTTTGACTAGCATACACCCATCATAAAACCTTTACACATAGCTTCTAGTTACATAGTATTTCTTACCTATCTTCGCGTTCTAAATGGCCTCTAATGTAATTCTTTCAGTGCCAGAACGTTAGAAATCCATTTAACCTTGTTGTTCATATCTTAACCTATAAAACCAAGGGTTAACCATTGGAAGTTCGTATAGGTTCCTAAGCCTGGCCCTACTAACCCGCACCCACCATTCGTGCACACGGGTGAACTGGGTCCGCAGGTCAACGAAGGATTGAGAAATGCGCCAGTGGGGCAACAGCCCCACAAACGCGAAAAGGGGAAACAACTTCATTTCCCAACCTTGTTTGCGCCGTGCCACAGCCAATCAGGCTGAGAGGCGCGACCACAAAGAACATTGAGAAATGCAATGCGGCCAACCAAAATCGAGCCACAGGGGAAAAAAACGCCCCACAACCACAAATCACAAACCCTTAACTACAAGCCCCAGAGTCCTGCGTGACATGAGCACGCAGAACGCTGAGGAAGCCAGTGCCCAATTTTTTTTAAAAAAACTCACCGCCTCACAGCCACGCAAACACCAACCGCCCTTCTTTCCCTCACCAACGGCGCCTGAAGGTCCCAATTGGAGTTTCCCCTTTAATATCAATAAGTGGGGGGTGGCGATCCCCCTCTCCGCTGGCTCACCTGGGGTTGGGAGGTTTGTGGGGACAAAAGGGATCTGTCCCCCCAACCCTTCTGGACCCAGTAGACCAGGAAGAGGGGATCGAATACACCACCACCCCAAAAAACTCCGTCTTTAAAGAGAAGAAACCAAGTGGTTTCTTCTTTAAAAACGGAGGTTTTTTTAGGAGGGAGGGAATTGATCCACTCTCCCGGGTCTCCTGGGTCCAGAAGGGTTGGGGGGACATACCCCTTTTGTCCCCACAAACCTCCCAACCCCCGGGGAACCAGTGGAGAGGGGGATTGCAACTCCACCCACTGATATTAAAGGGGAAACCCCGATCTACTTTCACAACTCCACACAATCAAAGCACCATGAGACAATAAAGCCCCCCTCCCCAATGCCTACGGTCTGGCCAGCGAAGCCGGCCCACGGAAATAACCCTCCCAACGCTGCATAAAGCGGCGTTGGAATTCCCACAGTCCGGCCAGCCAGGCCGGCCCACGGAAATAAACCAACCCCCCCAAAGCCACAACAATTTTTAATAAAAATAAATAAATAATTCACAAAATACCTTAAAGCACAATCAAAAACATCCAAAAATACACAAAAACAAACAAAAACAACACCAGAAACAATACAAAGTAAACAAAAACACAATCAAAAACAAAACAAACAATCAAAAAATACAAACCCCCAACCCCCCCCCAAAATAAAGAAAACAAGCCAACTCACCAGCACATGTCCTACCTGCTCGATGACCAGAAACGAAATGAATAAAGAAAGAGACTACTTACCGGAAGAAGCTCCACCCAGAGGCCAGGAGAGAAAAAACAGTCAAAATACAAGAAAACCCCTACCAGCACCACCTGCTGGCCACAATACTAAAAACAATTCAAAAACACACAACAGCCCCAAACAAAAGGCCACAACAGTAAAAACAAATCAAAACAATAACACAAAATCACAATTTTACACAAAAGGTCACAATAATAACAAGTTAAAAAAATTACACGAAAACACAATTTATCACAAATCACAAGCATATGTCAATAAAATAAAATAAAAAAATTATTAAAATCCTGTGCTGAGTTCTAACTCAAATAAAAACCCAAAACAACTACACATTTTAAAAACATTGAATGTAAAAAACATTTACTTTCACATTATTAAAATTATTACCTATGGTACAACTATTTTTTTTAAAAAAACACCAAAAACTAAAACATTATTCAGTTACATAAAACAGCCAGCCAAGCCAAAAAAATTTTTGTATAAATAAACATTTTAAAAATTACAGACTAAGCAATTTTTAACAAGCATTAACACAATTTAACCTTCCAACACAATTTAAAACAGCCCGGCAACGCCGGGCAACCTCTTTTACTACTCTCTAAAATCTAATCTTAAACACCTGTACTCCCTATTTTCCATAACGTCCTCATCCTGTTAATAACGACACCTGGGTTAGTTGTAAAATAGCTCCTAGATAATATACTCTGAAGTGACCCATTCTATAAGAAACATCTATAGTCTATCTCTTGGTTCAAACCATTCAGTGAAAGAGTCTGGAATCTGTGTATGTAAAATGATTCTCTCTGGAGGAGTAAACGATCCAAATCTATTCTGTTATATTGTTCTGCTTTAACCGTTTCAATAACCACGAATCTAAAATCATTGTCTGAGTGATTTTTTTCAATATAATGCTGCATGAGGCGTGCGAACAAATTGCGATTCCTAATTCTACTTCTATGTTCCGCTAACCTGTTTCTGATTGGTCTAGAAGTCTTCCCCACATAGTACAGACCACACCCACATATCAATAGATACACGCAGGATGCTGTTTTACAATTAGAAAATATACGCAAAGTATGGGTTATTCCTATATGTGAAATATTAACCTCCTTTGTTTCCCATGAAAATTTGCAGTAAGAGCAATCCTGACATTTGTAATGCCCCACAATTAAATCCGTCATCGGAGTCCTGACCAAACTGTTGCTACGCGTCACCATGTTGCCTACTGTTCGTGTCTTCCTGTAACCTATTGTCGGATATTGCTCACAGCCTGGAATGTCAGTAATGAGATGCCAATGTTTCCTAATTATATTTTTTATTTTATTTGCCAATGATGTATACTCAATTGACCAAAAGATCTTTCTCCTCTCCTCTGACCTCTTTCTCGCCGCGGCCAATCAAAAAAAAAAAAAAGCCGCAGGAAAAAAACTGCTGGAGTAACCAAACACACGCAGGCAAAACTACAAGCCCCAGCATCCTGCGTGCCATTAGCATGCAGAACGCTGAGGCAAAAATAAAAGTTTAAAAAAACCTGCCGCCCCCGCCCTTCCTTCCCACGGGCCAGCCAGCATGGCCCGCGGAAAAGAAAGCCCCCCCCCACCGCTGCCCTTCCTTCCAACTGGCCAGCCAGCATGGCCTGCGGAAAAGAAAGCCCCCCCCCCGCCGCCGCTGCCCTTCCTTCCAACAGGCCAGCCAGTGTGGCCCGCGGAAAAGAAAGTCCCCCCCGCCACCGCTGCCCTTCCTTCCCATGAGCTAGCCATTGAGCCTGGCCCATGAAAAAAAAAGACCCCCACCCGTCCTTTCCTTCCCACAGGACAGGCTTCGAGCCTGGCCCGTGAAAAAAAAGACCCCCCACCCGGCCTTTCCTTTCCACGGGACAGGCTTCAAGCCTGGCCCATGAAAAAAAAGACACCCCCATCCACCCTTTCCTTTCCGTGGGCCAGGCTTCAAGCCTGGCCCACGGAAAAGAAAGACCCCCCTAAAAAAAGTAAACACAAAAACACGAACCAAAAACAGTCAAAAACACTCAAAATCAAAAATAGGAAAAGAAAACACAAAAACAGCCAAAAACAAACAAGAAAAAACACACAGACCCCCCCAAATAAAACCAGAGAGCTTACCCTGAGACGTCTTCACTCCATGACGACCGGAACTCAAGTGAGAAAATAAAGAAAATACTTACCGGAAGCGACACCCAGAGGACAGAAGAGAAAAATTGTAGAGAGGAAGAAAAGCTCACCACCCCCACCCAGAGGCCACAAGAGAAAAACATTCAAAAATATTGAAACTAATAAGATTAATTCCCAAATTAATCAAATAAGTTATCAAAACATTCAAAAATATTCACACTAATCTCAACAAATACAAAAAAAGAAATCACTTTTCATTCAAAAAAACCAAAACAAAAAATAAAAAATGTGTAAAAATAAAGATTTAAAAAACCAAAATTAAATTTTACATTAAAAAATTAATTTACATTAAATAAATTAAATTAAAATAAAATTTGCATAAACATAAAACAAAAACCTTCCAAAACCAATTTAAAGAGCCCGGTACTGAGGAAGCCGGCGCGCAAAAAATAAAAATAAAACACACACTGGGAGCGCAAGTCCGCCGCAGGCGGATGCAGCGCCTCGAAGCCACAAAATCACAAAACCTTTCAACACCATTTAAAACAGCCCAGCACCATTGGTTCAAGAAAAAAACCCGAAACCCTTTACTATCCAACACAATTTTACAAAGCCCGGCACTGCCGGGCAACATATGCTAGTAGAACTATAGATAGGACAAGCATTAACATGGCACTGTGTTCTGCAAATGGATAAATAAGAGCTGTTGAACCATGCATACACATCAAGTTCTGAGCATTTACCAAGAACCTTTTAAAACTCTCCCTTAAAATTGTGAATTCTATAAACTTATTTAAAAATGTATAGTACAGTTAGACATATTCAATACTTTATGACTTTAAAAAGACTCAAGTCACATTTTATTGAAGTCTGACACAGCATCATTTTATTAGGAGTTGGAGGTGGCAGTGACTGACGTAATATGCACTTTAGTACATCCCTTCGATGTGCCCAAGACTGAACGTCATGGCATTCACTAAAGTACGCCAAGTTGTCTCATACAGCCTTCTACTATTGTGAAAGAAGCCATGGCTAATAAAAGTGAAAATCTGATGTGAAAGTTACAGTTAGACCAGAATGGCCAAAGGAAGATTCCACAAAGTGTCACCCAGTCCATTCCACACTGCACTCCCTATAAACAATTTTACAATAACCAGTGGAGAAGATAAATTAAACACAGTTAAACTTTTTGAAGAATAAATGATCTATGAAGGAATACTATCTGTTGGAGGCTGCATGCTGACTTACAGCAATTCCTTGTGGCCCTGATAAAGCCTCTTACATGAGTATCCAGATAAAGACGATAAAACTGTTATCATGCTAAGTTCACTGGGCAGATATAGCAAGATGGAAGATATCTTTTGATACTTGCTAATATCAAAAAGCAGCTCACTGCCAGATATTCAAATCATAACTTTTGCATGTTGCTTATCCAAACTGGGACAAACTCGGCAGCTTTGTTCCACCCTGGAAAGGGATGCATACTCCTTACATAAATCATCTAGAACTATTTACCCAGAAATATTATCTATGTATTGCATCCACTCTTTGCTTGCTGCACAGTGTAGATTATACTGCATGGCTTACTCTGAACTACAGAGCAGATGTTCACTGACATACAGAGGTGTCTGCCTAAGGCATAAAGCCAAATTAGTTGGCATCATCTGACATCTCAGGGGCAGGAGTATTAACAGATGGAAGGGACAAAAGAGAAAACTACCTTAAAATGTATATTTGCAGATTCTTCTACCTAACAGCAATGTCACTCAACATACTCTGTTGTATTTTCATTGTATAAAATAAGAAAGGGAAATAGCAACACTGTACCTATGTTTTCAGTTGTTCCAATTCATGCCATAATCTTCTGTACTTAAAATTATTCGCCATTTGTCTGGATACCACTAGATTCCTTAAGGCCAGGTTATCATATCATAGCATTGCACTAGCTTGCAATTCAAAGCTTTGACCTCTAAGGCCCAAAGCAGGTAGAGCAGTGGTTCCCAACATGGGTCCCACGCCCCACAGGGGAACTTCAATTCCCAGAAGCCTAAGTCAGTACACTGGTTGGTCTGTGCTTTGGGGAATTGACTTAGGTTTCTGGGAATTGGCGTCCAAAAGCCAAAGGTTGGGAAATGCTGAGCTAGAGGCAAAGCTGAAAGACAGATCTTCCCATACAAACTATACAAGCCGTGTCATGCTATCCGAAGATACTCAATACATAAGACAAAGATTTTTCTGTCGGAGAATCTTGATTGTAGAACATCTTCCCAAGGGAAATCAGGCTAGCTGTATCCCTGATGAGTTCCCATTAAGCAGCCGAGACTGTAGTGATTCATATTGTCATTGGTGTGCAAAAATGGTTTTAAAGCTGGCTTTTAAAGTTGTCACTGAACTACTTTGAAATAATTGTGTATTTTAAAAATGGTTTTCATTTTAAAAACATTTTAAAATAATCTTTTATCTTTTTGTGGTTGTCTGCTTCAGGGCATTTAACAAAAACATACATACAGTGGACCCTCGCATAATGACGTGTTCGGATAGCGTCATTTTCGCTTAACAACACGTCATTATGCACCACGTGTACCCCCGCATAACGGCGTTTTAGTGTCGTTAACCAGATAACGATGCTAAAAATAATCGTTGTTATCCAGATAACGATGCTAAAAACGTCGTTATGCGGGATACTCCATAGAAACCCGCATAACGTCCTTTTCTGCATAACGACGCTACTTGGGGAACCAAGTAACGTCGTTATGCGAAGGTCTACTGTACATACATACGTACAACAAATAAAGGGACAAGTAATGAAGTGGTGACTTTTGCTGGAATTCTTCATCTTGTTTACAGCATAGTAGGGAATGCTATCACTCTATGGATATTTTGACCTAGAATTTTATCAGCCCACACTTGCAGAGTCAGTGGTGAAAGCGACTGTGGAAAATATAATCCAAAAATATGGAAACTATCAGTGGTTCTCTACTTCTCGTGTATAATGCAGAGTTCTCAGACAGTAGTCTCAGGCTCAATCCATTACATCATTGGTTCATGACCTCTCAAGCTGGGGCCTTGTAAATGATATTAGGCTAAACAGATCAGTCAACGGTCTCTCACACCATAAAGCTGCTATGTATGCTTATACATTTAGACCCTTGTTCTTGCCTGTAAAGCCCTTGGGAATACATATAACACTTACTCCCATAATATGGTTGCCAAAATAAAATCATAGCCTCAGCTGTTCAGACAACAACAGCTGTACCCCCTTCTCCTCCTTCCATACCCCATTCCCAAATGTAACAGGCACAGCACAAGAGATTGAGCCAGGGCAACAGAGAGAATGAACACTGATTGTTGGGTTAGAGGAGAGAGATGCAAAGTATGTTGAAGCCCCCTCAGAGAAACAGCAGGAGAATGGCAAAGATGTAAAGTGGGAAATGTTCACTGTTAATAAAATAACAGGCTTTTCCCATTATAGAGTTTCTCAGTGCTTTATCTGTCTGAAGCTACAGGGATCACATTCTGTCTTCAGAGTTCACTGAGCAATTGCTAAGGCAGGGAATGGATGCCATATGTTACCAGCTGCAATTGTGGTTATCATTTCCCCCACTTAATACTGAAAGACTGTTCTGAGATACAGAATGATGGAAAGCTGCCCAGCTCTGGCATCTCTTCTTTTATTTATTTATTTATGTATGTATGTATTTATGTTCACATTTGTATCTTGCCCAGACAGCCCTTTATTCCCAAAGAACCAACTACCAGGAATGACAGCAGGACCTCTCAGCAACCTGTAAGACATCTCAAACCTGCCTCAGATACCTGGAGATTACCACACCATTACAGGGAAGGGAAACAGAAGTAGAAGGGACTAATGCTGGCAAGACCGAGTGGCTTTGGGTCTGGGGTTATCCAGTGAGTTACCACCTTTGGTCCTGGATGGGGCAGTTCTGCCCCAGACAGACCCGGTGTGCAACTTGGGGGTCCTCCTGGACTCGCGGCTGCTGTGGCCAGGAGGGCTTTCGCTCAACTTTGAGTAATCCGCCAGTTGCGCCCATTCCTGGACGGGACTCCTTACTCATGGTCACTCATGCTCTGGTCACCTCCAGACTAGATTAATGTAATGCGCTATACATGGGGCTGACCTTAATGACCATTCGGAGGCTACAGCTGGTTCAGAATGCAGCTGCCCAGGTGGTGATGGGGTGTGGATGTTATGCCCGCGCCTCCCCACTACTCCGGGAGCTGCAGTGGTTACCAGTTTCCCTCCGGGTGCAATTCAAGGTGCTGTTTTTGACCTTTAAAGCCCTATATGGCAGTGGGCCAGGATACCTGAGAGACCGCATCGCCCCAAGAGTGTCTGCCCATCCGACCAGAGCGGACCGGAGGGGTTCCCTGGTTGTGCCTTCAGCTAGAGAGGCTCACCTCTCTGGCACACGAAGAAGGGCCTTCTCCGTGTCCACACCAGCCCTCTGGAACCTCCTGCCAACAGAATTGCAGACAGGTTACAGACAGAATTGCCCCGCCAGCCAGGTTTTCAGTCCTTTCCTGCCCTTCAGGAAAGGACTGAAAACCTGGCTGGCAGGGCAGGTGTGGGGCCTTAATGGGAATATGGCCCCAGTCTGTTGGCTCATCTCCAGTTAGTGTCCAGTTAGTGCCCCTCCTTCTGTGTTGTTGTATTTCTCCTATTCACTTTTATTCTTTTTAAATGGGGTGGGGGTAAGTGGGTGGGTGGGTGACTTGGGGTTTTTAACCTGTTTTAATATGTTTTTAATTGCTGTACGCCGCCCTGAGTCGGGTTTGCCTGAGTGGGCGGCATAAAAATTTAAAAATTAAATTAAAATTAAATTAAATTCATAGCTGCTGGTTGGCCAACACTACTTACAGGTACGTACATGAACATGCAATCCACCATGGTCTTATCTCAACTAAAGAATCAGAAAGCCTAGAAAAGGGGTTCTCAACCTTGTAGTGCCATGGGCCAGACCACTCCCCTGAGGCAACAGAGCAGGCCGGACACATGGTTTCCCTGCTGTAAATGCTTCCATAAACCGTGACAGGCACGTTTTGCGCATATGCTGATGCCTTTATGGCTGTCATAAACGCTTCTGCTTCCGCTTCACTGCCATGGACCGGATGATTTGCTGTTGCGGGCCGTAGGTTGCGAACCCCTGGCCTAGACTGAGATAACATTAGAAACCCCACCACAAGGTTTCTTTAACCCCATTCAACAGCATCAGAAAACTGTAATCCTTACTTATATAGAAGACATAAAAATACTCAACTCAAAGTGCATGTCTGCAACTAGACTCAATGGCATCTCCGCTAGGGAAGCATTTGTGGCTTCTATTGCTTATGAACTGCTCTGTGCCTTCTTACGTTGACTTCTGATCTGGTGTGGTTGACCCATCCTTCCAAGGTCAGTAAAATGAGTCCCCAGCATGTAGGGGGGGAAATGCTAATAAACTTGAGAACCGCCCAGAGAGTGCACTAAGCACTACGGGGTGGTTAGTATATAAGTGTGATTGCTTTGCTTTGTGAAGGTAACAGAAGCAAGTTCCCTCCATCAGCTGTCCCAAAAATTTGGCCCCTGCATTATCATCAACCTTTTCACTTTACCCCCATTAAAAAAAACTTACTTCAGGCTGGCAAGTAAGCAGCTGCTTGACTTGTTTTATTGGAACATGAGAAAATCAGAAGCAAATGAGGGTAGCTATTGCTAAACTTCTATTTGAGAGGGATCTATTTTAATGTTTTAGGCATATATTTCAGACCTACAAAATAATCTGTATATGCCTGGAAATACTAGACAAGGTAATATCTTATTTCCGAGTACAAACACACAATTTCATACAAGAACTATTTTATACACTAAGCTATAAGATTTGCAATGTATACTGAGTAAACAGTGAAACATGTTTTGGCTGAATAAGAAAGTAAACACTGCACATATTACCATGCCCCTCCCCAGGTATATGTTTAGAAACAAGAGAAAACAAAGATCATCTTTTAGCTACAAAAATCACTGCCTGAACACCAAACAGAAAGATTATTTTCAGAAATAACATACTTAGGAAACTGATTGGTTCAGACTCGCATTATTTTTGTTGTTGTTCAGTTGCACAGTCGATTCCAACCCTTTGTGACCCTACGGACCATTGCCCGCCAGGCACCTCTGTCCTCCACCATCTTCCTCAGCCCGCTCAGCTCTGTGCCCATTGCATCTACAATGCCATCTAGCCATCTCATCTTTGGCAGCACCCTTCTTCTTTTGCCCTCCAACTTTCCCAGCATCAAGGCTTTCTCAAGTGAATCTTCTATTCTCATTTGATGTCCAAAGTACTTTAGCTTCATCTTTACTATTTGACCTTCTAATAAGCAGTTAGGGTTGATTTCTTCTAGGATTTACCTATTTGTTCTCCTCTCTGTCCAAGGTACTCTCAAAACTCTCCTCCAACACCACATGTCAAAGGCATCTATTCTTCTGCGCTCAGCTTTCCTAATGGTCCAGCTCTCACCACCATACGTTACCACCGGGAATACAATTGCTTTGACTATGCGAATTTTTGTTTGCAAGGTGATGTTTCTACTTTTGACTATGTCCCCCAGGTTTCTCATATCTTGTCTCCCAAGAATCAGTTGTCTTTTTATTTCATGGCTGCAGTCGCCATCTGCAGTGATCTTTGATCCTAAGAAAGTAAAGTTTGTCACTGCTTCTACTTCTTCCCCATCTATTTTCCAGGGACTGATGGGGCCTGTTGCCATTATCTTGGTTTTTTTTATGTTGAGTCTCAAACCAGCTTTTGCACTCTCTTCTTACAACCTAAGCAGCAGCTTCTTTAGGTCTTCCTCACTTTCTGCCATTAGGGTGGTATCATCTGCGTATCTCAAATTGTTGATGTTTCTGCCAGCAATTTTGATCCTAACTTGTGATTCGTCCAACACTGCATTGCGCATTATGTGCTCTGTGTATAAGTTGAAGAAGCAGGGTGACAAAATGCAGCCTTGTCTTACTCCTTTTCCTATTCCAAACCATTCTGTCATTACGTATTGTGTACTAACTGTTGCTTCTTGACTCTTGTACAGATTTCTCATGAGGCATATAAGGTGTTCTGGTATTCCCATCTCTTTAATTACTTGCCACATTTTGTTGTGGTCCACACATGCATACCCACAAACAATAAGTACAACAGCTTTATCCTTGTGCTACTTCACAGCAGAATGTGTTAGTGCTGTATATGGTATAAATCTGCAAATGCCAAAAAAGTGGATGTAGTCTTTAATCAAACATGCAGGATGATTACTGGTTGCCTGAAACCTACTCCCATTGAAAAAGTCTATTACAGTATTTGGCTGGCATTGCCTCTCTCGAAATATGCTGAGAGGTGCTAGAAAATGACAAAGGAAATAAGGCAATACACACCAAACCCATCCACTTCATGGATACTAATCACCTTGATAAAGGCTAAATTAGAGGGAATATTTTCTGCCCACCTCTCAAGCTCTACATATTAAACCAAATGAAGCCAGGGTAAGCTTATAGAAAGCAAAAACAACATTCTTTGTTGAATGAATGCCAAAGAGTTCCTCCCACCAGGACAAATGTAGCTGGACCAACTGAAAGTTGCTTTATAAACTTTGAAGCTAAGTAGGAAGATCAAAAAACCATCAAGTAAAATTGGCAATCTGTATACAGGACAAATTTTCTGTGAATGTGGAGAAATTCAATCAATGCATCATTTATGTGCAAGCAAATTCTGGCCCACCATGTGTACAAAGGAAGCTCTGTCAATGGGCAAGAAAATACCATTGAAGTAACCAGGTTTTGGTAAAATAAAGTTTAATCGTGCAAAGCTCTGATATAAACAAAGCAAGTGAACAAGCTCTTAAGTTGAAAGCCCAGTTAAGAGCGTTCTGCATCAAGACAGCTTTGAAGAATGTATTACTATTTTATAGCATTCTTTCTTCTCTCCCTCACAGCACCTTTCTCAACTCTAGCATTTCTTGTGTGAAAAAGACTCTCTAGATCCATTTTAATCTTGCTTCATGAATGCATCTGAGATTGAGACAGGTCTCATTGATTGTTCTGATCATACCTGTCAACTTTTGGATTTGAAAATAAGGGAAATTTTGGCCACACCCCTCTGTGGGTGTGGCTAAATCTGTGGATGTGGCCAAATATAGCCATGTGACTTGCTGGGCTCTAGTCATGCCTGCCACATGGCCATGAAAATGTCTGTAAACACAGACAGCACTGGCTCTTTGGCTGTAAATGGAGACGAACACTGCAACCTAGAGTTGGATACGACTGGCAGATTTTACTTTCTTAGGATCAAAGATCTCTGCAGATGGTGATTGCAGTCGTGAAATAAAAAAGGTGACTGATGCTTGGGAAACAAGCTATGAGAAACCTGGGGAACATAGTTAAAAGTAAAAGGCATCACCTTGCAAACAAAAAATTGCATAGTCAAAGCAATGGTATTCCCGGTGGTAATGTATGAGTGTGAGAGCTGGACCATTAGAAAAGCTGAGCGCAGAAAAATAGATGCCTTTGAAATGTGGTGTTAGAAATAGGTCGATCCTAGAAGAAATCAACCATGACTGCTCATTAAAGGACAAATAGTAAAGATGACGCTAAAGTACTTTGGACATAAAATGAGAAAAGAGGATTCACTTGAGAAGGCCTTGATGCTGGGAAAGGTGGAGGACAAAAGAAGGGGGTGGCCAAAATAAGATGGCTAGATGGTATTGTAGATGCAATGGGCACAAAGCTGTGAGGGCCAAAGAACCCTTTCCCCATTTTCTTGGGTGACTTTTGTTTTGTTTTCATTCATATTTACTCAGTGGCTTAAGTGACTAAGATGCTGACTGGGAGGCAGAAGGTCAGCAGTTCAATTCCCGAGTACTGCAGGATGGAATGAGCTCCCGTCTTTGTCCCGGCTCTTGCCATCGTAGCAGTTCGAAAGCAAGAAATTGCAAGTAGATAAATAGGGACCACTTTGGTGGGAAGGTAACAGCGTTCTGTGTGCTCCAGTGTCTAGTCATGCCTGCCACATGACCATAGAAACGTCTGCAGAAGCAGGCAGTGCTGGCTCTTCGGCTTAGAAACAGAGATGAGCACTGCACCCTAGAGTCGGATACGACTGGCTTTCGAGCAAGGGAAACCTTTAAATAGGGACCACTTTGGTGGGAAGGTAACAGCGTTCCGTGTGCTCTGGTGTCTAGTCATGCCTGCCACATGACCACGGAAATGTCTGCAGACGCAGACAACGCTGGCTCTTCGGCTTTGAAACAGAGAAAAGCACTAAACCCTAGAGTCGGATACGATTGGTTTTTGAGCAAGGGCGACCCTTTACCTTTACGTAACTCAGATCCCCTTACACAACCGTGCAAGCACACTGGATCTATGAGCTCTGATAATTCTCCCCGTGTATTTTGGATCTGCTCTCTCGTACAAAAAGCAGCTTCTTGCTCTAAAAATTGGCCGCCGTAGGAATCTATGACTGTGATGGTGAACCTTGGCACTCTAGATATGACTGGCTTTCGAGCAAGGGAAACCTTTACCTTTAGCATATAGTGATCAAGCACCATCCCCCACCCCTCCCAAGTTAACTCTAGAACAGAAACGGAAACCCCCCTCTCTGTCTCATATAGTGTAGGAATCTATGACTGTGATGGCGAACCTTGGCACTCTAGATACGACTGGCTTTCGAGGAAGGGAAACCTTTACCTTTAGCACATAGTGATCAAGCACATGCCCCACCCCACCCCACCCCTCCCAAGTTAACTCTAGAACTCTAGAACTGGAATCCTCCAGCCAGGACAGAGGCAGGGCAGAAACAGCTCAATAAAGCATTAGAGTGAGAGAGACGTCTCTGTGCCCAGAACAAGAGCTGATTTGCCCCTGCATATATGAAATATCGCTCACCTCTAGAATATACTCCCGTCCCTCCTAGGCAGCATGGTGGCTCCGACCAAAAATGAAGCCGCCATATTGGCCATGTGGCTGGCAGGAAAATGAAAGAGAAACTCAGAACGCCCCACACACACACACACACACACCTTCTCTCTCACCCTTCCACATGTGAAAAGCCTGCCACACAGCGACCTCTGGTGGCCGGAAAAAAAATACTGTAGCTTCGCCTGTGAGGGCTCCGGTCAGGATATTTTTTTTTAAAAAAAATAAGGGGAAATACGGGGAAATTAATGAAACGGGAGGAGGGCGGGAAGAGGGGTAAAAATAAGGGGTTTCCCCGGGTAAACAGGATGGTTGACAGGTATGGTTCTGATATATGAGCTATACCTTTGATGAGGCAGATCCTTGTTGATTAGCACAAGATGTGATTATGGTCGCCAGCTTAGATTGCTCTGGGGCTAGATAAATTCATGGTGTGTGTGTGTATTCATGGTGTGTGTGTGTGTGTGTGTGTGTGTGTGTGTGTGTGTGTGTGTGTGTGTGAGTGACAGAGAGAGAGAGAGAGAGAGAGAGAGAGAGAGAGAGAAGGCTACCCATAGTTATTTTCTTCTTCCGTTCTATGCCGGACAAGAAACTGCCAAAATGAAAGCCCCTTTTGGTAAGTTCATTCTGCAGTTCCTTTTGCCTGACCTACTGTGAGAAAGGTTAGCTGGCAACACAAGGTTGCCATTAGCAGGGGATGCCCGATTGTAGTTCAAATATCACAATCTTCGAGGAGGTTCTTGAAAGCCAGGGGTGTGCTGGGCACCTTGGGAGGGTGGTGGACAGGTAGTGATGAGGGTGCCTATTGGGAGGGTTGGGGAGAGAAATCCCATACATCCTCGTTACCTCTGCCTGCCTCTGGGGGGCGCCAATAACTGGGCGCACTGGGGTGAATCCCTGTATCCCTGTAGGCCAGCACACCACTGTTGAAAGCTATATAATATCTCCAGCATCAGTGGTAGCATGCTTCTGATTATTAACTATCATGCAACACAAACAAGAGATTGCTATTGTATTCATGTCCTTTTTCTCAGCTTCCCAGAGATAACTTGTTGGCTACCACATGGAGAAAATGTTTTACAGTACAGTACTAAGCTTCAGTCTGATCCAGGAGGGTTTTTATGTTCCCAAGAAAAGCTGCTATACCACTAATACTCTCTCAGTGAGCAGCTTTTATGGCATTATAGTAGCTTGTTTAAAGGAGTAGGAGTAGATGATTGCCAAATTACACAGTAAAAAAATCAAGCATATAATTGCAAATCTGATAAAATACCAGATGGCACACTCTATCAAAAGGTGAATAACTGAATCTGCTTTGTTTAGGAAAACTGAGCAACAAGTGGTGAAATAAGGTATGCAAACTAATGAGCAGAAGAAGGAATGCAGCCTGAGGTCACACTTCTTTCACGGAGCAACGAACAAAGCATCGTAATTGAGCAGTATATCATTTAAGCAGAAACAGCAAATTCTCCACCCTTCCAAACAATTTATGCATAATGTACGCATAATGTACCATTAGCCTGTAAGTTCATTGTTATAAGATGGAAATCAAGAAATGGCAGAATTTAAGAATAAACCAAAATACTCGTTTGGCAGGATCATAAAACATTCTAGTTTCAAGATAATCTCTTAACTGTTGAGAATGGGTGGGGGGGGGGAGACACTTCCTATGTTGAGAGGCAATTTCATGCAGTTCTGCTTAGAGCATTTAGTATCGACTAATGTCAGACAAATGTTAGGCTAGAATGGATCATGGTTAGAAAGTGCTAAAGCAATTCCAGCAAAACTGCTTCATGTACTTAAGTGCCATATACCCTTTCAGTAAAGCCAAGAACAAACCAAAGAGGTCCTAAGCAAACTGAACAGCACATATTTCATAGTTGTCCATTTAGCTAAAACATTTGCAAGTTCTTCTCTGAGCTTCTACTGTTGCTGCAAAATTTATGCTGTTTAGAAAAAGAAACCACATTTTGTGAAAAATCAGAGGAACATCAAGAACAATAAACTTAAAGGTTTGGTTTTTGAAAATCAACTATTAAGCCACAATGCCATACCTAGAAATCTGAAAAACAAGATTATCAGTATCAGCATTCCCATTCTTTGGTAGGCTGACTCCCATGACTACAGTAAGTTGACAAGATGTACCACACACCTCTACAAGACTGCATGAAGGGGGAAATGAAGTAATACACTCTGACACGTGCCAGATGTATGCTTAAGTTTGCTGAAACAAGAACAGAGGCAGAAAGCAGTTGATCTAAAGCCGTGATGGCGAACCTTGGCACTCCAGATGTTCTTGGACTTCAATTCCCAGAAGCCCAAGCCCCCTATGAATCCACACGAATGGGTTTACTGCGATTCATTCAGCCTGCGCCGCCTTCGTCGCTCCTGGAAGCGGAAGTAAAACGTGCCCATACGGGGTAGACAGGGAAGCAGCAACAGAAATACAGTAGTACAATGCCACACATATTTTTACTCTCTTATTTTTAAAATTAGAAAAGGTGTAAAAGGAGGCAGAAACACAACCTCTGTAAGGAACACATATGCAGGCTACCCCTGAACTGGCCATAGCAGTCCACTATTTGCTTTGAATTCAGCCACATGGTTTTTGGTACCATGGAAAAGAAGGACCAGGGAACAATGCGGACCCTCCATTGCACAGTGGTTAAGTTGCAGTACTGCACCCAAAACTTTACACATGATCTGAGTTCAGTCCCAACAGACTCATGGTAGACTCAGCCTTTCATCCTTCTTAGGTTGATAAAACAAGTACCCAGTTTTTTTTTTGTGTGTTGTTGTTGTTGTTGTTGTTGTTGTTTTGGGGGGGGGCAAAATGGTTATTACCTTGTGAACCGCCCAAAGAGTGCTTCAAGTAAGACTGCTATTACCATATGTAAGGGATTGGAAAGAAGCCTTGCACTTACATATTTGGCTTCTCAGAGGTTCAGCCAACTCCTTTGGTTACTCTGAGGCAAGCATCATTAAGCTCTGTGATGTTTACTCTGAAGTGAATACACATAGCCTTAGGCAACACTATAACCTCAACATGAACCAATACTGCAAATGTACATCCATGCATCTTTTAGTGAAGCTTAATCATCCAAAACATAATTTCTCCCAACTACTAGTTTATTACTTACCCTATGTATTTACTTGTATAAATACTACCTGAGTTGAAATGTACCACACATTTTTTGAAGTAAAATTCATTAACATATATTCACACACATACATATGTCTTTATGGGATTAAACTGCACCATTCCCAAGTGATTCAGTTTTTAACACAGTCTAACCAATACAGGTAAAGCATGAATGAAATTGATACCTATTTTAACAAAACAGTTAATACAAAGAGCATTAATGCGCAGAACACAATTATAAAGTCAAATTGTCAGTTTTATTTGTTTAACCATTCTAACCACTGACTGAAAGACTGTGGTTTAGCACATTAAGTCACACTAGAATAGGCCCATTGAAGCAGTTGGGATTTGGTGAGCCAGTTTATGGTCAGCAAGCTTGGCTCCCCAAGTGTTCTTGGAGTTCAATTAACCAAAGCCCAAGAACATCTGGAGAGCCAGGTTTGCTGACCCCTGATCCAACTCCTTCATACATTCCACTGATATGAATAGGCCTACTCCAGTTGTGACCAAGAATCAATAGAACTCACAGGAAGGATGCATCACAAATCACCAGTTTCAAGACCTTACTCTAGTGCAACTTATTATGCTAAGTTACAGAATTTCAGCCATTATCTTAACCTATAAATCCAAGGGTTAACCGTTGGAACTGGCTATAGGTTGCTATGCCTCGCCCTACTTGCCTGCACTCACCCTTCGTGCACACGGCCGATCTGGGTACGCAGGTCAACGAAGGATTGAAAAAACCGGCAGTGGGGCAACAGCCCCACAAACGCGAAGAAAGGGAAACAACTTCACTTCCCAACATTCCTTGCGCTGCACCGCGCCAGAGCCAATCAGGCTGAGAGGCTCTCGCACGGCGCAGTGTTCGGAAACGCGCCGCAGCCAATCGAAAGACAAGCATTTTAAAAAAACGCAGCACAAACACAAAACAGCAACCCATAACTACAAGCCCCAGCGTCCTGCGCGCCATGAGCGCGCAGAGCGCTGAGGAAACCGGCGCCCGAAAAATGAAAAAGAAAAACAACTCACAACACCAGCCGGCTTTCTTTCCCTCACCAACAGCGCCTGAAGCTCCCGACTGGAGTTTCCCCTTTAATATCAGTGGGTGGGGGTTGCGATCCCCCTCTCCGCTGGCTACCCTAGGGTTGGGAGGTTTGTGGGGAGAAAAGGAGTATATTGCCCCAACCCTTCTGGAAACAAAAGATCAGGCAGAGAGGATCGATCCCCCACCCCCCCTCCTTAAAACAACTCCATCTTTTCTTCTCTTTAAAAACGGAGTTGTTTTAAGGAGGGGGGGTGGGGATTCGATCCAGTCTGCCTGATCTTTTGGTTCCAGAAGTGTGGGGGTAATATACCCCTTTTCTCCCCACAAACCTCCCAACCCTAGGGTAGCCAGCGGAGAGGGGGATCGCAACCCCCCACCCACTGATATTAAAGGGGAAACCCGATCTACTTTCACGACTCCACACAAACAAAGCACCATAACACACTAAAGCCCCCCTCCCCACCACCTAGCCCACCCTTCCTAACCCCCAATGACCATGCCCCCCCTCCCCACAACCTAGCCCACCCTTCCTAACCCCCAACAAAAAACAACTCACCGCTTCACAGCCAAGCAAACACCAGCTGGCTTTCTTTCCCTCACCCACGGCGCCTGAAGGTCCCGACTGGAGTTTCCCCTTTAACATCAGTGGGTGGGGGGTTGCACTCCCCCTCTCCGCTGGCTACCCTAGGGTTGGGAGGTTTGTGGGGACAAAAGGGGTATATTGCCCCAACACTTCTGGACCCACAGGAACAGGCAGAGAGGATCGATCCCCCACCCCCCTCCTTAAAACAACTCCGTCTTTTCTTCTCTTTAAAAACGGAGTTGTTTTAAGGAGGGGGGTGGGGGATCGATCCACTCTGCCTGTTCCTGTGGGTCCAGAAGTGTTGGGGCAATATACACCTTTTCTCCCCACAAACATCCCAACTCTAGGGTAGCCAGCGGAGAGGGGGGTCACAACCCCCACCCACTGATATTAAAGGGGAAACCCGATCTACTTTCACGACTTCACACAATCAAAGCACCATAACACACTAAAGCCCCCCTCCCCACCACCGAGCCCACCCTTCCTAACCCCAACGACCACGCCCCCCCCTAGCCCCCACTTCCTAACCCCCAACGACCATGCCCCCTCCCCACTACCTAACCCACCCTTCCTAACCCCCAACGACCATGCCCCTCTCCCCACCACCTAGCCCACCCTTCCTAACCCCCAATGACCACGTCCCTTCCCCACCACCAAATAAATAAATAATTTTTAAAAAATTACTAAAAACAGTCAAACACATCCAAAAATACACAAAAACAAAAACACCAAAAACAATACGAAGTAAACAAAGACACAATCAAAAACAAAACAAACAGACAAAAAATACAAATTCCAAACACCCCCCCCGCCCACACACACACACACGCACACACACGCACACACACACACACACACACACACACACACACACACACACACACACACAAAAAAAAAAAAACAAAGAAAACAAGCAAACTTACCAAAAGATGTGCTACCTCCACCAGGACTGAAAAAGAAATGAATAAAGAAAGAGACTACTTACCAGAAGAAGCTCCACCCAGAGGCCAGGAGAGAAAAAAAAGTCAAAATACAATAACCCCTACCAGCACCACCTGCTGGCCACAATAGTAAAAACAATTCAAAAACACACAAACATTGAAGGTAAAAAACATTTACTTTTACATTATTAAAATTATGACCTACGGTACAACTAATTAAAAAAATTAAAAAAAACATTATTCACTTACATAAAACAATTTGAAAAAATTATATCATACTTTCTTCTTTTATTAATCCTCAAAAAAACCCACCAAAAAAAGCAGATCCCAGTTAATAACAGCCAAGCCAAAAAACTTTTACATAAATAAACATTTAAAAAATTAAAATTACAGACAAAGCAATTTTTAAAAAAACATTAACACAATTTAACCTTCCAACACAATTTAAAACTATTGCAAAAATAAAATTGGTTCATTTTTTTATTAAAACACACGGAGAAAAAAGCCCGGCAACGCCGGGCAACCCTTGCTAGTGTTTTACATATATGTAGCACAAGATCATGCTAGTTTCTGTTTATTTAAGAGACGACTCAAGGTGCAATCTGCATTGGAATTGAAGTACAGTATAGTATATGGAGAGGTGTAATACTTGCATGCCAAATTTATTTTTAAAATGGTAACGCACTGTCATTCTCATGCCATACATTCATTAAAGAAGCGCTCCACTACTGCCAATATGAGTTTCTTTTAATTGTCATTTGAGACACAAATTTTCAAAGGACTTTTTTTGGGGTGCAAGGAAGATGGTTTTAATGTAAGATGTAGTTTGAACCATAATAACAGTAAAAATGCCAAACATGATTGTTGGTGCCTGGCTTTCAGATCAAGGATAAGCTTCTTTTTCAAAATAAATATAACTTTATCAAGAAACCAAGAGACAGAAAGCCAAGAAGTACGATGGACCAATATTTATTTGTTCTACTCTTAGTGGAAGGCAAAAATCAGCCCCTGGCAAATCTACAAATGTAGGAAGAGAGGACAGATGTGGAAAATCCAGCAAACTAAAACTATAACAACTTTTCATCCTATCTCTGCTAAGTGCAAATTCTCTTGAGTTTTAAAACTCACCTTAAGTCCTTCTCTTACAAAGAAACATGTTCTCCCGATCCTCATTTTAAATTGCTTCCAAACAAAGAAGCACCAGAATGAAGAGTTACATTAGATCAGGGATTCTCAACCTATGGCCCGGATGCAGCCCACAGCACCATTTCATGTCTCCACCCCACCCCCACTGCTTCTACCACACCAGGAAGTGTCATGTGGTGGAGGAAGGGCAAAATGGCCATCTGGCCCCCGAAGTTGTCTGAGGGAACGTGACCCAGCTACTGGCTTAAAAAGGTTGAGAACTCCTTTATTAGATTATGAAGGTTTTCTATCAGTAAACATGAACTTTACCACTGTAGCCTTCCCGTTGTTCTTGTCATGCAGCAGTCCAGAGGGCTAAGAGAGAAAAGATCACAGCAACAGGATTCTGCAAAACTTCATGTTCCTCAACATGCTCAAATCAAATCTGCTACAATGCTCTCCACATTTTTCTTCAGTGACATGCCCCACACAACAACAGACCTCAGGACTGATCAGTCCAATAAGCAATGTTTCAGTTGTGGCTGATGGTAAACACCTGTCATTTTTAATAATCATCTCATATGGACAAAAAATAACTGAAGTCCTTCAGAAACAGGTTGGGTTTCACACTCCACCATAAATATCTTCCTGTGTTTGGCTTAGTATTTCTGGAGACATTTCCAATATCTTAAAAATCCAATTCCTACTATCAGAACATACTGAGTGTGTTCCACAGTAAATTGTACAATATATCTGTATCATTTGATAACCACATCACTCTGTGCTCAGCAATATTTCATTCCATGGTCAAAAGGCGCATAATAACATAGGTTCAAGCAGGGAGAGAATAGATGGCTAAAAGTCATCAGAAAGCTGCCTGCAGGGGAAGATGCACTTCAGATATGAGAAATTACACTGAGTTCTTCCAGTATGGTTCCTCAGCCCTCAAGTGAAGATGCAGTTAAGGTCAGTTCAACCATAATTTTCCCTTCCTTGGGTCTTTAAAATGAGTGTAGAGAAAAGAAGAGAAAACAGAAGATGCAGGTCATGTGAGCATCGAACAATTGCACTCATCCCACATGCCAGCAAGGTGATGCTCAAGATAATACAGGATAGACTTCAGCAACATGTGGAGAGAGAATTACCAGAAGTGCAGGCAGGTTCTGAAGAGGCAAGGGAACTAGAGACCACATTGCCAACATATGTTGGATCATGGAGAAAACAAAGAAATATCAGAAACAAGTCTACTTCTGTTTCATTGACTACACCAAGGCCTTTGACTGTGTGGACCCCAACAAAATGTGGCAAGTAATTAAAGAGATGGGAATACCAGAACACCTTATAGGCCTCATGAGAAATCTGTACAAGAGTCAAGAAGCAACAGTTAGGACAGAACACGGAATGACAGAGTGGTTTGGAATAGGAAAAGGAGTAAAACAAGGCTACATTTTATCACCCTGCTTATTCAACTTATACACAGAGCACATAATGCGCAATGCAGGGATGGAGGAATCACAATATGGGATTAAAATTGCTGGGAGAAACATCAACAATCTGAGATATTCAGATTATACCACCCTAATGACAGAAAGTGAGTAAGACCTAAAGAATCTCTTGACTGGGCTGAAGGAGGAGAGTGCAAAAGCTGCCTTGAAACTCAATATCAAGAAAACCAAGATAATGGCAACAGGCCCAATCAGTTCCTGGAAAAGAGATGGGGAAGAAGTAGAAGCAGTGACAGATTTTACATTCTTAGGATCAAAGATCACTGCAGATGGGGATTGTAGCCATGAAATAAAAAGGCAACTGATTCTTGGGAGACAAGCTATGAGAAACCTGGGGAACATAGTGAAAAGCAGAGACATCACATTGAAAACAAAAATTAGAATAGTCAAAGCAATGGTATTCCCAGTGGTAATGTATGGGTGCGAGAGTTGGACAATTAGGAAAGCTGAACGCAGAAGAATAGACACCTTTGAAATGTGGTGTTAGAGGAGAGTTTTGAGAGTACCCTGGACAGCAAGGAGAACTAATAGGACAATCTTAGAAGAGATCAGCCCTGAGTGCTCCTTAGAAGGACAAATAACAATGATGAAGTACTTTGGACATCAAATGAGAAGGGAGGATTCACTTGAGAAGGCCTTGATGCTGGGAAAGGTGGAGGGCAAAAGAAGAAGGGGGAGGCCAAAGATGAGATGGCTAGATGGTATTGTAGACACAATGGGCACAGAACTGGGAGGGCTGAGGGGGATGGTGGAGGACAGAGGCGCCTGGAGGAAAATGATCCATAGGGTCGCAAAGTGTCGGAATCGACTGTGCAAATGAACAACATCAAATCACCTTAAACCAGGGGTTGCCAACCTTTTAAAGTTGAGGGCCGGATCACTCTCTCTCAAACAGTTGACGGGGCTGGAAGTGTCCCCCCCCCCGCATTTACGGCTGTCGTAAAGTTCGTGGCCGATTCCGGTGGCGGCTGGAACAAGGGCATACACTGTTGGCAGGATTATTTGGTGCCACAGGCCAGATCCGGCCCACAGACCATAGGCTGCTGACTCCTGCCTTAAACTAACAATGTCCGTCAAGCCTGAATGTCTGTTGTTTGCTAGGCTTGCTTTCTTTGTTTTGCATTTTCAACCATTTACTCCCCTAACTTTCTTATCCAGATTAGGGCTGTTTCATCTGTTACTAAAGCAACTTCCACCCAGGAGTCAATTTATACAACACTTAGGTCGCATAGCACTGATTAGTCCATTATATTTTCAATTTAATTAGGTTCATCTGAAATCACCCTGATGTTTCAAACAGCTTTCTCTTGGCCAGCAGGCAAGCCATGACTTTTGCATTCCTGGAGCTTTATTAAGATAACTAGAAACCAAAATCACATCTTTAAATAAGAACAAAGACAAAATGATCAACTAAATGTCTTGCAAAAACACCCAGGCTGCTAAGTGGTAGGACGAAATCACAAATGCAGTTTTAAAATCATCTTTACACACATTTCAAAGCCTTGAAAGAAACTAAAAACCTATCTCCCTCACAGCCTCTTGGGCCAGTCTGCTGCCAAATAAAAGCTGCTGAACCTAATGAAGGAATTAAAAATTCATAACTTGATGAAGAAATGAAGTTTGCTTCCACTTCTGAAAAAACAGTAACTCACTTCTAGTTCAGAAACCATTCTTGATTGGAACTATACACAAGAGTAGTCCAAATCACATAGAAAATTTAGACAATTTGGAATCTCGTCAAGACTCATAGTTGCCCAATTCAGAATAGAAATTTGTTCACAATTTAGATTTGTCTAATTCATTATGCTTAATATCATACGCCAAGAGGTATTTTGTCCATTTTTTCTCCAATTTAAGAACGTTGAATGAGATTTTTTTAGTATATATGCTCAAGTTTCGGCAGATCCAGTATCCAAGCCAGCTAGCTATTGAAGGGCAAACACCAATTTTCCTCCTAAAATGCTAAATCCTCCTTTTCTATTGCACTCTGGGTGACTGCTCTGAAATGCAAGACAAGACTATAATTTCAAACAGTTTTTCACTTTATCTTCTCTATTGGGTGAATTCTCTTGGCGGACTTCTCAGAACTCTATTGTCACCAACAATGGTTTTTTGCTACAATAGATGAGTGAACTTTGTTATGAACAACAGATCAGATAAACACCAACACATGCTTAGAAAATGTTTATGATCTATATTTTATGTATTAAATTATTTCTTTCTTATATCTTATATCAGGCTAGTACAATCAATTAAATTGCCTTAACAACAATAATCGTGTGCCATCAAGTCATTTCTGAGTTATGGTGACTCCTTCTCTTTCTCAATTATATTAATGTTAATTTTGATCAGAAACAAGATTTTTTATAGCTCTACTATCTAATGTTCATTCCCTGTCACTCGTTCCATCAAACAGTACCACAGAAAAACATTTGGTGCTGGGGGGTTTTCAGGTACTGACTCTCTTTGTAAGCCTTATCAACACCTTGTATGCTCAGTAGTCTCTAGCTAGAGCTTCATCCATACATTCATTCACTCAGGGGTGTGCAGGCCACATTGAAAGGGTACTGGACAGGGGTGATGAGGGCGGGGGGATCCCGGGCTCAGGCAGACGGCACCGGAGGGTCAGGCTCCAGGCGTGCCTTCCCCTGGGTCTGGGTCTGTCTCCCCCTCAAAGCCGCCATGATGTGGGGAGGGGGCACTCTGCATGCAGCCAGGGGGCTCCCCTTGCCAGCCCCCCACTGCCCCCCCAAACACATCTGATCTTGGCAGCGGAAGAACCAGAGAGGTCACAACCTCACTCTCATTCCCATGTCTTCAGGAAGGGAGCTGTGGCTACAGCCAGGGGGAGGGAGGGCCCCGCGGGTGCAGCTCTCTGTCCAGCTCCCTACCCTCAAAACGAAGGTGCAGCTTAGCATTGGCCGGAGCTGGTCCTTCCCTGTCTCCTTGGAGATGGAGATGGGAGGAGGGGAAAGGCAGCCTCCCTTCTGGGAGCGCAAGAGCCTACCTCCTCGTGAGGAATAATGGAGGCAGAGAAGGGCTGGCTCTGGGCGGTGCTAAACCCAGCTGCTCCTCAGGCACGTCCCTTGTTCAATAATAAATAAATAAATAAATAAATAAATAATTTTTTTTTGGGGGGGGGGGGGAAATTAAAAATAATAAAATTATTATGTGTATCCCAGGACGCCAGAGAGGAGGGTGCACCGGGATTGATCCCTATGTCCTGGTGGACCAGCACATGTCTGCATTCACTTTCAACAAGTAAAGAAGGGAAGAGACTCTTTTAAATGCTACTATAGGACTTACTTACTTCAAGTGGGACAGACTTATTTGGGCATTATTTACTCTAATGCTGTGATCATAATTAGAGGCGGTCCATAGGCCTGCCCCTCCATCATCCTGTTCTTCACTAAAAAGATTAGTCTTGCTAATGTGTAGGCTCTACATGAAAGTTAGAACCAATCTTCACATTAAGAACCACAACCATGAAGAATGCAATGACTGAAAGGTCAGAAATGTGTCAGAAATTTTTATTCCAATTTATTAGCTTGGGGTTAGAGTCCCAAGTATCCCGATGAATTAGGCATACATTTAGTGGCCATGAATAGATGGCATTGTTTTATATTATAATCACCATTCATTTTTTTTAAAATCTGTATGTTCTGTAATCTATAGTGCAGGCTAAACTCTTTAAAATAGAAGTGTAATCCAAAATTTCCCTTTTCAGGGCACCACAATGCCAGAAAACTCCATAATCAGCCATTTAAAACATGCAAATAAACTGAAAAACCTGATAAAGTGTTATACAGTAAAACCTCGCATAAAGAGTGTCTCGCTTAGAGACTAACTTGCTTAAAGAGCAGAATTTTCTCTGAATGGTCACCCTTGCTTAACCACTAAAAACAACCAAAAACTTGCTTAACAACTAAATTGGGGTTCACAATCCCCCCGCCAGAAGTTACAATCAGTCACTTACAATGGCAGTGGTAGCGCTTTTTTCAGGTGTTTCACTTAAAGAGAAACTTGCTTAAAGAGCAATCCCATGGAACACATTATGCTCTTTAAGTGAGGTACCACGTTGCTTCTACAATTCTAAAAATGTTTATACAACAGAATCTGAGGCAGCTCCAGTATTTGCAGGATGAGTGTCTCAGAGATAGCTTTGATGCTTGCAGGATTAGACTCCCAGCCTGAAAGGCAGATCTAGTTCTTGTAGGTTAGAACCTCATCCTGCTGTAGCTGCTAAGCCCACCCTGAGATCCCTAGGGAAGGTTCTGGATTATCATACGCTCCACCTGGAGGCCCTGGGAGGCTGAGCTATGTAAAGACTGGCACTTCACCCTTGAAGCTGCCTCATCAGCTGTTACTGGACTTGTGGTTGCTTGGCTACTGGTTCCTATTTTCAAAGATCTCTTGCCTCGCTCTCGGTTTCTGTCTCCAAAGATCTCCTGTACTGTTCCTGCTCCCAAAGAGTTCCTGCCCTGTTCTCATTTCCTGTGGATTGTTGTAGTGCTTCACCCAGGCCCTTGTTCCTTGAATCCCGTCCTTGTCCTGCTCCAAGTTCCAAAGGAACTTTGCCTTCCCTGTTCTTTTGGTCACCTGGCTTCTGGCTTTCTTAGTCTATGCCCTGTTGTCCAGACCAACCCTGAATCAGTGTCTACCTTGGTTTTGATCTTGGACTCTGGACTATGATATGGTTACTATTTGGCCTGTTGCCTGGTTGCCTTGGGTCCTGGTGTCTGTATTACTTGCCAGCCACCCTGGACCCTGACAAACTGTTACTACCAATGATTCATTTTGTCCCAAAACATTATATTATTCAACACTACCCTCCAACAGAATTCTCAGAGGTTTCCTTCTCCTCCCGCTAACACACTTGCACTTTTTCTTCGTATTCCCAAGATTTCATTAAATCCAATCTGGATTTAAACTGAATTATTAAAGACTTTGAAATGGCACTTTGCCCAGAGTTATTTTTGCGTGGAAGGGGTGTAAACAGCCACTTTAACACTACCATATACATTATCCATATTGTTTTTACTATCTTCAGTTTCCAGGGATTTGTTATCTTCCATTAAGAGTAGCAGCTGCATTCCTTGAAAAACCCCTCTATAAATGCTATTTGTTCCCAAACCTAAGAAGACTTTCTTCAAAAAATATATAAATAGTAGGTAGATATCATGGATATCAAAAGCAGCTTTAGCTTCAAGAATGAATTATAGATTTGGGCAATACAAAAGCTCCAGAACATTAACAACAGGTAATGCTTGACTGCTTGGTGTAACTTTCAGTGAAAGAACCAGCAGAAATGAACTTATATATTAACTTAAAAGTTTTTATTAGTAAGGAAAGGTACTTTATCTAAAGTTGAAGAAAGTTTAGCATGAACTAGTTCTGAGATCTTCTGTAGTTTTGTCAAGGGTGGATAGGCTCTGGTAGAGAATGAGTCTATATGTGCCCTGATGTAGAGAACGTCCTGTCTTGGGGTGAGGCTGGATTTCTCCATGCTTACTTGAAGGCCAAGGTTCTCCATGAGTTGGAGAGTAAATTGGACATTCTGGTGCACCTTGTCCTGGGGGGCTAGCAACCAGTTTATATACAAAAAGATAGAAATCCTACAAGTTCTAAGATATGCTGTGACTGGGGCCAGGCATTTCATGAAGACTTGTGGGGCCACTGACAGTCTGAAGGGTAGCGCCTTATATTGGTAAGTGTCAGTGTCTATAATGAACCCGAGGAAATGGCAGAGGTCTTGTCTAATCAAGATGTGGAAGTATCCATTCTTCAGATCGATCACTGTGAACCAATCTCCTCTGTTCAGTAGCAGAAAGATGGTCTGTAGGGTGATCATCTGGAATTTTCTGGCATTGATGGGCCGTTTAACCACCTGAGGTCAAGAATGGGTCTGAGCTTGCCATCTTTTTTCTCCACCAAGAATTATCTGGAGTAGAATCTGTCATGGAGGTGAATTTCTGAGATCAATGGCGTCCTTCAGTAGGAGGGAGTCAACCTCACTGTGCAGCAGAGGAGATGAAACCATGGTTCGAAGTTGGCTCACTGGAAGGGTGGTTTCGAATTCGATGGCATACCTAAAGGATAATATCTGCAATACCCACTTGTCCAATGTAATGGATCTCTAGTCTGGCAGGAATTATGAGAGTGGAGTTTTGTGGTTGGTGTGTTAGTGAAGAGAAAACTTTGTCTGGTGGTGTATCAAAAGGACTGAGTTAGTTTTTTGTCCATCCTTTTCAAGGGCTTGTGTTTGTGAGAAGAGAGGTATGCTGGCTTGTCTTCCTATGGTGGTAGATTTGTTGTCTTGTTCTGTCTGGAGGTGTGTGGGCATAGGGTTGAAACTGCCACTGGGAGTGATAGAAGGGCCGGTGTTGTGTGGCCTGTTTGACACCCATGCCCATCCTTTTCATGGAGGTTGTTGAGGATCTCATTGGTGTTCGAGTTAAACAGACGCCAGCCATTGAAGGGGAGATCCTCGATCCTATGCCTTGCATCATTGGATAGTCCAGCCAACCTGAGCCATGCATATCAACGGAACAGGATGGCAGCTGACATTCCCCTCACCATGGAGTCGAACATGTGGCGAGAGGAGCACATCTGTTGCTTGGCAAGCTGGCTCGCCTCTTGGCACAATTTGGTGAGTTGTGCCTTAATGACCACCGATGCGGAGTTCTTGAGTGCCTGCACCATCTCCCACAGGTGGGCCTGGTATACTTCCATCAGCATTGTGTAATTTGCGATCTGGAGGTCAAGGGAAGTGGAGGCATAGGAATAGCGTCCAATTTGGTCCAGTTTCCTCCCCTTCTTAGAAGTTGGTGTCAGGAGCTATATAAGATCTGCCACTTTGTCCTTGAATCTGCCTCAGCAACATTTACTGGACTTGTGGGAGATGCCTCTGGTCCCTTCCCTGGGTCTTTTTTGGATTTCTTCATAGTCCCATGTTCTGCATGCTCTTTGTGCTTCCTCTTTTTGCTGATAGTGGGGGTCCTTAGAGGAGGGGTCACCAACCTTTTAAAGTCGGGGGCCGGATCACACTCCCTCAGACAGTTGAGGGGGCCAGAGTGGTGGTCCCCCTCCGACGTTTAAGGCTGCCGTAAATGAGTCCATGGCTGATTCTGGCGGCAGTGGCTGGAGCAAGGGCCAGATGATTTGGTGTCATGGGCCAGATCTGGCCTGTAGACCATAGGTTGCCATCCCCTGCCTTAGAGCAGTGCATGGATCTTGAAGTGAGGTTGCACAAAACCCATCAGTGTGTATTCACAGAGACCATGAAGAATGTTCAAGCTATTGTACAATTGCACTCATTTTACATGCTAGCAAGGTCATGCTCAAGATATTACAAGCTAGGCTTCAGCAATATGTATATCAAAAACTATCAGAAGTACAAGTTGGGTTCTGAAGAGGTAGGGGAATTAGAGACCAAATTGCCAAAATTCACTGGATTCTGGAGAAAGTAAGGGAGTCTCAGAAAAATGTCTACTTCTGTTTCATTGACTGCACAAAAGCTTTTGATTGTGTGGATCACAACAAACTGTGGCAAGTCCTAAAAGAGATGGAAGTACAGTAACAGACCACCTGTCTTCTGCAAAACCTGTCAAGAAGCGACAGTTAGGACTGGATATGGAACAACTGATTGGTTTTGAATAGGAAAAGGAATATGACAAGGCTGTAGTTTCACCCTGCTTATTTAATTTATATGCTGGGTATATCATACATAACACTGGGCTGGATAAATTACAAGCCAGAATAAAGATTGCTGGGAATAATATCAACAACCTCAGACATGCCGATAACATTACCCTAATGGCAGAAAGTGAAGAAAGTCTGAAGAGCCTCTTGATGAGAGTGAAAGAGGAGAGTGCAAAAGCTGGTGCTTGAAACACAAAATAAAAAAAAACCATGATCATGACCTTTGCTCCCATTATTCCATGGCAAATAAAAGGGGAAGAAATGAAAGCAGTGACAGACTGTTTTCTTGGGATCCAAGATCACTGCAGACTGCAACCATGAAATAAAAAGATGCTTACTCCTTGGGAGGCAAGGATTGGCAAACCATTTGTTGTTCAGTTGCACAGTCAATTCCGACTCTTTGTGACCCCATGGACCATTGCTCTCCAGGCACCCGTCCTCCACCATCCTCCTTAGTCCGCACAGCCCCGTGCCCATTGTGTCTACAATACCATCTAGCCATCTCATCTTTGGCCGCCCCCTTCTTCTTTTGTCCTCCACCTTCCCCAGCATCAAGGACTTCTCAAGTGAATCCTCTCTTCTCATTTGATGTCCAAAATACTTCATCTTCAGCTTTGTTATTTGTCCTTCTAAGGAGCACTCAGGGCTAATCTCTTCTAATATTGACCTATTTGTTCTCCTCGCTGTCCAGGGGACTCTCAAAACTCTCCTCCAGCACCACATCTCAAAGGCATCTATTTTTTTTGCTCAGCCTTTCTAATGGTCCAGCTCTCACAGCAATACATTACCACCAGAAATACCATTGCTTTGACTATGCGGACCTTTGTTTGCAGTGAGATGTCTCTACTTTTCACTATGTTCCCCAAGTTTTTCAAAGCTTGTCTCCCAAGAATCAGTCGCCTTTTTATTTCATGGCTGCAATCTCCATCTGCAATGATTTTTGATCCAAAAAAGTAAAGTCTGTCACTGCTTCTACTTCTTCCCCATCTATTTTCCAGGGACTGATATGGTCTGTTGCCATTATCTTGGTTTTCTTGATATTGAGTCTGAGGCCAGCTTTTGCACTCTCTTCTTTCAACCTAGTCAGGAGCTTCTTTAGGTCTTCCTCACTTTCTGCCGTTAGGGTGGTATCGTCTGCATATCTCAAATTGTTGATGTTTCTCCCAGCAATTTTGATCCCATATTGATCCCTAGGCAGCATAATAAAAAGTAGAGAAATCACTCTGCCGATAAAAGTCTGCATAGTTAAAGCAATGATCTTTCCAGTAGTAATGTATGGCTGTGAAAACTGGACCATAAGGCTGATCGCAGAAGAATAGATGACTTTGAGCTGTGGTGCTACAGAAGACTTTTGAGAGTAAGGAGATCAAATCAGTCAATCCTAAAGAAAATCAATCCTGACTTCTCCTTGGAAGGACGGATACTGAAGGTGAAGCTCAAGTACTTTGGTCACCAATTGAGAAGAGAGGACTCATTGGAGAAGTCCCTGATGCTGGGAAAGATTAAAGGCAAAAAAAAAGAAGCAGTTAGCAGGGGATGCGATGGTTAGACAGTATCGTTGACACGGTAGGCATGGATCTGGGCAAACACTGGAGGATGGTGGTTGAAAGAAAACCTGGCATGCAGTGGTCCATTGGGGTCACGAAGGGTAAGACTCGACTGTGCAACTGAACAAAACTTTCTGTGGTTTCAGGCACTCACAGTAATCCTTGAAATATATCCCCCAAGCCCAATGCATGAAGTTCAAGATTACATGTTTCAATTATGCATCTCAGAATGGTGCTGTTTTGGGGTAGGGAAGCAATACAAATCAAAATAATCATTCATATTTTTTAGTAAAGGATAAAGTCACAGTCTTCTGAAAGGGTACACATAAATCAAATAGGAAGGAATGCTGCAACAGTCAGATCACCATGAAGAAAAATTACATCATTTGTACATGTAAGGAATAAATAAAAGATGGCCCCTTGTGTTACCCAGTAATAAGCCATTTAAGCATTCAAAGGCTAATAACAATATTATGAATTAGTCCTGTAAATATCATGATGGAACTGGTGCAAAAATTACATTATGTTTTGGACTGTCCCCTATTACCATGTCCATGTTAATTTTTTTTTGTTCCAGCTTAAGTTTCTGAATTGCATTCTATGATATGTAAAGGCACATCACAATATACAACTTGGACGTAGCTACAACTGGGTATCTGAGGCTACTCCAGATAGGGTGTAGCTGTTATGTAAACCTAAACTTGTATTACTAATTCCTTGCAACTGCCTTACACAAGGTTCTCCAGATACTTTAGAGCATTCCACACTTTATGAATCAAAGAATACACACCTATACCAAGGACTGATTTTACATCTCCTTTACTTGGATTAAATTTCAGTTGGTTCTCCCTCATCCATGCCAACACCAATGTCTCATGAGTGGATGTTTCTTCTCCCATGAGCCCCCTTTTTAGAGAATTTAATGTTTCATTAAGAATGTATCCCTTCAACATAGTTTACAGTCAATTCCCCTTTTCACTGATGTGACCTAAACAAGCTAAAACTAACCAGTGTCCTCCGTTGGATCCCTTGGGCCAGGTGAAAGTGGAGGGCACACATCATAGTCCACCTAGCCAGTAGGTTACATGATATCCAAATGGCTAAAAAAATTCATGCAAATGGACTTGATTTCCCAAGTCCATTTGCATCCGCAGAACATCATCACTGAGATGTCTACTAGTGCACGGATTCCTCATTGAATAACGACTCCAAGGTATCCAAGGATCTAAATCAGGGGAATTTCCAGAACAGGATAACAACGCTCTGAAAAGCAAGGCAAACTTACCCACTAATTTCATCTTGGCACTGTAGCTCCCAAAGTATCTTTCATCTGTGGTGGGTGTGTGACATTCATACTCCCCAGCATCCCTGTCTTGGAGCTCTGTGATGTGCAACAGAGCAGAATCTCCTTGGATCTTTTCCACATAGATTTCTCCACTTCTGACACGCTGAGTGTAGATGGCATAAGGGAAGGATGAGTCCATGGTGCTGACTATTTGTACTTCCCTTTCTGGGGCCGATGGGAGATATATAGACCATTGAAAGTTCTGTTCTGCTGGGCCTTGATAACCACTAACTTTGCACCAGAGGGTAATGTGGGAGTTTTCAGTACGATACAGAGGGCCCTCTTGAACAGTTACTTGACGCTGTGCAATTGTCAACCCTAAAAAAGGAAGAGGGGAAAGAAGTTATAGATAACTGGAAAAAGAAAATAAATTATATTGCAGTTGTATTTAATCCTCATCTAGCATCTGATGTTGTACTTCTGTCAAAATTTTAAAAATAAGTTAATATTCAAGAAACAACTGAAATATATACACTTGAAAAAACTACAGATATGTGCTCAAAATCAAAACATTTATATTATTTCCAAGATGTAATTACTTAACAAAACCATTCCATTTGCAGAAAGAATTAATATATGTGAAAATTTTAATCTTAAACAGAAAAATCAATGCAGATATAACAAGGGAAATGAATCCAGGGAGGACACTGAAAGACATACTGGTGGCTATTAGTACAACTATTCCTACTTTCCTTCCTTCTAAGATAATAAATGGCATGAAAAAAAGGCAATCAGTGGTAGAAAAATATGAAAGGACCACAACTATCTGGATCCCATGGAAAATTATATGAATAAACTAGGGAGGCTTTATTATAAAATAAAGTAAAGTGCGCACCTTGCCCATTTCATGTGTTTCTTTCTGCCATGATGACTTACTGAGATGCACACTTCAGATTTCAATAAGATAAATGTGTTTGACTGCAATTACATTGCAGTTTGGCTTTATTACACCTTGATTTGCATCCTGTTTTGCGCTTTGTGTGAGAAATTACCGGTACTCTGGGTTGAAATGAATTTTGCTGGAGAAACTCCGCTCAGGGGACGCTTGAAGACTGGAAGGTTGGCGTACGATACCAGAGTGCTGCACAATGGATCTTGGGGACATGAAAGGAGCCTCAATCGGGCATCCCCTGAACAGTTTCTCCAGCAAAAATCCCTCTCAACCCAGAGTAATTTCTGACACAAAATTTATTTCTATTTATTTATTTGTCCAATTTATATAACCCAAGCTTGGAAAATATACCTTTTGGATACTACAATTCCTATCTGAGAGAAATGTGGGGCATGTAGTCCAAAGCAGCAAGACAGAAGTTGGAGCCATATGTCTGCCAGTGCCTCCTCTACACTTCTGCCCTGATATGAGTTGGCAAAACATATGCCTCAGGCTTAACTAGGGCCGGCTACTTCCATACTGCTTGCGCCTGAGAGAATTTGCCCAATGTGATGTGGAAACTTCCACCTGCTTACAACATCTACATGTGACAGCTGGAAGCAAAATATTTTTGTGTTATGCCTACATAGAAGTGTACAGAAGAAGTGATATTACATAGAGGAATCATATTCCGTGCTATAGAAATTCACACATGCTGCAAATAAAGAAAAATTTCCCCAAGGCTATGAGAATATACAGAGAGACAGGCATGTCAGTTTCAGCTACAACAAATTGGTTAGGCAGCACTTAATCTCCCTGGGATGCTTGTAAAACCATAGAAAAGTGAAGAGTTGTGATGATGATTACACATGAAAGTTGAACTAATCAAGCAGATGAACATTAAGACTTTCTGTCGAAGCAACCACTCCTACTGCATGAGTATCAGAGGAATTTCAGATTATTGGCAGATAAACAATCCTAATCATACTGCTGTTTTTCTAACAGCCTAGTCCTATCCTTGGAAAACAGAAATAAGCATAGTATTGTACTCATTTGTTTATTTCTTATCTGTCTGTCTTATATCCCATATAGGCACATTTGGTGAGAAAACTTTAGAGGACCTGTATAACTCATAGCCCTATGGAAGTAGCCGGCCTTAATGAAGTCTAAGGCATATGTTTTGCCCATATGAGGGCAAAAAGGGTAGAGGGGGCACTAGCAGGCACATGGTTCCAACTTCTGTCTTGCTACTTTAGACTACATGCCCCACATTATTCCAGGATAGGAATTGTAGTATCCAAAAAGGGAATACCGTATTTTCAAGCTCAGGCTTCTGTGTTACTTATTGAGAAATGTTTAACTGATTAATTTACTGTAATTAATTATGGTTTTCTACCTGGGTTTATTTTTAAATTTATGTTAAGGGCTGCAAGGAAGAAAGGCAAAGTATAAATCAGGCAAACATATAAATAAGAAATAATTTTGAAGAGAAGTGACACTGATGACCTTTCAGATATTTTTGGACTCCTTAAATTACATTAAACTTTAGCCAGAATGCTCAATGGTCTGAACTCATGGCATTGTACTCTAATGAAAACTGGAAGGCCACAGGTTCCACAAGGAGCTCTGGTGATGCCGTGGCTCATCCATTTTTATTTAATTCACCAGTTGCCTTAAAACATTTTCCTTATCTTCTTCACATTTATTTCTGCATTTTTCTAATATACACTGCAAGATATCTGAAGACTGGAAACACATGCTTGATGAATTTTCTAGCTACAGGCCAATGTTAACTACAGTCATTCTTTTAAAAAATAAAATAAAATAAAGACCAATTTTTAATCCATTTAGCAATGTTAATTTTATAGGTTTGTAACTATGATCTACAACACTTCAAGAGTTTCTCTAGCAAAATCTTTTAAAGTAAGGAGAAGCTAAATTGATCACGACTGATATAAGCTGCACTAATTCTAGATTCAAACCAGTATTTTTTAAGTCTGTACCACACACTCCTCCAAAAATGTTCTTAGTTTCTTAATGAGCATGGTGAGTATAATTAACTTGGAAGTCACTGAAACAAGAGGTTAAACCACAAAAAAGCAGAACAAAAACAATTAAAAGGCTCCAAAGCCCATCATCCATTCATACCTGTCAACTGTGGCTCTGGACAATCCGGGACCTGCGCAGAATGGTTCTGTGCAGGTCGCTTTTTATGCATGCGTAAAAGCCTTCTACACATGCGTAAAAGCAACTTGCGCAGAACCGTTCTGCGCAGCTCGCTTCTACGCATGCGTAGAAGGCTTTTACACATGCGCAGAAGGCTTCTACAATCCCCTTCTGCACAGAAGCCTTCTATGCACGCATAGAAGGGTTCTACTCAAGCGTAGAAGGGTTCTACGCATGCGTAAAAGCCTTCTACGCATGCATAGAAGTGAGCTGCGCAGAAGGGATGCGCAGTAACGCCTTCCTCCCCCCGCTGCCAAATTCCGGGGTTTCGGCAGCTCCGGGCAGGAAATGGCGAAAATCGGCGCCGAAAAACGGGAAATCCCGGCCAATCCAGGAAGGTTGACAGGTATGCATCCATTGCTGTTAGTATCCAGAGTAAGAACTATCCCATTTGAGATGAGGTAATAAGCAAATTTCAATCACCACAGGCTAGCAACAAAGGAGGGAAAAAATGAATAGGACAGCTGCTATCTGCTTCATTGTATGGCAATTATTTCCTGCCTGTAGTTCATGCAATACTAAGCAGTGAAGCCAGAAACCTGGAGCTCTCTAGCTTATTTGCTAGTTCAGCCTTTGCCTTGGGATTTGAAATGTATAAAGCTTCCTTTTCACTCAGTGAAGTGCCTGGAACATAAGGCTATGGTGAAGCCAAACCATTTCATCCTTATAGGTTTAATGCGGGGTGGAGCATTTACAGCGTAGTTTTAACTATACAAAAATAATAAACGTGTGGGTTTTTACAAACTAATAACAATATAATGGTTTCTGGGTTTTAAAATAATAATAAAATTAAGTTAATGGAAGGGAGAAAGGGGTAATTTGCCATCCACAGATCATTAACTTAGCCGTCCTTTCCTGCTGGACAAGAGACTCAAGATCTGCTGTTTCCCCACCAGAAATCTTGGAATAGATCCAGAAATGAGTATTTGTATCAGCTCTAAAATAAATGGTGAAAAATTGTTCGGCAGATCCATCAGACCATCCAGCTGAACAGATGGAGTGCAATTCAAACCATTAGCTGGGCAGAACATAATTCTGCTCCAAATTATATTTCCCCTCATTATAAAAGAATGTGGTTGAAGAGACAGACAAGAGGGGAAAAGTTAGTAAATTTTTATCTAATGGGTATTGGAAAGGGAGATTAAAAGGCTACTTTACTGCCTATTATGCTAGACTAATACTCCAATTTTTTGTTTCTAGTAATAAAGTCAATTTAATGCAAACTGAATTAGGATCTTTGCATTTAGGATTAACAGTGCATTATAATAGGTCACAACAGAGAAAACCTGATATATCTATCATCAGAGGAAAAAGACAGCAATACAAAATAGTATATTCCACAAGCAGAAAATATAGCACATTGTACAAAACATATCATTATAAACAGAGACTGAGACATTTTTCCAAATCAAATCACCTAGTTTTACAGTTTGGAGGTCTATAGTTTCCGTGCATTCATATGCCTTTAAAGAAGGATCCTTTAAGTAGGTGATTTTAATCTCAACTGGAAAGAGGCAGTGTGCGCTTACATAGAGAACAGTCTTCAAAGGATGGGCTACAATTAAGGATGGCATCTGACTTCTATGACAATGACACAACTGGCATCAAAATTCATAAGCAATGAATAAACAGTACCAGCCAAAAATGTAGTAAAGAATGAGGGAGGGGGAGAAACTACCTGTGAGCATGGTATTTTAAAAAAAAAGAGAGAGTAAACCCTAGAAACAGAAAAGTTTAGGAAACATATGTGCAAGAACATTTCATTGTAATGTCTATTGTCATCTTGTTCCTTTGGTACATCTGAGTCAATTGTACCGTTTTTTTAGAAAATGTTTCTAGACACAGAAGAAGAATGAAGATATTCTAGCATATTAGAGAATAAAAGCAAAAAATGTACACTTTGAAGACTAACTGTTAAATTTTAATGTTAGCTTTCATGGATCAAGTCCACTTCTAAGTGGACTTGCTCCACAAAAGAAACATTAAAATTTAATAGTTAGTCATTAAAGTGCTACAGCATTTTTTGTTTTGTTTATTCTCTGATATGCTTGAAACACAGACTAACACAGCTACTATTAAAAAAAAATCAACTATGAAGATATTATATTAACACTTGATCACCTTTGCATGGGAACTAGTCCAGGTCCATGTCATACCTGCATATCAGCATAGCTGCTGCCTGCAACTTAACATTGGTGCCATGTGAACACTGCAGGTGTACGTGCTAATATTCTTCCTAGGACACTTTAAAACTTGTATTACCAGCATGAAAGGCCTATAGAAGTCATTAGCTTTATCGGCATCCACATGAAGACCTTTACATTTCCACTCAAGAGGTCATAGGGTGAAAGATCAGAGGACTTGAAGACATAGTGCTTAAACCACTGAAAACCCACTGCCAACTACTGCACAGGATCATGCATCTCACAGAAGATGAGGCTACTGATCTGGAGGAGAGGTAGATGTTTATGAGAAACATTTGATGTCCCAGCATAGTTTAATTTGAAGTGAATTATGTGTGCAGGTGCACATGATTGTCCCCTACACTCTGAAAAAAGCCTTGCTTTCCTCCCAAGCCTCTGTATTTTTCCTACTGATATATTTCCAGGTCCAGAATCTCCATGGAAATGATGTCAATAGCATGGTTCCCATGCATATTCTGGATCCAGAACCACAGGAGGGAGTTTACAAAGACTCTGATGGAGCTTGAAGTTGCTTTTAAACAACATCCTTGTACACACACATACACACACTCCAGATCCTACAGAAAGGGATAGTAACAGAACAGTTTTGTAGCCTTCACTTGGAAACAGCATTTTACAGAATATTTTTATCTTGTTTCAGGTCTAATACTAAATCAAAACTATGTATAACTGGCATAGGGAAATAAAAAGGAATATTTTACGTTCCCTGACAGTTAGTTACTTCATTTCACAACTGGAGGATAATAATGTTTTGTTTTAAAAATTTATAAGGAATAGCTGTAGTTAGTCTGCTCTAGTTAGTCTGCCTAAGCAAAACCAACTTATACAGTCTTATACAACTGAAAAGGTACATGAGCTTTATTTGGGCCAAAATATATATTTAAAAATTGTGGACTTCCATCCATTTCTTCATATGCAGTTGACAAATAAATTTTCCTAGTTTTATTTAACATACTAACAGATTCTTTTTTGGTTTTTTGATTCTTTCTTTTTTCCTGGCAAAATCTAAGTTAGGCAACAGTTTGGTCTACAATTCCAGAAGGCTAGTTAGAAGATTCCAGATGGCTAGTTAGAAGCTAAGTTCATGGTGTCTTTTAAACCTGGTCCCAATGGAACACTAGGCATAAACTCAACTTGAACGGCAATGAATACCAACCAAAAGTATGAATTGTAAGACAATTAGGCAGACATGAAGTGCTATGTAGTAAGGACACACATCCTATATGTTTTTTGTTTCTTATATCAATGGGAAGTTTTCTATGTTTTGATTTATCCTGCCTTCAATTGCCATCTAGATCAAGACCTTAAGCCCCAGCAGGGCAGCTATACTGTTTACAGAAACATTCTCCAAAGGCAAACATTTTTGTGTACCATTTCGCCTCTTTTTTGAGAGAACTATACTGCACCATTTAGAGCAATTCAAAAACTCAAAGATAACAGCATTGATTTATTATATTCTCCCTAAGGAAAAAAACAGCATTACAATTCTGAGAGATAGCTAGTCTCTGCACTGTCAGCAAAATCTACTGGGGCAGCTTTGTTCAACAAGAGAATCAAGCCATAGAAGTAGCCAGCCACTGGATGCAAGCCCTTGGTGGCAACTGATCAACCAGACACAGGCATTAACAGAGTACATTGGGAGCTTTGTGGTCTTAGTCTTAAATCTTGGCACACAAGACAAAAAACTGCACTATCTAAGATACATTATATGCACTGAGCATTCATCAGAATAGTTAAAACCTTTTTTAGTGCGGTGGTCCATAGGGTCGCAAAGGGTTGGACGTGACTGTCCGACTGAACAACAACAAAGTGCATCACACATAAAATTCCTACTCTAGACTTTCAAAAGATCCAAATGGAGGTCTATACATTAACTGTCCATGAATGAGGTTGTGTCAGATCTTAAGCTGCACTGGGAATCCTTACTTTTCCATGCTGCTGATCCTTGTGAAAATACTTCTATTGGCATAAATCTATCAAAATATCCCACTGTACAGGTGAAACTCGGAAAATTAGAATATCGTGCAAATGTCCATTCATTTCACTTAAAAGGTGAAACAAACATATGAGATAGACTCACTACATGCAAAGTGAGATATGTCATGCCTTAATTCGTTATAATTGTGATGATCATGGCGTACAGCGTACATGAGATTATGTGATGATTATGGGGTACATGAGATTGGGGGGTTGGGGTTTTCATAAGCTGTAAGCCATAAGCATCAATATTATAACAAAGTAAGGCTTGAACTATCTCGCTTTGCATGTAATTAGTCTATCTCATATATTTGTTTCACCTTTTGAGTTGCATTACTGAACTAAATGAACATTTGCACGATATTCTAATTTTCCGAGTTTCACCTGTATATGTGCAGGTTGGGTGAGAGTATGACTCACACTCTTTCCTGGAATGAGAGAATACAACTAATACCTACATACAATAAGCTATTTTGGAAAGCAAGGAGAAAGCATCTTTCTATTTTCTAAAACACTCATGTTACTACTTTGTGTATCAAGAAGACTAAATCCCTTTGACAGTAGGTCCTTAATAAATCTTTTGGAGGAACATAGCAGCAACACTTCCTTTGTATTTTCCAAAAGCAACCCTCCACATGAACAAATGTACCATTGTACAGTGCAGCTTAAGGTCTGACATCAAAGCTAAAGCAAAAGCAATAGTTTCAGGAGTTTTGCAATGAACTGATTTCCCAATGAAAGGTGAAGCCATCCTTATGGTACATAATTTACATAAACTTCCTTTGTTAACATAGCTGCTATGTGAGGTACCCTATTTTTCCCCAGACCCACTTTCAAGCCTTCCTGTCTATCCTCAAAATAAGATTTGAGAACAGGAATTCTCAACCTGTGGCCCGTGGGCCAGATGCAGCCCATGACACCATTTCATGTGGCCCCTCAACGCCTCCACCACACCCAGAAGTGTCATGTGGTGGAGGAAGGGCAAAATTCCCGTCCAGCCACCGAAGCCGTCTGAGGGGGCGTGACCCGGCTCCCGGCTTTAAAAGGTTGAGAACTGCTGTTTTAGAAGCTCAGAGCTGATGTGAAGAAAAAAGATATGATCTGCTACTATAATCTGTGGAAATAATATTACAGTTAGAAACAGCTCTGGGGTGGGGGAGCAAAATTCACACATGCACCTAATATACAGTACTACAATTAAGCTTCCACTTCCTGTTTTGAAAAAAATATATTGTCTAATACCTAACTGGAAATGGTCTTCTTCAACTCCTTCAGGGCTTAGTTATTACAAAGAATGTAATGCATGGGTCTTCTGATTCTGATGCTAATTATCTTGTGAACCACCCAGAAAGTACACTAAACGCTATGGGGTGGTATATAAGTGTAAATACCATTACTCTTCTTCTTTGCTTCCTCTTGTACCCCTTCGGGAGTTGAGGGACATACAAGGTTCTTGCATTTCTAGCACCCTCCACCGAAATTATTTGGTGTTCTTGTAACACTGTATTTCTTTGATGTTATCTCTCCACCCATTGTCCTTCTTGTCTTTTCACATATGCCTTCTATGGTGTGCAATTCTAAGACATTCTCTCCAAATAGGCAAACCACTTTATTTGTTGTCTCTCTGTGTAGTGCAAGATGGGTTCTATTCCAATTCTTTCCTTTATAATCTCATTCCTGATTTTATCCCTTTATAGTCACTGTAGAAGCCTTCTTCAGACATCTCATTTCCGTGGTGACCAACGTTCATTTATGTTTTGTTGTAAGTGTCCATGCCTGGCAATGATAAACATAAGGTGGAATAGTTTATGTGTTGTAGAAGGGATTTCTTTGTGCTGGTCGATATTACCTTGTGTTGTGAGAGCAGAGCTAGCTGTCACAATATTTGGTTTAGAGACTAAATAAAGTCATCCAAATGTTGCTGGACTGCAGCTTTGAGTATTTCTTCAACATTGATTATACTGAGCAGGCTCACCAGGAGTTGCTCCTTGGTCACCTCAATACAATGTCATCTACACACATGGAGCTTTAGATAATACAAGGTCACAGTCTCCTGCTCTAAGAAGTGTACAATTTTAAAATGCAAAGGTCAATTCCAAATCTAGCTCCATTTGTAGGATGGATGAGCAACTGTGGCCCTCTATATGCTTTTGAACTGGAGCTCCCATAACTTCTCAGCACTGATTATACTGGCTAGGACTGATTGGAGCGGTAGACCAAGAACACCTGGATGGTATTTTTCCTACCCATTCTACAAAATGATGTCCATTTTATTATATCTTTCTATAACTGATGAAGTAAACAATGCTGCACATGCTATATCAGGTATTACTACACACCCATTCTTCTTTCCTACTGCAGCGATCATCATCTCCACAGTACACTTTTTTCACTTGCTGTTCATCTCATGGTTTGCAAACATTCATTTCCTTTTGGAACCAAGCTTTTGCACCATAAAAGCATTATATGCCTGTTTTCATAGTGAGATATAAACTTCTACAAAAGGGAAAAATCATAAGTTTATAGATGGAAAAAAATTTCTTGTGTTGAAGCAAAAAGGGTTTTCTAGCTTTCAAATCAAAGGATCAAAGACATCTCTAGGTCAACAATAAAAAAAGGAAAAAATGAGTTTTATGGATAAAAGGCTGGACAGCCCACTTTTTGACATTGTTCTGCAAGGTAGAATAACAAGAATACTCAAACACAGCCTCAAACTCTACCCTAAGAGAGTGGAAACTGTGGGCTTTGGGCCTAATCCAGCCCACAGAGGTTCTCTGGCTGACTTTCAGAACTTCTTCTGCTCATCAGTGATAAAAAATTCAATTCAAGTTATGGAAAATTTTATACTGAAGTGAATTTCATTTCACACCCTGGAAAGCTTTGCAATGGGTCTTATCATTAAGATATCCACCTTGGTCCATCCACTTTGCTTTGGTCGAATTGTACCTTTGTCTTCACCAACTGCTGTAGTTGGCTCACCAATATCCTTCCCAAACTGCAAAATGGTTCCAGGGCCAAAAGAAATTATCCTGTCTGACTCTAGCAGCTGTTCTGCAAAGTCTAATTATAATTGCAGAACTGTTTCTCTTAACATGAAATAGTTTTAATTTAGCAGGGGAATGTTCCAGTCCTTGGCAATACTTTAGATGTATCCCTATTGGTTAAATTTACTGAAGTGTTTTAAAATACCAATGGGGAATATATTTGACAGCAAGGATACAAACTTGTAATTGATTAGGAAAGCAAACACATCCACAAAGGGGAAACTACCCAAAATAGGAAGTGTGTCCCAGACCATATTCCTCAGTTAATTCAAGAACACAGAAACTTTGATCTTCATCTATTCCTTTCTAGTCCTGACTGATTAAGAACTAGAAGACAAGGCTTACATAGCTTAACTAGAAAAAAACTTTTATTTATCTGAACTCAAGACTTCAGAGCAGTAGTTCCCAAAGTGGAGCCCACATCTCACAGGGGGACTTCAGTTATCAGGAGTGAGTACATTGGCTGATCAGTGTCCTGGGGAATTGACCTAGACTTCTGGGAATTGAAGTCCAAAAACCAAAGGTTGTGAAACACTGCTCCAGAATATTTATCAATTAATAAAAATCTTAAAATGATTCAAGGAAGAAATGTGTAGATATCTGTATTTTGCAAACGCAGCACTGGTTGCATGCCTCAGTGTTTTATTATCAATGCACTTTTTAAATTCTTCTTCTTCAAGTGCTGTATCAGATTTCGAATATTGGCTATCCTCTTGGTGATTAGCCATGAAGATTTTCCTGGGAGAAATATAATGCAGTGGCCCTCCATTTGCCTTCCACATCGCAGCATGACAGACGTACCACTGATCTATTTCTGCGAGTCACTTTCTGTCCCTGAGCCTTTTGGGCACACAAAGCCTCATCAGCTCCAGGCCAGTATTGATGAAGCTGCTGCCCTCCATCAAGGTGGATTCAAGTGGGATTTAATCCACTTGGGGACCATCATCTTTCCTTATCAACTTTGCCACCCAAGACTGTTAGTCCTCAGAGTTGTCAGCTAAGTTAACCGCTGCCTGACGATTGGTATTGAGCTGCTGGCAGTATGGTCTGCTACTCTATTACCGTAGCAAGTTAACCTGGCCAAACCTTTTAATTGCCAAAGAAGAATGTGCAGTTTTAGTGGGGCTAGAGACAAATAATCATCCCCGGCATGACTTATCAGCCACATCAGACAGTAAATGGCAACAAAATGATTTCGTGGGGGATGGGTGTGTGTGTCAAAACAGTAAGAACAAAGTTAGTGAACCCCCGACTAATAACACGTTTGAATAGCTTCATTTTTGATTAACGACGCTACCGACGCACCCCACGATCTCTCGAATAACGACAAAAATGTTGTTATTCGAATAACGACAGTATTTTTACCATCGTTATTCGAATAACGACAGTCTTTTGTCATTATTCGAATAATGACGTTTTCTGCATAACGACACTACTTGGGGAACTAAGTAATGTTGTTATGCAAGGCTCCACTGTATTGGCTTCTAATTTTTGTTTTGCTTTTGCTTTGTGTTTTAGTCTTGTTTGCAGGCTTTGGAGAAAGGACTAGAGGAGCTTTTCTTTCTTTGTATTAGAGCTTTGCATCATTTTAAATTATGGATGTGTATGGAATACAGGTAAAATTTTAAACAAATAATTTTTATAGGAAATAGGCTACTTCAATAGAATTATATTGGTGTTTTACTTGATCTTCTTTTGTACACGATTGGGCATAAATTGCACAAATATAAAATTCCGTATTGATTCTCCACATGCACATAAAATTTGTCTTGTATCCAAGTAGCTTCATTTTACTTGTTTATTATTTGATTTTCCTACTTTGCTTCAAAGTCTATTAAGCAACTTTCTGATGGTCTAGCCACAATCTTGTCCTGGTGGGAGACCCTCTTTAACATCCATCCATCCATCCAGCGAGACGTATTGTTTTTACTCTCCATAGGTTTAACCTAGCCTCTTCGGATTTTAATATTTGAAAGGTGTGAACAAAACTTGTTGGCTAGTGGGCTGAGCCTGCTCTAAGCCAAATTGGGGGTCTTGCTGCTGTCTTGTCAACTAGAATTTTTCAGAATGAGAACTCTTCTTGTTGTATCTTTGCTTTCAAGATTTTACCTTCAAATGTCTTCATTAGGTCGCTATCACAGAAATTCCTTAGCATTCACTACAGAAAGCCCTGCACTTTTTAGATATTCCTCATGCCCACCACCCCATAGTCCTAACCAATTGTTGGGGATTATAAACAATGTAAAATAGTTGACGGATGCCAGGCTAAGATGAACACAATACTCTTGGCCATATTCTAACACACTGCTGGTTCTTAAATGCACACCATAGAACACACAGGCGAAAAATAAATCTAAAATAATAGAAAACCACATATTCTGATCAAATTCATCAACTGTGATCCATTTCCCAATTAAAAAGCCATAATAAAATTACCACGGAATCTTATCTTTTAATTAAGTACCACCACAGATTTCTACCTACTGTCTTTCCCCCTGAGACATGTTCATCTAAAAAGAGGTCAATAGTATTTGCTCTAGATATTGCCGACATTTGCCTCCTTATATTCACTTCACAGGTATAGTCAGGTAAGCCAGAGAGAGTTAAAATCACCAATCATTCCTTCCAATCCTGCTAAATGCTCCCAGAAAATTCTTATTATTCTTAGACATGAAGAATTACAAGGGTATTTTTCAAGAAACTTCTGCTCTAAATGTTTTATTTCTAGAGCAGAGGGCCCCAACCTATGGCCCATGGGCCAGGGCCAGCCCCTGGCCCATGGTGCCAATTAACCAGGCCCATGGTGAGGAACAACCCCTGGCGCCACTAGAAGCGCCAAAAAATGCACTGGAAGCACCGAAAACGTGCAGGAAGTGTCAAAATCTGACAGGAAGCACCGAAATTTTGTGGGAAGTGCCGAAAATGTGGTGAAAACATGGCAAAAATGCAGCAAAACATGCTGCCCTTGATCCCCGCCTCCACCGGAAGTGGCAGAAGTGGTGGGAGGAACAATGCTCAGCTGTCCGAGAGGGAGTGGTCTGGCCCACGGCAACTAAAATCAACCAAAAACTCACTTAACAACTAAATAGGGGTTCGTAATCTCCCCCACCAGAAGTCACATTGGTCACTTACAATGGTGTTTCACTTAAAGAGCAAACTCGCTTAAAGAGCAATCCCGTGGAACACATTATGCTCTTTAAGCGAGGTACCACTGTATAGCCCAGAGTTAATGAACTCATTTACCGTCAAAATGATTAATTTCAAATCCATTTACTTAAAGGTAGACTTACAGACAGGATGAACAGTAATCACTGAGATGATTCTTTAGAAAAGACTTTTTTATACACAAGTCTACTTCAGAGAAATTTGCTTATACCATTGCATATTGGATCAAAAGAATTATTATTTAGAAACAAATATGTCTCACAAAAGAAACTCCATGAGACATGGGAGGCACATGGTGGCCTCAGCAGATCTCTTTCCCAATGATGAAATTTTCTCAAGAGTAAACTGCTACTCAGAACATCTAGAGAACATTTTTAAAACACACTAAAACATTTTATTATTTAATTCCCCCAAAACACACAGACACACACAGACACACACACACACCCTACCTCCGAAGGCTGAAGCTCCATTTCATGAGACAACTGAAACATCCAAACAAACTACAACTAAAATTAACACATCCCATAAAAACTCATGTTCTTTTTATCCCCATTATGGAATTCCTACCTTTCTTAAAGAAAAATAAAATAAAAGGACACCACATATGCCTGTCCTAAAATTCTGGCATGGCATTTACCGTCCTTTAAAAAGGTTCTAACAAATTCTAACTTCAGGACAAGCTTGGTTCACATGCTTTAAAAACGTTGCTGGTAAAAAAACTGAAGCCTTCCTGCTATAAACTGCCAAATCAAACGGAGCAGGTAGCACTTGACTGCATTATAGCATGCTAACTCTCTTTACTAATTAGTGCAGATACTATTCACAACCTATCCATCAAAAAACAAATCCCCAACTGCATTTTTCATTCACAGAAGTAGACACAAAAAACTCACCCTACAGCCATTTACGGGAATTTCTTAAAAAGTCTCTAGCTATTAGATTAGGTTTAGTTGGTTGCTAAAACACTGACTGGAAGGCGGGAGGTCAGCAGTTCAATACCTGAATACTGCAGGACGGAATGTCCCAGCTCCTGCCAACCTAGCAGTTCAAAAGCAAGAAATTGCAAGTAGATAAATAGGGACCACTTTGGTGGTAAGGTAAACAGTGTTCTGTGCGCTCCGGTGTCTAGTCATGCCTGCCACATGACCATAGTAACATCAGCAGAAGCAGACAGTGCTGGCTCTTTAGCTATGAAACAGAGATGAGCACTGAACCCTAGAGTCGGATACGACTGGCTTTCGAGCAAGTCAGCAACACTCCAGGGTTTAATCAAGAGGTCTCTTCCTTCCAGAATTAGTTTAGAAGGCTCATTTTGGAGAACAATATACTATATAGCCATATAATCTGATGCTTGTCTGCACAAATACAAAAGAAACATATCAGAAATGTGTCTTTTAAATATTTAATAACATAAGCCTCCAGGCAGGGTTTGATAATGAACTTTATGTTTCACACTGTATTGCACCTCCTTAATGGGCTTAATATGTTACTTAGTGTTCAGAAACCAGCAGCAACATTTTGGTTTTCATTTTCTAAAGCATCAACATCATTCAGGTACTTACTGCAACAATTCTTTGTGGAATTGCTAACGTGACTATTATACCCACAAGGCTGTTGCGCAGTTAACTCATACAGACCATTCCCTATGTTGCTAACTTCAGAGGCCAAAAAAAAAAAAGTTACATTTACCATCAGAATTCTCTCAATCTCTACATATGACTACTTGAGGCTGTCAGTAGTAAGGTATTCTTCTTCTTCTGCCATATCTGAATCTGAATATAGGCGATCTTCATGGTGATCAGCCATGAAGACTGTCCTGAGAATATAACACAGTGGCCTTTTATCTGCCTTCTACATCACAGTGTGACCCCCATACCACTGATCTAGCTCCACAAGGTACTTTGCAGGCGCACCCCCCCAATAACGGACACAGACAACATTGAAAGTGGATAACAGCATAGGGCCACATTTATTGATTCAATGCCCTAGTCCGAATTATAAATTTGTATTGGTAAAACGACCAATCATAATTCCTAAGGCAAGCAGGCCGAAGTAACACTGGTAAGGTACCACCCCAAAATTGCCAACGGCAATTGGTTACAATGTATCAATTTGTATCAATTTGTTTGTTGACAACAAACAAATTGTTGACCGTAGTCAATAACTAACTTATGACCCCACCCTCTGACGCGTATCCGTGAAATCACAGGGGTGATGCATGCTGGTTAGCAATCATCATCACCCCATCGCCTGGTTCGTCGTTGACCGGACAACGTTTAACTAATTTATTCCTGTCTAGTGTTGTCCAGTCAATTGCGAACCTGCCGGATACTTGTGGGTCATACTGTTTACCTTACCAGTGCTACCCGCCAATGTGACCAAAGTCAACAGTAGGAACACAGAAAGCCCCCTATATCAAACCATAGCAACAGTGTGGGATGGGCAAAAAAGCCAGGACCCGGAGCCAATATGGGTCCCAACCAAAAATTCCCACCCGGCCCTGAAGCGACCATAATATCACACTGTTAACTAGGGAGGGGGTGGAGGGGAAAAAACTTCTCCGCTCCGTCGCTGAGGTAAAATGGCAGCTCGGCTGCCTCGTGGCCGCCCCTTTTATAAGGGAGCTGGCCACGCCCCTAACTACCCGGATTCTCTGTCCTGTGGGGGGGGGGCCCGCAAAGGGCGCGGCGGCCATTTTGGCGCCGCGCTTGCATTGCAGGCGCACCCCCCCAATAACGGACACAGACAACATTGAAAGTGGATAACAGCATAGGGGCACATTTATTGATTCAATGCCCTAGTCGGAATTATAAATTTGTATTTGTAAAACGACCAATCATAATTCCTAAGGCAAGCAGGCCGAAGTAACACTGGTAAGGTACCACCCCAAAATTGCCAACGGCAATTGGTTACAATGTATCAATTTGTATCAATTTGTTTGTTGACAACAAACAAATTGTTGACCGTAGTCAATAACTAACTTATGACCCCACCCTCTGACGCGTATCCGTGAAATCACAGGGGTGATGCATGCTGGTTAGCAATCATCATCACCCCATCGCCTGGTTCGTCGTTGACCGGACAACGTTTAACTAATTTATTCCTGTCTAGTGTTGTCCAGTCAATTGCGAACCTGCCGGATACTTGTGGGTCATACTGTTTACCTTACCAGTGCTACCCGCCACACGGAGGGGCTTCAAAGAAGACCTGACGCCCCCCCCCAGACCGTCAGCTCGGTCAACAGGCCTGCTCGCCAGTCACCCAACAGGAGGTCCATACCTCCTCGCGACAGGTGGACCCCATCCCCTGCATACAGGTCATAATTTTGTAGGCTAATATCGGGGTGATGACTAACCCGTCCCCAAGCCCTGGTGGCAAGAAACCGCGCCACTGCCTTATTGACCGCGCGCCTAGCGCGGTCAAGAGCCAGGAGGTTAACGCCCCCTCTGTAAGAATGGCGCGGAACAATGTCCGACCAAACCAGGGTTGTGGCAGGCCAGACATAATGCAAGTAGGCGAGTTCCTCGCAAATCGCATGTTTGAGCGATAAGCCGGTGACCTGGCCCAAATCATTGCCCCCCAGGTGTATGATTAGAATGTCAGGCGGGTCAGCACCCAGGCCAGAAAAAAGGAAAGGCCGCAGCTCCCGCCATAACATCCCAGGCTTACCATGCCATGCGAGACTGGCGTGGTCACCCAGTCCCAGTCGGGGTCCCCACTCTGTCGCCGCAGCGTAACGCGCTGCCCTGTGCACATAGCTGTGGCCCACCAGCCATACTGTCACCGGTGTAATACGACACCCAGGGTCTGTAAGAAAATTGAGAAAAAAGGCGGTAAGGTGACTGGATTGGTACTCATGGCGGGAGTGGGCGCACATAAAACTGAAAACATTGCGAGCCCCACCTCCCCATGCTGCGTATGTCAGCCCCAGAGTACCCAAAAGCAGCTGCTGTAGAGGCTGCACCAATACGGAATGAATGTGTGCCATAACGGGCATCTGGTAGGCCCACCCTGGTGAGGGCTCTGGCTGTCACCTTCCAAAACTGAAATTTAGTAAGGGGAGACCCATCTTGGTGACAGAAAAACGGGCCGTGGTGCATGCCACGCAGTGCCAGGAATTCCTGTAGGGCACCAACCGGACAGATGTCTGCCAAAGAACACCGTAGCAGTCTTACTCCACTGCCTACGCCATGCTGATCTGTTTTAGAGGAGCGTATCCTCAACTGGGCCCAGTCTTTGGCAACATAGACATCTTCGAGTTCCAGTGCCCTACCACTTGCATCCGCCTTAGACAGCATCACGAGTTCGCTGACGCGGAGCGCTCCAAAAAATGCCACCGTTGTGGCTGCATGAAAAAGGGCTGCCTCATAATGATCAAAACAGAGGCCAGGCCAGCCCCGGGCCAACTGGGTAAGAACCCCTGGGGAAATAGGGTGCCGGTCGTCCGGGCAACGCCCGCGCTCGCGCACCCACCCCTCCAAAACATGTCTCACACGGAAGTCAGAGGTGGTATCCACATGACCCCCTACTTTGGCCATAAAAGCCAACGCCGAAAGCTTGGATGCTATGGTGCGAGGTGCGAGGCCCTGTGCATGCAGGTGAACCATGAACCGCAGAACATGGTCCACCGGAATCGGCCAGGTCTCTGGCAAGTGAAATTGAGCAGCAAATGCCCTATATGAATAGAATGCTTGTTGATACGCCTTACGCGTGCGTGGCGCTAGTGACAGGCCAATCGCCCGGTTCACCTCTCCTTGCCAATAGTCCACATCTCGTCCGGGAGTGGCGAGGGAAATTCCTCCGCATCCGGGGCCAAGGCGCGGAACCGGGAGATCTGCAGGCGGGACAAAGCGTCAGCAATATCATTATTAACCCCTGGGACATGCCTGGCCCTGAACAAAACGTTGAGGCGCAGGCAGCGCAGCACAAAATGGCGCACTAGATCCATAACCCTGGGCGATTTGGAAGTCTGTGCATTGACAATGTGTACAACGGCAGCATTGTCACACCAGAAATGCACCACCGAATTTGCCCACTGTTCGCCCCATAGCATCAAAGCCCCCAGGATGGGAAAAAATTCCAGGTATGTGAGATCCCGCAGGCGACCTGTGCCTGCCCATGCCGGTGGCCACCCACCATAGGCCCACTTCCCATTGAAGTACATCCCATAACCCAGGGATCCTGAGGCATCAGACTGGATCTGGAAATTGGGGGATGCCAGGAGGTCAGACCTCCAAAATGAGACCCCATTAAACTCCCTCAGGAATTGCAACCAGACGAACATGTCTGCCCTGATACCCCGGGAAAGCCTGACTCTGTGGTGGGGCCTGGATAACCCTGCCATGGCGTCACATAAGCGCCGGGCAAAAGCCCTGCCCGGAGCGACCACCCTGCAGGCAAAATTAAGGTGCCCATGGAGCACCTGCAGTTCCCTCAGGGATGCCTTACGCTTGGCCAGCAATTCCGAGATAAGGGCCACTATCCTGGACACCTTATCACCCGGCAACCTAGAAGCTTGCACTACTGTGTCAATCTCAACCCCCAGGAATACTAGCTTGGTCGATGGGCCCTCGGTCTTTTCGGGCGCTAAAGGGACACCAAGTTCCTGCATTAGCGTCTGAAATGTGTTAAGGAGACGTGCACACGTGTCCCAGCCCCGTTCACCCCCGAATAAAAAGTCATCCAGGTAATGGGCTACAGACCGAGACCCTGACCTGCGGACGAAGGCCCATTCTAGGAAGGTACTAAAACGCTCGAAGGCCGAGCATGATATGGAGCAGCCAAAAGGCATGGCCTTATCGAAATAATATTCCCCCTTAAATTTAAAACCCAGCAATTCAAAGTCGCCCGGGTGCACCGGCAAAAGGCGAAAAGCCGACTTAATGTCACACTTGGCCAGCAGGGCACCCGGGCCACACGCGCGCACCATGCGCAGCGCCTGGTCAAACGATGTATACCTGACTGAACAAAGGTCATCAGGGATAGCATCGTTGACCGATCGGCCGGCTGGGTAGGACAAATGATGAATAAGACGAAACTCACCTGGGGACTTTTTGGGCACCAAACCCAGTGGTGAAACCTTAAAATTGGGAAACGGGGGTGCGGGGAAGGGTCCAGCGACCCTGCCCGCGTCTAACTCCTTTTTAATGCTGGCCGAAGCCACCTCCTCCCTTCCTCTGAGGGATAAAAGGTTGGGAGCATCCTGAGGGGACCTATCACCCATAAAAGGGATACGAAATCCCTGCTTAAAACCTTGAAGTAGATACTCCCCGTCCTCCCCCTTCGGGTACGATGCGAGCCAGCGCTCCAGCATGTCCACGTTAATTGGGGAGGGGGCCTTTTGGAGGACTAGCTCCATCCGCGGCAGCTTTGCCAGCCCACTGTCCACCCCTCCCTCTGCCTCGTGCCCCCCCAGGCCTGGGACAAGCAGAGGCTACGTGGGGGCCAGAACATGTGGGACACTCATGCTTATACCTGCAATTCTTTCGATTGCAGGAACCATTTGATGAGAAAGTCCAGCACAGCAGGCGGGCTGGAACCCCCTGCCCCGCCGGTTGGCGGGTAACCTGCGCTGGAGCCGCTCGCTGGACCGCGTGTCCACAATGGTATCTATCCCCCGGGGCAGGGCGTGTGGGTGTCATGTACAAGAGCCACAGTCTCTGGCACGGCTCATCCCATCTCATCTCGGGGTGGAGAGGAATCCTCATACGGAATTCCTCATCATATGCTAGCCATGAGGGGCCCGGGAAATCAACCATTGCCCTATATATGTTGTCCAAATATTGGACCATGGGGATAGCTAAATCCGGCCGCGCTCTTAAATATACCGCCATGTATATTAAATAGGCGGGAAGCCAGTTAGCCCAGGTACGCGGCGGCTTACGGCGGCGTGCCTGCTCCTTATCCTTCTCATCCTGACCCTCCCTTTCCTCCTTGGTGGGCTCTCTGTTCAGGAGTGAGAAGATATCTACGTACTCCCCACGCCATATCTTTTCCCTAGTAGCCTGTGCCAAGTGATCACCCAATGGCAAGGAATACCCTGCCGTCGGCAAAGCCGAAAAGGGGACAGCCGGCCTAGTAAAAGGGGCCTGAGCTAACCCAGCCACCCCCAGAACATTCCCCGTAGTGTAAGGACCAATGCCCACCCCATTGCCCAAAGTGGCAGTTGTTGTCGCCGGGTGGGCCGTAGACAGCGTGGCCCCCGCACCACCCGCGCGAGGCCAAGGCCATTGAAAGGCCCCCCCCTATATTGGGAATGTGTGTGGATGTACTTGCTTGCACCGTATACTCACATGCTGCACCCCCGCGGGCCGCCCCCACCGGGGGTTCCGGCCCACTGGGGGCGTCGGAGCTCACGACCGACCTAGAGCTCATCACCGGGGCTTGACCCGCACCAGGTTGCTGGCTGGGGAGCTGCGAGGCAGTGGCCGAAGCCGCGCCACCCGCCTGCAGCAGCTCTACCCTCCCCGCCGGCTGTTGTCCTGCTGCCGACAGCACCTCAAAAGGAACCCCAAAGGGGGCTCCCGCCTGACTGGCCCGGGCCAAAGACGCCTCCAGGGCCGCAATGCGGGCCAGTAAGGTGTCCACGTTGACCATGGGCAAAGGGCCGGCCGGCCCGCCTGAGCCAGGCACGGGTACAGGTCCCTGCACCCCGGGGCCAGCATATGGCCATTGGCCAGCACCAAAGCCCGGCAGAGCTGGTGGAGAAACCTGCCAAGGCAGGGGGCCGCCCCACCCCCCAAGGCTAGAGGGCCCGGGGAGAGGCTGCGGCCCAAAGGAACAGGCCCAACGGAGTGAGCAGGAGGAGGAGCGGTGTCCACCGTTCGTGGGCCGCGGGCCGGAGCGCCATCCGCGCTCGCACTCTGCTCGCCCGCAGCAGGCCAAGGGGCAATAGACCCCATTCCGCCGGCCCCGGTCGGGGCTGGCAAAGGTGGCTGCTGAGGAGGCGGCACCACGGTCCTCCGACCTGGGTTGCGCCTCCTAACAGCGCGAGCTGAACTCGAAGCTGCCTTCTTCTTCGAAGGCATCTCCACCGAAGCAAAAAAGGGAAGCCGGCAAGGCAGAATCGCTATCAAAAGGCTTCCCGGTAAGCTAACGAGCGACGGAGACACAGGGGAAAAAACTTCTCCGCTCCGTCGCTGAGGTAAAATGGCAGCTCGGCTGCCTCGTGGCCGCCCCTTTTATAAGGGAGCTGGCCACGCCCCTAACTACCCGGATTCTCTGTCCTGTGGGGGGGGGCCCGCAAAGGGCGCGGCGGCCATTTTGGCGCCGCGCTTGCATTCTGGTCCTGAGCCCTTTTGGCACGCAAAGTCCCCATCGGTCCAGGCCAGTATTGATGAAGCTGCTGCCCTCCATCCATCAAGATGGATTCAAGTGGGATTTAACCCACTTGGGGACCATTCCCATTCCCTGTGGACTTCGCCAAGGCCGCTAGTCCTCAGAGTTGCCAGGTTAGTTAACTGCTGCCTGACGCTTGGCCTTGACTTGCAGTATAGTCTACTCTATTTCCATAGATAGATAGATAGATAGATAGATAGATAGATAGATAGATAGATAGATAGATAGATCTTTATTGTCATTGTCCTGCACAGAATGAGATGGGGGGGACACTTAACAACCCAACAAAACCTAAACAAAATACAACTATACAAAATTATCAACATACTCCCACCCCACATATACACATTTAACCCCTAAAAGCTCTAAAACTCTAAAACCCTAAAAACTCTAAAAAGTATATACAAAAGCTCTCATAGCAGGATAACCTGGCCAGACTGGCCAGTAAGATATCCACAAACAAAATGCATAAGAGGTGTGATGCTTTAAGCAAATATTAAAATTAATATACCAGTACAAGTCCCCCAAAGGTCTGAGAATCTCTGCAAGTACCAAGCACTCACAACCCTCTCCTGGTGGTCTAGTTTCCCACTGTTACTTTAAATTTGAATCCCATTAAAACCATTCCTCCTTCCTAAAAATCAGGGTGAAACATTCCTTAGTTGCCAAAACAGGTGTTGTTGTTTTTGTTGTTGAAGAGAATTAGATTTGAACCTGCAGCAACGACCGTGTCCTTAAAAGCAGAAAGGATGCTTTGTACAGGAAAAATCAGAGGCTTATATACAGTTGCAGCCTGGAACTGATGTTTGCAGAGCAATAATGACACAGATTAACAGTACATGGATGCAGACAGAAAGGGATGTTTTCAGTGTAATGACACAGATTAACAAGGTAGGCATATTTTGGGACAATCTAGCAGTTCGAAAGCAAGCAATTGCAATTAGATAAATAGGGACCACTTTGGTGGGAAGGTAAAACAGTGTTCCGTGCACTCCGGTGTCTAGACATGCCTGCCACCTGTCCATGGAAACGTCAGCAGACGCAGACAGCACTGGCTCTTCAGCTATAAACAGAGATGAGCACTGAACCCAAGAGTCAGATACGACTGGCTTTCGAGCAAGGGTGACCTTTACCTTACATTTCAAAATAGGGAACAGAAGATTCTTCTCACCTCTACCTGCGAGAACTCTGCCTTGGGTTAAACAATAACCAGAACTTCCTCCTGGTGGGAAGTTAGAACAATAGGTGGCAACTACAGGGGATTGTGGTGGCTCAAGTGGTTAAGACACTGAACATGCTGACTGGAACATCGGAGTTCAATTCCTGGGTACTGCATGACAGAGTGAGTTCCCATCTCTGTCGCAGTTCCTACCAACCTAGCAGTACCAAAGTAAGAAACTAAAAGTAGATAAGGACCACTTCGGTGGGAAGGTAAACAGTGGTGTCGAGGCATGCCTGCCACATGTCCATGGAAACGTCTGCAGATGCAGACAGAGCTGGCTCTTTGGCTATAAAAAGAAATGAGCACTGAACCCTAGAGTCGGATACAACTGGCTTTTGAGCAAGGGTGACCTTTACCTTTCTGTCAGATAAAGAAGCCTCCTCCAAAGGATGCTTCCAGTGCCAAGAAATAATTGTATAAGTAAAGGGTACATTCAAAAGTTACAGGCATACAGTCATCAGACAGGATGAGTAAATAAGTAAAACAAAGGATACTCTTGCATTGTGCAATTGCAGTCTATCTGGACAGCAAGTCTATCTGGACAGCAAGGAGAACAAACAGGTCGATCTTAGAAGAAATCAACCCTGACTGCTCCTTGGAAGGTCAAATAGTGAAGATGAAGCTAAAGTACTTTAGACATCAAATTAGAAGAGAGGATTCACTTGAGAAGGCCTTGATGCTGGGAAAGGTGGAGGGCAAGAGAAGAAGGGGGTGGCCCGTATGGCAAAAAATGAGATGGCTAGATGGTATTGTTGATGCAATGGGCACAGAGTTGGGCGGGTTGAGAAAGATGGTGTTGCCTGGCATGCAATGGTCCATGGGGTTGCAAAGAGTCGGAATCGATTGTGTGATTCAACAAAAACAACAAAGTCTATCTGCAGTGATTACACATGACAAAGGATTGCACACCTGGGCTCAAAGGGCAGGGATTCAAGACAGCCTGTGGTCATTCTTTCCTGTTCCCAGTGTGTCTTACTGTCTGCAGAACCTGAAACTTGCAACTTGCTACAGTCAAAACCAAAGTACAGTATTTGATCAGCTTGCCTGAACCCCATTTGTGACCTGAGGTAACCTGACTAGATTTTCTCTGAAATGTTTGAAGTGGTAGCCTTGTTAGTCTGTGCAAGTAGGGTTGCCATACGTCCTGGAAAACCGGGATTGTCTCGGATTCAAGGTCAGAAAAAATGTCCCAGGCAGTTCAATAAAAATCATGTTAAAGACCCAGATTTTTAAAACTTACTGATTGTGTATTATAACACACCATTAAAATGAATTCGAACTCTCAAACAAGCGATTTCTTGCCACATTGGAGTTGGTGTATACCTGGAGACAAATCTTAATGTCCTCACCTCACACCACTGCCCAATAAGTGTGACTAGTGTGTTTCCTGGAACTGAAGACGTTAAGAATTGACCACTACATGACTTCTCATAAGTACAACAGTAATGGAGCCCTCTCCTTTCTGCTGTTATCCGCCCTGGGTGGCGCTTGCGCCAATAGGGAGGGATACAAATGTCCCAATAAATAAATAAATGGCACCAATAAATCAGGATCCGCTTAGAATAGCACTTACTGTTCAGTGTTCATTTTCCTCATTCACGTGTTGGTGGCTGGTGTGCAGATTGTGGATTCGTTTGGTACAATTCAGAATTATAATTGTAATACTGTATTGTATTTAATCTTTAATTGCCAGCATCATTTATAATTGTTATGTTTATAGCAAAAATCTAAATGGCTACGAAACAGAAAACCATATTTAAAGATGATTGCATGCAAGAATTTCCATCAATAAAAAAGGACGAACAGAGTTTGAAGCAACATGCCTATCATGCATGTAAGATAAAATGTCAATGCTATTTCAGAATAAATACTGTAGTCTTCTGTGAAATATTATTGGCGTAAGAATTAACTGTTGTAAATAAATTCATTTATGTATTGATATATTTAATGTGAAAGTGTTTTATAGCTGTCATTATGTTTGTTTTTAAAAAGGCTATTTTGTAGATAACCTGCCCATTTTTGACAAGTATATTTCTGTCCCAGTTTTGTGGGAGAATTATGGCAACTCTATGCGCAAGAATATCAGAGAGTAAACAAAACAAAACAGCAAAAAATGGCAAAAATGTTGTGGCACCTTAAAGACTAACTCGTTTATTTAAATGTGAGCGTTCATAGACCAAGTCCACTTCATCAGACATAAGAGTGAGGCCTTTTGGCATGAATTTATACACAACAGGTACACAGACACACAATGATTGGCCAAGCCAAACAGAAAAGTAACATTGCAGCTTTTTACAACTGGCAATAATGGAAAATCCCTGGTTGTTATTCAAACCTGCTGCAAATCCTGGGCCTATTGCAAATGGTTGCAAAAAAATCTTCTCTTGTAAGCTGATGCATCACTTGCCATTTACACTACGCCAGCAATAGGATTTTGGCTAATACAGTTTTTTTTTTATAAAAGAAAAAGAAAATAAGATGGTGGCCACAACCTTTCTCAGCTGTTGTGCAGCCCAGGGGGGTGCTAGGAAGGCGGGAACAGCATGGAATAAGTCCTCCCACCCTCCCAGACGCTGCCGGAGAGCCGGACACAGGGACCCAATGATGGCGATTTCAGCATGAACAGGTAGGAGACCACACATGATGCGCCACATAATGACAAAATAACACTATCTGGTGCATGACTTTTCTAAAAATATAGCGTCGTTATCCGGTTTTGTCGTTATGTGAGCATGTCATTATCCAGGGTTCCACTGTATGTTACTTTTCAATGTGTACATGTTATGTATGATCCAAAGGATGGATGCAAAAAACATTGTGGCATTACGCTTTTGCCAATGAGTTAGCATCTATTGACAATGGTTTGAGTGACCCAGGCAAAATACCTAATGTGTATAAATTGATGCCACGAGACCTCTCTTGTGTCTGAGGAAGTGGATTTGATCCACAGAAGCTCACATTTAAGTACAGGAGTTAGTTTTTAAGGTGCCACAACATTTTTTGTCTTCTTTGTTGTTTTGTTTACTCTTTGATATGCTTATACAGACTAACATGGCTACCATTTCAAATATTTTATGTTATAAAATCATGATTTCTCAGTTACACCATCAGAAGTGAAATATTTACATTTATAGAAAAACATGTAATTTTCTACTTAAGACACTGCTTTCAGTCGACGAAAAACCCTTGCTGGCATAGCATAAATCACATAACAATCAGTGCAGTTATGAACTCACTGTAGACATAATTTGTTGCAAACAGAATTGCACAACTGTATACAACAGCTGAAGCCCACACACAGTTCATAACTTAACAAGGTCACAAAAATGTATGCCATTTACATTATACCAGCAATAGGATTTGGGCTAATACTGTATGTTACTTTTCAATGTGTACATGTTATTATGTATTAAAAATCTGTTCTAATAAATCATTTATTTTAGTTCATTAGCTAAAAGGCACCTACTGCTTAGCAAACAAACAAACAAACAAACAAACCAAAAAACAACAACAAAAGTAATCGTACAACCCCAAAACACTAACTTGAGCTTTGTATTTCTAAAAGGTTTTTGTTTTAGTATATGATGAAATGAAATGAAAAGAGCAACCTGGATGATGATATCCTCATTTTTTAAATTTTATCCAGGACAGATGTTTCAGCTGCTTAAATCACCAAACAAAACGTGCAGTTATCAAACATGAATTTCCTCAGACTATTCTCAGTTATGCAATTTGTGGAATGCACATTCCACTGAACATCTTGTAATGGTGAGCATCACTGTGGTTTTATACATAACAACCTAGTTGGGAAATGAATCCAATTGAAGAATTATGCCAGTGTGAGTCTGTTAGTGTAAATTTCACTGGTGAGTGGTAGTTAGTAAGAAGACAAGACAGGAACTACATCAGCAGTTTACCAATCTCATTGACACGTCTTTTTACAACTGGATGGGTTCAAGTTTTGCTACACAGTTCATTGGGCCACTGTATAGCATTACAGTAAAACCCCGACTTACATATGCCTCGAGTTACATACAATTCGACTTACATAATGATTTTGTGCTAAAACCATATCCTGATTTACACGCTTTTCTATGGGTTTGCTTCGATTTACATAAAAATTTCATTTTTTCCTATGGGTTTGCTTTGAGTTACATAAAAAACCGATTTAAGCAAAAGCCTACGGAACGGACTTTTTTTCGTAAGTAGGGGTTTTACTGTATTTCTCTTTCAACATAGCTACCTGCTTTGTCACTTTCAAGATGGCAGTTTCTTTTTCTTATCTCATACAATTATCTTCCCAAAACCCAGTTACAGTCAGGTCAAGAAATATTGGAGCGGAGCAAAGCAGTCAAAGCAATCACACTTATATACTGCCCCATAAGGCTTAGAACACGTGTGTGTGTGTGTGTGTGTGTGTGTGTGTGTGTGTGTGTGTGTGTGTGTGTGTGTGTGTGTGTGTGTGTGTGTGTGTGTGTGTGTGTTCATAAGTTAATTAGCATTTTGCCCCCAACATTGGGGACACATTTTACTGACCTCAGAAGGATGGAAATCCTGGTCTGGATTGAACTCACAACCTTTGGGTTGCAGTAGAGCAGTTTAGCCACTGCAGAAGCAGTGGTTAGTTGGGAAGGGACTTGGGTTGAGAAAAATAACAGTAGGTAACAACAATTTGTAGTGTGAAGATATGGACCTCATGGGTAGGAAGGAGGATCCTCTTTGGCTCCCAGCAATACTGCTTCCAGACACTCAAAATTGACTCAAGTGTGGCCCTCACACTCCAGCCAGGGAGAAAGCTCACCGCCCCTTCCTGCTCCTTGACCAGAGCATGTCTTCCAAAAAAGAAAGGACAGTTTTGGCTAGGTAAGGGGTGGCAAACCTACGGCCCGTGGGGCGGACCTGGCCCGCAGCACCATTTCATGGGGCCCGTCTCTGCCCTTGCTGCTACCGGAAGCGGACTCATTTACGACAGCTGTAAAATGCATCCACACATGCATAAATGCGCCCATGCCTGCCGCAAATGCTGCCGTGTTACAGACATGTTTTACGGAGGCATTTACAGCAGGAGCAACCACGTGGTATGGTGGCATGCCAGGGGTGGCATGGTCCGGCCCATGGCGTGAAAAGTTTGGGAACCCATGGCTAGATGTTCACACACCTGCCCCTCATTCCAGTAGCTGATCCGAGCAGTTACTGTTCTCTGGATGCCTGGAAGCAGTCTTGCAACCAACATCTGAGAACCAGTAACTGGACTAAGCACCCCAGAAACCCAGTGAATAGCTTGGAAGCAAAACTAGCTTAAAAGAGAAAAACATTAGTGTCTAAAAACAAAATAGGAGGGGAAAACAAGGTTTGACCAGGTGACACGCCCCCCTCCAAAAGTAAAGAGCCTTCACCCACTCACAAACTCAGAGGTGAGAATGAAAACAGCCAAATTGCAAATAAAAGCTGGAAACAGACCCTTCAGTCCACAATGGTCTGGCCAAGTTGTCTTGCTATGGTAATACAGTAGACTATACTACTAGCAACTTAATGCTGATCGGCAGGTGGCAGTTAACTAATCTGACCACCCTGAGGACTAACGGCCTCAGTGGTACTAGGGTCATGCTGCCATGCAGAAGGCAAATGGAAGGCCACTGCATTATATTGTTCTCAAGACAATCTTCATGGCTGATTTATTTATTTATTGCTCACATTTCTACCGCCACCCCCTCGCCAAGGCGACTCCGGCCAGCTCACAACAAATAAAACCTCACAAAAACATCAAAACAGCATTAAAATTGAAATATTACAATTAATAAAATTTTCCAAAAAAATTTTTTTTTAAAAAAATGCCCTCCCAATACCACATACTAAGCAGACAGCACGAACAACAGTCAAACAAGCCAAACCAGGGTGGTTGTTTCCCCAGCTGCACCCCACACCTGCTGCGCCAGTCAAGTCTTAAGACTCTTGCGAAAGGATAAAAGCTCTGCATGGAGGCGAAGTTCGGTTGGCAGGAGGTTCCACATGGTCGGAGCAGACACAGAGAAGGCCCTCCTTCTCGTGCTAGAGAGGCGAGCCTCCTTAGCAGATGGAACTATCAGGGAGTTCCTCCGGTCTGCTCTAGTGGGACGGGCAGATGTCCTTGGGGTGATGCGGTCTCTTAAGTACCCTGGCCCACTACCATGTAGGGCTTTAAAGGTAATCACCAGCACCTTGAATTGCACCCGGAGGCACACTGGCAACCAGTGCAGCTCCCAAAGCAGTGGCGAGGCACGGGCATACCGCTGCACCCCATCACTACCCAAGCAGCTGCATTCTGAACCAGTTGTAGCCTCTGAATGGTCATCAAGGGCAGGCCCATGTAGAGCGCATTACAATAATCTAGTCTGGAGGTGACCAGAGCGTGCGTGACCATGAGCAAGGAGTCCCAGTTCAGGAGCAGGCATAACTGGCGAATCACATGAAGTTGTGTGGAAGCCCTCCTAGCCACGACTGCCACCTGGTCATTGAGCAGGAGTTGTGAGTCCAGGAGAACCCCCAGATTATGCACCGGGTCTGTCAACCTATTGTATCCTTAGCAGCTATCTGTAGATCCACATTTCAAAAGCTTTGATTCTCTTTTCAGATGATTAATCAATGTCCAAGCTTCAACTCCATACAGCAACACTGGGAATACGTAACATTTCACTATTCGGATCTTTGTAGTGAGAGTTAGATCTCTGCCGCATAACAAATGTCTCATTGGTGGATCAGGCATTTTCTATTCATATTTTAATCTCTACCTCTGGATCCCAATTTTCATTTAACATACAGTAAAACCCCAGTTTACAATGCTGGTCCGTTCCGACAGCCTGCATTGTAAACAAAAAAAAAAAGTGAACTGAAGACGTTTCCCCATAGGAATGCATTGAAAAATAAAAAATAATAAAAAATACAAGAAACTGCCAAAAAATCCAAAAAAATGCCAGACATGATCGTCTCCCACCCCCACAAAAGGGACGAAGCGATCTCCTTACCTTTTCCATGCCGCTGTCCTGGGGGAGGCATGCATTCCTGGCTATAGCGCCATGCAGGGGGCTTGGATGAAGACCAGAACCGAGCGGATATGGTCCCCACACTCTCCTGCTGCTGGTAGAAGCGGTGGTCAGTGTGGAAACAGCAGCAAAAATACCGCCACCGCTGCTGCCTCCACAGTGGTAAGTGAAGAATCACGACTTCCAGCAGTGGGGGCGGGCACCATTTTAGACTCTGGAAATCTACTCCCCAGTCATAAACCAGAAAAAAACGTAAACCAAGGTTTTACTGTACTTCCCCAATTTAGTGCTACAGATTTAGTGCCTCTCAAAGCCATTTGGTCACCACTTTCCTTTTCTCTAACAATGGTCTTAACTTTCGTAGCACGTTCTTCACATGCAGCATTATACATTTTCTAATGACTTAAGAACCCTTGGCTAATGTTTAGGCCACTGAGTCCCACTTCAGAACAACCTTAATCTCAGACTCAGGTTTCTCTGAAGGAAACATCTATTTTGCTCTGCAACATATGATAGTCAACAGTTGAGAAAAGCTCTCCAGAACACTTATATAATGAATATGAGAAGACAAAAAGGAATGGATGCCAGTACAAATACAGAATGAAAATACACACCCAACAGATTTCATTAGCCATACTGTCTTGAGTCATTTAAAAGGGAAAGACAGTCATACTCTTGCACTTCGTGTCAGACAATTGCTTGAGGCCCTCTATGCCCTTGATGTTTACAGGCAGGTCAAACATGACAAAGCAGTGGTGCCTGGGATGATTACTCTTCTCCTTGAGAATGCAGACGTCTGGCACAAGGACTAGGAGAAAGAGGTCTGCAGCACACATATTGGGTAATTTCAGAGTTTTCATTGCACCATAGAAAACATGTCAGAATGAGTTATGCTTCATTAGCTTACTATTAGCTGAGCAACCTCCTGTTGTATCTTTCCCAGAGCACTGCAGTTCCATTGAGAAACAGGAGTCAAAAGAAAATATCTCCTGAAGCTTCTGCGATTGAAGATTCCTAATTCTGATTGTGCATCGGTTTTTCTGACACAAAACAAACTACCTGGCTTTTAAACTATCTTCCAACTGTTAAGAAAGTTGGTATAGCTCAGTGGGTATAAGAGCCAAGGGTTGGGAATTCAAATTCCTGCTCTGCCTCCTAAGACAGGAATGAGCTGAATCCCAAATAGCATAGGCAGCTAATGGGAGTTACTCATTCTGCCACCTACATAACCTTGGACAAGTTAAACAGTCCCTGAGTACCACCAGGGAATAGTAAATAATTTGTTTATGCCTAAAAAAATACCCTACGGAAGGTTCTCATCAGAACTGCCTTGACAATATTTAATTATCATTCCAATTATTATGTTCCTACTAGGTTCCTATTTTACCCTTATCTTTCTTTGGCATATCTTATTTTTCAAACAAGCAACAATAGTAGTTAGGACCTCAGGACTGAAATCTCCACAATTAATCCATGTGGTTTTTCATAAAGCATGCTTCTCATTACAAAAAACAGCAGCAATTAAAACACATGGAGTAAAATCTCCAAAATTAATCCCCATGGACAGCTAGCTCTTGTCCACATGGGGAAGTCAGTCTCACAAATAACTGTGATGAGAAATGCCTCCATGTACTTCAGCCACACTGAGTACATGTAGAAGTTAATTAACTCTACATATAGAAAAGGCAATAGCTTCAGGTAGAGAAACCTGACTAGGAGGTAAAAACTAAGTAAAGCTTTGCTTTAAAAGTCACTTTCAGAGCTCTGTGTCTGTTTCAGAAAATATAAAAAGAAAACAGTTTAACATGTGCATTGTTTCACATCAGTGAGATAACACAACTAGTAATAATGGTTCCTTCATAAAGTACAGTGGATCCTCGGTTAACAAATGGCTTGGTTAACATAAAAAGCGCACAACAAAAGGAAATCCATAGAAAATAGTGGCACGGTTTACAGAATTTTTTTCGGAATGGGTTAATTGGTTTTCAGTACATCCCTATGGGAAACCACATTTCGGTTAATGTATTTTGGTTTTCAATGCATTCTTATGGGAAACTGCATTCAATGCATTTCTATGGGAAATTCGGTTAAAGTAATTCTCACTGTAAGAAACATCCCGGAGAATGTATTAATTATGTTAACCGAGGTTCCACTGTATTGGATTTCTAGTTAATGGTGCTTTAGTTTAAGTGCAGTTGTACAAATTAAAGGAGCAAGAAAACTGCAAGAAAAATCTTACACTGGTAGAAGCATTTTCTCTCATGGTTTCTGAAGTGTAATTTGTTTCACAGAAGAAAGTGCTCAGTAGTTGCTTCTGATTACACCATCAGATAGTGCCATTCTGATTCAGTTTAGCTCCTACTGAAGAGCCATGTGTTTTTCATGGGACATTTTCCAGAACACAGAGCAAGAAACACAACCTATCGCATAACACTAGAACTAGGGGGCACTCCATGAAACTTTTGGGTGATAGTTCTCAAACAAATAAGAGGAAGTACTTTTTCACGCAGAGGATCACTGGTCTATGGAACTCCCTGCCAGAAGAAGTGGTGACAGCTGTCAGACTTGTCAGCTTTAAAAAAGGATTAGACAAGTTCATGGAGGACAAGGGTATCAATGGCTATAATTTTGGATACCTAAGGACAACCTCAGGGTTGGAGAGATAGGCAGGATATCTCTCAATACCATTTCCAGGGAATCCTAAGCAGGTGAAGGCATCTGCTTGGGGATACCCTGAAGCAGATGGTGAGCCACTGTGTGAGACAGAATGCTGGACTAGATGGGCTGTGGCCTGTCCCAGCAAGACTGTTCTTATGTTCTTATGTAACCTCTCTTAAGAGCCTAGCCTAGCACAGGCAAAAACCAGCCAAAGACCAATTAAAGCTCCTTCTTTTGTGTCCCAATCAAACCCTGAACTGCCAAAATGAAATCACTTTCTTGGTTTTGTCCTTGGCCAAACTTAAGTCCTCATTGGTGCCTGCTTCTGGCAGTAATCAGCAGACCAGTAAATGAGCTGGATTCTGTATCTCTCCACATTCATAAGTCATGTTGTTGTCTGCTAGCAGCCCCCATTTGAGTATGTTGGTCTTACATTTAGGCACATGTCCGGCCCTCAATCTATTCAGGGTCTTCCAAGTGACATAGGGGAGGTTGAGTTCCTTAGGTACATCCTCCTTTAATGATGTTCCTTGCCCAGTGAGCTCCTTTCTCCATTGCCTAATTTGGTTTTGCTCTTTTGTACCCTCAAGAGTGTTTGTTCTGCCATAAAGCTCTTCCTGGATCTGAGCTGGCAAACTTGAGACTCATATCCGTTCAGAGGATGTCGAGGGTCATTCTCTTGCTTAGTTCTACTTCTCTCCTGATCTTAGGTGGAGTGATACCAACAAGAGGGTATATTTTCTCAACTGGTGTAGGCTTGAGGCACCCTGTCACTATACGCATGGCTTCATTAACAGCAGTGTCAACTTGTTTTGCGTGTGTGGATGCGCTCCATACTGGAGCAGCATACTCTGCTGCAGAGACACTCAGGGCCAAAGCTTATGTAGGCAGCATGGATGGTTGAGTTCCCCATTTGTAGTTTGTGAATTGAAGCTTATACTGGTATTGTTTTAGCAGTTCTGTTAAAAACATGTAGAATGAGTTGCCGAAGCATTAAATAAAGAATCCCATATTCCACATAATTCCAGACTTACAAATTTCACTGTGACCAATCATTTCCAGAATACTTTCAGGACAACTGAGTACTTCATCTCAATTCTGTGACACTATGATGTGACATCTTATTACGTCATACTATCCCTATCAAGTAAGGTTAATTTCAATTTTCAATTTTAATTTATAACCCGCCTTTCTCGGCCAAGGCTGACTCAAGGCAGCAACAACATGTCAATGTTATTAATGTTTTCATGGAACAAATACTAGCAGCTCAATAGCAGAACTCAGTTAATTGTATCTCTGGTTAAAGTATTTCATGCAACAAAGCCTGAATCTTTTACCTGAATGCTGGTCAAGACAGATATCTCTTTCCACATACACTTCCTTTAAATTTTTAAAACAACAACACAGATCCAACCTGGAAGCCAAACCATCTACAGGCCAATGACCCCTCACTACCACTACAGTAGATGTACTGTTGGGCTGACTCACATAGAGGAACATTGGAACCTTGATTTCTAGATTTCAAGTTCAGCAGTATCCACTGAATACTCCAACTCGCTCTGCAAGGAAAGATCCCTGGGAAGAGAGGCCCTGGATGTAGACAACTTCATGGCTGAAGAACCTGAGAGACTGGTGTGGCATGTCCTCAGAAGAACTGTTCGGAGGAGTTTAGAACAGGAAGACTATTGACATGATGATAGGCAATATCAGGAATGGATATGGCACCTGAAGAAGAAGAAAATCCACTGGATCACACTAGCTGCAGAGGGCAGTAAAGCAACAACAAATATATTTTCCCCATCCAAAGATTTGAGCAACAGGACAATAATTCCCATGTAAAAGAAAAGGAAAAGGAAAGCAGAAAAGCTTGCATAAAAATCCAAAATATCCCTTTTGGTTCACAATACAATTTATACTTCAGTGCTCAGTTACTATGTAGGAGGCTAGCTATTATAAAGAAGGGAAACTATTCATAAACCAGCAAGTGGGAAATGAGTTTCATAACTTGCCCTAAGCCTATTATGTTTGGGTTTCTATATATTATAATACATATATTAGTAACAGACTTTGCATCTTTGGGGGAAGAAAGTAAATCTTAGAAGTACACATAGGCCTAGCAGTGGCTGACAGAGGCATTAGCAGTCTCATTACTGCAAGAGGGTTATTTACAATACTTTACCCTATTTTGTCCTATTACATACTCAGCATGATGAAGTACCACTTGCTTAAAGCTTTGAAACTGAAGCACTGCTGTGCAAGGGAAAGCAGCACAGCAGTAACCTTTGTACAACACCCACATGCCAGATGAGGCTTTTCAATTCATTGCTCTGCAGATCCCCCCGGTTCTTTGATTTCTCTCTTGGTTATACCAGAGTTTAGTTCATCCTCTGTGACTTTCAGGATTCCCAATGCAACTTCTGCAGTTTTAATATGCCTATGAAATGGTAATGAAACATAAATTATAATGGGATCTAAAGTCACTCGCGTAACATTCCATGCTTTATAATTAGTACCTTCAACAAAATGGGCTTTCCAAACCATTTGCTCAGAAAATTTAAGTTACGGAACAAGATAAAGCTTTTTTGACTTCACATTACATCTTTCTCCCCCTCACCTCTAGCGAGGCAAACCAAGTTCCATTTGGAGGTCTACACTCAGAACAACTTTCAAGTAGCCTGAGGCCTCAATACATAACAAGACCAATGTCAGATCTACTCATGCTTTGGAACATCAACTCAGCACTCCTGCCAAAAGTGGAGGGGGAGGGAAACATGAACAGCCATTATAAAGGCTAAAATCTCAAGTTTATCCCAGCAGATCACCAACACATTTATTCTTTTAGTCAAGGGGATGATATGACATTTGTACAAAAATGTTTCACACAACACAGCTTGATGTAAGATGAAAGAATAAGGATTTAAGGGATGGTTTGGACCTTAGAGAAGGAAGCAGAATAAGATAATTAAAAAGTTGGCATTTAGCCAGGTGACTGGCACCAACGGTTAATTTTTGTGTGTGTGAAAACCCTTTGTCAGATCTTTAGTTGTATTATTGCCACAGAGGGGTGTAGCTCTGGTAACAGAGAGCCCTCTACTGTTATGCTTGGGGTACTGGCCTTAACAGCAGGAACAAGGGAAGCATTCACACCATATAAGGAATACGCTACTCACAATCATACTGACCTTAAGCCAAGAGGATTTAGTGCTCAACTTGTTTTGTTTACTGAATAAGCAATTCCAGTTCATCCATGTCAGTTATCAGAAGACAATAGACTTGTTTGACAGATTTATGCCTTAACTGCTATAACGTGCAGGCTTACATGGAAACAAGTTCCACTGATCTATCAAAGATGTCTGGAACTGGAATATTATTGTAATACCACAGAATGGTATGAGTGACAGATATGGGAAGTTATTTACCACCTATGAGTAGCCAAGCTGCTAACTCTCTCTTAAAACCTGTATGATGAACATACTAACTGCTAAGCTTATTTTATTCCAAGTAGTATATTCAGAATTATTTTCAAGTTCTGAGTTCATGAATTTCGAGTGGGAGAAAAGAAATTATCTTAGCATAATTAATTTTGCTTATCTTGACCATGCTCATTGTAGTCACCCTACCCATTTGTTACACTGCAACTTCCTAAACCCACATTTCGTTCAGCAATAATAACTGTGTGCCATCAAGTGAGTTCTGACTTTGCAACCTTTTTTAGGGTTTCTAGGCAGAGAATACCTAGAAAATGCTTTACTATTTCCTCTTCCTGGGGGCAAGTCTGGGACTGTGCAGCCTGCCCAAGACCACACCAGCCGGCTCTTCCAGATTGAATGGTGGGGAACTGAACCAGATTCCTAACTCACTGAGCTATCCAGCCAGCTTCAGCAAGTCAGGCATGTAATTGCCAAGCTAACGATGTGAACCCAAACAGAGACACTTGAGATGATTTTAATACCCTGAATCTACGCCTTCTTAAACCATGTACAAGGGAAAAATAAATTGTACAGTAGTATATTTCTCATCAAGAACCTTTCAATACACTTTACACAACTACACACAGTTTCACTTGATTTACTTATAGTCACTTCTGGTATATAAACATCAACTGTGTAAAATCACATATAAACAACAGCACATATCGGTAAAGAATGCTGAACGAAGAGAGTATGCATACAGTTTCCCATGGGGAAATTCAACCAAATATCTGCCTTTACCCTTGCAAAAATGGTAGCTGTATTTGATATTTTATTTTTAAAAGATGCAATCCTGCATATACTTATCAAGGAAAAAACTTCACTGCACCCAGTAGAGCTTACTCCTAAACAGATATGCATAGAATTGCACATAAGAATCTTATGGCATCTTTAAAATAGATTTATTGTAATCCAGAATACTTCACATATCTAATCCAGTAAATCTTATGACAGAACAATGCAAAAAAGAAAAGTATCAGCTAACTACAATTGCATAAAGGAGGAAATCATTTTTGAGCAATCTTCAATCTTGCATTACCCTCTGGGATTGTGCTTGCCTTCAAAATTCAAATACTTCCTACAGCGTGAAAGCACTGATCAATCAGCTTGTGGTATCTCAAAGGTAGATTCACAACCAAAGAATTCTGTTTAAGGCACAACAACAACAAAAGACTAGATGTTCTTTCCAAGTCTAAGCCTAGCTTCACAACCATGCTCAGAAGTACTGATAAGATACTGCCTCCAGCACTAGTTCTAACATAATTAATCCTGTTAATAAGAAAAAGACAAGCAGTTTTCGCTTATTTTTCTGAATCTCCTCAGTTTGCCTGAGTCTGATCGCAGCATTAACAGAAAAACTGCACTATTGTATATTACACAATATTAATGAGAAAACTGAATGATTGTGGAGAAAAAATGTCAGTCTTGGTCTATTGGGGGGGGGGGAGAGTAAATTCTGAGTTAAAAGTTGTGAGATTTTTCTTTAAACAAAAGACAAGCAGTTCTTACCCAGTAGCAGAAGAAATGTCAGCTCCAGCAGAAGGCACCTCATCTTGGTAGAAGAAGGAAGATAAAAAGGCATCATTCTATTTCTCGCTTTCTCTCTTGTTTATTTTTTTTTATCTTCAGCTATCAAACACCACCTGGTTTTATATTTCCAGGAAATAATATTTGGGTAGCGTGAAAATGAAAAGTGAAAAAGCGTGGAGGCAGAACCAAAAGGTTTTTAAAAACACACTCCCGCACAATAGTAATAATGAAGAAAGGTTTAGTGGGAGGTGTCCTCAGGTTTCCAAACAGACAAGGTTGCCTTTCCAACACCTGGCATATTGTGTTTGGCAGTACAGTAGGATCTACTTTGCTTTCTGCCACTCCAGCTTGTGAAGCCCAGCTGGAGCGCGCACTGTCCTTTCCCCCTGCTCAGCTCTCCCAGGAAGTAGAAAGGAGCTGTAAAATCCGTTCATCTACTTGGATTCAAACAACTGTCTCCAGACTGCTCAATATATATATATATAAATATAAAAATGCAGGTCCAGTACTCCACAGTCTGGGCAATTAAGCAAGCAACCTCTTGAAAATTTCAAGTGCTCTACAAGCGGTCCAGAAGATCAAAGCTTTGCATATACAGATCAGATTTTTGTTAAGTTTCCCTGGATCAAAGGCAAGGCAAAGCTCCGAGTGTAGAGAGAGATCTCTCCTCCAGTGACTACTGGGAGGGATGAAGTGGGGGGGACGGGAATGTTACCCTTCAACACAAGGATGTGGCAAAGCAGCCAGAAGGTCCCTTGAGCAGCTGATCCGGTTCCATCGGGGTTCCTTGCTGCAAACTAGGGCTCGCTTCTCCCTAAAAGGAAAAAAAAAAGGACTTGGGAAACTTATAAAGGAGGAAATTAAAAATCGATTCTGGTTGCTTATTAAATCTGCCGCGATGCCAGGCGTGGAAGGAAGGCAGAAAAGGGAGGGGTGTCTAGACGAGGCGCCCGGGTGGGACCGAACTGGGCTCCACCGAGCCGTGTGTCCCTCCTTCCATGCCCCCGCCCTTCCCATCTGCGCCAGGGAGGAGGAGGAGGAGGAAGAGGAGGAAGAGGAGAGACCAGCCCGCTATTGTCTCACTCCTCTCCCCGCCCGACGGGGGGTGGGGGGGAGCTCGGAGCCGCCTCCCCGTTTTCCTTCCACAAAGTGGTGGGAAAGCAGGGGTCGAGGAGCAGCGGCTGCAGGGGGGCGACCTCGGCAAGGAGGGGAGAAACTAAGCCGCCCCAAGGCAAAGCTGGGCTCTCCGGGTCCGGAACTGTTCCAGCGGACGCCACCCTACCAGTCCACCACCCCCTTCCTAGCCCGAGCCCTAGTTTCTCCAACACTTCCTACGGACGGGTCCCCCCCCCCCCGACACACACACACAAGGCGTACCCCAGTTCGGACAGACACCACCACCCGCACGGGGGGCGCACCGGCACTTGCAATCAAAGGGGGGGGGCTCCCTAAGGCTCCACGTGTGCCCCGGGGGACCGCGCTCGACCCCCTCTCTCCCAGCAGCCGCCCGGACGCTTCTCTCCAAGCCGGCGGGGTGTGTTGCTGCTGGGGGCGGAACTGCCGCCGCCGCCCCGCCTGCCTGCCTCTTTGCCCCACCAGGAGTGCGCGGGCGGCGTTACCTTCTGCGCCCACCAGGCGGCGGCGGCCGTTCCCCTCCCGCTCCTCCAGCCTCGGCTCGGGCTTCGGCTCCCCACCCAGAAGCTGCACTTGGTCGCAGGGGGTGCGGAGCATTTCCTTTCGGCCGGCCGGGAAGCTCCGCCCCCCCCAGCCCCCACTCCCTCCTCGTCCTGCCCTCCTTCCCTGCCCGGCTGTGCCGTGGTTTTTTTCTTTCTTTCTCCCCTTCCTCGTTGCTCCTTGCTCCCAAGAGTGAGCCCCGGCCGGCGCTTAGCAGCCTGTTGTGGCTGGCGGAGATGGTTTCAGCCACCCCACCCCCGGGCAGCGAGAGAAAATAATTAAGCTTGGGGTGGTGGTGGTAGGAGGAAAGGAGAAGCTGCGTGTCCGTCGAGTTGGATTCTTGTGGGCCTTTCGTGTAACTTCTTTATTTTGCTTTGGTCAAAGAGCCAGAGAATCCAGACAAAATGACTTTTTTTAATAATAATAATAATTCTAGAGTAGGGGTGCCCCAACTATGGGCCAGGGCCGGATGCGGCCCCAACGCCAATTCATCCAGCCCACAAAGCCCTCATTGCTCCTGGATGGGCACACGTTTTACTTCCACTTCCAGGGGCGATGACGGGTTTCGTGGGCTGGATGAATTGGGGGCCGGACCCGCTCCCAGGCTATAGTGACCAGTCCCCTGAACCACATGACCGGCCCATGGCCCAAAAAGTTTGGGCACCCCTGTTCTAGAGGGTAACAAAAAGTGGCTTAGTGGTTAAGACGCTGAGCTTGATGACTGGAAGATCGCCAGGTCACCGGTTCGAGACCCAAGTCTTTTAAAGTGGAATATTTCAGGCTATAATCCCAGAGCAAATTCCATCTCTTGTTCTCTCTTTTAGCAGGAATGCACTTGTGAATGTATTCTGCATTCCACTGCAAGAGCAAAAGTGACTATGCAAGACATGCTATGGCATAATTTGGCACAATCCAGACCCAAGTAGATAAATAGGTACCATTTCAGCAGGAAAGTTCCATCCACTTCGTTGTCTAGTGATTCCTGCCAAATAACCATGGAAATGCCTGTAGATGCAGTCAGCACTGGCTCTTTGGCTATAAACAGATGAGCACCACAGCCTAGAGTCGGATATGACTGGCTTTTGAGCAAGGGCGATCTTTACCTAGCCTTCTAGAGTGGGTTGAAGTGAAGGAAGAGTATTTAGGGTAGTAGTTGGATCCCAGTGGACTGGAATAAGAAGCTTCTCACTAGGTTAATTTCTAGTCCCCAGCCAAGCTGTGAAACTCATTGGGTTGATCTTGGGCACTCAAGTCTATCACAAGGCGTTTGTGAGGATAAAATGAAGAAGGGAGCCCTTTACCCTGTTTTGGGTTCATGGGTAAAGGGATGATGATGATGATGTAACTGTCAGGTTACTTCTGACATAAGGGCCTTTCAAGGGTTTTGTAGGTAAAGAATACACAGAAGTGGTTTTCCTGCTCCATCTTCTGGGCAGATTGTCCAAGACAACACAGGCCGGCTCTTCTAGGTGGTGTATCTTACTCTCAACCCCTGGCTCTGTAGCCAGATATCTAAACCACTGGGCTATCAAGCAGCTGGATAGAGGGAATTAAGATATAAATGTAACATCCTACCAGAAGAAAAATGGCACTGAAGATGGTTGTGATAGTCTTACATTTTAGATGTAGGTTAGAGCATCAAGAGTGACAAATGTTTCCACAGGTCCTCTGACATGAAACATAAAATGTGGTAGTCCCAGTTATTTAAACTGCTTTATTCTGGGTCTAACTCTAGCCCATGTGGGAGTTGCTCCAGTCTAGGCTAAATGGTTTTGAAGATTGCATATTTAAAATATCAAAACTCTGCCTCAAGTTCCACCCACTCAGTAACTCAAAATCCCAGATGCCTCAGTACTTGTTTTGAGACAGAGGTGTGAAATCATAAAAGCCACCTAGACAACAAAAACAAGTCATGCTCTTTTAAAGTGGAAAATTTTGGGCTACAATCCCAGAGCAAATTCCATTTCTTATTCTCTCTTTTAGCAGGAGTGCTTTGTGAATGTATTCTGCATTCCACTGCAAGAGCAAAAGTGACTGTGCAAGACCTGTTATGGCATGATTTGGCACGATCCAGAAACTTCCTTATCTGTGTACCTGCAGTAACAACCGTGGAAGTGAAAATATGTGCTTCCAAGTTGCACAGTCAAATCCACTCTGTTGTAATTAAATACGCTGACTCTGCATTTGCGTAACAAAAAAAAATGTTAGAGTCATTTTGAGTCATGCTGCTGTAACAAAGAGGATACATAAGATGTGGTGAGGATTAAACAGTAAGTTTCAATGATGAGTGCAGCAAATAAAGTAAGCCTTTTGTCAACTTACAAAGAGGAGAAAGAAGTAGTTCTGTGCCATAGACACCAAGCATTGGCTAAATCGATGGAGGTGTTGAAGGGATGAGTGGGCGGGAAAACATAAGCCACTGGGTCCCAAGTAAGACATCTGATCAAAACTTTCCAGATCTGCCTGCCTCATTTTGTATATATGCATAAACATTTTTCTCCCATACAGTATTTTCAAATGGGAGAGCAACATAAAGGAGATGAGAAAGATTACATCTTTGGGCAAATGCAAGTGAATTCAGCTGTGCTTTCCTCTAAACATAGACAGTACAAGCCATTTTGTTCTTCTGAAGCAAATCTTTTACAGTCAAAGTTGGAATGGTGGCTTGGGAGAATGAAAATTAGGTTAAAGTAAAGAAATGAATCCAAACAGCGCTAGAGCAACTAAAAAAGGAGCAAAATGTACAGCAAACTACATTTTCTGGATTTTTCGTTAACTTTTTTCTTATTGCAATTGTACTGTACTGAATTATGAATTTTGTTTTGGACTCTATTGTATTATATACCTATGTTGTACACCACCTCAAGTCGCACGTGGTGTTGAGTGAGGCAGGATATAAATTTAATAACTAAATAAATTTTAATAAACTCATTGAGTGATTGCGATAGATATAATGTATACAAGGATGCACAGGCATATATGCTTCTCTGTCTAGGGCAGACATGAAGCTGCCAAAATAAAGACCTCTTTTGGTGAGTTTATTCTGCAGTTCCTTTTGCCTGAACTAATGTGAGAAAGATTAGTCGGCAACAAAAGGTTGCTGTTACCAGGGTAGTTCTAATTGTGATTCAAAAATACCACACTCTTCGAGGAGGCTCTTTCTGTGTGCCCTGGTGTATATGCTTATATATCGTATTTGCCGGCGTATAAGATACACCAGAGTATAAGACACATCCAATTATTACCAACATAGCTCACTATAGGCTACTATAAACAGTACAAGACGCAATCCATTTTTCCAGTGTATTTTAAGGGGTGGGTGGGTCTTATACGCCAGTTTACTGTATGGGACCAAAGACAACAGAACAGCCGAAGGGTTGGCTTAACACAGGTTTATTGCATAGGAATCTGGTGGAGCATGAGGTAATGGCGGTGATACATCTCTTTATATACAGTAGGGTTATACATTTGAATCTTGTAGCACGGTAGCTCATTGGCCGCTACCTGCGAGGCCTCGCCCAGGCACGCCTCTCTTCAGTAGTTCTTCTTTCCTGCTGCTGAATGCGGGGAAGGTTTTCCCGCGGCTGTCCGTGATTGAGCAATGTGAACCATGTGAGATTGAACGCTCGCAGCTGCCCTCTATGGGCTGCTTGCTCGCGTTCCTTTACAGCTGCAATACATTGTAATTGGGGTGGTTACATTCTGACAGTACAAGACATGCATACACAACATCCTTCCCCCCTAGGATGGGACGAAGTCCCGCAACCAATGTGGCTTGCCGCACATTCGCTTGGGGCGCGCTTGCGCCTGCCCTAGTACCGGAGAGCCTGTGATCCCTGACTCCGTGGGTGCTTGTCCTGCAACGGGAAACGGGGATTCATTAGTGGCTCTGTGGGGCGTCTGTGCCTGCCTTGCGCTGGGGGAAGGGAATGGGATGAACAACTGGGAAGTGAACCCCTGTCTGTTTCCCTCGGACCCCGGGGACCCTCCGATCGTGAACCGCGGGACCGATGAGGATGCCCTTGTGGTTCTGCTCCCTTCTGTCCCCCGCTCGGGGGACCTTGAGACTGTGGCGGACGGCCTCGCCGTTGCCTCCTGCCTTGGGGGTGTCGGTCTCCGGGACATTGGCGCTATGTTGCACTCTAATTCACAGGGGCTACTGGGACTGGAAGTACCAGGGGCTGAACTGAAACCCCTCTTTTCGCTAGGACGGGTGGGGGACCACTCCGCTAACTCCCCCTGGCACTGTAAATCAAGGTCTAAACTCCTTGGGGAATCTGTATTTCTGGGACGCTCCCGGGGGATGTGTGTGGGATCGGGGCTCTTCCTTTCCGCCGCAAACTCCCGCAAAAGATTTCTGAGGATCGATTCCCTTTCCTCCCCCCTTGGTGGGGACCCATGTTCCCCTTTCCCTCCCCCTTGGGTTAAGCGGGTGGGGGAGTACCCTAACGCTGATTCGTTGCTACTCTCGTCTTCGTCCTGCTTTCCGGGGACCCTCCGCCTGAGTTGATCTGCGAGCCGCCTCCACAGGAGGCCTGTATTGGTCTCCACGCGGTATGAGACGGGGCCGGTTTGTTCTATTACAATGCCGGGCACCCAGGCTGGTCCCCCGCTGGCGTAGTTCCTGCAATGCACGGGGGCGCCTACGCTAAAACTCTTTGAGGAATCCATCTCTACATTTCGCCCTTTGTCTTCTACTCTGGTGGGGTCTAGCCTGGAGATTACCGTAGCCAGCTTTCTGCGCATTAGCAATTCCGCGGGGGAGTACCCTGACGCTAAAGGGGTGACCCTGTACCGTAGCAGGAATTGGCATAGTTGTCGGTCTAGATCTCCGGAGCCCATGCGCCGTAGCGCGTCTTTAGTGGTGCGCACGAGGCGCTCTACTTGGCCGTTGGTGGCCGGGTGGAAAGGGGCGGAGGTGATGTGCCGAATGGCATTGAGATCCACGAATTCCCTGAACTCGGCAGACGTAAAACAGCTAGCGTTATCGCTGACGAGGGTGTCGGGTAAACCGAACGTGGAAAACACCCTCCGTAACTGTTTAACTGTGGTGGCCGAGGAGGTGCTCGAGACTGGGATGACCTCCAACCACTTTGAGAACGCATCCACCACTAGGAGGAAGAGCGTTCCCCTGAACGGCCCTGCAAAATCTACGTGTACCCGGGACCAGGGCCCCCTCGCTGCGTCCCACTCTCTATGTGGCAGACGAGCCTCTTCTGGCCTGGAGCTTTGGCACGCTTCGCAAGTGCCAACCATGTGCTCAATGTCGGCGTCTAGCTGCGGCCACCAAAAGTAACTACGGGCTAGAGCCTTCGAGCGGGCGATCCCCGGGTGGCTGACGTGCAGCAGCTTAAGCACCCTCGGCCGGAGGGACGTGGGAATCACTACCCGCTGCCCCCACAACAGGCAACCCCTCTCTAGGGACAACTCTAGTTTCTTTTTGAAAAATGTGTCGAATTCCGCTGCTGGGGAAGACACGGGCCACCCTTTCTGTATCCAGGAGCAGACTGTGGCTAACGTTTTGTCCTTGCCGGTCGCTTTGGCGATGTCGGCCGGTACTACTGGAGGGGAGTCTAGGACCTCTATCATTAAAACCTGGTGGTCTCTCTCTTCCTCGCCCACGTGGCAGCGATCCCGGGGAATGGGGGACCTCGACAGGGCATCCGCGTGGCTGATCTCCTTTCCGGGCCGGTATACCAACGCGTGCTGATACGCGTTGAGAAAAATGGCCCACCTGAGCATTCTCGGGGACAGGATTTGGGGTGTGGGCTTATCTGCGGTGAAAATGCCTAGCAAGGGCTTGTGGTCAGTCACTATGGTGAAGGGGCGGCCATACACGAAATCATGAAATTTCTTGGTCCCCGCAATTATCGCTAGTGCTTCCCTGTCTGTCTGGGCGTAGTTTCTCTCCGCTTGGGACAAGGACCTAGAGTAAAACGCTATCGGGGCCTCCCTCCCGTTCTCCAGCCCGTGGCATAACACCGCCCCCACCCCCACCGGGGATGCATCGCAAATCAGGACCACTGGGCGTTTGGGATTGAAGTGGGTCAGTACAGCATCTGATGCCAGGAGTCGCTTCAGGTCATTGAAAGCCTTCTCGTGGTCGTCGCCCCACTTCCATGCCTCGTCCTTTTTTAACAATTTGTGTAGCGGTTCCGCCACGGCTGCCTTCCAAGGAAGGAAGGAGTGGTAGAAGTTGAGCAGCCCAAGGAACGACTGCAGCTCGGGCTTGGAGGTGGGGCGAGGGGCCTTTTTGATGGCGGCCACTTTGGATTGGGATGGCCTTATTCCCTCGGGAGTAATGCGGAACCCTAGAAACTCGACCTCGGTTGCGAAGAAGACGCATTTGTCCTTTCGCAACCGCAACCCCGCCTTTTCGAATTTTTCTAGGACCCTTCCCAACCTTTCTGCCAATTCTGCCCGGCTCCCCCCTGTAATCAATACGTCATCAAAGTAGGGTAACACTCCCTCTAGTCCCTTTAGGAGGCGTTCCACGAGTGATTGGAAAATCCCGGGCGCCGAATTCACGCCGAATTGGAGGCGCGATACTTGGAACGCCCCTTTGTGTGTGACTATGGTCTGCGCAGCAGCTGCGGCGGGGGTGACCGGGAGCTGCTGGTAGGCTTGGGCCAGGTCGAGCTTAGCAAAACACCTCCCCCCGTGCAACCTGGCCAACAAGTGGCTGACTACCGGCACCGGATACGCATTAGGGCGGATCGCCTTATTGATGGTGCACTTGTAATCAGCGCATATGCGGACCTCCCCGTTGGCCTTGAGTGCTGTTACAATTGGAGTTTCCCACTCCGCAGAATCAACAGGAACAAGAATCCCCTGGCCCACCAATTTGTCCAACTCCGCCTCTATTTTGTCTTTTAGGGCGAAAGGCACCCTGCGCGGTTTAAGTCTGATTGGACGTACTCCAGGGTCCAGGTCGAAAGTCACTGGGGGGCCCTTGAACTTTCCGAGTCCTTTTTTAAAAACTTCGGGGTGCGCCTCACACACGCTCTGTATTGGATCAGTCCCGGCGGCGTGTACTCCCACGGCGTGCACCCCCCCGATGAACAACCCCAGGGGCTGAAACCATTGAGTCCCGAGGAGGCTGCATTTACCTCCTTTGAGGACGACTAGGGGAAGCGTTGCAGCGCGCTTTTTGAACTGGACCTGGAACTTCCCAACCCCCAGCACCGGGATGCGGTTCCCTTGCACGTCCTTTAGTGTGGCCCTCAACGCCTTGAGCTTGGGCCGCACGTGGGGGGTATCTTTAGGAACTCTCCCTGAGAGATAATAGAGTAAGAAGAACCCGAGTCCACCTCCATCCTAACAGGGGCCCCTTGTATTACTACCTCGACGAAGTATCGGGGATGCTCCGTGGAAACGCTGAAAACCGGAGCGTCGTCCTCGCTGTCGTCGGAGATGCGTCCGACGCCGTCCCGCTTCCTCGTGGTCCGGGTGCCGTGGTCCTTGGGCCTCGTGGTGCGGTCCTGCCTCGCCGAGCGGTCTGGGGAACTCCTCTTGGCCTCGCGCCGCTTCCGGCAGATCTTGGCGATGTGCCCGCGCCGGCCGCAGTTGTGGCACTCGGCCTTGCGGAACGGGCATTTGGCGCGGGCGTGGGCGGCGCCGCAGCCGTCGCAGCGTCGGCCATCCTTCTGGACCCGCCAGACGTCCTCGTCGTCGCCGCTCTCCGTGGACGAGTTCGAAACCCGCCGGGCCGCGCGCACCGAGCTCTCTGCCTTGGCGGCTTTTGGTCGCCAGTCCTGGAGCTCTTGCACGCCGGCCGTCGTGGCTTCCGCGGCCTGCGCCGTGTCGAGGACCTGTTGCCACGTGGGAGGCGGCTCCTGTTTCATCAGCGCGCGCTGGGTCTCGGTGTCCCTCAGGCCGCAGAGCAGGCAGTCGCGGAGGGTGACTTCTGGGGTCTCCCACTTGCAGGGGCCAGCGGCCAGCCACAGGGCCGCGGCGAACTCGGCGACCGATTCCCCGGGCGCTTGGACTCGCCTCCAGAACGCGCTCCGAGCGGGGAACATCGCTATTGCGGGCCGGAGGTGGGCGCGCAACACAGCCAGAAGCTCTTTGGCTTTGTAGTCGCTCACCCTCCTCGGCGCGATCAGGTCCACCAGAGTCCTTTTTGTCTCGTGTCCGAGCATGCGGACGAAGATGGCCCTCTTCTTGTCTTCATCTGAGACTTCGAGCTCCACCAGCGCTCCGTTGAAGTCTATCTCAAACAGCTCCAAGTCTCCCGGCTTCCTGATCTCGTAGCCGGCGCATGTCTTGGTCCCGTGGGCAGCCATTATCCCACCTTCGTCGCCAGTTTACTGTATGGGACCAAAGACAACAGAACAGCCGAAGGGTTGGCTTAACACAGGTTTATTGCATAGGGATCTGGTGGAGCATGAGGTAATGGCGGTGATACATCTCTTTATATACAGTAGGGTTATACATTTGAATCTTGTAGCACGGTAGCTCATTGGCCGCTACCTGCGAGGCCTCGCCCAGGCACGCCTCTCTTCAGTAGTTCTTCTTTCCTGCTGCTGAATGCGGGGAAGGTTTTCCCGCGGCTGTCCGTGATTGAGCAATGTGAACCATGTGAGATTGAACGCTCGCAGCTGCCCTCTATGGGCTGCTTGCTCGCGTTCCTTTACAGCTGCAATACATTGTAATTGGGGTGGTTACATTCTGACAGTACAAGACATGCATACACAACAGCCAGCGAATATGGTAACTATACATATCTACCCAGAAGTCAACAAGACTAACCATCAGGAAAGTGTGAATAGAATTGCAGCCTCTGATACTGAGTCCTTGGATGAATCTAAAACTGCCAAGCTGAGTCCCACTAAGGTTGAAAAGTAAGAGGTTTCTGTTTCCTCCATGTTGTGTTTCTTCTACACCGGAATCCACTGCAGCTGGGAAATGAGACACCTAGGACAAAAAAGGAAGTACATTTTACAAGCAAGGCTTTTGGTTATTAGTATTCACAGAGGTTGGACATATCACTGCACGAACAAATACATTAATGTTAGTACTGTACTTTCTTAAGCAATTACCCATTACTCATGAGCAGGAACTGTTATTAGCAGCATGTTGCTTTTATAAAAACAATTATGTTCTAAAAATTATGCTGCCAGAGAAGACGAGAAAAGGAAAGATTTTAGTACTCTTCTTGCTGCAGTGTACCACTGTCCCTTGGTACCCTGAGGTGTTGGTGACTCTTCTGCTGCCACTGTTTTTGCCAGTGTGCCATCAACTTCTTCCAGGAGAAAGGTTGTGCAGACTCACACAATTTGCACGAAATGACAATGGATGCTGCTTTGTTGCATGGACCGAAGGGTTAAAAGCATTGGATAGGACATTCTTACTGTTCTGTCCACACTGTGTGTGTGCACTTCCTTTGTTGTTCAAATGGAAAGAACATTACTTGTGTGGAGATAGGTCATGCAAGTTAGGAGGAGCTTAACCAGAATACAGCAGTCATCTTGTTCTTGGATGAAGAATCTCTTCAGGATCCAGAATTCCTTCTTGAGGTGTCTTAACAACAGAAGATAGCAAAAATAGACAAGGATAAGTGAGTTAGTGGATATTCTTTACATCCTTCGTAACTAGGAGGCAAGCTCTACAGCAGTGGTGACGAACCTATAGCATGCGTACCAGAGGTGGCACTCGGAGCCCTCTCTATGGGCACCTGTGCAGTCACCCCAGCATAGAGTTCACCCCGCCCCTCTGCCCAGAAGCCCAATGGGAGCACTTCCTCTCTCTCTCCCAGCACAGAGTTCACCCCACCCCTCTGCCCAGCAGCCCAATGGGAGCATATACTTCCTCTCCTGTTGCTGTGCTGGCACTTTGCGATAAGTACAGTAAATGTTTTTTTGGGTTGCAGTTTGGGCACTTGGTCTCTAAAAGTTTGGCCATCACTGCTCTACAGCTTTCTTGCAAATATGATTGGTTGTAGAAATATGATTGGTTTAGTTCTAGAAGCTCACTCTTCTAGAACTAAACAGGATTTCAGCTTCTAATGATGGGCTATCTCTAAATGCATACTTTAGCCCTAAAACTCTGGATTTCTGTAGGTTTTTTTTCAATGGAAGCAATGAAGGGAAGGTTTAAAAGACAGGTTCAAAACAAATCGGGAATAAAAGGTCAGCACCTATCTCTAGCTAGCCCTTTACTCAAAATGTCAATCTTAACTGGCTATCTGGGTTAGAAATATTGAAATGGATCAAAAGAGTAGTTTGTAATGAAATAATCGGACAAAATAGTGCCTAGATTTGCTCTGAGCACCCTCTGTGTGCTGAAGCCATGGGGTGCATTGCCCTCAATCCATGGATTAATCAACCATATGCCAACCCAACAATCTCTCTCAAGCTGCTTCTTTCACCCTCAAGTTTGCCATGGCAGGGGGTGGGGGTGTAGGTGCAGTGGCAGATCAGTTTTGTGGTCAGATACATGTTGATCTACAAAAAGATTTGTGTATCTCCTCTCTGTGCCCCATTTTGCTCCCAAAACATCCCTCTGCCAAAGTAGCTTTTGATCATAACAATTGGTAGTTGAACTATCATTGCTTACATTGACATGTGCAGTGTAGTTTGGCTCAAAAGCACAGAAGAGCTGTAGCTGATTTTGAATAATTAGCTAACTTTAGCCAAATTGTTTTGCTTGGAGTCAGAACAAGGGATGACAGCTTCCAAGAAGTTACATTTATCCCTTGGTTATTATATTATTCCCTGCGTTGAGTTTTGTAGAACTCTTTCACTACCTGTGTAGCCCATGTCAGCTGTCAATAGGATATTGGGCCTAGACAGAAATTCCTTTTTCTATAATCAAGAGCCAGCAAGCTTTAAAGCCATAATTTTCCTGTCTTGTCACTTGCTATTGTTGTATTTTAACTTTTTAACAGATTTTTTAATTCTGGTTACTGGAGAGTTTTGAAAATGCATTAAATAAGTCAGAAATAAACAAGTCTTCAGCAGATTACATCCTTTATGAAACATGCCTCTAAAATAGCATTTTATATTTTTAGTAAAAGTTAAGCATGGAAATAAATATTAGATCATTTTTAGAAGCAGGAGAAAATTAGTAAGTGCTGCTTAATTCCATCAAAGGCTAATTTAGCTTTCACACCCTGTTCTCCTTTCAGAATATTACATTAATGCATAGTAACAATAGCGTGTGTGTGTGTGTAGGGGAAACTCGGAAAATTCAAATATTGTGCAAATGTTGGTTCATTTCACTTAAAAGGTGAAACAAATATATAAGAGACTCACTACATGCAAATCGAGAGATATCATGCCTTAATTCGTTATAATTGTGATGTACAGCATACATGAGATTATGTGATGATTAAGGGGTACATGAGATTGGGGGGTTGGGGTTTTCATAAACTAATATTATCACAAAGTAAGGCTTGAACTATCTTGCTTTGCATGCAATGAGTCTATCTCATATATTTGTTTCACCTTTTAAGTTGCATTACTGAACTGAATAAACATTTACACGATATTCTAATTTTCCGAGTTTCACATGTATATGTATATTAAAGAGACCATGAAGATGACTTTATGGCTTTATAATATTAATCCCATTTCAGTTGTTATAATAAGCATAGTCTGCTAAAGACTTAATAAGCACCTGTATGCACTATCTGGATCCTCTTAATCACTAGACTTCCTCTTTTTCCTGACCCCAGGAATAAGATAAAAATAATTTAGTTCACATTACTCTTCCTTTTATCTTCAGATCTCTTTAAAAGTATTTACAGATTTTCAAAAGTATTTTTAAGCAAGACTCTCATTTATCTCCATTCTGTAACAGAGTTTTGTTATAATTCCAGATTCCACTGCTTCTATATGATTGTTTCTGTCCTACCTTGTTCTGAAAGCACTCATTATTGTGGGGATCATACATTTTTGCCTCATACCATATCAAAATTACTCTGAACTACAACTTAAAAATGTATCTTTCTAATCAGTGTTTAGAGTAGATTGGTTTTATTGGGCAATTAAGGTGTGTTCACCTTTCATTCATAATGCCCTCACACACTTAAATGGTCACTTTGCACGTATGATGAAACCTTGCTCCTTAAAATCTCAGTCAACTCTTTCTTGCTTTTGTTGCAGCAAACTAACACGGTTACTTCTCTGGAAATAATAAAATTGTGATTACTATGGAAAAAGTTCAGCAACATTACCCTTTTAGTGTCTCATGCACCAGCATGCAAATGGTCTGAATGGAGGTCAGAGTGCCACCATTCCAGGGCAAGGCATCCTTCCTGCTTTGAGTATGGCTCATCCCTGTTATTAGCTATTTTCATGAAAATACTTTTGAATTACCAGCAAATGTGGAAATGATACTTTATTTAGAGGATTAGGATAAAATCAGATTAAATGGGGAAATCCTTTAGGTAAATAGGAATAAGCTAAGTTACAAAAATAGTTCAAAATGAACCTCAACAGGAAAAATAGGAAAGGCTAACTTACCTAATCTATGCAGAAATAGAAGGTGATACTTTTTCTGGATCACTAAATAAAAAAATAATTACAAGATTTCGTGATTCATGATCACTTCTTCAGACATGCATTCAAATGTTCGTGGCATGATAGTCTGCCAGGCTCTGTTCTTAAAAGCAGCAGTTGAGTTGATGCTCTGCCATTTTTCAAACACAGGAAACCATGCCTCTGCTTTTTGCTCTCCCCAAATGGCTCTATTTATTTATTTTATTTTATTTATTTAAAAAAAATTCTACCCCACCTTCCTAATCCACGGGCTGTTGGCCCCTTCTCTGGCCAGGTTAAAGCAATGCAAGTTCCAGTGATCTCCATCAGGGAACCAGGGTGTGTATGTGTTCCCTGATGGACTCCCCATCTATCTATCTATCTATCTATCTATCTATCTATCTATCTATCTATCTATCTATCTATCTATCTATCTATCTATCTATCTATCTATCTGCCACCCATCTTTAAAAAAATACCTAAGCACAAGTCTTTCCCATTCCATTTTATGCTAATATACTTTCTTTAGTACAATCTACCAATATTTATTTTCTTTTAAAGAAAACCTGGTCACATTTCAAGTTCGTAGAAATTAAGGCTGCTGAAGATTGCATTTAAAAACAGCAATTACAACAGTTGCGTTATGGGACCATTACTGCAACAGGGGAAGAGTGGACATTTATAATTATGCCAAGTGTCTGATTTATTTATGCCTCTGGTCCACTGATGGGTAAGAGAATCAGCTTGTAGTAGTCAACACAAAATGAATCCCCATGGCACAGCTCAAGCCATACAGGTCTTTTTACAAGCCACCACATCAAGCGGGGGGTGGGGGGTGGGGGAGACTATTTTAAGATAAATCAACATTTCCAGTTTTTCAGGGCATCTGTCACAGAGCATCATAGTGTATGGTGCATAATCCTGCAGCAGATTTTCTCTTAACCATTACTTGACAAGAAAGTCTGTTGAAATATGTTCACCTAACGATTATGATTGCATCAGTGCATTTCTTAAGGCATAAACTGTTGCCTGTTCAGAAGGAGCGGTGTCATCTCATTGAGACAGAACTAGCAAACTATATAAGAAATTCTTATGTATCGGGTCAGGAAAAAAAATGAATGCCAGATTACAGGAATATCCTTGGGAAGATCTAGACCAGTGATGGTGATTCTTGGCACTCTAGATGTTCTTGAACTTCAATTCCCAGAAGCCCTGATCAGCAGGAGTGTTGACTTGGGCTTCTGGTAATTGAAGTTCAAGAACACCTGGAGTGTCAAGATTCACCATCACTGATCTAGACAGTTTATCCAGAACAAAGCTTGGTAATTTTGGGGTATAATTCCCAGAATCTCCAAGTCAGTGCCAGTGCCAGCAGGAAACTCTGCTTTAGTTCAATCTCAACAATTGCACATCCTGAAAGCAAACCAAAATGGAACAATCCTACTTTCACATAAAAAAGGATAACTCTTGAGAGAGACCCAGAAAAATGCAAGTAAGAATGGTCTGTGGGTGTTGAGTCGAAACGAAAGTACTCTAACCAGCAGGATCGGGTTAAACTCAGTGATTCTTTATTTAGCTCATACTTCGGACTGGAGACAGGGGTGGCCTCTATATATACAGTGATTTGACTGTTACAAAACAAGATACATTTAGGCGGGCTTCCGGAGGACAAACAAAGTTCAACATTTCCCTCTTTGACATGTATTTGAATTTCACGCCTTTAGAAATGGCGCGCATCTGCTCTTCCACTTTGGTGCGGCTTGTCTTTTGAAACAGAAATAAGCTTTGGACACAAGAGTGGGCAAGCTGGTTCACTCTAGCAAGTACATCATCTGATTGCTGTGAAAAGGAGTGATTCAGCCTGCAGTGGCTTAGTGGTTAAGACACTGAGCTTGTAGACTGGAAGGTTGGGGTTCGATACCCAAGTGCTGCACAACGGATTTTGGGGACATGAAAGGAACCTCATTTGGGCATCCCCTGAGCGGAGTTTCTCCAGCAAAAACCCTTTCAACCCAGAGTAATTTCTGACATGAAATCTATTTTAGCCCATCCCTGCAGCAGAACAACTAAATGCCCGTGTTGTCACTATCCAAGTCCCCAACTTCTTCCCTGTATGATGGCTCCATGAACAAACCAAGCTAATAGAGATCAAACAAATTCCTAGAACTATGGCTCCTGTTCTGTTTGCACTCCTAAATGGGAAGCAGACCCACCCAACCCATGTGGATGATAAACATTTGTAAAATTGTGCTGTATATCACTTCAACTGTCTCCCTCCCCTTCACCACAGCACTTGCTGCTGGAAAATCATACCCTTTCCTCAAGGTTTTTGCATCCAGCCAGCTGTTAGGAATCACCCCAACCCCTCAAAGTGCTGTTAGTTGCTATTTCTCAAGGGCTCCCGCAAGTAAATGGAGCCCTTAATATTAAACAAAGGATTTGGGGATGTAATAGCACGTATTAACACTATAGCGTGAATTGATGTGTGATCAAGAAACATCAGGCTGGAAGCAAAGTATATTACAGTGCAGGTCCACTCACAATCCCTGCTAATAGAATGTCCCTTGCCTTGGACCTGTGAGTTCTGTTTCCATAACACTACTGCTAATATAAGATGGAATAATGCCATGTGTATTACACTGAGCTCTTCAAAGAAACAAGTATTCCAGGAGCATCGACCTAAGCCAGGGTGCCCAAACTACGGCCTGTGGGCCAGATCTGGCCCCTGACAGCAATTCATCCGGCCCACGAAGCCCTCATTACTCCCGGAAGCGGAGGTATATTTAAAAACAGTACATATGGAGCATAAGCTTCTTCTAGATACTGTGTAGTAGTGAATAATGTTCCTCCTCTGGAGTACATTGACTCAAGTGTATGGTTCCCACAGCATTTATCTGTGGTAGTTGAGGCCAGTCTTTTATCAAAACTGGTAAGTAAAAGGTAAAGGTTTTCCTTGCTCGAAAACCAGTCGTATCCGACTCTAAGGTTCAGTGCTCATCTCTGTTTCAAAGCCAAAGACCCAGCACTGTCTGCTTCTACAGACATTTCTGTTGTCATATGAAAGGCATGACTAGACACCGGAGTGCACTGAATGCTGTCACCTTCCCACCGAAGTGGTCCCTATTTATCTATTTGCAATTTCTTGCTTTCAAACTGCTAGGTTGACAGGAGCTGGGACAAAGACGGGAGCTCATTCCATCCTGCAGTACTCAGGAATTGAACTGCTGACTTTCTGCCTCCCAGTCAGCATCTTAGCCACTTGAGCCACTGCAGTCCCATCAAACTGGTAGCATATCTATTTTCAGGATTAAAGGATAGAAGATGACTGGTTTTTCGCCTAGATGTTAATAGAAGATTCTTTGAGTTGTTATGGCCACATAAAACTCACAGAGACGAGGAGGCTACTCCTGCTAGCTAAAAATACCATTTTTATATATCTGAGTGGTCTAATAAACTCACTGTTCTTTTTGGCTACTGTTGTTTGTCTTGGTAATATTTTTGTTGGCTTTATAGCATCATTTTTTAGGTTAAGTTATAATATAACTGGTAAAGATCACAGGAATGGGAGAAAGAGGGTATTTAAATGGTGCTTCCCCATCGCCCTCCCTTTCTCTTCCCTCCTTTCTAATGCACCTAAGAAACCCTTTTAAGGGTCTGACTTAGCATTCGAAAGCAAGAAATTGCAAGTAGATAAATAGGGACCACTTTGGTGGGAAGGTAACAGCGTTCCGTGCGCTCCGGTGTCTAGTCATGCCTGCCACATGACCACGGAAACGTCTGCAGAAGCAGACAGCGCTGGCTCTTCGGCTTAGAAACAGAGATGAGCACTGCACCCTAGAGTCGGATACGACTGGCTTTCGAGCAAGGGAAACCTTTACCTTTACCTAAAGATAAAGCAAATGGGATCTTATTCGATACTTTTTTCACAACAAAAGAAAAAGGGTCTTTGTTGTTTGTAAACTCTAGCAAGAGGTAGAATTTGTAGTTGCTGACAGAAATCATAAAGTCATGCGTACAGGGAAGATATTTTCTTTGATCAAGAGCATGTTCTTCCTATCAAACAGCTTGCACTTCAAGAGGTCAGAAAGTGTTTGGCTGGAGATTTCTCCCTCTCACTGTTTCATCTTTCGCATCCTGTCTTTCTGTCAAAAACTGAAAGGAATCAAGTGAAATTGAAACAGGCGCCTCCCTGACATGGGAACTTTTATGTGGCTGTCGGGATAATAGCATTCTTGCGTGCACTAACACTAGGTATCGGCGGGAAGGGCCTTTACAGGCTAATGTGATTGTCCTTTGCCACTAACTTGGTTGGTAAAGTTCTTTCCCCACCTCTGGCATTTGAGGCCAGACCGCCACCTCTCTTTTTGTTTGTTTCTTGTTTCCATTGTTTTTCCTTTCCTTTTTCTCTAACCTTCCACCCAACAACCAAGGGGAGTCTGTGCTAGAGATAACCCCCTCCCATTTTAAGTATGCGGTGTATGTTGAAAAAGCAACAAATTTGCCTCAGAGTGAACACTGATCAAATCAAATCAAATTTAATAGAAATACATCCAATTCAGGAGTACTCAACCTGTGGTCCTCCAGAAATTGCTGGGCGATGCATCTCATCATCCTGGACGTTTGGTTATGTGACTTGGGCTGACAGGAACTGGAGTCGAACCATCAGTGGTGGGCTCCAAAAAAAATTACTACCACACTGTGAGCGTGGTATGGTGGGCGTGGCCAGGGGGAAAGCCCTGCATTGCACCTGAATTTGGACTACTTTGTTTCAAAACTTGGATGGGCGGGGCCAGCCAGAATTTTTGCTAGCGGTTCTGGCGAACTGGTGCAAACCTGCTGATGCCCACCACTGCCAACAATCCCTCATGAGTAATTTGTTGTTCCGTGCCCTGGTTGAGTTTAAGGGGATGCGTATTATAATATCACTACTTTGTGATATCACAATATGCATACTATCACAAAATGGCTCAGTTCCTCAAACAACATCAGGCCTGGACAAAATGAGGTGCTCCAGATGGTGTTAGATTTCAGCTCTCATCAGCTCTTCCCAGAAATGAAATGAAGATGACGGCTGAGAACTGCAGTTCAACAAAATCTATAGGGTGGCCCCTAAGTCCCTACCCAGGGCAAAGAGGGGGAGGGAGAAAGTGCTCCCGTTGGGCTGCCAGGCAGAAGGGCAGGGTGAATCCCGGGGAGACAGCACATGTGCCCACAGTAAGGACGGGTAGGGACACACAGTCCACCCTGTAGAATCTACAGTGTAGATGGTGCTCTTTACCTACCCTGAACCAGAAATTATCAGGAAGGTGTTGCTGATCCACGGGACACAGCAATTCTGCTCCATGTCTCTCATAATAATTAGGTCCTCCCTGTGTAGCTTCCCGCTTTGCAGGTTTTTTACACATTTCTGCAGGCAATTTAGAGATACACATAGACAGATCCATTTAAATTGGAGAACCATACTCACTTCCTTGACCCACTATTTTCCCCAAATGTTCTTAGAAACATGTCTACTTTTAGGTGACAAAGACTTTTGCACCATCTAGTTGTCATTTTTAAAAAAATCTTTGTGTGCTGGGCCACCTCAAAAACATTACAAAATTGTACCTATAATCTCTAGTGGTTGCAAGGAGATTTTTTGAGCCAAACTATTTTAGTTATTTTTAAAATAACTAAATGGTGAATAGAGGGACTGGGTGACACAGGTCCTCTTTGATGCAAAACTCTTCTGCTTACATTGAAGTTTACTGTGGGTCTTTCAGCAATGAAGAAAGATAGTTTTATTTGATTATGTTGTGAATAATCTGTTTTGGTGCACTGAATATCTCATTTGGTCTACCCGAAGGCAATAGAGTCCATTAGCAATGTTTAAACAAAAGCAGTTACATTTTGCAGCGGGAAAATTATCTATGTAAGAGCTATAGTTCTACATCTTTTATTTTATTATAGAGACAAAGATAATGTTGTTTTTAAGGCCAAATTACATAAGGATGCCATATAGTTAGAAAGTAACAGGACATTTCCTCTCCAACAATATGATTCCTTCAGCACCTCATCCCAGAGCAAATGACTTGCAAATAATGTCCATGTTGACTTCTCAGTGATGAACAATCACCAAACAAAGCAAGAATATTTGCAAAATGCAGAAAAGAAGAAAGTTTTGGATGAACAATCGGATATCTTTTAGCACTTCAGAATCTACAGATTCTAAATGCAAATCACATAGTCTCGTGTAAAGATAAAGGTTGCCCTTGCTCAAAAGCCGGTCGTATCCAACTCTATGATTCAGTGCTCATCTCTGTTTACAGCCAAAGAGCCAGCACTGTCTGCATCTTAAGATGTTTCCATGGACATGTGGCAGGCATGCCTCGACACCAGAGAGCACAGAACGGTGTTTACCTTCCCACCAAAGTGGTACCTATTAATCTACTTGCATTTTTCCCCCGCTTTTGAACTGCTAGGTTGGCGGGAGCTGGGACAGAGATGAGAGCTCATTCCGTCATGCAGTACTTGGGTCTTGAACTGCTGACTAGCTAACCATCCAGTCGTCAGGTTCAGCATCTTGAGCCACCGCAGTCACGTTGAGCCTTAATTTCCCATCAAAGCAATGCATTTATTTTACTTATCCAAAGACACCTAAGTGGCAGGGTGACACATGATTTGCTGGCCATATAAATATTGCGGATTTATACCTTCCATCAGTGGCCAAGATGAAGGGAAATCCAGCAAGATCTGAAGGGCCTTCCAGTCCATAATAATGTAAATATTCAATTCCTACTAAACCTGAAAAATAAAAAAAGGTTTCAGCTTGAACATTGGGAAAACAGTTCATGTGGAGAGTAGATTGTACAAATCAAAAGATAGGCCAAAGGTCTGACTAATACAAACCAGCTCTGAATGGACATTTCTCTGCTAAGGTTGACATCAGCATCTGGTGTGGGTTTTGCCTTCTGTGAAGTATAACACAAGTCTGGGAAAAAAATCAGCTGCATAGGATATTTTTTATAATCTTGTTTTCTAGTGTGCTGAATCCAAAAATGACCTCAATTTTCCCCATCACGTACAGTTTTTTCACAAAATATGAGGGTTTTGCATTAAAAAAAGCATAAGAGTGATGAGAAAAATCACTATTTTATTACAATGAACTAAACATATTATTTCTTATAATTAAACAATTTCTTCATAATATACAACATTCCATGTTCACTCTTTTTGTCTGTGAAACCTTTTCTTCTCTTTTATGCTCCTCCAAACACAATTTTGCTTTCCATTTTCTTTTCCCGTTTGAGCATCCAACAGTAGTCAGCTAGCATATTGACGTTCCATCGTCTCTCGATATCATGAACATCCTGGTGAAATCTTTCACCCTGCTCTTCACTGTAGGCTCCCAAGTTTTCAGGAAAATAGTCGACATGGGAGTGTAAGAAATGAACTTTTAAGCTCATCTTGCATCCTTGAGCTTTATACGCATTCAACATGCATTTTACAATGGTTTTGTAGTGAGGGTCTTTAGTATTCCCTAAAAAGTTGTGAACTACATCTTTGAAAGGGTCCCACACTTCCTTTTCTTTTTCTCCCATTGTTTCTAAACAGAGGGAATCGGATAACAGTTTTCATATGTTGCGGTCAGTAAAAACTCCCTCTTTCAATTTGGCTTCAGACAGTTTTGGCAACTTGGAATACAGATATCTGAAACATTCCCCATCTTTTGTCAGTGATTTAACAAACTGCTTCATAAGCCCTAATTTATATGACGATGTGGCAATAAAACCTTTTCTGCTGGAACCAAGGTCGTTTTAATGATGTTTTTCCCCGCTGGGGATTAAGGTGTCTCGAAGTGGCCAGTCAGTTTTTGTCCAATGGAGGTCTCTGTCTCGACTTTTCCACAAATATAGGTAGCCAGGATATTTTGTATAACCTGCCTGCTGGCCTAACAACATGGTTAGTATTTTAATGTCTCCACAAACCATCACCACGTCATAGGAATACCTTCTACACACCTTATGAGGAGCCCATGCTTTGTCTTGATCCCTAAGTTTCAACTTGAAGTAAGCAAAATACACTTTCTTCACAAAATTGCATATGTTGCATATGTTTCTTTCTTGACTTCTAATAGTGCATTTCATTTCATTTCAAGTTTAATTTCTATACCGCTTTACTCGACCCAGCGGGTGACTCAAAGTGGTGTACACAGTAACAATAAGATAGTACAGTAGCACAAGTAAATATAACTCAATACAATCAATAATACAATAATAAAGCAATAATATCGTCAAGTTACAAGATTACAAGTCAGGAAAAATACAATATTAAATACAAAATCAAGCCCCATAAAGAGACCCTTCAAGAGGTGCCACCCAAGTACTCCCACTTCCCCACGGCCAATGCCAGACTGGGGAAGGTGCTCAGGTGATAACCACTTTCTTCCCCATGGTGAGGGCAACGGGGAACGAGTTAACAGCAATGGCATCTCATCCCCCACCTTTTAAGTCCAAAGGGGGGGAGGGAGGACCCAGCAGGCCGGCAGTGGAGTGGCCGGAGGGCCTCTTCGCTCCCACCTGGGCCAGAACGCGCGGCGGCAGCAGTTCACCCAGCACCCCCACACACACCTTTTAAGTCTAAAGGGGGGGGGGGGGAAATAACACAACCTCTTGGAGCCATAATACAGAACTAAAAATGAGCACAGTCATGGTTGAATGCAGGATGTAAACTGAGTGTGGCTCATACAGCAGCCAAGATTCTGAACATATTTAGCATGTTGAAACATGATCAAATCTGACAGTAGGCATGTTTATACTCATTTATAATACCCCAGAGAACATGTCGAAACATGCTCAACCCAGCCAGTAAGATTCCTGGATATGTTCATCTTTTGTTACAAACAAAAGAATCCTGTTGGGACATGATCATCTGAGCTTCCTCACACCACTAAACCTACACAACATGCCCCCCCCATTCCTCTTATTTTATCTTTGCATTATTCTTGATTCTAGCTCTAATAAATATTAAATGAAAGTAAGAAATAATTTTTGGATAGGGTTTTTAGAATCAAGAATAGGATATCAGATTTTGGGTTAAAGGCAAACTTCATGCTAAATTAAACTAAAAACACGAGTTTTGCAAGAAAACTTGAAGTCTTTTTCTGGGTTTCACTAAGTAAAAATCTATAAGAAACAGTAAAAAAATCATATGCAGTTTTTTGGTTTCAGACCTGTGTAATCAATCTGAGTCATGCATACAGACAGGGATGCAAAAAGTGCCTAGATCGGTATGCCACCTTCTCAGTCTTCATCATCTGAGAAAAATGAATTATATTTACTACAGCTACTAATCATTGTATTATTATTATTATTATTATTATTATTATTATTATTATTATTATTATTATTGTTGTTGTTGTTGTTGTTGTTGTTGTTGTTGTTGTTGTGCCATATCTGATTCTGAGTATTGGCAATCATCATGGCGATCATCCATGAAGGTTGTCCTGAGAATATTGTATTTACTTGAAACATTATATTTATTATTGTATTTTGTACAGTAATACCTCATACAAAGTCCGCTTCATACAACATCGGATTCATACAACATCGCCTAAGTCCTTGAAAAAAGTTGCCTCATACAAAGTTGTGCGACTTTGTATAAGGCATTGGGGTTTTCCCAGGTTGCATTGTGCCTGGGCAGTATAAAAGGCTGGTCACATGCGTGCATTGCTCTTGTGGGTTTTGCATGAGGCGAAGAGTGTTTAGGAGTGGTTTGGAGCACGATTTTGGATTTATTTGAAATTTTTCATCAGAATTTTTAGAAGCATTCCTGGGATTTTTGCAGCATTCTTCAGGTTCTTGGACAATTAGGGTTGTTTGACATGTTTTTGTAATGTATTTAGCCTTTAGACAATGATTTCTTAAAGTTCTGTCAGTTTCCTGTCTGTTTCCTTGACTTTGCCCTGAAGTCTATGCTATTACAGTACAATGTATCTCTATGGAAACGATGTTGTACGAGGCATCACGGCAAGGATTTGGATGTTGTATGAGGCATCGCGGCTAGGATTTTGCATGCCTCATACAATGTCCAAATCCGTATAAAGTCCAAACTTGTGGAACCAAGTTTGGACGTTGTATGAGGTATCACTGTACATTGTATCCTATATGTAAACCCCTTGGGTTGCCCTGGGGTCATTTATATGTTGTTAGCCGCCCTGAGTCAGCCATGTGCTGTGTAGGGTGGGGTATAAGTTGAATAAACATAAACATATACATATAACAAAGTGGCCTTCCATTTGCCTTCAACATCACAGTGTGTCACCCATACCACTGATCCAGTTCTGCAAGTCACTTTCTTGTCTTGAGCCCTTTTAACACACAAAGTCTTCCTCAGCCCCAGGCCAGTATTGATGAAGCTGCTGCATACCATCAAGATGGATTCAGGTAGGATATAGTCCACTTGGGGACCATCACCCTTCCCTGTGGTCTTCGTCACTCAAGGCCATTAGTTCTCTGGGTTGTCAGGTTAGTCAGGTTAGTTAACTGCCGCCTGGCGATCAGTATTGAGTCACTGGCAGTATGGTCTACTCTATTACTATAGCAGGATAAAATGGCCAGATTTATAATCTCTGTATGGATACAGGATTCAAAAGTGCAGAAAGCAAAGTTTCTAGTAAAAATAGAAGGCAAACTATTTGAAGCAAAGGAGATCAACAATGAGATGTTCTTTCACTTTCCTTACCTTTTCTTTTTGGGGAGGATGCACTTTATCTGGATCTGTGCTGTAGTCTAGACCACCAAAACTGACCATGTGACCCATCTCCAAACTTAAATTCCCACCGGGCACTAAGAAATAAAAGAGAAAGTTTACCTGTGTGTATGAAACTGAACTTAGAAAAGTTAATTTTGAGCTACAGTCACCAGATTTCTCATCTAATACCAGCCAAATATGGTGGGGTTTTGGAAACTGTAGTCCACAAAACCCTTTTGCTTTAATTTGAAATCATTTACATCATTCTATAGGCTCCTGACCCTTGTTCACTATGGAAGATATAGCTCAAAGCCACTGTTAGTGGAGAAAGTTAGGATAATTTAACAGCAAGAACAGTTTTCTTTCCCCAGCTAGAATATATTTTCTGCATGGAAAGTCTTTAAAAGATTTGAGGCAGGGAAAGTCATATTCTTATGTGTAAAATGGAGTTTTAGCTATATGAATAAACTCCATAACACATTTCCAGAGCACCAAGGTTATATATTTCATAGGTTTTCTGATATAATTTGAAAGTAGATTTCTCACTATGGAATAGTAACTGATTTGCTTTTCTCTTAGCATTCTCATCTGTTCCTTTCACCTATGGCCTCAGAGAGGAAAATATAATATACTATTTTCAGTGGGCTGAAAGGAAAGCAGATTTTCTTCTCCTTGCAGATTTTAGTGTCATCAATAAGTTTTTGACTAATCTGCTGCTACTACATAGCGGGATATCTCCTACACTGCCCTCCTTTCATTCCTTCACTCTAACGGCAAACATAACTGGTGTGAGCCTACAACCAACCAACCAACCAACCAACTAACTAACTAAAATTAGGCTATTGAGAAACAAGAGAGAGGCAACAACATTTTAAGGATAGCTCTGAGGTCCAGAAATATAGAAAATATTTAGGAGAGGTTTGCTAGAGGGGCAGAAATACTCAAGATATCCTAGTAAGGCTAATGTAATTTGCTCATTGGTCACATAATGCTATGTCTCTGAAAACTATTTTGGGTTGTTATCATTCTTGATAGTTCATCCTAACAGTTGCCCAGTCTCTAAGGACTAAAAGGTTTCTGATTTTGAGTTAGGAGTTCAGCTTTGCTATGATAGAGTTTTGTGTATCTTCAGCACCCATTTCATAAATATACTTAATACTGCTTCTCAGCTATTCTTAGTTGCATGTGTGGATTCCAGCAAATGTCAGAATAATGTTTATTTGTTGAATACTTGAATATAAATATTATATTCAACAATATGAATATAATTTGTACTGCATTCGGAGTTGAACACATACCAAGAAAGCATTTGCATTCAAGCAAAGAACTCTGGGCATTGTTTTAAAGTGACCACCTCCCTGTTTGTTGAAATATACTGTATATGCAAATACTCCAAAGGTTTCATAGCTATTTTCTTTTAATCTGCAGTCTTCCTCTTTGCCAATGAACTGGGGGTGGGGAGCAAAATTTATATTTTATTCTTTTATTTACCTTAAGAGGCAAAATAGTACCTTTCAGATCCAACACTTGTGAAGAAATGGCCACATCTCAATTAGCAAAAAAGAATAAACCGAATTATATTCATGTCTTACTAATCTTTTTCACTGATTCTTGGAACTAATAAAAATGTGACATCTCTTCTTTAACTTTGGTGGAATTTAATGCCCTTATCTTAAATTAGACTTTCATCTACAAGGGAGAAACATTATGTCAAGCTGTTGCCTGTGAATCAAGCTGTTGCCATTAAACAGAAACTCTGCACAGTTATTTGGTATTTTACTGCTACAGACAAAAATGGGGTTGATGATCAGTAGAGTAACTGATGAATGCCAAAGATCACACCCGTGTTGAAGCACTGTTCCCTAATTCAAGTACTGTAATGGAGAAGTCAGGTGTATATTCTTTAGACCATATTTTGTAAGAAAAGTCAGGCTGGCCTCATTTTTGTTGAGCTTCTACTATGTTGACCAGTCATTTTAATTTGTTTGTTTTTTGGGCTTTAGCATCATATTCCCAAATTGGCTTTTAAACTTATTGTCAATCTGATTTTAAAGAATGTTTTTAGGTGGCCAAAGATGAGATGGCTAGATGGTATTGTAGATGCAATGGGCATAGAGCTGGGTGGGTTGAGGAAGATGGTGGAGGACGGAAGTGCCTGGAGGACAATGGTCCATAGGGTTGCAAAGGGTCCGAATCAACTGTGTGACTGAATGACAAAAAAGGTGTTTCATTGGGCATTGTTTGAAAAACTCTTATTTATACTAAATGAAATGTTTGGGATGGGGCTATTTCAAGTCCCAGGCTTGAAGAGTATGAAGAGAGGCTGTTTCTTCTAATCTACATTTAATGAAAACCCAAGATTTTCTTGGTGGTGGCTCCCTGGGTTTGGACCTCCCAGCTAAGGTAAACCAGGTCTCAAGTTTCCAGCCTGAAGTCTCAGGGAATGGCTGTATTTCTCTGGTTCTCCAGGCAAACAGACAAATCTTAGGGTGAACAGTGCTGGTAAAAAAACAAACAAACAACTTTGTTTCTAGTTTTTTATTTTATTTGTGAAGCTTTAATGCTGAGAACCAATCTCCTTTCCATTCCCAACTTGCACTAGAGCTTATCAATTCAGTGCAAAGGTGACTGTATACAGCTACTTAGCATTTGTTTCTCAAGCATGTACATGTTTTGTACAAGGGCCTGCTTCTATGACATGACAAGAATCTTTTCTTCAGTCTCATGTTTTCATTCTGAAATCTTAGGGAATGGGAAACTGCTGACCTAGAGGCCAGGTAAGGACTGTAGTCTTTGTGTCAGAAGAAAAATGGGTTATTATTGAGAAAGAGTTTGGGCATCTAAGAATTTGTTTACAATGGCCCTTCTGGGCTGGTGTAGAGTAGCTTTTCAAAAGCAACCTGAGGGTGGCGGTGGACCAAAATTCTGGTTGACATAACCCAGACAAAAGTGTGCTTTTCCTAAGGGGTTGGAGCAGCCCCATCAGCCCTGTAGCAGACATGCCCTCTGCCAATCAGAGTTCAATCTGTGGTGGAGGCATAACAGCAATTTTGCAGCTGACAGAAAAAGTGCTTCCCTGTCAGCTTCAAAGCAACTCTTACCACCTGACTCTATTTTATCCCATATGCAACAGGATAAAATATAGTGCAGTCATTTAGTTGAACCTCCTGACAGGATCTCAAAAAGGGATAGTTTGGGGGCAAGTTGGGTGGGTTGGCTCACCCAACTGATGCACACAGTTGGACCAACCCATCCCCAACCCACTCCAAAGAGGCAGACTATATGCTTCTGAAATCAGCTTCTAAGTTGATTCACTCTGAGAGTATTCCCCCGCCCCAATCAGGTGGTTATGTTGTTGTGTTTTTAGCATCTAAACATGATGTATTTTTAATTTTACATTTGCCTTCATTTTTGGCAGTTTCACATTTGGTCTAGACATGGAAGAATAAGAAATTGATTAGTCTTAATGTTTTAATTATAATTTGATTAATTATATTTGTTAACCACCTTTATTTTATTGGAAAAGCAGGATATGAAATAAATAAATAAATAAAACTGAGAAACAGTGGATGACAAAGCAATGGCTGTACAATGATCAAGTTTTGATGAGGTAGCTGGAAAACGTACTGGAGCACTTGAAAAATTAAGACAGTTTTACAACATCAACCATTTGAAGCCTAATCCAAGCATACTCCTTCCACCTTCAAAACCAAGAAGCAAAGGTTGAGTTGGATGCTAACATTGCAAGGGAACCAATTACAGCATTGTTCAGCACCAAAATACCTCGGCGTGATATTTGACAGGACACTCTCTTTTAAGCAGCATTGCCTGAATACCAAAGCCAAAGTTAGTACAAGTAACAACATTACAGTATCAGGAAATTCACAAAATATGAATGGGGAACTAGTTCAACCATCCACACTGTGTACATTAACTTTGGCCCTGAGCATCTCTGCAGCAGAGTATGCTGCTCCATTATGGAGCACACAAAACAAACTGACATCGCTGTTAATGAAGCCATGCGTATGACAAGAACAAATATTCTTGAGGGTACCCAAAAGTAAAACCAAATTAGAAAGTGGAGGAACTCACTGGACAAAGAACATTAAAAGAGGATATCGCTGAGGAACTCAACCTCCCCTAAGTCACTTGGAGGACCCTGAATAGGCTGAAGGTTGGAGTCCCTAAATGTAAGACCAACATACTCAAGTGGGGACTGATGGCAGACAACAACACGCAGTGTGAATGTGGAGAGATGCAGAATCCGGCTCATTTACTGGTCTGCCAATTACTACCAGAAACATGCACCAATGAGGACTTGAGTTCCTTTTGGCAGTCTAGGGTTTGATGAGGACATGAAAGAAGAACTGAGAAACACAAATATCAATCTTAACAGCTGTACACTATGATTGAAATCTATAGTAACGCTTGCAGTAAGGGTGATTGTCACAATTCCTGTGAAGAAAGGTAGAAAAATTATCTAAGAGCCACAAGAACTTTTTATCTTTCTCAAAAAAATATATTCTAACAAAAATCAGCTAAAACTAGTTTTTCATGCTTATTCAAAAGGAAGAGTTTCACGTAGTCTAGACATGGAGAGCCCTTTTTGTTCAGTGAGTGACTCAAATTCACTTCTAATGCTTCTAAAATTAGCTGAAGCCACACAGGAAGGAGTGTGATCAATAAAGAGTGCTACTCATGATCAGAGATTTATACTCCTACTCTTCTCACAGAGGATATTTCCTCATCTGATGCATTCCAGTCTTTGTAAGAAGCTGAATGCTACTGATGACTCCATTCCCATGGCTTTCACTCCTTTGAATTCTGTCTGAAATGTACTCAGATCTTGGAAATGATTTAAAACCTATTTCCACAAAAATGCTGCCGAAAATCTGGCATAAATAATAATAGCTCGTGGTTCACAAAAAAATAACTCAGGTGTAGTCATATTGACATTCATTGATCCCATGCTTTTTGTGATTGTCCCCACAGGGAATTTGAAGCAGTCAGCTTCAGGCTTAAAAGATCCTTGTCTTTCATGCAGGCGTTTGCAGTGTTTTCCCACCAGGGGCCGGTCCCGCCCCAACACTTCCTGCCAAGGGCCGGAGGTGTTTTGCTCCCTGAACTTACGTTTCTATCATCATTGGTGCCACCACACGGGGGCACAGATCATGCATTTCTTCAGAGCTTTTGGACAGGCTCCGCCGTTTCCTAGGGCAGCAGAAGCCTTTGCGGAGCCCAATCGCTCCATCTTAAATATTTTCCGTGGCTCCCCCACTCTGGAAGTATCCAAGAGCCAGGAAATCAGGTGCTGATGTCAGTGCTGTGCACCAATGGACTTCTCCGAGCACCGGGGATTAGCTGCAGAGACAAAGTGGGGGAGCCATGGAAAATTTTAAAAATGGAGCAATTGGGCTCTGCAAAGGCTCCTGCCACCCTGGGAAGTGGCAGAGCCTGTCCAAAAGCCCTGAAGAAATGTGTGATCGCCACTGCAGCCACGGTAAGTGACGTATTGTGACTTCCCACAGTGGGTGGTGGATGCTCCTAGAGGTGGCTGGGTGGCCACTTTAGTGTATGGGACCAGAGACAATGAAACAGCCGAAGGGTTGGCTTAACACAGGTTTATTGCATGATGATCCGGGGGAACATGAGGTAATGGCGGATGGGTAGCTCAATATATACGGTGGCTATACGTTTTGAATGTGGCTCCTCGACAGTCTATTGGTTACTGTCCGCGTGACGTCATGGATGGTCACGCCCTCCTTGTCCAGGTGTAGTTGATGGCGGGAATCTTCCCGCGCTGTTGTTTGCTGGTGAGTCTGGGCCAGGAGAGCTTGAACGCTCGCTATTGCCACCCGGTGGTCATTAGCTCGCGTCCTATTGTAAGGGCTACAGTTAAGCAGCTGCTGGTTATAATGTTACACAAGCATGGTTACATTGGATACACGTGAATGGATACATTGTAAAAGGTACAGTAATAGAACACAACATCCCTCCCCCCTAGGATGGGACGAAGTCCCTCAGCCAAGATGGCTTATTGCAAACGCGTTTGGGCCGCGATGTGGGCGCTACTGCTTCCTCGTTCCCTGGTCCCTTGTCCTGAAACGGGAGAGGGAGACTTGTTAGAGGCTTGCCGTGGTTTGGCGGTTTTGGGGGAAGGGAAAAACTCCATTGTGGGCAGACCGGAGACACTCGGGGCTAACGAAAAACCCCTCTTCTCGCTTGGATGGGTGGGGGACCACTCCGCAAAACTTCCCCGTTCTGAAAATCAAAATCTAACTCTGTTGGGGTATCCGTATTAGTGGGGAGATCCCGCGGGATATCTATGAGATCGGCTTCCCTTCTCTCTGCTGACCGATCCCGCAGGATGTCTACGAGGACAGATTCCCTTTCCTCCCCCCTTGGTGGGGACCCATGGCCCCCTTTCCTCCCCCTTGGGCTGAACGGGTGGGGGAGAACCCTAACGCGGAATCCTGTTTCCCGCGGTCCGTGCCCTGCTCGTCGGGGACCCTGCGCCGGAGCTGGTCTGCGTGCCGCCTCCAGAGTAGACCTGTACCGGTCTCGATGCGGTACGAGACGGGACCGGTCCGCTCTAAGATGACGCCCGGTACCCAGGCCTGCAATACACGGGGGCACCCACGTCGAAACTCTTTGTGTCCTCTATCCCAATGTTCTTCCCCTTGTCCTCTACTCTCGTGGGGTCTAGCCTAGTTAGTATGGTGGTCAGTTTCCTACGCATAAGCAGCTCCATGGGGGAGTATCCTGATGCTAGGGGAGTCACTCTGTAACCTAGCAGAAACTGGCACACTTGATGGTTTAGGTCCCCGGGCCCCATGCGCCGCAGCGCGGCCTTGGTGGTGCGCACAAGGCGCTCTACTTGGCCGTTTGTGGCAGGGTGAAAAGGAGCGGAGGTGATGTGCCGAATGGCGTTGATTTCTGTGAATGCCCTGAACTCAGAGGACGTGAAACAACTTGCGTTGTCGCTTACGAGGGTGTCGGGTAAACCGAACGTGGAAAAAACCCTCCGCAAGTGCTTTATGGTTGTGGCCGTGGACGTGCTTGTAACCGGAATGACCTCCAACCACTTGGAGAAGGCATCCACCACAAGGAGAAACAGCGTCCCACGGAACGGGCCAGCAAAGTCTACATGAATCCGGGACCACGGCCCCTTCGCCGCGTCCCACTCCCTGTGAGGCAGGCGGGCTTCTTCTGGTCTGGAGCTTTGGCAAGGCTCACAAGTGCCGACCATGTGCTCGATGTCGGCGTCTAGCTGGGGCCACCAGAAATAGCTCCGTGCCAGGGCTTTGGAGCGCACAATTCCAGGGTGACTGACGTGCAGGAGTTTGAGTACCCGCGGTCGTAAGGACGCCGGGATCACTACTCGCTGGCCCCACAGAAGGCACCCCCTCTCAAGGGACAACTCTAACTTCTTTCGAAAAAATGGGTCGAACTCCGCTGCCGGGGAGGACGCTGGCCATCCTTTCTGCACCCAGGAGCTAACCTTTGCTAAAATGTTGTCCTTGCTGGTCGCCTTGGTGATGTCGGCGGGCAGTATTGGGGGCGAGTCGAGGACCTCTATCATCAGCACCTGGTGGTCTGGCTCCTCCCCGCCCACGTGGCTGTTATCCTGGGGAAGGGAGGACCTCGAGAGAGCGTCCGCATGGCTGATCTCCCTCCCGGGCCTGTACACTAACGCGTGCTGATACGCGTTGAGGAAAATGGCCCACCTAAGCATCCTTGGGGACAGGATCTGTGGTGTGGGCTTGTCTGCGGTAAAAATGCCTAGCAGGGGCTTGTGATCGGTTACTATTGTGAAGGGGCGGCCGTACAGGAAGTCGTGGAACTTTTTTGTTCCCGCAATTATCGCTAATGCTTCCCTGTCTGTCTGGGCGTAGTTTCTCTCCGCTTGGGACAGGGACCTGGAATAGAACGCTATCGGGGCCTCCCTTCCGTTTTCCAGCACGTGGCACAGCACCGCCCCCACCCCCACCGGGGATGCGTCACAGATCAGGACCACTGGGCGCCTGGGGTTGAAATGGGTGAGGATGGCATCAGACGCCAGAAGCTGCTTTAGCTCAGTAAATGCCCTCTCTTGCTCGTCGCCCCACTTCCATGCCTCGTCCTTTTTAAGCAATCTGTGCAACGGTTCGGCCACGGCTGCTTTCCGGGGAAGGAAGGAGTGGTAAAAATTCAGCAGCCCTAGGAACGACTGCAACTCGGGCTTGGAGGTGGGGCGAGGGGCTTTCTTGATGGCGGCTACCTTAGATGTGGACGGCCTTATTCCCTCAGGAGTGACACGGAACCCTAGGAATTCGACCTCGGTCGCGAAGAAGACGCATTTGTCTTTTCGCAGTCTCAACCCCGCCTTTTCAAATATCGCTAGAACCTTGCCCAACCTCTTTGCCAATTCGGCCCGACTCCCCCCCCGTTATCAAGACGTCATCAAAATAAGGCAACACCCCCTCGAGCCCCTTCAGGAGGCGTTCCACGAGTGACTGGAAAATTCCAGGCGCCGAGTTTACGCCGAACTGAAGGCGCGTCACCTGGAACGCCCCCTTATGGGTGACTATGGTTTGGGCAGCCGCTGCGGCTGGGGTCACCGAGAGCTGCTGGTAGGCTTGTGCTAAGTCGAGTTTAGCGAAACACTTTCCCCCATGTAACTTGGCCAGCAAATGGCTGACTACCGGCACCGGATACGCATTAGGGCGAATGGCCTTGTTGATGGTGCACTTGTAATCAGCGCATATGCGCACCTCCCCGTTGGCCTTTAGTGCTGTTACAATTGGAGTTTCCCACTCCGCAGAATCAACAGGAACAAGAATCCCCTGGCCCACCAATTTGTCCAGTTCCGCCTCTATTTTGTCCTTGAGCGCGAATGGCACCCGGCGCGGTTTGAGTCTTATTGGGCGGACCTCAGGGTCTAGGTCGAAGGCTACTGGGGGTCCCTTAAATTTCCCAAGTCCCTTTTTGAAGACTTCGGGGTGCGCGTCGCACACCTCCTGAATCGGGTCAGTCCCAATGGCAACGGCGTGCACCCCCCCAATGAACAAACCCAGGGGCTGGAACCATTGAGTCCCGAGGAGGCTGCAATTCCCCCCTTTAAGAACAACTAGGGGGAGAGTCGCGGCGTGTTTCTTAAATTGGACCTGAAATTTTCCAACCCCCAACACTGGAATGCAGTTCCCTTGCACATCCTGTAGCGTGGACCTCAACGCTTTGAGTTTGGGCCGCACGTGGGGGGCAATTTTCAGAAACTCCTTCTGGGGAATGATGGAATATGAGGAACCCGAGTCAATTTCCATCCTAATGGGGGCCCCTTGTACTAGTACCTCAACAAAGTAACGGGGGTGTCCCGCGGACACGCTGAACACCGGTGCATCGTCCTCGCTGTCGTCGGCGATGCGGCCCACGCCGTCTCGCTTCCTCGTGGCCTGGGTGCCGTCCTTGGGTCTCGTCGCGCGGTCTCTCGAGCTCTTCCGGGCCTCGTGCAGTTTCCTGCAGACCTTGGCGATGTGCCCACGGCGGCCGCAGTTGTGACACTCGGCCTTTCTGAAGGGGCATTTGGCGCGGTTGTGGTTCGCTCCGCAGCCGTCGCAATGCCGGCCTTCCTTCCGGACCTTCCGGACGTCCTCGTCGTCGCTGCTCTCCGCGGACGACTTCGAAACTCGCCGGGCCGCGTGCACCGAAACGTGCACCGAAGTCTCTGCCTTGCCCGTCTTTGGCCGCCAGTCCTGGAGCTCCTGGACCCCGGCCTTCGTAGCTTCCACGGCTTGTGCCTCCTTCAGGACCTCCTGCAACGTGGGGGGTGGCTCCCGGTTCATCAATGTGCGCTGAGTTTCGGCGTCGCTCAGGCCGCACAGCACGCAGTCTCTTAGTGTGATTTCTGCGTTCTCCCATTTGCATGGGCCGGCCGCCAGTCGCAGGGCCACTGCGAAGTCGGCGACCGTCTCCCCGGGCGCTTGGACTCGCCTCCAAAACGCGCTTCGAGCGGGGAACATCGCTGTCGAGGGCCGGAAGTACTCGCGCAGCATGTGCATGAGCTCTTTCACCTTGAATTCACTCGCCCTCCTCGGCGCGATCAGGTCCACCAAGACCCTCTTGGTGTCTGGCCCCAGCATCCTGGTGAAGATGGCCCTTTTCTTTGCCTCATCCGTGACTTCGGATTCCACCAGGGCTCCCTGGAAGTCCATCTCGTAGATGTCCCAGTCTGCCGGTCTCCTGATTTCGAAACCGGCGCATGTCTTGGTCCCGTGGGCAGCCATTATCCCACCTTCGTCGCCAATTTAGTGTATGGGACCAGAGACAATGAAACAGCCGAAGGGTTGGCTTAACACAGGTTTATTGCATGATGATCCGGGGGAACATGAGGTAATGGCGGATGGGTAGCTCAATATATACGGTGGCTATACGTTTTGAATGTGGCTCCTCGACAGTCTATTGGTTACTGTCCGCGTGACGTCATGGACGGTCACGCCCTCCTTGTCCAGGTGTAGGTGATGGCGGGAATCTTCCCGCGCTGTTGTTTGCTGGTGAGTCTGGGCCAGGAGAGCTTGAACGCTCGCTATTGCCACCCGGTGGTCATTAGCTCGCGTCCTATTGTAAGGGCTACAGTTAAGCAGCTGCTGGTTATAATGTTACACAAGCATGGTTACATTGGATACACGTGAATGGATACATTGTAAAAGGTACAGTAATAGAACACAACAGCCACCATGGGCTGGATTAATGATATGTACGGGCCAGATTTGGCCCACAGGCCAGGGGTTGTGAATGACTGCTTTAATGCAATCTCTTTTATCTCTCACTTGAGCAATCTTTCTCTCCACTCTGATACAAGTTTTTTCTCCTGTGAGAAGGTTCCACATTGTTCTTTATATGGCTTCTGTTCGATTATTGATACTCCTTTCTGCCCCTCTCTCTGCTTTTTCCCATGACTGTCATTTAGTCAGACCATAGTGACTTTCCCTTTTTGTGAATTGAATAATAAGTGGCATAGCAAAAAAAGCAATGTATCTACCTGGCATGTTGCACATAATACAGTATCACCAATGTATTTCATTTATCTCAAAAATTACTCCATCAGTAGGATAATTTTTAAAAATTAAAATATTAGAGTAGATGAACATGGGAATACCAAGATGGCACAGACTCCCATTAAAAACTGTGAATTTTGATGTATTTTGCATAATCACTGTTCAATTTTCTGCATCCCAGTATCCCTAGAATGTGAAGTGAGTGTTATTTTCTCTTAAGATGTTTTGTTAAAAGTAAGCATTAGTTTTAAGTCTTAATGGGTTATATTGCCCAGAATGTGTTTTCTATATGCTAGTAACATAGTTTTCAGATCCTTCTGAAACAAGGCTCTGTTAAAAGTAAAATGTTTTAATCCCAACAAAGACATATTGGTTGTTTGGGGTTTTTTTTAGGGGTGGGGTGGGAGAAGCATGAGGGAGGTGGGAGCACAGCTGACAGGCGTTGTTGCGGCGGGACATTCAAAGCTGCACCGCCAGAGTTGCCGGTCCATTTCCTGGCCTCGGCTGTGTTGGGGCCGGGTTGTCTTCTTCTTTGGCTCCGTTCATTAATGTGCGGGCCATGGGATTCCGTTTTGGGGACATTAGTAGCCGAGGGACTGTGTAATTAAATGTCTATTGTATAATTCATTGTGTAATTTACTGTATTGTATTATTATTGTTTTCCTATTGTATTTTCATGCTGTTATATTGTGTCTATATTTGATTTGTTATGATTATATTGTATTTTTGGATTTTTTGTATTATTATACTGTTATAATTGTATGTTTATTAATTGTATGTATATTAATTTTTTGTTGTAATTGTACTTATATTATTGTGTTGTAAGCCGCTCTGAGTTGGCCTTTTGGGCTGAGTGGAGCGGGGTATAAATCCAATAAACATAAACATAAACATAAGAACATCTCCCACTCAAGGATCAAAAACTTTCATGCATCATTGTGTGGTTTGGGTTTTCATCACATCACAAACAGGCAGACACTATTGACTTTCCCACTGAATCATGAAGTTCAAGTTGTTTTATTATCTTTAAAAAAGAGAAAAAGGTTTTAGTTGCCATGTGTGTGTGTTGAGGGGTGGGGGAATTCCTGCCTTTCCCTCATCCCTTTCAATGCCACAGCTCATCAGATATGTCACAGAGTTTTCACTTCAGATAGCACTGCCTACAGGTCTGTTTTGATGCAAACTGACCATCTGTATGAGCTACAGAATGAGATAACTAGGATGCTCAAAATCTCTCACATACATGAAAAAACCATGGCCCTAGTGCTGTGCCAGAGTGGGAAAACTTTTTAAAAGGGAAGGGTTGAACACTCTATGTCAAAATATGTGTGGGTGCTATACTGCACCAAAAACGTTCCAGACAGTGAGCTATATGCCTGTGTGGACAGCCTCTGAGAGCAAATAGGTCAATATTAAAAGAGATTAGCCCTGACTCCTCCTTAGAAGGACAAATAACAAAGATGAAGCTGAAGTACTTTGGACATCAAATGAGAAGGGAGGATTCACTTGAGAAGGCCTTGATGCTGGGAAAGGTGGAGGACAAAAGAAGAAGGGGACGGCCAAGGATGAGATGGCGAGATGGCATCATGGACGCAGTAGGCACAGGGCTGGGAGGGATGAGGAGGATGGTAGAGGATAGAGGTACCTGGAGGGCAATGGTCCATGGGGTCGCAAAGAGTCAGGATCAACTATGACTGAACAACAACAACAACTGTTATTATTTATCTAGCTGGTTACCCGGCTTTGCTCGGGTCCTCTATCTATCTTTCCCCTCACCCGTCCTGCTTCTTCGTCGATGTTCATGGCGCCTCCCCTTTGTATCTTGTGACCCCCACAGTGCTGGTCTCACATACCCATTTGTCTTCCACCTACTGTGAAAACTACAGCTGAGCTCAGAGGGAAAGGCAAATGATGTCACAATCCCAGATGATGTCACCTGCCTGGTGACATCAGCCAACTCATTGGGCAACTGATCATTGGGAAACAGATCAATTTGGGGGGGAGTGTATGCCCACCTATGGTGCTCGTGACCCCCCCTTGACTATCTCTCCAACCCAAGGTATGTATAAAATGTCTGTTAATTAATATTGCCACCAAATTGATTCTGATTTATGGTGATGCTTTCCACGGTTTTCTAGATACCAGAGGTAACTGGAAGTGGTTTATCAGTCCTTTTTCCTGGTGGGGCTTTGGCAGCCCGCTTATTCAAAGCCACACAGATGGTAAGGCACGTAACCCCATTGAGCCGCACACACCTTGGGTAATATTGACTGGCTGCCTCATGGGGAGCACAATGGAGATTCTAATTCCCAGTCCCAAGACTCTTCTGTTTCTTCTTCTTCTGTGTCTAGGCCAGATGTGAAACTGCAAAAATAAAGACACCTTTTGGTGTGTTCATTCTTCGGTTCCTTTTGCCTGATCTAGTGTGATAGAGATTAGCCAGCAACACAAGGTTGCTATTACCACAGTATGCCTGATTGTGGTTCAAAAATACCACAATCTTCGAGGAGGCTCTTTCTGTGTACACCAATGCTTGATCCTTCAACACACTGTACTATACTAAGATGAGATAAAAAGAGTAAAACCATACAAGAGTATGACTTTGTTTGGGTCTAAGCCAGGATTCATGTGTTGGTAATGCCAACGTGCATTCTTTAGTGCACTCGGCAGTTCAAATAATTTATATAATGACTAAATAAACAAGCTCTGTTGTATATAGAAAAAGGAGATAATTTTATCCTTTTGTATATATAGCTCTACAAACACTCTTCATGGATGTCATCATAACGGATAACAAAACAGTCAGTGCTATGTACACATTGGTCTGAAATTAGCACAACCATTGCGATCAGTGGAGAAATTAGTACATTTGAAAAAATGAAGCACCCACATTTACCTTCTCAGTAGTACCAATGGCTTAAAAAAGACTGGTATATCTTTGCCCTTAAAAAGAAAGTGCTAGGGTTTTTTGGTTTGTTTTTTTCCTTCAGTTTTTTTTACAGTGAAAAGGTAGACAATATTATCTTGACCATTCAGACTGAAAACACAAAAAACTGGATGAAACTAAAAATTATGAGAAATGTTTATTTTCTTCAGTTAAGATGTCCCACAATAGCTTATCCTCAAAGATATGGGCCTTAACAAGTGGACTTGCAAATTAAGCTCATGCTTCCCATCTACTGACCAATGACAAATTAAAACAAACGAAATGTGAAATGAGTAGGTGAGGAAAATCACAAGCTATAACAACAGATATCTTTCACCACTTAAGAGAGCTATTTTTCTAAATAAATGCTAAGAGTGTCCTCTAGTCTGATGCTTTACTCTTTTGTAAATTGGTTTTGTTTATATCATTTCCTGTAGCTCAAACTGATAACATATTTAAATTTCATTGTGATCTGACTACTAATTCACTAGGAGGGAAACTACTTTCCCATATGATGCAAAGTAGTTGTTAATTTCCAATGGATTTCAGGGAAATGTTTACAACAGGAGTTCTCAACCTTTTAAAGCTGGGGGCCAGCACATGCTCCCTGCGACAATGTCAGGGGCCAGACAACCATTTTGCCCTTCCTCCATTACATGGCACTTCCTGGTGTGGTGGAGGTGGTGGGGGCTACATGAAATGGTGCCGTGGGCTGCATCTGGTCCATGGGCAACAGGTTGAGAATCCCTGGTTTACAAGAAAGCATAAAAAAGCCTCCCTCCCCCCACATACCTACAGTGAACACAACATAGATTTTTTTTATGGGGGCTTCTTAATGAGCAGGACACGACAAGTTACTGAGAACAGAAGACTATGACACATTCAAAAGATTTTTTTACTGAGTTTGGAGTAATGGTTCATATTAAATAATGTTATGTCAATGATGTAAGTTATTCATAAATTCCATGAGTCGTGAACATGGAAGCAATATATGATGTGCATTTATTCCCTGTGTTTATATTAATTTCACAGGATAACTGTGAGTCACATCTCCAGACAGAGTTGCTGCCCTTAAGGAAAGATCTTAAAACCTGGCTGGCAAAGCAGGTGTGGGGAAGTGGTGATGGGGTAACTCCCACCCCACCTTAGCTGTCTTATTTAGGGATGATTGGGCTTGCTTTTAATCAGAATTTTTAATTGGGGGTCCAGGGTTAGGATTAGGTTTTTTAAATGTTTTTTAAGGATGTTTTTTTCCTGCCAACCTAGCAGTTCGAAAGCAAGAAATTGCAAGTAGATAAATAGGGACCACTTCAGTGGGAAGGTAACAGCGTTCCGTGCGCTCCGGTGTCTAGTCATGCTTGCCACATGACCATGGAAATGTCTGCAGAAGCAGACAGCACTGGCTCTTCGGCTTAGAAACAGAGATGAGCACTGCACCCTAGAGTCAGATATGACTGGCTTTCGAGCAAGGGAAACCTTTAAGGGTTTTTAAGGATTTTATAGTTCTTAAGTGGGATTTATGTAGTTCATGATGTAATTGTTGTACACCGCCCAGAGTTGCTTGCTGATTGGTCGGCAATACAAATGTGACTAATAAATAAATAAATAAATTTTAGGTTTTAATTTATTTGAGTTCTTACCTTTCTGAAAGTGGTGCTTATTCACAAAAGCAGCATAAAAATCCCTGGATCAACAATCTTGCTCATTTCCTCATTTCTGAAAATCCATGTGCATCTTTGGCTGAAACATCAAAGCAAAAACAAAGCATACATTTGGCCTTTTTCTTACGAATTGCTACTATTGCAACATGGATGCTGTTACTCCTGCTGCTCACCCTTTTGCCTGCTGTCATTGCCACCAGCAACCACAGCACCAGTACCCACTGACTGCTAAACACTTCCCATGCGATCTGTGAAGGGTCAGGGGAAGTTTTTAATTTCCCCCTGAAATTTCTAGATGATCTCTGCAGCACAGAAGCAATCATTAGGAAGCTCAGAGGGAAAATCCATATATAAGCACACTAATGCAATTCAAACCTTTAATATTAAAGGTTCAGCTGTATGGAGTTTCCTTGACAAAATATCAAGGAAAGTAATAACTCAGGGCATTTTTATCTTAAGCATCTCCCATCAGCATGGAAGATGTTTTCTGATCATTTCCAGTTTCCCAATGTTCCATCACCCAATATTAATGTATGACTTTGCAGAGGAATCAGGTGATGTTACAGAGCTCTCTTGCACCAGTAACATCACCTGGAAAATTGAACAAGTTTTGGTTTTATGTACCTCATTAATTTTCAGTGGCAGCACCAACTTTGTGGAACTCTCTACTGGTTGAGCTGCATCAGGTTCCATCTATTTTTTAAAAAACAACTAAACCCGTTCCTCTTTAAGGAGTCTTTTAAGGCCATACTGCCTATGGCCGAACAATAGGTTTTGATTAACTTTTTCTGTCGTGAAGATGTCTTCTTTTTATCTAATTTTTTATTGTAAAGTTTTTTTTTAATATGTTGTAAGATGCCCAGAGTTGGAAAATATCCCAGATGGGCAGGATATAAATATAATGAATAAATAAAATAAAAATAGATGAATAAATACATTTTCAGGATTTTTAGAAATGTAGAGATACCAGCTGTTGTTGTTACAAAATCTGGAAACCAAAATAGATTTTAAAATGCATGAAAGCAACTGGACCTATTTTTTGAGCAACTAGAGAAATAGATATAGGTCTTGATTTATTTGTAGATCTATAATGGCAACATTTCCAGCCATTCTAAGACTTATTTCAGATGACAGTTTGGCCATATTAGTCCATGGCAATCACCATTCAAATTGCTGCTAATCCAAATGGCAAAACTGGGAACTAACATGATGTGGCAGAATGGCGTAGTTGAAAAGTCTGGCCATTTCACGAAACCCCTACTTAAATTACTTCTTTTCTTTTGGTAGTTTCTGTTCTTCTTCTGATTTAACACTCCTGCACTAAAGCAGCAGGTAGGAAACAGCTCTGCAGGCAAACTGTGTAGTACTGAATGTCCGGGAGAAGAAAACTATTTATGGATTTTTCACAAAGGCAATAGGAGATTTTGCAATTATTTTAGCACAAGTAGGATGAAACTGGCACCCTATATACCCCCAAGATCCCATACTTGTCTTGTCTTATACATTTATTAATATAAATACTTTAATCCGTAAATTGGATTAGATTCTTCAGTTTCTCTATCCTCCACTTTGTTACAGTCATGACTATATATGAGTACAGCAAGGCATTCTGTTTCGAAACATATGGTCTCATTTATTGTTCCCATGCTTCTGGAAACGCATACACATCCTTCCCTCCATAATAACTGTATCATTTTAGCACTTGTAGCTGGTTTTAGCTTTCTTACTTGCAACTCACATGCGTACATTCATTAAAAACGATTGAAAATGTGAGAAAGTATAAAGCAAAAAAAAGTGTTGAAAAGATATTTGCATTTAAGGAACGTGCTAGATGGCATTTAAAAATAAAGGAAATTGTGTGTTTTTAATTCACTAAAGTTGAAAACAAAGGAGCAGAGAAAAGGATAGATTGTATACTAAGAAAGTAACAATAAATCTGTGTAATGGAGCTCCATCAAAGGGATGCTGGGAGCTGTTGTTTGTGGGATGTAGCTAGTTATACAGCTCAGGTTCCCTTTTACCTTACTGGCCCAAATCTTCATCATGAACAACAAAAATGCCTTATTATCGTCATTCTGAACACCTAGCACATTATTTTCTCTGTTATATTAATTTCACCTTTCATTTTGGTTAACAATATGATGGCCAAATCAAGGTCTTTTTCTCACCAGAAAATATGTGCCTGAAAATCAGGTAACCAAACTTTATAATTTTCTCAAACAGCACAAAGCCAAATAAGAGCATGTGATTTTGGCCTGAGTCTGTGGATGTCTATTACTTTTAATAGGCAACCGTAGAGCCAATTCCAAAGTAAGAATCATGGAACACCTACATTAGGTTGATCACATATCTTTAAAAAGGTTTTCAAAAGCAGGGCACACACAAGCAGAGCGTTTTTTCAACCAAGGAATGGGAAAGTTTGACACAGTTATTGGGGACACTGCAATTTGGGGATTGAGGTCTGAGAAAAGAAGCATAGCTTCACTAACACATTGGATATAATTCATTAATGCAATATATTCTGGAGCTGTTGTACGGTGATGTTATTTTGACAAGAAATGTCCATGTTTTCCAATCTGTCTTGAAGTACTGTACGTTCTTTGATATATAGATCTATTTTACTCCTTTGCAGCTTATAAAAATGATACAAACAACATGAAGGAATATGTTACAACAACTTCGTTGGCTGCCAGTCTATTTCTAGACATAATTCAAAGTGTTGGTTTTGAACTAAAAAGACCTAATTACTTGAGTCCAAACCACCTGAAATACCATTTTTCTTCAGACAAATCTTTTCTTAGTAGCTGGCTCCCTCAGAGTTTAGTTCTTAAAGGTGAGGCTTCTGTTATTTTTCAGCTATTGTTTGTTTTAATATAAGATGACTTGAGCCGCCTGAGAAAAAAGGCAAGATATAAATATTTTAAATAAATAAGTAAACAGAAGCGGTGGCTGAATAAAGGTTTTCCAATAACTTAATAGACTCATCATAAGAAATTATACAGGCCTAAGCATTTTTTGTAGGGTCTGCTAGAGGCTTAGCGGTTAAGATGCTGAACTTGATGACTGGAAGGTCAGCAGGTCAGCGGTCGAGACCCAAGTGCTGCACGATGGTGTGAGCTTCCATCTCTGTCCCAGCTTCTGCCAGCCTAGCAGTTTGAAAGCAAGAAATTGCAAGTACTATAGGTAAATAGGTACCACTTTAGTGGAGGGTAAACAGCATTCTGTGCACTCCGATGTCTAGTCATGCCGCCACGTGTCCACAGAAACGTCTGCAAATGCAGACTGCGCTAGCTCTTTGGCTATAAACAGAGATGAGCACTGAACCCTAGAGTTGGATGTGACTGGCTTTCGAGCAAGGGCAACCTTTACTTTTACCTAAGCATTTTTCATTATGATTTTGTCTCTCCTCCAAAAATATTAATTTCCTAAACATTAGGGCCAGATGAGAGATCAAAAAGTAAACACTTCACTTTATTCTGCTATAATTGCCACTAGATTTCTGTAAATGGTTCTAGTGGTGTAATTAAAGCAGGACTATGAGAGGAAGTTGAGGGCCTTACATAGCAGAATTAGCAAGGTTGGTTTCTAACATTTCAAAGTTGCCAAAATAATACACATTACTGTGTAAAATGTCATACACATTACTCTGTAAAATGTCAGATGTGTCCATAAAAGTGCACGTTAAATACCGCTTGATAATTTAAAAACTGCTGTAAGATACTATTACTTCTTCTTCATCATCCTCACCCTTGTCATCATCATTTCCTGCTGTTTAAAGCTTACACTTTTCTGTCATGACAACAGATTCAACTGTGCCATTGTGTGTTGCATAAACAAAAAGAAAATATTCTTCATGTAACAGGCCAGAGAAGAGTTGGAAAGAATTCATAATTGGGGGGCGGGGGGGGGGGAGGAGTTTATGTTGTTAGTAATGATGCCACTGATGACTCTTATAACAGGATTTTTAAACTCCTGGTTTCTTCCTCTCTCTCTCCTATGGCCACAAGGCTGGAAAGATCAGGATGATTAGCCAGTTCTTCTATCCTTGCTCTCTGTGTGTCTAGACAAAGTTCACTGGGTGTATTTGTTCAAGTTATAGAGAGTCAAGGATGAATGATATGTTCCCTGTATCACTCATGGCTGGAAGCAAGGAATTTCACAGGACAGCCTAAATTGGGTTGGCAACCTACATACCTGTCAAGTTTTGGGAAATTTTTTGTCAAACCCCCATATTTTACACTCTTTCCTGCCATCATCCCATATTAGTTAGACTGCAATTAGACTGGAGTTAGACTGGAAGTCAGCACAGGATAAGCATAGCTGTCCAGTTTCCCGTATTGGATGGGAAATTTCCCTTGACAGAAATTTCCCGAAACTTGATAGGTATGCCTACGGGCCACAGCACCAAATAATCCATCCCCCGCCCTCGCTCCAACCACTGCCGCCGCCACTGCTGGAAGAATTTACAGCTGCTGTAAACGTGTTTATGACAGCATTTATGGCAAGAGTACCACCATTCTGGCCCCCTCAACTGTCTGAGGGAGAGTGACCCAGCCTCTGTCTTAAAAAGGTTGCTGACTCCTGGCCTAAATCAAGACAAATGAGGAATTCGTCCTCACTAGATTTGGGACAGACAATGGCTGAGTGTTAACCTCTTGCCCTATCTGTATATCTCCCATCCACACACATCTATTCACTTCTTCCAACATGATCCTGTCTTATGTGGGATGCTACAACCAGATGTAATACCAGAAACTTCAGGGGGGAAATGGTTTGGGAGAAACAGGTGGGGGGGGGGAATGTTAAGTGACAGAAAGTGTTAGATTGCCTTGTTGCTGCATTCAGGGCTTAACTTTAAGCCGCCACCCCTCAGTTGTCAAGTGTAGCTTGGCTTTTAAATTGTATTTTATTTAGATTATTTGTTCAGAAATAAAAAAATAAGGGCTCTTAACAAATTCTTCACTGTACATTAGTTAAGAATGCTGATAGCTAACTGTACAGAGAATGGTATACAAACATTGTTTGTGCATATTTAATAAATGTAATGTAAATTACTTAAATATACTCATTTAAGTAATGAGTCAGACAAGTTGCACAACCCAATCATATTCCGAAACTCAATGCAAAGTTATACCCTGAATTCTCTTTTGGCCACAGCCTCTGGCTTGCAGTGTTCTGGATGCTACACCTCATCTCCATTTATTTATATTTTCTCATGATTGCTCTCACTGAGAAGCAATAAAGACAAATAATAGACAATCTGAGATATGTTATCAGGGATCAAAAAAGCATTGCAGTTTTTCCCTCCTTTGCAATCACAGAGTTTTCATCCCACCCTCCATTTCTTTCGCTTGTGTTATATAAAGGAATGCAGCATGCCATCATATTTTATACTGGTGCAAATGTAATGTAATCATTTCTCCAAGGTTTCCAGACACTGAAAGTGCTTTCTGAGTTGACAGCTCCAAATATTTTCCTTCTCAGCTAGAGAAGATTTAGGCAAGAAGAAAGTTTAATATCTCAATGAACAGGAACAAATAAAAAAATGTGATGTTATAGCAGATTTTTGTCAACAAGTATGTACAGTACAGAAGTTGGGCATAGCAAATGCAAAAAGAAAAAAAGAAAAGAAAAGAATTCTATAAACACATGGAAGAGAAATTGATTACCAAAGAGACCAATTCTTCTCTCATTTCTTAGTTTGGTATATTGTGAAAGACATCTAGAAGTCATATTCATTTCTATTTGCCTAGTGTATAAATTTTACATTAAACCTCCTTACATTTCTGAGGCTGGAACAGCACTGTCAATGCAAATTGCTGAAGGAACAAAACAAGTTAGACAACTCAAGATATATTGCACCAAAAGATAGCTAAATTATTTTTGACACATGGGCCAGAAAATACCCTGTCTGTAAAAGTACAACCAAAACAAACCAAATAACTAAGGATTTGTTGCCGTTTAATAATACCATTTAATATAAGGTGCCTGAGGCAGTTGTCTCACTTTGATAATAGGGCTAGACCTGCTGACCCCCCTCTCATGGCCTAGTCATTCTAGGTTAAACTCAAAGAGAGATATAAATGATTTTCATGAATGGGATGACATACTAATCTCTATTACTTCTTCAAATGTTCTTTTTTAATATCTAAGTGGAATGGAACAATCAGGCTTTAGCCTCAGAACTTACCCCACCACCACTTTCGCCATGTTAGGACCCAAACCTAGAATTTGAAATGCTAGTAAGGACAAATTGCTGAATAACCACCATGGGTTGCTTCATAGAACGGGGAAAGGCAACCTACAATTTTCCATGGGGCGGAGTGGAGGTGATAAAGTATCCGCAAGTAATAATGATTGTTCATATTGTACAGCTCTTCGAGCATGTTCTGATTGTCCTGGTACAATTGCAGTGTTTTCCTATGATTAATACAGGATATGATATCACTTGTGCAATCGAATTCTTTAAATGTCTAATTGAGAGCAATTCCTGGAGGCCAGAAACAATTGGCACATATGTAAAAAGAATTCTGGCACTATGGTTTATAGGATTTATTCCCAATATGTGTGCATTGGGATGCAGTTGGAGTAGCCCTTTGACAAAAAACAACAACCAAAAACAAACAAACAGCAAAGATGATAGTTTACATATTTACTTCCTCTCTCTCAGTATAGGGATTCAAGGCAATAAATGATAGCTTAAAAATACATGTTTAGTATCACAGTAAATTAAGAGACTAAATCAGCAAATAAATGAGAAAAGAGAGATAAACATTGACTATCTGTGCAGATGTTTCCACATTTCTTTATTAATGAGGTAGTTGAGACTTATAATGCATGTAGATTTTAATTCATGTGTTCACCTGCATGGTGTCTGTGTTATAAAGGAGTTGCTTATGCCAATCTGCGCAAATGTAGCAGTGTCCCTGACTGAGCCAGATGTGAATTCAATCCATAATTCTCAGTACCCAAAGGGCTTCGAGAATTTACTTTTACTTTTTCGTCTTCTGTTGAATGACAGATGTGATATTTCAGTGCAGGGCCGTAGCCAGGATTCTAGATTGGGGGTGGGGATTTTCAGGAGGAGCAAAAAAATTTCAGGTTGGGCAACAATGTCACACTCACATATTGGCATCCTGAGTGGGTTGGGGGTGGTGGCGGGCTGTTAGCTCATGAGGGTTTTCACCCACACACCGCCTCCTGGCTACAGCCCTGTTTCAGTGCCATATTGCTTTCAAAGTATGGCTTGATGATAGAATTAAAAGATATTTGGCCAGGTCATTTGAGATCCAGTAATCCCATAAAAGGAAACTACAGCATTATTTTTGTTTGTAGGATACATATCAATGCAGAAAACATTACAAAGTAGGTGTGTAATATTATGAAGTAGAAAACAGATGAACAGTTACAGTTTACACCACCTGGAATATCACTAAGGAAGCAAATTTTCATCTCTCCAGCTGGCAGGTGAATGCAAAATGAACTTCAGGTATCTAAAGGCATTTTTGAAAGGCTGTAGTGTGAATTTTTTAAAAAAAGCTACATCTTCTGTTTTACTATAATAATCTTACACTATATTATATGGTACCATGTAATTAAGAGATTGTATCAGCTCAGCATAGTCTTGTCTCAGCATAATTGTCTCCCACTGCTAGAGACAGGGAAAGTATTAGTGGTTATTTGCACAACAGAAGGCTCTGTTCTTGAGACATGTTCTGGCTGACAAATTGGTTGGAAACAATAACTGTATTAATAATGCCACTATGAGCTATTGTCAAAGGGTTATAAACACAGGAGGGAATGATGGTCGCTCATAGCATTACATTGCCTTCTTACTTAAAAGCCCAAATCTGTACCTATCATGGTCTTGGAAGAAAGAATTAAATGATCTCTGTGATTTTAGGACTAAACCAGTTAAATGCCTTTGGTACTATTAAAAATTGCAAGGTTTTGAAAAACAACCCCAAATATTTGGCGTGGAGCACCCAATCTATTTTAAAAACCTAGTATAGGATGCAGAAGGCCTTTAACCATTTGCTAATTTTGGTCCCTGTCTGAATGAGGTTCCTTGCATCTCTTAGAGGAAGTTGAAGTGGTCTGTTTTGCACTTAAAAGGTCGTTATTTATTACTGTGATCTGTTTTACCAGTCAGTTGAGTGATCCTTCTTTTCACACTGATCAATGTTTCATCTCCAGTGATAAGCTCCTATGCAGATCTTTAGCTTGCTCCAATTTGTCCTCTTTCTGAAGAATGACACTCCCCTTTCAGCCCCCTTCTCCAACTTTTCCCTTGGTCATCACTCAGTGGGCTATGGCAACTTTATTTTTTTAATTAAATAAAGCTGATATAGTGTAACAACATCTACCTCAAATGATACAGTTAACACTGCCAAAGCAGCACTACATCAATAGGCAAATATATTAAAAACTTTAAAATTATATCAATGAAAATTAAGGGAGGACATTCCTCCATTGTCCATTTCAATAGCATATCCCACTAAATAAGTCACAGTGTTGTCATCTAGATAACACTTATACAAAGCAACAGGATTTGGGTTAAAAGTATCAAATTTTCTATGTATTTGTAGTGGTTGTGTCTAAATATTCTGTAATGTAGATTCATCTTCAAAGCAATTTAAATTATTTATACCATTACTGTATAAGTGGATATTCCCTATATCAAGCTATTTCTCCCAATGGCGATTGTAAAGTCCCAGCAGAATTAGAAGACATATTCCAAATGAATGCATGCAGACGAAAAGCAAAAAAGGGCTGCAAGTAGGCATGATGTAACATACCATCTCATAGTATCTGTAAATAAATAAACACAGAAATAATGTGTTCAAAAGTGCTGTTAATGCTCATGTTCTGAGATAAGGCAGACTTGTATTATGTGAGTTTTGGGGCATTTTCTGACCCAAGGGAAGACAGCAGTTTATTACAGAATATAAAAATGCCTCATGTCTAGATTAATGTTAGTGAGTAGAAAAATCAAGGTTTCTTCCAAACTTGAAGACATGTGGCAGAATAAAAGTAAAATGAAATGAAAAGAAATAAGATAAAATGCATTTGTATGGTGGGATGTTTCTTGACCTCAGTGAATATTGGCATCTCACAACACATCTTAATATGTTACAATAGTCAGGACAAAATAGTGTCCCATTACAATTAATAAAAAAAGAAAAGAAAATAATGTGTTTGTTGGGTCTTGAGGTCCCACGTCTTATGATTTGATTATATGCATTAAGATACCTAGTTTAGGTTATGTACTCCCTGTTCTTTATCCATAGATACATATTTTGGCTGTTATCTCGATTATGGCAATATATTTGTCTGGAAATTAAAGAAAGCATTGGCTCAGAAGCAATGCTGTAGCAACTTTGTACAGAACATTCCAATGGAGGTGTGGGAGAACACACAAGGCACTCTTCTTTTTGCACCACCATCACCTTGCTGCAAGGCAGGTGAGATAATACAGAGGTTCATTGAGTGCATACCACAACATGACTGCTATAGTGGTGCTACCCATTTCGTATGCTTCCGGATGCAGAGCAATGGGATTTTTGCATAGCAATTAATTCTTGAAGTATGAGTGCTTTTAAAGATTTACAGAGTGGGTAATAGATAGATAGATAGATAGATAGATAGATAGATAGATAGATAGATAGATAGATAGATAGATAGATAGATAGATAGATAGATAGATAAACACATGGCAAGTTTCAATTATTGGGTCAGTGGCTCAAGTGGCTAAGACGCTGATTGGGAGGCGGAAGGTCAGCAGTTCGATTCCCGAGTACTGCAGGATGGAATGAGCTCCTGTCTTTGTCCCAGCTCCTGCCAACCTAGCAGTTGGAAAGCAAGACTCTGCAAGTAGATAAACAGGCACCACTTCGGTGGGAAGGTAACAGCATTCTGTGCACTCCGGTGTCTAGTCATGCCTGCCACATGACCATGGAAACGTCTGCAGAAGCAGACAGCGCTGGCTTTTCGGCTTTGAAACAGAGATGAGCACTGAACCCTAGAGTCGGATACAACTGACTTTTGAGCAAGGGAAATCTTTACCTTTACTATGTTGTTGCACAACCCCACCTGCACAACAGGAATTACTACATTAGCAAATTGCTTGCTGATTAAAAAACTGCCTTTACCAATTTCAGGGCACAAATTGCTTTGTCTCATTCTGTGCAAGCTGTAAAGGTAAAGATCACTCTTGCTCAAAAGCTAGTTGTTTCTGACTCTAGGGTTTGGTGCTCATGTTTGTTTACAGCCAAAGAGCCAGCGCTGTCTGCATCTGCAGATGTTTCCCTAGTCATGTGGCAGGCATGATTAGACACCGGAGCACACAGAATGCTGTTACCTTCCCACCAAAGTGGTACCTATTTATCTACTTGCAATTTCTTGCTTTTGAACTGCTAGGTTGGCGGGAGGTGCAAGCTGTACATACCTCGAAACAGAAGAAGGAATTCTTTAAGCTGTAGCAATCTGCCATTGCTGTATTAGTCCTGTTGTGGAGGTGGAGCTCTGCAACAGGATGCTATTGATGGATAGAAGGGCTCCTGCCCCTTTGGGGCAGCAGAGACATCCATTGATTGTATTTCATTTTTATGTGATCTTTCTATTAAGCAATAACACTTGAGGCAGCTTACAAACATCGTTGAAAACAAGTTAACCCATGTGAAAAAAATTACCTTTCTTCAAAGCAGTATAAATGCAAACTGATTATAGCTCTGAGAAAACATTCAACATCCTGGGGACAATGTTCAAAAATCTATGATTCTCTAAAACAGGGGTGCCCAAATTTTTCAGGCCACAGGGCAGCCATGTGGTTCAGGGGCCCGGTTACTATGACCTGTGGGCTGGATCTGGCCCCCGACACCAATTCATCCAGCCTGCGAAGCCCTCGTTGCTCCTGGAAGCAGAAGTAAAACTTGCCCGTACAGGCATGTTTCACATCCACTTCTGGGAGCAATGAGGGTTTTGTGGGCTGGATGAATTGGTGTCAGGGGCCACATCTGGCCCATGGGCCATAGTTTGGGCACCCCTGCTCTAAAAGCTCAATAAACACTGTGGCAGTACACAAATGTGCCAAGACTCTACTTTTAAAAAATAAAGTACAGTAAAACCCCTACTTACGAAAAAAAAGTTCTGTAGGATTTTGCTTAAATCAGTTTTTTATGTTGCTCGAAGCAAACCCATGGGGGGGATTTTTTTTTTTGCGTAACTCAAAGTAGACCCATAGGAAAAATGAAAATTTTATGTAACTCAAAGCAAATCCATAGGAAATTGTGTACATCAGGACATGGTTTTAGCACAAAATAATTACGTAAGTCAAATTTTATGTAACTCGAGGCATATGTAAGTTGCAGTTTTACTGTAGACAATGTTAGGCTTAATTGCGCTGTCACAGAACTCACGACAAAGAACCTGTTGGCATCTTAAATAAATGAACAGTTTCTATTTAGCCTATAACTTCATGGATGGTTGTCCATTTCATCCAACGTATAATGGAGAGAGGTAATTCCTTTGATCATGAAAATATGTTTTATCTTCTGTATTTCTTTTAGTGCAAGCAGCATGGTGAATGGTTGTGTGTGTGTGTGTGTGTGTGTGGGGGGGGGGCTCTAGATCTTCTTGACCTGCAATACCCAGCATCTGTCACCATTGGCTATGCTGGCTAGGGCTGTTCAGAGCACAGGCCAGCAACATTTCTGTCCAATTGAAAATATAGCTGTCGATTATATCTAGCCAACTTGAGATCAGCAGCTGCCAATATTGTTAAGCAAGATTCATCTCTGTCCTTGTCATTCCCAGGATTGTCTCCAGCTGTCACGTTATCCTTTGCACTGGCTTCACTATCTTGGCAATACTCTGTCATTGCACCAAGGCAGCAATCTCCACATCCTTTCTTTCCTTTGTGCCTAGTTATTGCAGTCAATTAAGGCTGCCTGTTATCCTGTAATGTATTAATCCTGACAACAGCACTGTGGAAGGAAGAAGCCTATTATCCCTATGTGAAAGAGAGAAACTCATTACCCTACCATTCCTCCAACAGGAATTGAGGCACAGGGAAAAATAATGATTTGCCCGAAGTCATCCTAAAAATCCATGGCAGAACAGTGAATAAAATTAAAGACTCCTCCAGACTAGACCCAAATCAGGATTCGTGAACATAAGACACTGTGACAGCCTTCTTCAACCTGCTGCTTCCTGGAAGGATAAAATGACAAATCCCACCATCCCCCACGGTCCTATTGGCCGAAGATGGTGGGGCTGTAATCCAAAACATAAGAGGCATCAAGTTGATGGAAGCTGCTCTTTGAACTCCCCAGGATGGTGTGTGGCATCCTTCCTCCTCTTGTGCTGTATCTGAATCCGAATATTGGTGATCCTCATGGCGATCAACCATGAAGACTGTCCTGAGAATATAATGCAGTGGCCTTCCATTGGCCTTCCGCATCACAGCATGACACCTGTACCACTGATCCAGCTCCGTGAGTCACTTTCTGGTCCTGAGCCCCTTTGGCACACAAAGTCCTCATCAGCCCCAGGCCAGTATTGATGAAGCTGCTGCCCTCCATCAAGATGGATTCAAATAGGATTTAATTCACTTGGAGATCATCATCCTTCCCTGTGGACTTTGCCACCCAAGGCTGTTAGTCCTCAGGGTTGTCAGGTTTGTTAGCCACAGCCTCATGATTGGTACTGAGTTGCTGGCAGTATGGTCTACTCTATTACCATAGCAGGATAACTTGGCCAGACTAGTATCTTTATAGCAGGAGTGCCCAAACTACACCCAGGGCCCACATCTGGCCCCTGATGCCAATTCATCCAGCCCATGAAGCCCTCGTCGCTTCCACTTCATGGGCTGGAGGAATTGGCATCAGGGGCCAGATCCGGCCCCTGGGTCATAGTGACCAGCCCCCTGAACCACGTGACTGGCCCATGGCCCAAAATGTTTGGGCACCCCTGCCTTTTAGCAATCCAAATTACTGAATTACCAGGTGTAACTGCACGTAACAGTCCAGTGCTAGGCTGAGGGAAGGTAGCTAAAATAGAGAAGAGGGGGAGTTAAACTTTCTTTGACTGCTACTGGGTTTTCTGCTCCATACTGCACTACCACACCTATATTTTCCTTTTTCTGCAGGGGACCAAAATGCTTATTTCCATTTATGGATACATTTTTCGGCACTGAAGGAAGGATAAGAGTGTGACTGTTTCAAGAATGCATGTGATCGTTTGGGCCTCACCACAAATGTTCAGAAAACCAAGGTGCTTGCACAACCTGCCCTAAGGACAGCCCTTCCAGAGTTCAGTATTACTATCTCAGATTCAACACTGGAACAGGTAAATCATTTTTCTTACCTTGGTAGTATCCTGTCTAAAAACTGCACCTGTGAACATGATGTGGTGAAGAGAATCGGTGCTGCCCATTCTGCCTTTGGTCGTCTATCACACCGGGTCTTCATGAACAAAGATTTAACAGTTCATACAAAGTTCATGGTATATCAAGCTGTTGTTACCTCAATGTTATTGTATGGCTGTGAAACATGGACCCTCTATCACCAAGACATCAAAAAGCTTGAGCGCTTTCACCAACAGAAGCTAAGGTCCATCTTGAATATCAAATGGGATGACTATGTCACCAACACCGCATTTCTCAAGAAGGCACATGTAAAAAGCATTGAAGCTTCCATCACAGGTCATCATCTTAGATAGATAGGGCATGTCCACCGTATGGACAGTTCCAGATTTCCTTGTCAATTTTTTTATGGGGAATCTAGCTCTAGTACAAGAGCTTGTAGAGCTCCTTTGAATCATTATAAGGACCAGCTGAAACAAACCATGAAGGTGTCAGGTATCAACCCACAAACCTGGAAAGCAGCAGCCATAGGTTGCCCACTTTCGCAACAAACCATCTCTGCTGCTACCAATCACTTTGAAAGAGAACAGTGCAAACATGAAGAGGCTAAGCGACAAGCACAGAAGCTTTGTCAAACTCAACTATGCCCTCCACCATCTATTCAGTGCGATGTGTATGTCCACATATTTCATGCCAGGATCGGTTTATTGAGTCACCAGAGACACATGCATCAACTGTGAAAATGACTTCCACATATGACGACGTATGTGTGTGGTCTTCTATTGTGTGTGAATATGAGATAGAAAGACTGAGAGAGAGAGAGAAAGAGGAAATGAAAGGAATCTTGGAGAGTGATGAGTAGGGAAAAGCATTCTTTTCCATGTTGTTTCTCAGCTTCAAATCTCATTCTTCAAGCAACTGAGATTTACTTCCTTGTGTCCGTAATATGTATTACAATGAAATCCTATACAGATCAATTCACCAGTAACTTTAATTTAGCTCACCTAGGTTTCCTCCCAGGTAAGTTGTAAGAATTGTGAGAGAGCCAGAGTTGTGGAGTGCTGGACTAATACTCAAGAGACCTGGGTTCTAATCTTCACGCAGACAGAAACTCATGGGGAAGGAGTGTTAAAACCACTTCATAAATAGTTCATATATCTTGAAAACCCTATTGGGAGCCAGTGTAATATAAGGGATGTAGCATTAGACTAGGACTCAGGAGAGCTGGATTCAAATCCCATTTGTCATGGAAAATCAGTAGAGAGAAGCAGTGGTAAAAACCAGTCCTTAAATATCACACATACCTGGAAAATCACATAGGATTGTCCTAAGGCTCCGAAGACGACGACAGTGGTGTTGCCGCGCACTCCCCGCCCCCTCCACCGTCGGGGAGATAAAAGGGAGCCTTCCGTGGCTCGGAAGGCTCTGAAGACGCCGCCGGCGGTGTTGCCGCGCTCTCCCCGCCCCCTCCACCGACGGGGAGATAAAAGGGAGCCTTCCGCGGCCTGGAGGGCTCTGAAGACGCCGCCACCGGTGTTGCCGCGCTCTCCCCGCCCCCTCCACCGGCAGGGAGATAAAAGGGAGCCTTCCGTGGCCCAGAAGGCCCTGAAGAACGTTACTACTATGAGCCACTGTGTTCTTCTGGTTCCTTTATCAACCTGGAGGATGACTCGGGCAGGTGACTGTGACTTTAGCATTTTTGTGGTGGCCTTGCCGTACCTGGACATGTGGGGCTCTGGATAGAGGTTTTCCCTTTTGTCTTGATATTTCGCGATTTGATATTGTATCATTGTGATTATTGCTTTTTTGTAATTGTATTGATTAATTATTGTGTTTTTGTACCATTATATTGTAATAGTATGTATGTTAATATGTTGTTAGCCGCTTGGAGTCGGCTGTGGGTTGAGTAGAGTGGGATATAAATTTGATAAAATAAATAAAAATAATAAATAAATAAGTCAGATGTGATAGCATATTGCAACAACAAAAGTGCACTAGTAGCTGGAGTGTATTGGATGTGCATGTGTCTTGCATAATGCGTGCCTACTTCATATCATAAGGATGTGGAAGGTGGGAGCAAGAGAAAAGACTTTGAAGGTTTGGACAAGAGAAAAGACTTTGGAGGTCAAAAAAGATCTCTCTTTGAAAGCTGTTATCATCTCAGCAGGTTCTTTAAGAACACAGTTACAGTACTTCTGTGTTTATCCACCTCCTGAAATTTCATGACACACTTTTACTTGTGTCCGTACACTGAGATCTGCATTCTATGGAAGACTAGCTTCAAGGAGATGCTGTCAAATATGCAATTAGAGAGCCTACAAGCCAGAGCCAGTAGGATTTGCAAAATAATATGGCAACAAAGGGCAGCTCACTGGTGAAGCATCTGCAGGGTTGGGATTTCCACCATAAAGATCATATCAAAGTTAAGGGAAAAAGTAGTTTCTCCCCTGATTTCAGATTAGAAAGCAGGCAGTGGCTTAGTGGTTAAGACACTGAACTTGATGACCGGAAGGTCAGCAGGTCAGCAGTTCAAGACCCAAGTGATGCACGATGAAGTGAGCTCTTGTCTCTGCCCCAGCTCCTGCCAACCTAGCAGTTCAAAAGCAAGAAATGGCAAGTAGATAAATAGGCACCACTTTGGAAGGAAAGGTAACAGTGTTCTGTGCACTCTGGTGTCTAGTTATGCCTGTCATATGACCATGGAAATGTCTGCAGATGCAGATAATGCTTGCTCTTTAGCTATAAACAGAGATGAGCACTGAAGCCTGGAGTCGGATATGACTGGCTTTCAAGCAAGGGCAACCTTTACCTAATCATTTTCATCTACAGCAAGAGTTCCCAACCTTTTTATGCTGCAGGCCTGACCATGTCCCCAGACAGCTATGCAGGCTGGCCCTGCCCCCCGAAGCGGAAGTAAATGCGCCCGCTTCTGTGATTATGACAGCCACATGCATATTTACGGCTGGTGTAAATGCATTTACCCATTCACAGGCATGTTTTACAGCTGTCATAAACACATCCACTTCCAGGTGCAGTGGCGGCAGACCACATGAAATGGTGCCATGGACTGGGTCCACCCCACGGGCCATAGGTTGGGAACCCCTGATCTACAGGGAAAGAGTGACCCCAGCTCAGTGACAGACCCTGTTGACAGGCAACCTTTTGGACTACAATTTTCAGAATCCTACAACTAGCATGGCCAGTGACTTTCTCCTTTCTGGTGACAGAGTATATACTATGCATGAAGGTCCCTGATTCTGTCTTTGGAATCTGGATTTGAAGGTGACAGGAAAGGTATTTGCCTAATTAGTAACCAGAATTAACTGGTTACAAATGATGAGTTACCGTATACTTGACTATAAGTCGTCCCGAATATAAGTCGAGGTATCTAATTTGGACCTCTAAAACTATGAAAATTGATTGACCCAAGTATAAGTGGAAAATGCAGCAGCTGCTAGTGAGTTTCAATAGTTAAAATACATGAAAATACAGTAAAATTAATTAATTTAGACATTTGTGTGGGTATGTTCTTGAGTGTTTACATTTATTTATTTATTTATTTATTTATCGAATTTATACTGCTGCCGCCTCGCCGAGGCGACTCTGACCCAAGTATAAGTTGAGTCCCATTTTGGACCTTATTTGAGGGGCTGAAAACCCCCGACTTGTACTCGAATATATAGGGTACTTCCTTTTTCTGTAATGAGGTATAACTATATTACATTACAATTGTGAATTTAAAAGGGATAGTTTCACTCTTTTCATGGTCTAGCTATAACCTGTGTAATCTATATCTTGGATACCTGTGAGTCATTATTCAGCTAGGAGTCTGCGCACCGGTAGACATCTCCACAATGATATTCTGCACATGCAAATGCACTTGAGAAACATACCTGTCAAGCGCAGCTCCAGAGATTACGGGACCTGCGTAGAACGTTTCTGCGCAGGTCTGTTCTACTCATGCGTAAAAGCCTTCTATGCATGCATAGAAGGCTTTTACACATGCGTAGAAGGCATCTACGCATCCCCTTCTGCACAGAAGCCTTCTACGCATGCGTAGAAGGGTTCTACGCATGTGTAGAAAGGACCTGCGCAGAAGGGATGTGCAGTAACTCCTCCCCCCGCTGCCAAATTACGGGGTAGCGGCAGCTCCAGGCGGGAAATGGAGAAAATCGGCTTGGAAATACGGGAAATCCTGGCCAACCCGGGATACTTGACAGGTATGTTGAGAAATCAAGCCCACCTGCATGTAGATTTTTAGTCATTTGGATATCACATCTCCCGCTGGCTAGACGGACCATGACGTGTGCCCCTTGCTTTCCCCTTTCCCCAGGGATTTGACAGAGGACACTTTGGTGAGTTTTAGTCCTGGCCTAACATCATTGACAAGTGATGGGCAACACTGCCTAGTTAAACCTCTCAAGCCCCCGCACCTTGACAAGGCTAGTGGGGGTGTATAATCTATAGCCTCACTAAATTAACTTACCCAGATCTTGAGCATACCTGTCAAGTATCCTGGATTGGTCGGGATTTCCTGTATTTCTGCGCTGCTTCCTCTACTTTCCCACCGCCATCCCATAATTTGACCGGTGGGGAAAGTAGGTACTGTGCATGTGTATATGCGCAGAACCCTTCTGCGCATGCGCAGAACGGTTTTGCACAGGTCCCGTATTTTCCAGAGCCGCGCTTGACGGGTATGAGTTTGGGTAAATTAGGTTTTTTAACTACAGCTGCCAGAATCTCCTCAGCCAGATAGTATGTTGTATGTAGAATCTTGCCGAGTTTTACATTTTAACCTGTAAACTGGTCAGGGTAGTGCTTGGACTAATGTTGAAGTATATAAATCCAATCCAATCCAATCTATCACAGTTAGGCTAGGCCCATTTGAATCGATGAAATTTAGAAACATTAACTCACCAAATCCCCACTGACCCCATGGGTCTATTCTAGTGCAATTTTCTATGTTAAGCATGAGAATTATGGCCACAGGCTGGGTTTGGACTTTGCAAAGCCATGTTGTTTTCCGGCAACAGCATAATGATGCAAGCTCACAAAATCTGGCACACTGCCTTGCACACGTGCACAGTGACACTGCAATTTAATTTAAATATTGCATTATGTTCTGGGTGGGTACTGATGAAGTAATGTGATTTAATTATTGAACAACTGTGTGTATGCAGTTATGTTTCTGACAACATTTTCTAATCTTTGTCTGCGGGATTAGAGAGAGAAGAGAGCTTGTGGGGAGTTGCTTGCTTTTTGATGCACTGCATATTCTGAACTGTCAGTGACTGAAATATTATCAGAATGATGAGCTTATAGAAAGAACTTAAGTAGATTACAAGGAAAGGAGGGACATTAAACACATAGGAAACCCCACTTAACTGATCCCTGTTAAAGGGATAGAGTTGATGCTAGGATTGCCTTTGGTTTTACACAAGGATCCACGGACTGTGTATTTGTCCTTCTAAACTTTAGATCGTAAAGGAATAGAGGGGATTTTCGTTAGGTATAGGTCTCATGATCTAGGGTGCTTAAATATTGCCATCAGACTGGATTCCAGGCTTGGATGCTTTATGCATGTTGGCCTGGCACTTTCCATTTATTTTTTTTATCATGGTAAAAGTTGCCATTGTTTGAAAGCCAGTCATATCCAACTCTAGGGTGTAGTGTTCATCTCCCTTTACAGCCAATGAGCCAGTGCTGTCTGCATCTGCATATGTTTCCATGGTCATGTGGCAGGCATGACTAGACACGGAACGCTGTTTACCTTCCAACCAAAGCGGTACCTATTTATCTACTTGCAATTTATCTACTTGTTAGGTTGGTGGGAGCTGGGACAGACAAGAGCTCACTCTGTTGTGCAACACTCAGATCTCGAATGCTGACCTGACCTTCCAGTCATCAAGCTTAGCATCTTAACCACTAAACCATTGCAGTCCTTTGCAGGGCCACCATCAGGGCAGTACTAACAGTACTGCCATATAGGGCCTGGAGCTGACAGGGGCCCTGTTGCGACAGAGAAAAGAGAGAGTGAGAGCAAAATAAACATTGTCCTATTATTACCCTTGTTCTGTAATTTCATTCTTTACCCTAGAATTGCAGTGAATGTATTAGGGACTCCAGTTTATGCATTTGCCTTAAGTACAAAGTTTGCTAGTTACAGCTTCACTGCAGTATGTCTCCATGTCAGAGCCCGGCACCAGCAGAGCTCTATAGTTGGTTAAAGCTACAATGGGGGAAGGGGCGCTTTTCCTTATTCAGGTTTCAGAAGGAGCAGAGCAGAGTCTTTGTTGCCAGTCCACCGGTCAGGAGCCAGTGGAGTTGTAGTAGAGGTGCAGGGGTCATCCAAGAGGGTGGTCAAGGTCACAGTCCGATGTTCAGAATCCAGGGAAGCAAGGTCAGGAAGCCAGGAGCACAGTGTTGGGTTCACCAAACTGACAAATTGGCCCGACAAGGGGCTGCCAGCACACCTCTCCTCAGGGCCGCCATCAGGGTCCCATACTAAGCAATCCTATTGGTGCCCCCCACATACCTTTCTCTGTCGCGGGGAGGGGGGACTTAGCCCTTCTCAGGACAGGTGACCTGTTCCTGAGGAGCCGTGGAGGGGAGGGGGAGGGCAAGCATCTTTCAGAGAGACCAAACCCAACACACACACACATACCGCCTCCCCCCACCGCTGCTGCCGAGGAAGGAAAGCGCCCCAAGCTCTGGCTCCCAGCGGGTCTCCATCCATGCAGGACCTCCGGCTGTTGGAGCCTCTTCCCAGCAGCTCAGAAAGCGCCTGTAGGGGCAAAAGGCCCCTTTCCTGGGAGGACAAACCCATCTTCCCGACACCCCTCCCGGGCTGGGGCTGGCTGCTGTGCCTGCCCCCTCGGGGGTCCCTCCAGCTCCCTCTCACCCCACCTTCCCTGGAGCGGGCCGGGGTGCTGGGCGGGGTTGGGTCTCACTGACTTCCTCTTCCCTGGCAGTGAGGAGGCACCCCAAAAGGGCCATCCATCCATCCGTCCCCACGAGGGGAAGGTGGAGGAGAGAGGCGAGGCCCGGCTGGTGGGGAGGGGGAAGAGGAGGGAAGGAAAGAGAAGATGACTGCAGTGGTGCTGAGGGAAGGAGGGATGGCAAGGCCAGGCTCCACTCCCCGCCTGTTGTGTATTGAATATATTTGTAACCACACGAATGAGTGGATGTAACAATCTCTAATAGTAACACTGTAACCTTCTGTATGAGGACGCGAGCTAGTGGCCACCGGGGGCAGTAGCGAGCGCCCAGCTCACATGGTACACATTCCTCAAATGCCTTCAGCTGCGCGGGAAAGATTCCCGTGCTCACCTCACCTGGACAAGAAAGGCGTGATTAAGGATGACGTCACTTGGACAGTAGCCAATGCCTGTCGAAGAGCCATATTCAATTGTATAGCCACCGCATAAAAGGAGCTGTTTGTCCGCCATTACCACATGTTCGCACTGTACTCCATGCAGCCTACAGCCGTTTCCATTGTCTTGATTCCCAAACACTAAATTGGCGACGAAGGTGGGATCATGGATTCCCGCAGGGACAAGATACATTCACAGCAACCGGTGTTCGACGTGACCCAGCCCGAGCGATGGGACTGGTTCGAGATGCACTTCAAGAGTATGGTAGCGGTTGCCGGCATCACCGACGCGGGAAAGAAGAGAGGTCTTCTCATCACGATACTCGGTTACCACGCAGTGCAAGCGCTGATGGATCTGGTGGCACCACGAGAAGTGAAACAGGTTTCTGTAACCGAACTGCTGGCGACCCTGAGAAACCACTTCAAGCCCAAGGTATCCTTCTTCTTTGCCAGGGCTGCGTTCGCGAGGAGGGACCAAAAGCCGTGTGAGTCTGTATCCGAGTATGTGGCGGCCCTCCATTTGGCGGCAACCCCATGCGAATGGCGGGAAATTCTAGACATGGCCCTGAGGGACAGGCTGCTCTGCGGGATGAGAGATGGGGAAACCCAAAGGAAGCTCATGACCAGAGGCCACGACCTCACCTTCAAAGAGGTACTACAAGAGGCCCTAGCTGCTGAGTCCACAAGGGCCGGGTAAAAGCTTCTCAAAGCAAAGCCACCACAAGTAGAGGCAGCTGCATCCGCAGTCCAGGTGACTTGGAGGGCGCCCCCTGCCCTGCGCTCGCCCACATCCTCAGAGGCCTCCGCCACCCCAGGCTCCAGTAAAGATGAGGGAGTCTGGAAAGTCAGAAAGGGGCTGAGCGAGAAGAAAGGGAAAGGGGGCCGGCGCTGCGATGGCTGCGGAGCGTCCCACGAGCGGAGCAAGTGCCCATTCAGGAAGGCTGAGTGCCACAACTGCGGACGGAAGGGCCACATCGCCAGGGTCTGCAAGCAACGGCGGGACGATAGCAAGCGCCCCACGAGGAGACGTGATGGCGTCGGAAGAGTCTACGATGGCGGCGATGACCCAGAGGGGGACCACGTGTACCAAAGAGTACATGCGGAAGACGACTTGGCCGTCCACAGCGTGCCTTTAGGGTAACCACGTTTTTATGTTGAGGTACTGTTGCAAGGGGTTCCTGTTAAGATGGAAATAGACTCGGGGTCCGTATACTCCCTCATTTCCCATAAGGAGTTTTTGCGCATTCCCCCCAAGGAGCGACCCAAACTCAAAGAGATGAGGTTGAACTTAAGAGACGTGCAGGGAAATGGGATCCCAGTGTTGGGGGTCGGGGATTTTGAAATACAGTATAAGGGACTCAGGAGGAAACTCCCTCTAGTAGTTCTAAGGGAGTGGGGGTGTAACCTCCTGGGTACACAATGGTTCAAACCCCTGGACATTTTCATAGGCGGCGTCCATGCCATCGGGGGGATGAGATTCAGGCAGTGTGCGACGCACACCCCAAGGTATTCAAGAAGGGGCTCAGGAAGTACAAGGGCCCCCCAGTTTCTTTCGACCTAGACCCGGAGGTCCGCCCAATTAGGCTCAAGCCACGACGGATTCCGTTCGCCCTGAAGGACAAAATTGAGGAGGAACTGGACAAACTGGTGGGTCAGGGGATTTTAGTGCCTGTGGACTCTGCAGAGTGGGAGACTCCTATTGTTACAGCGTTGAAAGCAAATGGGGAGGAGCGGATTTGCGCTGACTACAAGTGTACAATTAACAAGGCAATCCACCCTAATGCCTATCCGGTGCTGGTAGTTAGCCATCTGCTAGCTACTTTACATGGGGGAAAGTTTTTCGCAAAATTGGATCTGGCGCAGGCGTACCAGCAGCTATCAGTAACCCCAGCTACAGCTGCTGCGCAAACCATTGTAACTCACAAGGGGGCATTCAAGGTAACGCGCCTACAGTTTGGGGTGAACTCGGCGCCGGGGATATTTCAGTCCCTTGTGGAACGTTTGTTGAAGAAGTTACTGGGCATCTTGCCATACTTTGACGACATGTTGATATCTGGGGGGAGTGAATCAGAACTGGCCCAGAGACTAGATAAGGTCCTTACAGTCTTTGAATCCGCGGGGTTGAGGATGCGGAGGGACAAATGTATGTTTCTGGCAAGAGTTTCTGGGGTTCCGTATAACCCCTGAGGGGGTGAAACCCGCTGAGTCCAAGTCTCAGCCATCCAAAACGCCCCTCAGCCATCCAAAACGCCCCTCGCCATCCAAAGTCTCAGCCATCCAAAACGCCCCTCGCCCCACTGCGAAACCGGAGCTACAATCCTTCCTGGGGCTGCTGAATTTCTACCATTCTTTTCTGCCCAGGAAAGCGTCGATTGCAGAGCCCCTGCATAGGCTGCTGAAGAAGGATGCGATTTGGCGGTGGGGGGGGAGAATCAGGAGCGGGCTTTCAGGGAACTCAAGCAGCTCCTCTCCTCAGAGGCTATTCTAACCCATTTCGACCCAAAGAAGCCGGTAGTCTTGGTCTGCGACGCCCACGTGTTAGCGGGCGGGCGAGAAGCCCCAGTTGCCTTCTATTCGAGATCATTGTCCAAGGCAGAATGAAATTACGCCCAAACAGATAGGGAGGCCCTTGCTATTGTGGCGGGCACAAAGAAATTCCACGATTTCTTGTATGGTCGTCCATTCACCATTGTGACTGACCACAAGCCACTATTGGGTATTTTCACCTCAGACAAGCCCACTCCACAGATCCTTTCCTCAAGGATGCTTCGGTGGGCTATTTTCCTCAATGCATACAAGGGTTCATTAGAGTACCGCCTCGGGAAAGACATAAGCCACGCAGACGCACTCTCAAGGTCTCCTCTTCCCCAGCTGGGAGACCCAAAGTGTGAGATAGATCAAGACAGCCAAGTCCTCCTCATATAAGCTCTAGATGCACCCCCCCATACTTCCCATGGAAATCGCTGCAGCCACGGCAAAGGATAAAACTTTAGCCCTTGTTAGATTCTGGGTACAGAAGGGGTGGCCCACGGCTCCCCCCGCAGATGAGTTTGCTGCGTTTTTCAGGAAGAGGGTTGAGTTGTCCACAGAAAGGGGGTGCCTCCTGTGGGGGGAGAGGGTGGTGGTCCCAGAAGCATTAAGAGCAAGGGTGCTACGGCTTTTACATGTCAGCCACCCAGGGATCGTGCGCTCTAAGGCGCTGGCCCGAAGCTATTTCTGGTGGCCACAGCTAGATGCAGACATTGAACACATGGTGAACACCTGCGGAAGTTGCCAGAGCTCCCACCCTGAGGAGTCCCGCCTTCCACACAGAGAATGGGACACAGCTAGGGGGCCGTGGTCCCGCCTCCACATAGACTTCGCAGGTCCATTCAGGGGTTCCTTTTTCTTACTGGTAGTGGATGCATACTCCAAGTGGTTAGAAGTGATTCCAATGCGCAGCACCTCATCAGCTGCAACCATAAAACAACTGCGCAGGCTGATAAGTACCTTCGGGATACCTGACGTCATTGTGAGTGACAATGCGAGTACTTTCACGTCGGCCGAGTTCCAGGCGTTCTTGGAGTCCAACGCCATTCGGCACATTACCTCAGCCCCCTTTCACCCTGCAACTAACGGCCAGGCGGAACGCCTGGTGCGCACAATGAAAGAGGGGCTGCGGCGCATGGGACCAGGGGATCTGGACCGGCAGCTCTGCCAGTTTTTGTTGGCATACTGGGTGACGCCATTGGTGGCGGGATTCTCCCCGCTGAACTCCTCATGAAAAGGAAATTGCATTCATTGTTAACCAGGTTGGATCCCACCAGGGTGGAGGATAGGGGAAGAAACATTGAGCACAGCCCCACAAAAAGCTTCCAGATAGGTGAACCTGTACATTGTAGGAACTACGCAGCTACAGGGCCAGCCTGGGTGCCGGGAGTAGTCATTAATCAAATGGGACCAGCGTCATACTGTGTCGAGACCAACACGGGTCACCTCTGGAGAAGGCACGCTGACCAACTAAGGCATCGAGTGATTGGGGGGCCGGACAGAGGTTCCCAGCAGCAAAACTCAACGTTAGGGTCCTCCCCCACCCGCTTATCCCAAGGGGGAGAAAACGAAGGGCAACAGTGCCAAACAAGGGGGAGGAAGCACAAGTTCAAACCCGTATCCTTTAGATACGTCAGTTTCCCCCAGCCCTTTCAAAGAGAGGAATGAGTTTGCCCCTGTGGCCCCTGAGTTAGATTTTGAGTTACCAAACCAGGGGGGGGGGGGTTCGGAGTGTTCCCCCACCCGTCCAAGCGAAGAGTGGGGTTTTTCTTTAGTCCTTAATGCCCCCGGTTTGCCCACATCCGCATCAGAAAACCATCCTCCCCCTTCTCCTACCCAAACCAAAGCTTCAAGTCCGCAGCGAGTCACTAACGAGTCATCCTCTCCAATTGCAGGACAAGAGCCAGGAGGACACAGACGAGGGGGCACGGCCGAGTCAAGCATAACGGCCGCATGCCCAAAACGCACATGCGGAAAACCAGTTTGGTTGAGGGACTTTGTCCCATCTTAGGGAGGAGGGATGTTGTGTATTGAATATATTTGTAACCACACGAATGAGTGGATGTAACAATCTCTAATAGTAACACTGTAACCTTCTGTATGAGGACGCGAACTAGTGGCCACCGGGGGCAGTAGCGAGCGCCCAGCTCACATGGTACACATTCCTCAAATGCCTTCAGCTGCGCGGGAAAAATTCCCGTGCTCACCTCACCTGGACAAGAAAGGCGTGACTAAGGATGACGTCACTTGGACAGTAGCCAATGCCTGTCAAAGAGCCATATTCAATTGTATAGCCACCGCATAAAAGGAGCTGTTTGTCCGCCATTACCACATGTTCGCACTGTACTCCATGCAATAAAGATGTGCTAGGCTAGCCTACAGCCGTTTCCATTGTCTTGATTCCCAAACACTAAACCGCCCCTCAGTTAGAGGCCCGTCACCTCAGGCGCTCCCTCATGGCAGCAGCGCCTTAGAACACGCAGGGCAGCCTGGCCTGGGCCCCCGCCTGAGGGAGCGCTCTGAGGGCCTTCCTTTCTTTGCGGGACTGCGGTGGCTCAAGTAGCTGGCGGCAGCAGGGCCTGGGCCCCTGTCAGCTCAGGGCCCGGGACGGCACTCCTTCTGGTCCCCCTCTGATGGCGGTCCTGCCTCTCCTTTAAGGGGAGTCAGACCCCACAGCTGGGGGTCTGTTCAGGAGGTGTGCCTGGGCCCTCCTTCTCAGCTGCATCTGATGGCTCCATGAAACCCTGTAACGAACAGGTGTGCTGGCCTGCTCCTGAGTAGCCTGCCTGTTGGCACCTGGCCTAGCTGTCAAACTGCGATCCTCCAGCCCGGCAGGCTCCGGAGTGACAGCTGGCTGTGAGGCTGGTGCCATGTGTCCTTGTCCTTTGACTTGGCCTCCTGATCTGAGCTGGCTGTGGCCTGGGGGACTGGCAAGGGGTCCTCCTCAGGCTCAGATTCCAAGTCAGAGCCAGCAGCAGGCAGCTGGGCCGGCTGAAAGTCCTCCCCCTTCTCCTCCTCGCACCCAGGACCCCAGGTCACAACAATAGCGCTAGCTGTGGCCATCTCATATGAGTAGCAGAGATGGCCATATGACACATTTGCTTAGCTCTAGCAAATAGCAATAGCAGTTATATTTATATACTCTCTCTGGGTGGTTCATAGGTAATTAGCCCCTGGATTAGATGAACCACTCTCTGGGCAGTTTGAAGGTACTGTAATTAGAATTTCTGCCCTTAAAATGCTGGGTACTCTTTTTCCTGACTTTGGAAAGATGGAAGGCTGAGTCAAATGTGAGCTCGTCAGGATCAAAGCCAAATCATGAGCAGAGTTTTGGCTGCAGCAGCTTAACCACTGAGCCACGAGGGCTTTCATTGTTCATCAAAGGTGTCTGGATAATCTAGATATGAAGATACATAGTTCCTGAATGCACAGTCAGTTATATGGTTTTTAATACACTTCTAAGTAGTTTTGATAGACTTGAGCATGAATGATTTAAACACCCAAAGCAGGTGAGACTGAATTAGTTGAGGAATAGCTGCCACCCACCAGAAATATTAACATTTGGTCAAGCACACTCTAGATATGCAAGATTCCTCAGACTGGTATTTGAGAATAAGAGGTGTTTTTTTTTTTACAAAGCCAATCTTTTGCAAGTTTTGAAATAAAAAGTTGTGGTAGTCCTTGCTACCCAAATTGAATTGCACATTTAGCAGCAGTTGCAGTGGAAAGGTAGAGTGAATGTAGCTGCAGAATGGCTCCCTCGAGTGCCCTCAAGTGTAGAAAATTGCCATCTTCAATGCCTTGTAAAGGCCATCAATGTTTAAAAGCTAATAGAGTATAGTGGTCACTGAAGGGACTGGGATAAAACATGACATGTCTTTCACAGCACTTCTTGTTATGGTCATGCCAACACAAGAGCCTTTGTTGTTGTTGTGCCAGGCTTTAGAGCTGTAATGGAAGTGTGAGAGGCAGAGGCCACTCCAAGATAAAAAAATAAATCAGAGGGAATCGCACAACAATGTTGCAGGCAATATTGCACCACATTCATTGATATGGAATGTGCAATCTGTACTCAGGGATAGACCAATACTGTTGGCTCCTGCACAGAACCAATCTGGATTTCCTATTAAGTCCAGGCTAAGACTGCAGTGGCTCAAGTGGCTAAGATGCTGACTGGGAGCTCCCATCTTTGTCCTAGCTCCTGCCAACCTAGCAGTTCGAAAGCAAGAAATTGCAAGTAGACAAATAGGGACCACTTCGGTGGGAAGGTAACAGCATTTCATGCTCTCTAGTGTCTAGTCATGCCTGCCACATGACCATGGAAATGTCTGCAGAAGCAGACAGCACTGGCTCTTCGGCTTTGAAACAGAGATGAGCACTGAACCCTAGAGTTGGATACGACTGGCTTTCGAGCAAGGGAAACCTAAGGGTGGGGAAACTTAGATAGATTCCACAATTTCAACAAAAGTAGACTGCTTGTACTTTGTGAGCTGACATGAGCAAAAAATCTCAGTACTGTATACCGAGAATTTCAAGACTTTCCAGACATTTCAGAAGAAGTCAGTGCATACGAAATAAAGCATACATTTTAAATGCAAATGGTTAAAATGAATACAACTGAAGAAATATGCACCAACGTGCTTTAGTGGGGTGGGGGAATTAAATGAATATCTCAGGCAAGTCGTGTAAACAAATGTGCAATTTAAGAGGAAAAGTATTAAAATGTCTACCGATTTCAATGTATAGGAGTAGAACTTGAAGTCTGATACAAAATAAGAACTGGAAGAAAATACAACTGGAGGAATGCAATGAAATCAAACAAAGATTTTTTTGAATACTAAGTCTGGTCTCCTTTCTTGTTATCCAAAGGTCTGTTGTGATGTTATAAACTTGCATTGCCTGCCCTAATATGATGTACCGTTTTAAGACCCTTTTCTGGGATCCAGTTATCTCCCTTCAAGTAGACATAAGAATACCCCTACTAGATTAGATCAGTGGTTCATCTAATCCAAAGGGACTGCGTTGTCTTAGTGGTTAAGACACTGAACTTGATGACTGGAAGGTCGGCAGGTCAGCAGTTTGAGACCCAAGTGCTGCATGACAGAATGAGCTCCCATTTCTATCCCAGCTCCTGCCAACCTAGCAGTTTGAAAGCAAGAAATTGCAAGTAGATAAATAGGTACCCCTTTGGTGGGAAGATAAACAGTGTTCCGTGCACTCTAGTGTCTAGTCATGCCTGCCACATGTCCATGGAAACATCTGCAAACACAGACAGTGCTGGCTCTTTGGCTATAAACAGAAATGATCGCTGTACCCTAGAGGCGCATATGACTGGCTTTCTTCTAATCCATGGGGAAAGCATCGTTAGTGGGACAGGAGCCAAAACTTTGCCCATAATGCCCACTGTAGTCCATACTGGACCCAGAAATTGCCAAAATGTTTTGACAAAATCTCAGAAGCACAAGTGCTTTGATATCTATTCCTTTATGTGATTCTGAGGGTCTTTTCTAATGTTTTGTGGTATCATTGGGACATAGGATCCTAATACAAGAACCACCCCACTAGCGGCATCCAGGATTGTAAAGATCATTTTTGTTGCTATTGTTGAAAATATTTCCCATTTAATGCAAAGGTTACTTTGTGGGGAACCAAGGAATTCATCGAGGACACAGGTTGCCTGTGGGTTAAACTTGGCCATCATCGAGTGTAGTACGAGAATCTGTTTCTCACAAGCAGAGAAGCAATTGCTGAATCTAGCTGCTCACTAGTATTCTTTAGCAGCAGCCTCTGAATGATGAAGTTTCATATAGTCATGGGAGTAGACCACTGAATACACTGTGATTTGTGAGAAGAGCTATATTTATTTATTTGTTGGATTTATATAACCACCTTTTTCGCCTAAGCGACCAAAGGCGGTTCACAACATCAGTTAAAACCCATACCAAAACTAATTAAAACCAAATACTATAAAATTCTCTAAAAAACATCCATGAAACCTCCCCAGAGTGGTACCCAGGCAGAAGTAAATAAAAACCCCGGGCAGGGCTAAATAAGCCGACAGGGCTGGGTTGTGGTACCAGTTGTACCCCACACTTACTGGCATAGCCACATTTTAATGCCTTCTTGGACTGCATTGGCTCAAGTGGCTAAGACACTGACTGGAAGGCAGAAGGTCAGCAGTTTGATTCCCGAGTACTGCAGGACGGAATGAGCTCCCGTCTTTGTCCCAGCTCCTGCCAACCTAGCAGTTTGAAAGCAAGACATTGCAAGTAGATAAAAAGGAACCCCTTCGGTGGGAAGGTAACAGCGATCTGTGCACTCCGGTGTCTAGTCATGCCTGCCACATGACCACGGGAACGTCTGCAGAAGCAGACAGCGCTGGCTCTTCGGCTTTGAAACAGAGATGAGCACTGAACCCTAGAGTCGGATACGACTGGCTTTCGAGCAAGGGAAACCTTTACCTTTACCTGAAGGGGAGCAACTCTATCTGGAGGTTCAAGTGGCAGGAGGTTCCATAGGGCCAGAGCAGATACTGAGAAGGCTCTCCTTCTGGTCCCAGTGAGATGTGCCTCCCTAGCTGATGGGACCACTAGGGAGCCCCTATGGTCCGCTCTCGTAGGACTGGTCGAAAACCTTGGGGTGATGCGGTTTCTTAAGTATCCTGGCCCACTACCATGAAGGGCTTTAAAGGTCAAAACCAGCACCTTGAATATATTCAACAAGTGTAGCTATATCTCATGTTCTTGAGCCCATACCCTAATAATTTCGTGTTAGAGATTACTCTGGGCTGAAAGGATTTTTGCTGGAGAAACTCCACTCAGGGACGCCCAAATGAGGCTCTTTTCATGTCCCCAAGTGCAGCCCTAAGGTATTGAAACCCGACCTTCCAGTCTCCAAGCTCAGCATCTTAGCCAGTAAGCCACCGGGGGAGCTGCTAGCCCATGCCCTTCAAGAACTCTTTCTCCTGTACACTACGGTAAGTCTGCCTGTATGAAAAGCAGACTGTCAGTATGGAAATGGTGCTTCTTGAGTTCTGCATATTCAATATAATCCCAGTGCACAATTTTGCATCTCAAAGAGAGATCCTACTCATTATAGAGCAGGAAACAGTGAGAAAGACATGAAATGCATTTTGATATTTTGAACTTCACCTATATTTAGAAGCCAATGAGAATGAGAGGGTGAGACACTAGCTATGAATGGATCTGCTTGACTAAATGCAAAGTTGCTGTAAGATGGAGGTTGTTTTAGCAACATTTGGAGGAGGCTATGATTGCTTCTCCGCCCCCTCCCATTCACACAGAACCCCCTGAATAACTCACCACCTCTGTGACAAAACTAGACAGTGTGAATTGCAGTTTAGCAGATGGTTGCCATGGGTTACCTTAGTGCTCCACAGATATTCCCTTCAAAAATAGTAACGGGTTTAAAAGGACCCCTCCAAGACCATCATGCTGGGTTTGGTTGTAGCTGATCACACTTATGGTAATGGCAATTTGGACTGCAACAACCATTCTGGTAAATATATGCAAATTGCTTTTAATCTTATCCTCAGCAGTAACGTATCTTTCAAACACACATATAGCCCTTTCAACAAAAATGATGGGAGCTGATGTTTCCATAAGGGATTCAGGGGAGTGCAGCCAATCTGTTGAAATGATAAAAGTGTCATAGGACATTGTTCTGATTGCGCTGTTGGAGAATGCTTGTCAGGAATTGGTGCTGACTTTAGTGATCAACATTGGGTGTCAGTGTGGTCCATGATGAGGAACTTGTGACTATTACCCATTCTTCATGAATGGTTATACTGGCTTGGTCCAACCAGATTTGTAGTCCAACAACATCTGGAAGGTTGCAATTCTTCACTCAAGTGTAAGGGATACATGGTTTGCAGATGATTCAGCCTAGTCAGCATGCCTGTCCTCACAAAAGTACCACAGTTTCAGGAAACAGACTCTGCCTAGAAACAATCTTCAACCCATGCTGATAGCACTGGAAACTTTTGAAATATGAGTAGAGAAAAGTAGTTTTATTTAGAAACCAGCACCTCCTCATGTGTAAAAGAATGTCAGTCCACATTCTCATGCAGTCAGGACTGACCAAAAAGTTGTTTTTGGAGCTCAAGATGCCATCCAAATGGCATCCCACTGGAGATACATACAAAAGCTGAGGATGTGCATAAATATGCAGGTTTCTGTTGTTATGTCAGTATTTTGTTTCCACTGCAATAATATTAAGTGCATAGCCCCAAATCATGATTATGAAGCATAGTAGCTCACACATGGAAGAACACACTCATGTTCAATTATTAAAAAATATAAAACCTGACAATTTAGCATGACTAAATTTTGCATGAAATCTGCTCCAGATTACAGAGTACACAGTGAATCTATTGCTGGTTCAAGTGTTCAATCTTGCTTCGTTTTCCATTCTTCAGGTGTGCCTCTTTTATTCCTCAAAGTGGAACATATATTTACAAACTACAAAACACTACACATAACTGTTTACTGCAGAAAAGGGAGAGGAAAGTGAAATTGTAACTTCACAGAAGGCAAGCCAATTTTTTTTGCATACAATGTGTTCGACTCCAGGCAGAAAAAGTGACTTTCTTTAAGAGAAAATTGCATGTTTGAAGATAACACAGTGTTGTCCTAATGAGGTTTAGTGCTTAAAACCTAGCATGATGGAATCTCTACCTATAATATGTAAACTAGAAGTTCTAAAAATACATAATTTAGGAAGATCTCAAAATAGTCACTTGAGCCAATAGTTATTAGGACGTAACTATTTAGATGTTTTCTAGAAAACAATGTTCTTATTTTACAGATGGAAAACACCAAGTCTGAGAGCTCTAGCCCAAATGAAAATGCATAGCAGAGAACTCGGAAGGTTAAAAGCACCATCTAAATCAGACAGCAAATGAAACCATGTCAGACTCAAAGTTACAAAATCCTTTTGCAGTTTGCTCTTAACTCTTCTTAACTCTGTTCAGTTAATCTCAGGGCATTGGGTCAAAACACAATGCTTTCCATAAATAAAAGAAACTAAAAGAGAAATACCATAAGTTTCTGGAACCATTAGTTCACACTAAGCTCATGACCCATGTGATAACTAATAAGCTGCAAGCATCCTTGGATGAAACCACTGTCTAGGTTCATTCCAGTTGGGATTTAGGCCATGGTATGGCACAGAGACTGCAATGACCTTATTTAGAAAACAGACCAAAGAAACTTGCCCCTCTTGATGTTCCTGTATCTCTTTGTGGCTTTTGATACCATCGACAATGCCATCCTTTGGGAGAGGCTATTGGGTTTAGGGATCGAAGAAGCCCTGGTACTGCAATGGTTCTGGTCCTTCCTTGATGGCTGTTCTCAAATAGTCCAAGTGAAGGAGACTGTTTTGTCTCTGTGGGTACTCCAGTGTAGAGTCCCACAGGGGTCAAACATCCCCCCAATGTTTAACATCTATGTAAAGCTGTTGAGACAGGTCATTTGGAGATTTGAAGTTCACTGTTATTAATATGCCAATGACACACAGCTCTAACTCTCCTTTACATCTTCTACATCTTCCAACAACATGGAGGTCTTGCTATTGGGAGATCTTCCTGGCTGACTAGCAGAATTGGTTCTTAAACAAGAGGGAGTTATGCTCCCTCTGGAACCAAGTATGAAGCTTGAGGGTTATTTTGGGTCCTGCATTTACTATGGATCATCAGATTGCTGCTGTGACAAGATCTGCCTTTTTTCATCTTTGACAGATTGCCCAGCTCTTATTTGGACAAGCGGACCCTTATAACACTGGCTCATGCATTGGTAGCCTCAAGAATTGACTACTATATTGCTCTTTATGTGGGGCTGCCCTTGTACCTGATATGGAGGTAGCAATGGGTCCAGAACACAGCAGCCAAGATGATATCTAGAGAGAGTAGATTTGAACACATCACTCTGACTTATACCTGGCTCTCTTGGCTCCCTGTTGCTTATCATGTCAAGTTCAAGGTTAGTTTTAATGTAAAAACTCTAAGCAGTTTGGGACCTTGTTACCTTTCAGAGCATCTCTTCCAAAGTTCTGCTGCCACATTATTCAGTCTTCCCAGGCCATGCAGATCCAGGTATCAACACTGAGAATGGCAAAGGCTACAGCTAGGAAGAGATCCTTCTCAGGTGTGTGTATGTATAAATAAATAAATAAAAGTTCTATCATTTGCATGTGTCAGCCATTGCAACTGAATGATAGATTCACCTCAGATAAAATGGCAAATTTAAAAAAATATTTAAAATAGGTAAGGAGAACATTTGGAGGATTGAAAGAAAAGCACTTTTCCACAAAGAACATGGTTAATCTGGGAAATTTGCTCTTAGAAATTGTATTTATGGCCACAGACATAAATTACTTTAAATTGGAGAAAAAATATAATTGAGGGTAAGCTTATTAATGGCTACAAATTACAGTGTCTATTACCTTCATTCTACCTGTGTTGCACCGGATGGATAAAGAACAAGAACTGTTTAAGACCATTGAGCAAACAAAGCTCCAATACTTTAGGCATATCATGAGGAATTTAGAATACTCCAACTCGCCATGCAAGGGAAGATCCCTGAAAGAGAGGCCCTGAACATAGACAGACTTCACGGCTAAAGAACCTGAGAGACTGGTGTGGAATGTCCTCAGAAGAACTTTTCTGAGGAGTTAAGATCAGGAAGAATATCACCATGATGATGCCAAAATCCAGAAACAGATACGGCACCTGAAGAATAATAATCTATTACCTCCAGAATCAGATATAACAATTGCTTAGATACACACTTCTAGACTAGGTAGACCTTTGGTCCAATCCAATGTGGTTCTCAAGCATAGTCAAAAAATAAGTCCCATTTGGTTCAGTTGGTTAGAATCTTATGTGCACTTATGTAATAAATAGAGTAGAAATTGTGGATAATTATGAGCATGGCTAAATTACTGATTAGGGCAGTGATTTCGAAAACCACTCAGCCACCATGGGCAATGTTCAAGCTGGCTGAACATTTGGGAGCTAGATTCCAAAAAAGTAACTTTTGTCAGCTCTGGATTGGATTGTGAGTCACTTGAGTAAGAGATCTTGAGAAGAATAGCTCTAGAAACATCGTTATTCACTCTTTTTCCATTAAGTATTAACATAAGAAACTAGCAAGCAAATCATAGGTCAGGAAGGTGTCACATTAAGAATCATGTTGATTGGGGTGACAGCAGGCACCATCTCATTTAATTGCCTCATTAACTATTCTGAGGTGGAAGAAATATCTGTTTAATTCATAGAGAATAACCTTCAGCCCCAAACTGAAGATTTGTTTTCTGCAGCACACAGTATTTCCTCTGCCAAGCTCACAGCACATATATTTCTGCATACATACATAAATAGCTTTTTCTCAGCTTGAGGCTAAGAATCTATAAATTTCTAGTGGTCTTTTATTTATTTGTGTGTTTATTCTTTATTTCTGATATTTTACCCTACTTTCCATAGTCAGTTGGCATTCTCAAGACACTTTTCAAAAGAAAAGTAAAAACATTAACAAAACTTTCTCTCTTTCAGTTTGTTAATTTTAAAAAAGTTAATGTTTTTAATCATTGGGTGTATTTTAATTATTATCATAGTTTAATTGATTTAATGTATGTTATTGTAGTTTTAATTTCACACATTTTAACCTTGTAAGCCACTTTGAATCTTCTCAGGGGAGAAACACGGCCTGTAAATGAAATTGGGGAAAAAATTAGCTAGCATTTTGTCACCCTACATATTCAACCTATACACAGAACACATAATGTGCAATGCAGGGATGGAGGAATCACAACATGGGATCAAAATTGCTGGGAGGAACATCAACAATTTGAGATATGCAGACGATACCACCCTATTTATTTATTTATTTATTGTTTAGACTTCTATACCGCTTTCCTTCCCATAAAGGAAACTCGAAGCGGTTTACAACAATAATGACAAACAATATAAAATATGATAAAAATAATATGTCAGAATACAATCCAATAATAAAGAAGCATGAAAAGTAAATTCAGTACAATAATCAATAGTCAATAATAAACATAATGTTAGAAAACAAAAGCAATATAATACAATAATAAACATCATAATGCAATATACAAATTTCAAAGCAATAAACAATACCCAATTCAAGATTAAACAGTACATATTTCAAAGCAGTTCACAACACTATACAATAAATACATTACGAAGACTCAGTCCACTTCCCTTCCTGCTAAAACAGCTGAGGGGCAGAAAGTCTGACAACAGTTCCTGATGCGAAGGCATCAACGGAGCTAGCGGAGAGTCCTTTGCCCCAGGTGTTTCTCGGCCCCTCTAGCCCGGCTGGCCAGAGGGTGGGTGGTGAAGGCATCAGCGGAGCTAGCGGTGAGAGTCCTTTTAAACTCACTGTGCCTTGCCCCAGGTGTTTCTCGGCCCCTCTAGCCCGGCTGGCCAAAGGGTGGGCGGTGAAGGCATCAGCGGAGCTAGCGGTGAGAGTCCTTTTAAACTCACTGTGCCTTGCCCCAGGTGTTTCTCGGCCCCTCTAGCCCGGCTGGCCAAAGGGTGGGTGGTGTTTTAAATTTGGAATAGCAGAAAATGCCTCTCCAAAAGCTAGCCAAAAAAGACAAAAGTCCTCCGGTTAAACAGCAGCTCTTTACATCACTGCTAATCCTTACCTGTTCGACCCGATGCCTTGTCTGCAGATAGGGGTCATACCTGGCACGGATGGCCCTCATTGAAGTGGGCTCGTAGCCTGTGTAAGACTGTGTTGAATATTCAAAGTCGGAATCAGGACCTCCAGGGCAGTATACACAGATGTTTCCTGTGAAATTAATGTGTGGGCACCTGTGTGGCTTGCACATCACTGCCACCACCGCAATCCCACTAGCAGTGCAGATGGGCTTGGCCTTCAGTTTAGTCACCAGCACTCTCCGGTAGTTGGGAGGCACGGCAGCAATGATGTCCACCAGGCGGGGCTGGGCAGAAAGCCCATACTTAGCTGCCATCTTTGTTTTGAGCTTGTTTAAGTTGACATCTTTGCCCTGGTCGTGAGCCTCGATCAGCTGCTTGATGACATCGGCTATGGTCATCATCATCAGCTTGGCTTTGCTCAGCTCTCCCTTCTTCTTTTGCCTCATGGCGGCGATGGGACCTCCACACGAGCCGCCTCTACCGCCTCCGCCTCCTCCTCCGGGTTTTTTCAGCCATCAACGGCCTTGCTGCCGTTTACGACCCCCCCTAATGGCAGAAAGTGAGGAAGACCTAAAGAATCTATTGATTGGGCTGAAAGAGGAGAGTGCAAAAGCTGGCTTGAGACTCAACATCAAGAAAACCAAGATAATGGCAACAGGCCCTATCAGTCCCTGGAAAATAGATGGGGAAGAAGTAGAAGCAGTGACAGATTTTACTTTCTTAGGATCTAAGATCACTGCTGATGGGGATTGCAGCCATGAAATAAAAAGACAATTAACTCTGGGGAGACAAGCTATGAGAAACCTGGGGAACATAGAGAAAAGTAGAGACATCACCCTAAAACAAAAATTTGCATAGTCAAAGCAATGGTATTCACGGTAGTAATGTATGGGTGTGAGAGCTGGACCATTAGGAAGGTTGAGCGCAGAAGAATAGATTCCTTTGAGATGTGGTGTTGGAGGAGAGTCCTGAGAGTCCCCTGGACAGCAAAAAGAACAAATAGGTCAATTTTAGAAGAAATAAACCCTGACTGCTCATTCGAAGGTCAAATAGTGAAGATGAAGCTTAAGTACTTTGGACACCAAATGAGAAGGGAGGATTCACTTGAGAAGGCCTTGATGCTGGGAAAGGTGGAGGGCAAAAGAAGAAGGGGGTGTCCAAAGCTGAGATGGATGGATGGTATGGTAGACGCAGTGGGCACAGAGCTGGGCGGGCTGAGGAGGATGGTGGAGGACAGAGGTGCCTGGAGGGCAATGGTCCATAGGGTCGCAAAGGGTTGGAATCGACTGTGCGATTGAACAGCAACAACAACAAAATAATAGAACATTGACAACAACAGCAACATGTGATGAAATCCCAATTTTTACAAATCTGTAATGTCTTAAACACATTAAGGGATAAATCCATTTCCCCCCCTCTTTCCTGGAATACAGACACTGAATGAATGGGATTTACCTTAAATTCAGGTGATGGAGAAGTGAAAATTACTATAAGAAACATCAGTAATGCAAGATAAGCAGATGACATAGTGTTATTGGCAAAAGCAATAATAGCCTGAAATCACTACTAGAGAAAGTTAAGAAGGAGCAAAAGCAGGATTGTAGTTAAATATTAAGAATACAAAAAATATGATTACAAAAAAATTACAAAATTTTAATATTGACAATGAAAAAATTAAAACTGCTAAATTTTTAACACCTTGATTCAATCAGTAATCCTAATGGAAACTGCAGTCAAGGAATCAAAAGGCTAAGATTCAGAAAGGCAGCTATAAAGGAACTAGAAAAGATCCTTAAGTCCAAGGTTCAGGCAGTCCCACGCCACCTTGTTTATCCTGGAGTAGAGAAGCCCCAGAGAGTTAAACGACTCAATAAAGGAAACTGCAGTTGAGTTTGCAGGACCTAAGTGTGGCTGTAATGAGAGGAGCTCTTGGATGTCAATAATTCATAGGGTGACTAAAAGCCATAAATGACTTGGGACACATAATGGACAAGCAATCTGTGTCTCTGACTACACACAGGCCTTTGTCCCACTGTCTGGCCTGCACTGGGGACAGCCTGCTTCACTCCTTTTGCCAACAATCAAATGATGTAAGCGCCACTATGAATTAGCCCACCCCCAGAGCATTCCTACCCACACCTCTCTGGCTCCCTGTCAGGAGCTACTCTTGTTTAGGTGTGGGTAGCCTCACTCCATTTTGATTTGTTTCCACCATGTAGGGACTAAACTAAAGTTTTTGGCTTTGGAGAAACCGCATAACAATCTTGCTTCTGACTTTCCTTTTTTGGACAGAAAAGAGGAAGGTTTGTGTTTCTCTTTAATTGTTGCTAATCTATCAGAGATACTTTCAAAGGTTTTTACAGCCCTGTCAAAGCATTGCTGATGTGGTGTGTTGTTTTGTAACAGTTTAAAAGAAATGCAAAAATTTTCCTTTCCTCTCCAAAGATAAGGGACAACAAGATTTAAATGGAAAGTGTCCTATTTCTCAAGATCTTTAATAGGTTTCACTTGAGGTGTGGTGTAGTCAATCATTGCGTGTGAATACAAGGATAATCTCAAATGACATACTGCATCTCAAAGAGATCCTCTTTAGCAAGATCTAGATTGAACCAGGTTGGGATAATTCAGCTGTCCTGTCACTGCCTGTGTTGATTTACCAAAATCCTATTGATTTAATGGATCTGCTCAAGGTAAAGTTAAAGGTTGCACTTACTTGAAAGCCAGTTGTGTCCAATTCATCTCTGTTTACAGCCAAAGAGCCAGAGCTGTGTGCAGATATTTCCATGGTAATGTAGCAGGCGTGACAAGATACTGGAGAGCACACAATGCTGTTACCTTTCTATCAAAGTAGTACCTATTTATCTACTTGCAATTTCTTGCTTTCGAGCTGCTACGTTGGCAGGAGTGGAACAGAGATGGGAGCTCACTCCGTTGTGGAGCACTCAGGTCTTGAACTGCTGACCTGCCAACCTTTCAGTCAACAATTTCAGTGTCAACCTCTAAGCCACCACAGTCCCCTGGATCTGCTCTAGCTGAGACTAAAAATTGAGTCTAACCCTAAATATTAGGCCTAGGTCTAATTGCTAGCCCCAACTACAACAAACCCATTGAATCAATGGAATAAATCTACGTATCGATTTACCATTCACATAATTGATTCAATGGGCCCGTTCTGGGTGCAACTGCTAGCTAGATTCAGCCAATGAAATTTAGTAATGTTTAGAAGCATGGCAGAACTTCAGGGGTTTTGCCAGATGTTGATGCTGATGTTGAAGTTGTAGCAATGCAAACTGAGTTCACCACTGAAAGTAAAACAGGCATTTGTTTGCTGCTATGTGCTGCACTGTACTTTGCTGCTGTTCTGGTTTGCTTTGCCCGCTGGCTGCTTGGCTCACTGAATGAAAGAGCTCATCTTATTAACAAGGATTCATCAGGGGTGATTTTAAATAATTCAGGAAGCATTTGTCTCCAGGGATGATCCGTAGCAAAAAAAAAAATTGCACTCTGCCTTTATTCTTCAAGTATAGCCTTGATCTGATATATGGGTTTCTACTGATAGCAACTTGGATATTATAAACAGCACGCACAGCAATGATCTTATTCTCTCCCCGGAAACATTTTTTTAAGAGGAAAAAACACCTTTTAGGAATTAGATGCATTTTAATCTGCATATTTGAACCATTTACATTGCTACAAATGTTTAATTAGCACACTACCTGCATTAACCGTCTGAGAGACAAAAATGGCGTAAAACTCTTTTCTGCAATCCAGATGCACAGGTTTCTCTCCTCCCCCATCAGACAAGGCTAGGGGATATCTGGCTTCCAGGGGTTTCTGCATGATAGTTCCCATTGCTCCTTGCCAGCATAGCCAATAGTGGTGGATGATGGGAGTTGGGAGTCCAGCAATATCTGGAGGTCTTACAGTCGGCATAGACATCTCTCTAACTACAGCCCTGACAAATTTCAGCAATTGCAAAGAAGCATGACTGCACCAAAGATGATTCCACTCTCAGGTCTGATTTTGCTCTGATTTTGCTCAGGTCTGATTTTGCCCTTGTGACCTGTCACTATTGGCTGCTTTCAGTAGTGTGCTGGCCCACAGGGATACAGGGACTCATCCTGGTGTGTCCCAGTGACTGGCACCCCCCAGAGGCAGAAAGAGGTAATGGAAATGTGGGGGATTTCTCCCCAACCCCCCCCCCCCAATAAGCACCCCATCACTTCCTGTCCACCACTCTCCCAAGGTGCCCAGCACCCCCCTGGCTGCATTGGCTAGTGGTGGTGGGAACTTTAGATCAATAACAATGGAAGGGTCAAAGATGTCCATTCGTAGTCTTAGTGGATCTCCCTCATTCACATATTTGCTCTACCTCAAATGCTGTTGTAGCTGCAAGGATGTCTAGATCAGGCTCTCCAATATGGTGCTCTCCAAATATTTTGGTCTACAGCTCCCATAATGTCTTCAGACATCATTGGGTGAGAATAAATATGAGTTTCATCCCAATACAGCTAGAGTGCCCCAAACTGGGAAATTAACACTTCCTCCATATCTGAATCTGAATATTGGCAATCATCATTGCGATCAGCCATGAAGACTGCCCTGAGAATATCATGCAGTGGCCTTTCACCTGCCTTCCGCATTGCAACATGACAACCATACCATTGATCCAATTCCGTAAGTCACTTTCTGGTCCTGAGCCCTTTTGGCAAGCAAAGGCTGCATAGGCCCCAGGCCAGTATTGATGAAGCTGCTGACCTCCATCAAAATGGATTCAAGTGGGACATCAGGAGGGTGGGATATAAATCCACAAATAAATAAATAAATCATCCTTCCCTGTGGACTTTGGCACCCAAGCCATTAGCCCTCGGGGTTGTAAGGTTGGTTAACCACCGCCTGGCACTCGACATTGAGTAGCTGGCAATATGGTCTACTCTATTACCATTGCAGGATAACCTGGCCAGAGTGGTAAATTAATCCTAGACATTGCAAATACAATAGAAAGTCTGATCTTGATAAGTGATTACTTTAAACATTGCACACAATCCCAAAATCCCAGTTCAAAGTACCTGGGATCGCTATTCTTTGTTTGCTCTGATTCCTGGTGACATCTTTGTCAGTTAACTGCATTCCTACAGCTTAATGCTTTCTTGCATCTTTTTATTTTCAGAGGTGGGCTGTGATATTTCTTCTCTCATTGTACACAATTGACAGCATAAATCTGACTGGAGTGAGCAGATGAAGCATGACTGATGGGCTACATAAGAAAAGTTGTTGGCATGCTTCCTGATGTCTTTCTTCTATTCCTTGCCTTGCATCACCAAGACACTGCCAGTTCTAGGCTTGAAAAATAAAACCCCTTCCTTCTTTCTGTTTAGGCAAAAGCAGATATAACACTTAATTGTTCAATCTCTATAAAGCAGAACAGTGCTAATGGGAATCCAAATGGACTAATGAGCAAATGGCAGTATTAGTTCATGAAGCTAGACAGTAGATGATAAGAACATAAGAACAGCCTTGCTGGAACAGGCCACAGCTCATCCAGTCCAGCATTCTGTCTCACACAGTGGCTCACCATTTGCTTCAGGGTATTCCCAAGGAGATGCCTTCACCTGCTTAGGATTCCCTGGAAATGGCATAGAGAGATATCCTGCCTATCTCTCCAACCTGGAGGTTGTCCTTAGGTATCCATAATTATAGCCATTGATGCCCTTGTCCTCCATGAACTTGTCTCATCCTTTCTTAAAGCTGTCAAGACAGAGAGCTGTCACCACTTCTTCTGGCAGGAAGTTCCATAGACCAGTAATCCTCTGGGTAAAAAAGTACTTTCTCTTATTTGTTTGAGAACTAGTACCCAAAAGTTTCATGGAGTGCCTCCTAGTTCTAGTGTTGTGCGATAGGGAAAACAGTTTTTCCTTATCTACTTTGTCCACACCGTGCATGATTTTATAAACTTCAATCAGGTCACCTCTTAGACGCATTCATTCAAGAATGAAGATAGGTGTGATGGATTCTTGATACATAAATGGAGGTAAAAAAAGGCTAATCCTGACTTCAAAGTTAATGCCCCTCTGGTTGCATTTTGTACTTTAGGCAGGCACAGAACTTGGAAAAGTTACTTCTGTGGGCTATAACTGACAGAATCCCCTGATGGCATTAATATGGACTGGTCATGGAAAATACGGTGTTTGGAACATATCAGCTTCTCAGAGGCAGACTTCGAAAAAAGTCTTATAGGATTACAAAGAGGAATATAGCACTTGATTGAGTGTTTGTAAGATCACAATTTAATTTCATTTCCAAGTGACTGTGGAAGAGTAGGATCAAGTGCAGTGTGCTACAGTCAAGACTGTACTTTCTCCACACATATAACAGGATGATACCACAGTAACTATCACAGTTCTTTTATGGAATATTGGGATTTATAGTTTGGCAGGGTTACAGTATATTGAAATTGTATACTAATCTGCTCTTCTGGACTACAGCAGAGATTTTTGAAGCACTTCATCAAATTACTGATCTCAGGATTTTGCAGGATGGCGCTATGGCAGCTGATGTTGCATTAAATTGTGATAACTGCACAGAGTACATACATTTCATGTATCCCCTGCTGAGAGAGGGACTCTGAAAGTAGTAAAAAATAAAGTTTTCAAACTCTAGTGTTGCAAAACAGTCTTATTTCATATCCCATACCATTTGCTACCTGAGGTGCCTATCCAATTTTGCCTGGTGGTAGGACCACCCTAATTCTAAGATGATGTCAGTTTGAATCATATGACGGAAAAGATAAGAACATTTTCTTGCAAAAAATGTGTGCTTCCTGTTGGTTAAATTGGTCCACAAGGTTATCTAAACCTCTGTTCTTGTAAGGAAGAAGTGTTAGAAAATATTCAACCCCTTTCTGCATTTTCTGGTTACTCTCTGGGCATTAGATGCTCACCCAAGACTATGTAAACCATGTCTTATAATTAATCCTGGGATCTTCGTCTTTTCAAATTTATCCTCTTGACTATAGATTTCAATACTAGTTCATTATGATTACAGCAAGGCAACAAGGATGACCAGAGGACTGGAAACCAAGCCATATGAAGAAAGACTGAAGGAACATGTTTAGCCTGTATAAAAAGAAACTGAGGGGAGAGATGATAGCACTTTTCAAATACTGTACTTGAAAGATAGTCATAAAGAGAAAGGCAGAATCTGTTCTCTGTCATTTTAGAGTGCAGGACGCATAATTGGCTCAAACTAAAGGAAGCCTGATATAGGCTGAATATGAGGAAACATTTCTTAATGGTTAGAGCAGTATGACAGTGGAACCAGTGGTGAGTGCTCCAACACTGGAAGCATTGAAGATGGAACTGGACAACCATCTGAAAGTATTAAGTGAGGCACATTATAAATCTGCTTTGATTTGGATTCCTGCATTGAGCAGGAGGTTGGACTCAATGGTCTAAAAGGCTCCTTCTAACTCAGAGATTCTATTATTCAGAATTGTTCAGTACCTATCAGCACTGCAAACTAATTATCCTTGGCTGGATTTTTGAATTTTGATTTGAATTTGAATTTATTTTTATATACCGCTTTCCTCGTCTTGTGGACGACCCAAAGTGGTTCACAGTATTCAAAAACATACAGAAATACAATAATACAGGATCACAAGGCAATAATACAAATTTATGAAGCTCCTCTATCCCTGTCATAAAGGTGGAATGACCACCTTGTGATACAGCATCAGCATACAGTATGAAAAATTTCCCAGTCTTTACTTTGACTACCACCAGCAGCCAATTGTTTCTGTCAAAGGTGAGTTTAATCACAATGGCATTGTTGTCATCCCTCCTAGATGACATGTCTCAGTAATGAGAATAAGAACTTGCTTTCAGAATAGTACTTCTGGCCAACAAACCTGCAAGGTTAGTAAAGTGTGATATGGTTGCTTTCTGTTGGGATTCATTTAGACAGTTCTGAAGGTTGCACAAAAAGAACTTCTCTTGAGCTGACAAGGTTAATAGTTTTCCAAGCTGAAAATGATAACAACCTTTCCAAGACATGGTTCAGGCCCTTGGGAGTATCAAGATGTTGAGAAATAATAAGCTCTTTCCAGTCATCATCTAGGCCCGTGGTGGCAAACCTATGGCATGCGTGCCAGAAGGGGCACTCAGAGCCCTCTCTGTGGGCATGTGCACCATTGCCCCAAAACAGAGTTCGCCCGGCCCCTCTGCCCATCAGCCCAATGGGAGCACTTCTTTACTCCCCCCAGCATAGAGTTCACCTTGCCTCTCTGCCCAGCAGCCCAATGGGAGTGTTTCCTCCCTCCCCTGTTTGTGGTAAGGCGAGCAGCTCACATGCAGCGTGTATGACAGCCTGTTGAGTCTGTGGCGAAAGTGAGCTTGGGCACTTGGTCTCTAAAAGGTTCGCCACCACTGATATAGGCAATTAGAGTCAGCCAACAAGGAGAGGGAGTACATGAGCTGCATCCTTTCCCTCAAATATTTCCAATAAATTCATGTTGCATAGAGAGCAATTTTGTGAAGAGGAGAGCCTTCTTTGTGTATAGTTTTCCACTACATCTGAAATGATGGAAAATCCTGTTTACATAGAGAACCTTTACAAATTTAGGATAGTCTCCTCTTCAGGAGGTCACAAAGAATGACCTCTAACTCATTTTATAATGACAGTATAAGGCTAGCATTCCACTCCATTTGGTGTTCATCAAATCTATATATGGTTCTGGATACCATGTTAGTTCTTTCCAGACATTCAGTTTGAGAAGGTGCCTTGAAAGTCACAACTTGTAGTCTTCTCCTGACTCTGTCTCCCCAATGTAAGTACATGCACTTTTCATACAGGTGAGAAAGAGTGGTTTGAGATACCCTTATTTGTTAGCACCAGTATCCAATTTTTCATGCCATCTTATGTTCAGGATAAAGGTTTTTACATTTCTGGTCTGACCTTTGAGATGTGGAGTGAAAAAGTGAGTTATGAAGAATCTAGTTGTCTTTTTATCTGCAGGATTAAAAAAAAGGTGTTAAACTGTCATTAATCAGTGGCCTAAGAATGTACTCTTTAATATGATAGCTTGCTTTGTACTTCTGCTCACTTATTTTGTTATTATTACATGGACCTAAATCATAAATCTTCCTACCAGGAGCATGTGAAATCTTGATTAATGAATGTATTAAGCGAGGCACATTATAAATCGAGTATATCATGACTATCTTAGTCTTTTGAGCATTCATATCTCTCAGGGGTGTTAATTAGCTCCCTCTTGAGACATCAACTTATTGTGAAGGATTTTTGCGCAGAACACCACGGTGTGGCAACAAGATAACTGCAGAGGCAAATCAATCCTGACAAGACATTGATCAAAGGCAGGCAAAACACTTTTCTAAGGAGAAGAGCAATGCTGTGGGTGTAGTAGAAGCCCATGTTTAAGATTTTTTTTTAAAAAAACCCTGTCTGTTTCGGGGTGTCTCCCCGCCCTTGCATATTCACTGACATTGTCAAAAACCTCATTACAACTCTTGGTTTTCTGCCTCTGAAAAATAGACAAAGTTTTTATTTGCTTTCACTATGGTAACTCCACCAGAAACATCATGGGAAGGTACCACAAAAGTCATTTTTCTTGAGCTGATGTCAATATATTTGCAAGCAGAAAAATACCTAACAACTCTTTCTAGGCACAATTCAGTCCCCGCAGGAGCATTCAGTAGCTTCCTTTAAATCACTGATCATGGCACTGATCATTGAACTTTTAATGCCCACTGGTATGAATGTGTGTGTTACTTGGCTCAGGATCTGTTGTCACAAATAGTTTGTAGCTGCTCTTTTCCCTGGCAAACCAGCCAGGGAAACAAATAAGGTGGCAGAAATGGTCCACTCCCTTACTGACTGGCTGCACAGCTATTTAATCTAGAACAGTGATGGCGAACCTTTTAGAGAATGAGTGCCCAAACAAATGGTGAAGCAAATTCTGTGCTGGGGAGAAGGAGGAAGCACTCCTATTGGGCTGCTGGGCAGAGAGGCGGGTGACCTCTGTGTTGGGGGAGGGAGGAAGTACTCCAATTGCGCTGCTGGGCAGAGGAGCGGGGCAAACTCTGTGCTGGGACAGGGAGGAAGTGCTCCCAATGGGTTGCTGGGCAGAGAGTGGGGTGAACTCTGTGCTGGGGGAAAGGAGGATGTGCTCCCATTGGGCTGCTGGGCAGAGGGGCGGGGTGAACTTTGTGCTGGGGCAGGGAGGAAGTGCTCCCATTGGGCTGCTGGGCAGAGAAGCAGGGCAAACTCTGTGCTGGGGAAGGGAGGAAGTGATGTGCCCACAGAGATGACTGGGAGTGCTCTCTCTGGCACACATGTCATAGGTTCACCACCACTAATCTAGAAGATCCCATTAACTACACCACACACAGAGCTTTCCACGTTGTACAACTAGCACTCATTATGGCAGTGTTCATATGCTAGCTTCCCCACAGAGGAGAGCAGACAAATAGGTTGGTACATGCCTAAAATGGAGAAGCAGGTTTTTTGTAAATGTTATGAGCACTGAACCCTAGAGTCGGATACGACTGGCTTTCGAGCAAGGGAAACCTTTACCTTTAACCTTATGATTATTAGTTAGCCTTGTAAGACCAGACCACCCTTAAATATTTTGCATAATAACTGGGATAGCTTGCAACAATATTCTGTTCCAGGGGAAATAAATTTCTCTACCAGCTACTGTGTGGGAGAAGCTGGGGAGGTGGGTAAGAGATTATGTCGCCTCTGCTATTTAGAAAGTCCTGGAGTTTGGACCCTGCATGATCTGCCTCTGCTCTTCTCCTTGGTACAGCTGCCATGAACCTACAGTAACAGCAACTACCTGATGGTAGTGGAGATGTCACTTTATGGTATTTGAATGTTGTGTGACTGCACTAGTGACTCCAAATGTGTCCTGATTTTAAATGTGCTTTACAGGGGCCTGATGAACACATACAGCAGTTTATATTTCTTGAAGACGTAATATCAAGAGACTTAATGCATAACACAATACCAAAGTTTAGGGATCTGTCCTTAAACATCAAATTAAGGAACATCTGTCTATAAGCATCCCATTTATTTCTAGGAAATTGGTCCAGGAGTCATTTAATCATGATGCTACTTTTAAAAGTACTAAGCAAGCACCCACCATCTCAAATGCTAACCATAATTGTGTAGAAGCATCTAAATATTTATAAGTGTTTATTAGCTCAGCTAGTTTCTCTGAGATTAAAATGAGCAGCACAGATCATAACAAGTAGTCTTTCCTGCAGGGAACAGACACCACTGAAATAGGAGTAATTTAAATATGTAATATGCTGTATCAGAATAACCAGAATCAGAAAAGATAAACTCAGGCTTCTAAAAGAGGAAGACAGATGAAAAGCTCTCTAGCCCTACTTTGGCTTTTCTCACACAAAATTAACAGTAGTGAGGAGAGAAGACTGTACACTCCAGGCTAAAAATATTGGTTACCACTCGCTATTGTACATGTATGTGGAAAGGAATATCTGTTGATGGGAGCCTGTGTGCAATTAGGCTTCCCCAACAAGGAACCAACATACACTTGTATATATGTGACTTAGAACATAAGAACGGCCTTGCTGGAACAGGCCATCCAGTCCAGCATTCTGTCTCACACAGTGACTCACTATTTGCTTCAGGGTATTCCCAAGCAGATGCCTTCACCTGCTTAGGATTCCCTGGAAATGGCATTGAGAGATATCCTGCCTATCTCTCCAACCTGGAGGTTGTCCTTAGGTATCCATAATTATAGCCATTAATACCCAGGTCCTCCATGAACTTGTCTAATCCTTTCTTAAAGCTGTCAAGACCATTTATTCATAGGCTGTCTTTCTCCTGACAGGGACCCAAGACGGTACACAACAATTAAAACTATAAAATGATCAGTTTTAAAATGTTATTTTAAAAATTGTCAATATTAAAACCAAGATTAGAAACAAATTTAAAATATATGTATTTAAAACTTTACAAATCTATAGATTTAATAAACACAACATTCTCAAGATCCCACATTGCTTAAAAGTTTGGCTGAAGAGGAAAAACTTTGCCCAGCCACAAAGGGCTCGCCAGGTTATTCTGTTATGGTAATAGGTAAAGGTAAAGTTTTCCCTTGCTCGAAAGCCAGGGTTCAGTGCTCATCTCTGTTTCAAAGCCAAAGAGCCAGCGCTGTCTGCTTCTGCAGACGTTTCCGTGGTCATATGGCAGGCATGACTAGACACCGGAGTGCACAGAACTCTGTTTACCTTCCCACCAATGTGGTTACTATTTATCTACAGTACTTGCAATTTCTTGCTTTCAAACTGCTAGGATGGCAGGAGCTGGGACAAAGATGGGAGCTCATTCCATCCTGCAGTACTTGGTAATCGAACTGCTGACCTCCTGCCTTCCAGTCAGTGTCATAGACACTTGAGTAGACCATATTGCCAGCAACTCAACGCCAAGTGTCAGGTGACAGTTAACTAACCTGACAATGCTGAGGATTAATGGCCTTGGGTGCTGAGGACCACAGGAAAGGGTGAGGGTCCTCAAGTGGATTAAATCCCACTTGAATACATCTTGATGGAGGGCAACAGCTTCATCAATACTGGCCTGAGGCTGATGAGGAATCTTTGTGCCAAAAGAGCTCAGGACCAGAAAGTGACTTGCGGAACTGGATCAGAGGTACGGGTGTCCCACTGCGATGCGGAAGGCAGATGAAAGGCCACTGCACTATATTCTCAGGACAGTCTTCATGGTTGATTGCCATGATGATCACCTATATTGAAATTTGGATAGAGCAGAAGAAGAAGAAAGCCACAAAAGGACAAGAGGAAGGGAGTTGACCTGGTAAGTAAGGACCAGTGCATTTGAAAGCCTTGGAACAGCCACCAAGAAAACCTTCACCACACCAGCTTGGGAAGATCATGGAACTGAGAGGAAGGCCTCATGGACAGCAGCCAGGGCTGTAGCCAGGATTCTCGATTGGGGGGGGAAGAGAGATTTTTTCAGGAGAGGCAACAACATCACACTCACATATATAACATTGGCACCACAGAGTGGGTTGGGAGGGGCTCTTAGCTCAAGAGGGTTTTCGCGCACCTCCGGCTGTCCTGGTTATGGCCCTGACAGCAGCACTAGCCCAACTACTTGACCAAAGCAGAAAGAATAGGGGGAAAGGATGCAGAAAGCTGCTGAGGAAGGCCCACTGATATTTTTTCTCTTTCCCACAAAGGCAGATGTTTTATTGATAGAGTAGCAAATGACACATTTTAAGACTCTTCAGAAACTGAACAGTATTTTCCAACATGGACTTTCAAAACTGCACAGAAGCATACCTGTCAAGTTGCGGCAATGAAAATAAGGGAAGGTTTCCGGGTGTTGGTACACGCATGAGCAGTAACCCCTTTGTGCATGCGCATATGCACAGAAACCCTTTGTGCATGTGCAGAAACCCTTTGTGCATGCACAGAAACCCCTTTCCTGGCTGTTCCAATTACGGGATGGTGGCGGGAAAGATGGGGAAAGATTGGTGAATTACGGGAAATCCCAGCCAAAATGAGATACTTGACAGGTATGCAGAAGTGATGTGTATGCCTTCAGATAAGTGTAAATACAAATCAGGGAGATATCTGTGCATTTCCGAGACAACTGCAGGACAGAACAAATAACCCAGTGGCATTGGTAGGGCAAAGTGGCATTGTCATTGATCCCTCCTGTTAAATTCAGCATTCACACATTGTGATCAGAATCAAATAAACAGAAGGAAAGCCAAAGAAGAGGCTTGGCTGAGAGCAGACAAGAAGAATGTGTTTTTTTAACCTTTGAAATGAAGCTTCCTTGCCTTTCCTGTTACAAGGTCATAGATTAAACCATCAAAGTGTTGTGGCAGTAGCCCCAGTAAATTTCAGATCTAGGGAGGAGGATGCAGGGGGAAGACAGAAAGGATAGAAACAGTTTAAATAAGAGCAAGAGCTCTGAATTGACCCTTTAAAAAGGGATTAAAGAAGACTATGCCCATTTCCAAAGTTCATTCATGCCCTTCTTAAAAGCTGATGGGTCTCTCCCCTCATACTCAAGAGAAGAAAAATGTCCAGCTCTTCTAGCTGCCACTGCATAGAAACCCCACTGTCTTGCCTGTACAGTCTATGACCAGCCTTTGTCATTTATTCATCCCCAGTCACAGAAACAGAGTTTTTCCCACCGAGAACCAGGAATACACAAATACCATCACAGAACCAGGCAAGGAGAGGATCATAGTTCATTAGAAGGGCAGAGGTGAAGTATTAATCTCCGTGCCCATATTCAGGCATGAACAAGATTTTATTCAGGTGCTCTAGATAAAAATTGATGCAGCTGATTTAATAGTGATGCAAATACCATCAAATCCACATGCATTTCAAAAGGGGGAGAACCATAAGTATTATAAATATAGACATAATACTTGTGGACTGGACCTGGAGAGCAACACTTGACATCAGCCATTTGCTTTGGAAGTTACAATTTGGCTTACACTAAACAACAGGGTTTGCTTTGGAAACCTCTGACCAAAATCATGTTGCTTAGCATAAGCCATATTGTAACTTTTGGTTCATTCCTCTCTGGTCAATAAAGTGTCATTGCAGCAATTCTAAGAGTGTACCTGCATGCTCCAAACCAGTGGGTGCACACCTCCAAGAATTGCAGTAGGAGTGGTTTGTTTACTGAGTAGAAATGGACCAAAATATTTGGCTTACACTAAGCAACAGGATTTCAGCTTCTGTGTTCTAAAATTCTTACCGGAATACACAAGCCATCTGCTTATCCATCCATCTTCCTCCTCCTCACCACCACCACCACCAATCTTTATGCCACTTTTCCATGGTAGGAGAACACTCCAATCACCTGTCTGTAACATAGAAAACAAAATACAACGTTGTCAATAATTCAGTAGCAATCACGATTGAAGGTTTAAATTAAAGCATCACCACATAAACTACATCAAGTTTAAGCAGGCCACTAAGATTTAACAAAAGAGATGTACAAAAAATGAAAGAAAACTTTGCATTCATCTTTGGCCTATTACATTTTGTGAGGTTCTTAAATGGGGTGAGGGGAGGGGAGTATCTTGCACTTTCATCTGTCCTTCTGAATTTTTTTAGGTTGTTTCCTAGAAATTTCTTTATGAGATATGCCTATGATTTGTGTGCCATTTCCATATAAACTGTCCAAAACCTCACAAATGTGTATACTGGGTAGCAAAACCACCTCTTAACAATATGTGGAATTCACATGATTATATTATATGTTTGGTCTCAGAACCAATCTTTCAGATTTTGCCCCCACAGTGGAAAAATAAACAAAATTTGATTGCATTGGATGGTTATTGTAGATCAGGGGTTCCCAACCTAAGGTCCATGTGCCGGATCTGGCCCATGGCACCATTTCATGTGGCTCCCCCACCCCTCCAAGGGCATTCAAGAAACAAAATGGCTGCCCCTTTTAACATGTTGGGACAAAATGGCTACCCCCATTGTGCAGGCAGAGCAAAATGGCCATCTGGTCCTCGAAGCTGACTGAGAGAAAGTGACCCGGCTCCTGGCTTGAAAAGGCTGGTGTTATGTAAGCATGTACAATGTTATTTTAAATATATGAATGTAACCAGTCCACAATCACAATGTATCTCAGCTGTTAAGGAACGCGAGCAAGCCGCCCATAGAGGGCAGCTGTGAGCGTCCAACCTCACATGGTTCACATTCCCCAAATCACAAACAGCCGCGGGAACTTCCCCGGATGATCAAGAACTACAGAAGAAGAACTACAGAAGAAGAACTACAGAAGAGAGGCGTGACCTGGGCGTTGTCACGCCGGTAGCGGCCAATGAGCTACCGTGCAACAAGATTCAAATGTATTGTGCTACTGTATATAATGAGGTGTACCTCCGCCATTGCCACATGTTCATGCTGACCATCAATGAATAAACCTGTGTTAGTCCTTCCTGCGACTCCTTCTTTGTCTTCCGTGCAAGACACTAAATTGGCGACGAAGGTGGGATCGATGGCGAATCCCAAGGTCAAGCCGTACCAGTTCGATGTCAGCGAGCCCGAGCAATGGGAGCTCTACGAGTGCCAGTTTCGGCATGCCATGGAAGCTGCAGGCGTCGACGACGACGCGAAGGTGCGCTCCCACTTCGTGGCTCAGGTGGGGCCGGCCACGCTGCGGATCCTGATGACCCTGGTGGCCCCCCGGAAGGTGGACGAGGTGCCCATCGACCGTATCCTGGAGAGACTGCGTGAGCATTTCCAGCCGCCCGTCTCGATCTTCCCAGCCCGGGTCGCGTTCCACAGGCGAGACCAGCGACCGGGCGAATCCGTGTCTGCCTACGCGGCGGCCCTCAGGCTTGCAGCGGTGCATTGCCAGTGGGACGACCTAGACCAGGCCCTCCGTGACCGCATGCTGTGTGGTTTGAGGGATGAGGAGCTTCAGAGGAGGCTCATGACCCGCGACCATCGCCTCACGTTCAACGAGGTACTGCGGGAGGCCCAAGCAGCCGAGGAGGCCAGGAGCGGAGTCCGGCTGTTCAAGTCCCGAGGGGCCACGTCTGAGAGGGCCAAGTCACCAGTACAGGCGGCCCGGCGGACACCAGCGAAGACGGCCTGGTGGGCCCCCAAGCCGCCCGCCGGCGCACCAACGTCATCCGAGGAGTCGTCCACTACCGCGGACCCCTACTCCAGCGAAGACGACGACGTCCAGAGGATCAAGAAGCGAGGTGAGAAGCGGCAGACCCGTGAACGGCAGGACCGCCGCTGCGACGGTTGTGGGGCGGCCCACGACCGCACGAGGTGTCCGTTCTGAAAGGCCGAGTGCCACAACTGCGGCCAAAAAGGACACATCGCCCGAGTATGCATGCGCGGGCGAGTTGAGGACAAGGGCAGTTCCAGCCATCCCCAGACGCACCAACGAAAGGCGGCCGGCACCAGGAAGGTCTCAGCCGGCTACAGCGAGGAAGGCGTGAACCGCGTGGGCCTGGAGCACCGGCGGTTTTTCATAGAGGTACTGTTGCAGGGGGTCCCAGTGAAGATGGAGATAGACTCGGGGTCATCTTATTCCATCCTGTCCCAAAAAGAGTTTATGCACATTCCCCCAGAGAAGCGGCCCAAACTGCGGGCCATGAGATCCAATCTATGGGACGTGCAGGGAAATGGGATCCCAGTGTTGGGAGTGGGGAACTTCAAGGTGAAGTTCAAGAACTACTCCGAGAAACTGCCCCTAGTGGTCCTCAAAGGGGGGAGGTGCTGCCTTTTGGGAATGCAGTGGTTTGCTCCCCTGGGAATCGAACTGTCCGGCATTAACGCCATCGAAACTGACCCAATGCGGGACGTGTGCGACGCACACCCGGACGTTTTGAAAAAGGGGCTCGGGAAATACAAAGGGCCCCCGGTTTCCTTTGAGCTGGACCCAGAAATCCGGCCCATCCGCCTCAAACCAAGGAGAGTGCCCTTCGCCCTCAAGGACAAGATCGAGGCGGAACTGGACAAATTGGTGGGGCAGGGGATTTTGGTTCCAGTTGACTCGGCGGAGTGGGAAACGCCGATTGTTACAGCCCTCAAGTCAAATTGGGAGGTCAGGATTTGCGCGGACTATAAATGTACGATAAATAAGGCCATTCGGCCAAATGCATACCCGGTGCCCGTGGTCAGCCACTTGCTGGCCACATTACATGGGGGGAGGTGTTTCGCCAAGCTAGATCTGGCCCAGGCGTACCAGCAGCTCTCTGTAACCCCGGCTGCTGCCGCCGCGCAAACGATCGTAACGCACAAGGGGGCGTTTAAGGTAACGCGCCTTCAGTTTGGCGTGAATTCGGCCCCCGGAATCTTCCAGTCCCTCGTGGAACGCCTCTTAAAGGGGCTTCCAGGTGTCCTCCCATACTTCGACGACGTGTTGATAACAGCGGGGAACGAATCAGAGTTAGCCAAGAGGCTAGATGGGGTTCTCTCAGTGTTCGAGAGGGCAGGACTTCGATTGAGGAGGGACAAGTGCGTATTCTTCACGAGGGAGGTTGAGTTTCTAGGGTTTAAGGTAACCCCGGACAGAATCAAACCCTCCGTGTCTAAGGTTGCGGCCGTGAGAGACGCCCCTCGCCCCACCGCGAAACCGGAGCTGCAGTCATTTCTAGGGCTCCTAAATTTCTATCACTCCTTCCTGCCTCGGAAGGCATCAGTCGCGGAGCCACTGCACGCGTTACTTAAGAAGGATGCGGTTTGGCGGTGGGGGGACAAGCAGGAGAGAGCATTCAAAGAGCTCAAATCACTCCTGTCTTCGGATGCTGTCCTGACCCACTTCGATCCGAAAAAGCCAGTGGTATTAGTCTGTGATGCGTCCCCGGTGGGGGTGGGGGAGGTCCTGTGCCACGTGTTGGAAAGCGGGAGGGAAGCCCCGGTAGCGTACTACTCAAGGTCCCTCTCGAAGGCAGAGCGCAATTACGCGCAAACAGATAGGGAGGCCCTAGCCATAATCGCGGGAACAAAGAAGTTCCACGATTTCCTATACGGCCGCGAGTTTACGGTGGTGACGGATCACAAGCCGCTTTTGGGGATCTTCACTACCGGCAAACCCACCCCGCAAATATTATCCCCCAGGATGCTGCGTTGGGCCATTTTCCTCAACACCTACCAGTATGAGCTGGTCTATCGCCCAGGGAAGGAGATCTCCCATGCGGACGCCCTGTCCCGATCCCCCCTCCCTAGTTTAGGGGACCCTGCATGCGAGGTGGAGCAGGAACACCAAGTCCTGCTGATTGAGTCTCTCGACTCACCCCCAATTGTCCCGGCCGACCTCGCCAAGGCCACGGCGGCCGACAAGATGATGGCCCAAGTTAGTTCCTGGGTTAGGAAAGAGTGGCCCACTTTTCCCCCCGAGGAACAGTTCAAGCCATTTTTCAGGCGCAGAGTAGAGCTTTCCCTGGAGAGGGGCTGCTTACTCTGGGGCCAGCGGGTAGTTATCCCAGAGAAGCTGAGGGCCAAGGTGCTAAGGCTACTGCATACCAGCCACCCCGGGATCGTGCGCTCCAAGGCTCTGGCCAGGAGTTTCTTTTGGTGGCCCCAGATAGATGGGGACATAGAACGCTTAGTGGGCACGTGTGAGAGCTGCCAGAGCTCTCGGCCCGAGGAGTCCCGGTTACCCCATAGGGAATGGGATACGGCCCGCGGGCCATGGTCCCGGATTCATGTCGACTTCGCCGGCCCCTTTCGCGGGTCCATGTTCCTACTGGTAGTCGACTCCTACTCCAAGTGGTTGGAGGTAATTCCCATGAACAGCACTTCCTCTGCCGCAACCATTAAACAGTTGCGCAAGCTCTTTGCCTGCTTCGGCCTGCCAGACGTCCTTGTGAGCGATAACGCTAGTACCTTCACGTCGGCAGAGTTCAAGACGTTTATGGAGAGGAATGCCGTCAGGCACATAACCGCTGCCCCGTTTCACCCCGCCACAAACGGTCAGGTAGAGCGCCAAGTGCGCACTACGAAAGACGCACTGCGGCGCATGGGTCCCGGTGAGTTGAACCTGCATCTGTGCCAGTTCCTCATCTGCTACAGGACAACCCCCCTAGCTTCAGGTTTTTCCCCAGCCGAACTCCTCATGAGGAGGCGTCCGGTAACACTCTTTGACCGGATCGATCCGTCCAGGGTGGAGGATGAAGGGAGAAATATAAGCATAGGGGGAGAGGGCTCTAAAAGTTTTTCGATAGGGGACCCGGTTCACTGCAGGAACTACACGGCCTCGGGGCCAGCGTGGGTACCAGGGACAATTGTCGAGCAAACGGGGCCGGTATCCTACAGGGTCGAGACTAGTTCAGGTCTACTCTGGAGAAGGCACGCTGATCAACTCAGAAGGCGAGTCACCAGTGAGGGGGAATCAACGTTAGGGTCCTCCCCCACCCGCATTACCCAAGGGGGAGACATGGAGGATACTTTGAAAGAGAGGGATCAGTTTGATGATGATTATGAGTTGCAGTACCAGGGGGGTGTAGCGGAGTGGTCCCCCACCCGTCCTAGCGAGAAGAGGGGTTTCAGTTCAGCCCCTGGTACTTCCAGTCCCCCCAGCCCTTTTGTTTTAGAATATACCATAGCTCCAGCTCCCTGGAGACCGACACCCCCAGGACAGGCAACAGGGGCGAGTCCGCCCACCACAGTCTCCAGAACTCCCGGTCAGGTAACGGGGGGTGGCGAGGCCACGAGGGCCTCTTCGTCGGTCCCGAGATTCGTACTGGGGGGGTCCCCGAACTCCTCAAGCGGTAGGCAGGGATTCACTTTCCAACTGTTCATTCCATTCCCATCCCCCAATGCAAGGTTACCGCAGACGCCACACCGAGCCACTAATGAGTCCCCCCTTTCCATTGCAGGGCAGGATTCCACGGAACCAGGAGCCTCCGGCTCCCCTGGGTTAAGTCAAGCGGCTGCACGCCCAAGGCGCACATGCGGCAAGCCACAATGGTTGAGGGACTTCGTCCCATCCTAGGGGGGAGGGATGTTATGTATGCATGTACAATGTTATTTTAAATATATGAATGTAACCAGTTCACAATCACAATGTATCTCAGCTGTTAAGGAACGCGAGCAAGCCGCCCATAGAGGGCAGCTGCGAGGGTCCAACCTCACATGGTTCACATTCCCCAAATCACAAACAGCCGCGGGAACTTCCCCGGATGATCAAGAACTACAGAAGAAGAACTACAGAAGAAGAACTACAGAAGAGAGGTGTGACCTGGGCGTTGTCACGCCGGTAGCGGCCAATGAGCTACCGTGCAACAAGATTCAAATGTATTGTGCTACTGTATATAATGAGGTGTACCTCCACCATTGCCACATGTTCATGCTGACCATCAATGAATAAACCTGTGTTAGTCCTTCCTGCGACTCCTTCTTTGTCTTCCGTGCAAGACACTAAAGCTGGGAACCCCTGTTGTAGATGGTCCTCTCAAAGTTAGTCTCTCCTCCCACCCCTCTGATATTAGGCTGATGATATTGGATGCAACATTTCTCCCCTTGTATTGCAAGAAATGAGACTGTGGTGGCTCAGTGGTTAAGACGCTGTACTTGATGACTGGAAGGTCGAAAGGTCAGCAGTTTGAGACCTGAGTGCTGCATGATGGAGTGAACTTCTGTCTCTGTCCCAGCTCCTGCCAACCTAGTAGTTTGAAAGCAAGAAATTGCAAGTAGATAAATAGGTACCACTTTGGTGGGAAGGTAAACAGCGTGTCTAGTCATGCCTGCCGCATGTCCATAGAAACGTCTGCAAACACAGGGCTGGCTCTTTGGTTGTAAACAGAGATGAGCACTGAACTCTAGAGTTGGATACAGCTGGCTTTTGAGCAAAAGGAGACCTTTATCTTTACCTATCATAAGAAATATTTGAGAGGTAATTTGTATTTTTTAAAAAACAAAACCTAGACAAATATGTTGATAAATTTTCCTACCTACATCCAAGAAGACCCAGGTTTGAGAAAGCTTGGACTTCTCTTTTGTTCTTTGTACTAGTGGAAGATACAATAAGACAACGCTACAGAAAATCCGGTACTTCTATACTGCTGTTGTCATTGTTCCCATATAATGAAATACAGCTGAAGTTTTTTTTAAAAATAGTGGGAAATCCACTCTACAGACAACATAAATAAATACAAACACACAAAAATCCCTCAGCGAAATTCTCTTTTATATGTATGGTCAGAACTAACAATACAAAATTGCATCTCTCACTTCCACCTCCTCCTTTCATTATAGAATTACAAAATGCATGAGAATTGTAGTAATTAAAGATAGTCTCTTGGGGACCTATACAAATGTAAATGAAGACTATGGTTATATTATGTTTTGCAATGTTTCAGTGCATAGCTCTCTGAAAGTCCCATTATCACACCAGCTTTATTTTCCAACATTTTTATTTATTTATTTTGTCTGGGCCAGCCAAATATATTTTCTGCTGGAGACAGAACAATCACAGACTTCTCTGCTTCCCCATCAAAGGACAGAGCACCCAAGGCTTTTAAAATTATTTTGGCATTTCACACATTAATCCTGTTAGTATTTAAGAGAGATATGCATCAGCTGGTTCCAGACAGGAATATATTCATTTGGTAATCATTCTTCCCAGGTACAATAAGCCTTGTTGTATCAGACTATGCATGCCTAGAAGTACACAGCCTTTAGCAATAGCAATTACACTTATATACCGCTTTCTGGGTGGTTCATAAGGTAATTAGCATTTTCACCCTCTACATGATGGGTATTATTATTATTATTATTATTATTATTATTATTATTATTATTATTATTATTATTATTATTATCATCATCATCATCATCATCATCATCATCAATAATAATAATAATAATAATAATAATAATAATAATAATAATAATAATAATAATAATTTGGGTTTGTATAATGCTCACTCGCAACGTGACTCAGGAAGGCCAACAACAATATCACATCCAATACAATATAAAACAAGATACAATTAGCATACACTAGAGAACAAGATACAATTAGCAGAATACAATTAGCATACAATAATAAAAATCACCTAAGTCAAAACATCCCAAAACAAGAATTCGACTGCAAGAGTCCAGACCTCAGAGTATAAAGTCTAGGCTGGGCAGGGGGCGATGTCCGGCCCCGTGCCCCAGCGGCCAAGTCCGTGGCCAAGTCCACAGTGCCAGGCAGCATAGGGCGCACGAGACTAATCATTTTACTGACCTTGGTAGGATGAGCCCCATGGAAGACAGACTATGAGGGAATTCATGTTGGAATGGAGGAACAAGAATGTTAAAAAAATTTCTGATGGGCAAAACAGGGCTGATGCTACTATCAGGCAGACCGAGGTCATCATCTGAGGTATGAGTTAGCAACCTATTATTTATTTAATATAGCTACAGGCTCCTTCTGTCTTGACTGTCAAAATTTCAAATTCTTTCCTGTACAGGGTGGCCCATAAATCCCTACCCGGGCTGTAAGTCCCTACCCGTCCTCTCCGTGGGCATGCGCCTCACCCATTTGCTCAGGAGTCCAATGGGAGTGCTTCCTCCCTCCTCCCAGCACAGTTTGCCCCACCCTTCTGCCCAGCAGCTCAGCAGGAGTGCTTCCTCCCTCCTCTAGCTCCAGCAGAGCCCTACTCTCTTTGTGGCCAGGTAGGGACTTATGGGCCACCCTGTACGCTTCAGAATCCCAAGCATTTTCTTCATGAACAAAATGCAAACTTTTTTGTGACAGCAAATAGCCCTCCACATTGTATCCACTAAAGTTTCCAGTTTTCACATTTTTATAAATATCAACCATGTTTTTTGTAATTAGCATAAACAATTCTGTATACTGTCCTGACCAATTGTTTTCTAAAAGATAAGACAGGCTGTGGCCTTCATATAAACATGCAAATCTTTATGTTTAAAATGCATGAAGTATAGTACATTGTTGAAAATATTGCTTGACTGACTTTATATTGTTCATAAGTTTTTGAACAACCAGATGGAAATGGTGATTGCAACAATGAATACATAGATTTTTTAAAAAATCTTCAGGCCTTGCACTTTTGCTTTTCTTTCATTCAATACCCTTGCTCCATAGCCTAACAACTTGGATGGATCCAAGTTTTTTTCTTGAAACACATTCAATGTCAGCTTGTAAAAGGAGAAACATTAAAAGTGTTGCAATGATTATCTTGCATAATATAGATTGATTAATCTTCCAGAGTTCTGACTAACGTCCATGTCTTCCACATTTTCCTTGGAGGAATGGCTGCTTGACAACCCGTTGAGAGAGATCCACTACCTGCCCTTAGAGGGTTAGAGGTTCCCAAGTATGGAGAATAGCAGGATTCCCATCCACATATGGGACAGAGCTGGCATCAAGGACAAGAAAGTTCCCAATCCTTCAACACCCAGTGCAGAGGATCCCAGCTACTGGATGAGGAAGAGGAAGAAGTGGAGGAAATGGAGGAAGTAGCAGAAGAGTGGACTTTGTCCTGCCCCACAGCACAAAAATATGGCAATACCTGTGAACTGGACCATAAGGAAGGCTGAGCGCAGACGAATAGACACCTTTGTGATGTGGTTCTGGAGGAGAATTTTGAGAGTACCCTGGACAGCAAAGATAACAAATAGGTTGATATTAAAAGATCTTAAAAGAAATCAACCCCGACTGCTCCTTGGAAGGTCAAATATTGAAGATGAAGTTAAAGTACTTTGAGCAACAAATAAGAAGAGAGGATTCACTTGAGAAAGCCTCAATGCTGGGAAAGGTCAAGGGCAAAAGAAGAAGGGGGTGGCAGAGAATGAGATGGCTAGATGGCATTGTTGATGCAATGGGCACAAAGCTGGGCAAGCTGAGGAGGATGGTGGAGGATGGTGCCTTGTGTATGGTGTTCCATGGGGTTGCGAAGCGTCAGAATTGACTGTGCAACTGAACAACAACAAAATTGGTATTAGCTGTCCACAAGAAGAAACCTGCTGCCCCAATCACCCTATGTGCTGTCAACATTGATACACACCCAGCTGCATTATAGGCAGAGGCAGCACCTGAAGAAAGGTCTCTGAGCTCAGGAAGCTCAGAAGAAAGGGTTGCACCATGCAGGCACCTGCCCATAGACTATTCTCCAACAACAGACCGAGGGTGATGGAAACCACCATGGTTGGATATGAGGGACTGTGGGATGTCTTTGAAGAATAAGGGTGAATGACCTAAAGGAATTTTGGGGATACAGTAGTTGTCTGTAGCTAAGGAATAAAGTTTGGTGTTCAAGCAGACTGCTGAGGACTGATGTGTTCTTTTGACAATTTCCCAGGGGCTCTCTGATGTCACTTTGCCCATGGAGAAGCTGGGGACCCACACAATGCCATATTTATTCAAAGCAACATTTTCATAATTCTTTTTATTTCTTTTAGATTTTTTAAAGAGCATTTACCAGACAATATCTGAAGCATTTGGGTTTGTTACTACGTCCTCTTGGTCAATCTACACCATAATGTCTGCATATTTGAAGACTGAACATTTGAATTTCCTGGAATGTACTAATTTCTGCAGTTTTTCAACTTTTTTGCAGCATATTCAAATACATTTCTAAATAGGCTGTGCTTTTGCTTCTCTTTAACATAGTATGTTCCTCATATAGCTAGTCTATTGATAGCTAAAACCTAATTTTAAATAATGTTTATTGCCTTCAGTGGTAGTAAGGTAAAATTCACCCTTGCTTGAAAGCCTCTAGGGTTCAGTGCTCATCTCTGTTTATAGCCAAAAAGGCAGTGCTGTCTGTGTCTGCAGACATTTCCGTGGTCTTGTGGCAGGCATGACTAGACACTGGAGTGTATGGAATGCTGTTTACCTGTCCAGTGAATTGGTACCTATTTATCTACAGTACTTACAATTTCTTGCTATCGAACTGTTAGGTGGGCAGGAGCTTGGACAGAGACAGGTGCTCACTCCGTTGTGCAGCAGTCAGGTCTTGAACTGCTGACCTGCCAACCTTCCAGTCATCAGGTTCAGTGTCTCAATCGCTAAGCCACCGCAGTTCCCTTTCAAGGTTAGTAGCATCCACTAAAATGGATAAGCAGAATGCAACTTAGAGGTAGCTTTCTTTTTGGTGACATACAAAAACAAAGATCAAAGTCAAGACTTTCCTAGGCTAATTCTAGCCCCAAATACTAATATTTAATCCTTTGAAATTCATTGCTCTACATACTGGGAAGTTTTTAAAAATCATGTCACAGTGATCTGTGATCATTGGGTAAGGAGGGGATTAGGAGCTTTTCCAAATGAGACTTTCATCCTCCCTTTTCCTTGATTTTTGCAGAAAGTGCTATTCTTCAATTATTCCCATCTTAAAAAATAAGCTGTCACTCTTCCGACATAGATTGCCATTGTCTGAAATGTCACCAAGTAAAAAGATGATTAACAAGAAAAGGGAAAGAAAAAATGGGGGAAGGATTGAAGCACGTATTGAGGGGGTAAGGTAAAGGTCTCCCTTGATCGAAAGGCAGTCATGTCTGACTCCTTTTACAGCCAAAGACCCAGAACTGAATGCATCTGCAGACAGTTTCATGGTCATATGGCAGGTATGAATAGATGCCGGAGCGCAAGGAATGCTGTTTCCTTTCCTGCTGAAGTGGTAACTATTTATGAACTATTTATGAAATTTCCTGATGAAGTGGTAACTATTTATGAACTTGCAATTTCTGGCTTTTGAACTAACCCATCATGCAGCTCTCAGATCTCGAACTGCTGACCTGCTGACCTTTCAGTCATCAAGCTCAGCATTTTAACCACTGTGGTATTTTCATCCCATCTTCCAAAATCACAAGACTGGGGTTGGCTTCTCCTTGATATGATTGGGTGAGAGGTGGGATCTATTCACTGCTATGCCTCAGAAATGCTCAACAAAATGTTTTGTAGTTCTCAGAAGTTTGCCATCAGCATAACCATTGGCCACATGGGAAGGAGATTCTGGGCAGTGAAATCAGTGATGCACTGAAGCAGGTCCTGAACCGGTAGCAGAAATTCCCCTAGGCCATGCCCACATGATAGGCCACGCCTACCTCCATAGCCCATTGCATTGGCCATGCCCACAGATTTGGCCCTGCTCACAGATTTGGCCCCACCCACAGAGGTGGTAGTAAATTTTCTTGGAGTGCATCAATGACTGAAATCCATAAAAGTTTTCGTTCAAGCGGCAAGCTCACCTTTGCATGCCCTGCATCTTCTCCATAGGAGATTTCCATATTTATGGGTAGGGGAGTTGCGGAAAGAGGTGATGCACAAAAGACACCTGGCAACGATCTGCAGGCTGATTTTTCCTCTATGGAAGTGCTTACTGAGAGTTTTCAGACAGAAAAAGCCATTCTCTCTCAGCCTTGCTCTAGTTGGGAATATACACGCATTCTTATTCAAAGCAGCTGCTGCAAGGCAAACAAAAGGCTTGTAACATTTATTTTAAAGCTTGAGGAACCTCTTGGGATAAACAGTTTAAATTAAAGATCAAAACCATGGCATGTATGCCAGCAGCATCCCCCTAATTGGTGGGTAAGCTTTTTCCTGAGATGTGCAGATGCCTTTTTCTTGGATTTGAAGCGCCCTTCCTTCCACCTTGCCATCCCTAACGCCCCACACTGTCCTCTATCTCTGTCTTCGTTGCTCAGCAGAATGGCCCTTGACACCTTCAAACGTGAGTTCTTTGCTGTTCACCTGGTACTGTACAACGTTTTTGAATGTCCCAGTTTCCGTTTTTAGGGCCTCATGGGAGAATGTTAAATCCAGGCCATTCCTGGATGTATTTAAAGTGATTGTAATTCACAGGGATTGGGCCTTGGTTATAAGCTGAATTACATTCTGATTTAGCAGCAGGGATTAAGTCTCTGCATTTTAACTTATTAACCCAGCCTCAAGTAAGAAGAATTCTCTTATCGCCACAGTAAGCCGCAGCATTGGAGACACCCAGGGAGGAACAGGGTCGATCAGGTTTCTGTACTCGGTCACAGTTGACAATAGTTGGAGATTTCTCTGCTACCAGGTAGGAAGTGCAGGAGCTGGGAACTGCTATTACTCCTTTTCCTAATGAGGTGTAGGATTTTTGCCAGTAGCAATAGCGTAGTCTAGTTTCGGAACTAGAACTGTTTGCAAAATCCCTGCTCACTTTCTCTCAATTTTGATTCTATAAGCTACAAGTAGTTTGCAACATCCTCTTTTCTTCTACTACATTATCAGTTCTAAGAGCTTAGAAAAGTTGTTTTTTTCAGGTTACATCTCCCAGACTCATCCAGGTAACACGGCCTACTTGCAATGAGAGTGTTATTCCAAAAATATAACTCTCTCAGTCTTGGTTATAGGTTATTTTCGATACTCTCTTAATTACTTGTTTTACATTTGTTTTGTTGTTTTGCAATATAGGTGGATCGAATTGTGTCATTATGGGCAAGCACTGGCATAATGAAAAATCAGAAGTGGTATGATGTAATCCTAAAAATGCTGGAATATGATTGAGAACAGGTTCAAATTCCCACTGGCTTCAAATGTAATTGGGCTTCAAACTAGATAACACACTGATACGATATCTAGAAGCGGTGCTCTCTTGTGTGGCAAACAATATCTAATTGTAAATGCATGTTAAAAGCAGAGGCATAATTATCACTGGAATGATGATTGACTGTAGAAGCACATTAAAAGCAGAAGCACAATTATGTAAACAATATAGCTTTGTTTGCAGGTCTGATTGCTGAAATACACCTAACAAAGTTGATCATATCCCTGAAATTAAAAAACAAACGAAAGAGCAAAACATACTAATTTCATGTTTTTCCCAGGCTGCCCTGGACTAGTTACCATCTCTCAGCCTACTCCAACTCCCAGGTTTATAGTGAAGAAAGATTGGGGAGGATTGTATACCACCCTAAATCCTTTGAGGGAGAGGTAGAGTAAAATAATATAGAATAAAATAATATCTATGCCACTTTGTGTGGAGAACAGCGTGGAAGTAACTAGACGTGATGACAATCAGGCTGTCACAATCATATGGCAAGTGAAGCATTGGGGGGGGGAGGGGGTCAGTTCCACCTCTTTCTTTCCTTGTCTGTGTTGTTGTTGTTCAGACGCACAACACACACAAATATGCAATAACATGAGAAGCTTTCCTCCTCAGTGCAGAAAGAAAGAGAAGGCTTCCCATTTCCTGCTGTGGTAGCAGAGTCAAAGGTAGCACCTCCTCTGGTGTAAAGGGTGGATGAGGAGAAAGAAAAGTGCTGACATCCCTGTCCCCGAACAAGGGGAAAGGAAGAAACTGCGTTAGTGAGTTGTGCTGATGGCAGAAGCAGAGGTGATGGGTGACAACTATAACCATCTGTTCAATGCACTTGAGCACACTCCAATGTGGTCTGCTGGCAAAAGACAAAAAGTGGCCACCTAGCTGCCAAAGCCCTACATAAGCCAGTGATGTAGTATAGCTAGAGCATCTAGTGTCAAAGCCCCAGGACTTTCTAAGCTGCAGGAATGGGGTGCACAGAAAGAGCTTCCTAGAAGATTGTAGTATTTTTGACCCAAAATCGTTCATACCCTGGTAACGGCAACTTTGTGTTGCCAGCTATTCTTTCTTCCACTAGATAAGGCGGAAGAAATTGCAGAATGAACTCACAAAAAGGTTCCTTCCATTTGGCATTTTAATGTCTGGCTTGGACACGGGAGAAGAAGTAGCAGGGACTACGGTAGCAGCATCTACCACCACCCATGAGGCTTCCCTCTTCCCTGAGACAGAAATGGATTATTTCAGGAATGGTATATTACCTATGCTATATTACTGCTATATTACCTATGTTAGTGATGGATAACCTTGGCACTCCAGGTGCCCAAGTCTGCACTCCTGCTGATCAGGGCTTCTGGGAATTGAAGTTCAAGAACAACTGGAGTGCCAAGGTTACCCATCACTGACTTATGTCATAATGAAAATATTTGAATGTGTTTGTATTCAGTGGGCAGTTGAGACCCCCTGGATTTTCAAAAGACATGCTTCTTGTTTGTTGACAGGGATTGATTCAGCTGCCTGCATTTTTGGACCCACTTTATTGAGGGTGAAACTGACTGTGGGGATGAGCACCATGATTTGCACCAGTGATGCACTGCAGCAGGTTCTGTCAGGTTCATACCTGTCAAGTTTTGGATTTGAAAATAAGGGAGATTTCCCAGCCAAAATGGGATACTTGACAGCTGTGTTTATCCTGTGCAGCCCTCCAGTGGCAGCATTAGGGCATTGCAGTCTAAAAATATATGGGAGGATGGCGGGAAAGAGAGTAAAATAGGGAGTTTCCCGGCCAATACGGGATACTTGACAGCTATGGTTAGGTTCTGCAGAACCGGTAGCGGAAATTCCCCCACCAGGCCCCACCCACTTGGTTGGCCACACCCACCTCCATAGCCCATAATGCAGGATGTTTGGCCATGCCCACAGATTTGGCCCCACCCACAGATTCAGCCATCCCACAGAGTAGGCAGTAAATTTTTTTGAGGTGCATCACTGATTTGCACCCACACTTCCAAGCTGACCATTAGACCACTTGAGCCAGCAAATTGTTCAGGCAATGTTTGACTCATTGTAAGTGGTGGGTGGTGGCATCTTGATGGCTTCCTTCCTCACAGAATGGCAATGACAATGCCAGTGATGGAAATGTATCAACTGGGCTTGAAAAACAGACATGTCAGAAGAGAAGAAATCTTCAACCGCTTTTGCAGAAGCAACTACATACTTACAGGATGTGACAGAAACTGAGACAGCTAGTTTGGGTTGTCTGGTAGTCTCTTTTTCCTTCTGTCTGATCTGTTGCTTCTTTGATCGTAGACTGGGAAACCACAGGTCTGAAAGCACATCTGCCCTCCTCTCTCCCCCCCCCCCCCCCGAGTCGTCTTTGCTTTAGGCATAGTCAGTGGGGAAGAAACAGCCTGTAAGACTTGTAATTTTCTTAGTAAATAGTTCCTCTTTTTTAAAATCAAAGATGGCCTTTAATAGTGATGCTAAACCACAGCTTGTATACAACACAAGCAAGGCTGGTGCATATGGATAGGGAAAGGCTAGGTGGTCAGTGATTATCATTTGCCTTCCATAGCAGAAAGTATATGAGCTATAAATGGAAAGCCAGATTGGTAGGAGAAGGACTCTGCTCATTTTCACTTCTCTCTCTTCCTTGTATGCCAAGCATCCTGGCACACTGACTATGGTACCTTTGGAGTAAAGCCAAAGAGTGGTAACTTAGAATCAGGGGAAAGTGTTTAGCCTTTGCTACCTCGGATAACTGAGCACAGATTTTTTGTTTCTTCCATATGAATGAATGGACAGCTGCCATTCAATTATTTTCTGCCTGGCTTTATTTTTGTTAGTACTAAGGATCAGTGATCTCCACATGTTCAGAGACACTCTTTATTCCTCAACACACATTGGCAGGAGCCCTGGCATTCAAAAGTTCATTCTGGCCCCTGCCTCCCATTACGTTGCAACGAGGACACAATTTCCTTTTTGCATTGGCAATTTTACTTTGCTGTTGCTAAAAGCATGGCATCAGGGTAGCCTGCAGGCATTATAGAAAGCAAGGCTACCTCTCTAGAACCTTTCAATAGCAAGCCATTCTCTCAGAGAAGCGGTTGCTGTATTGTGAGGCAGACAGGCTTGGTGCCAAGGGACTCTTAGGAGCACCAATATGCTTTCATTCTTTTATTTATTTCATGTGGTTCCAATTCAACAGCACCAGAAATGAGCTTTTAACCTACTGGCATCCTTTTGCTGGAATCTGACAGCTCATTGAACAAAGCACTGCCATGACTCTGGGGAGGACGGAGGGGAAATCACTATTGTTAATATTTCATCATGTCCTTTCTCATGTTCCTTTCCTTGTGTAGATGATTGCCACCGGAGCTGGTGTAAACAGAAGACTGTTTCTGTCTCAATTGTTCACATTTTCTAATTTAAAGACCTTCAGTTTCTGATATAACAACAACAACAACAACAACAACAATAATAATGCAAGCTCTGTGGTTCTTGTTCACAATTCAAAGGGAAGAGAGAGTGATACCTATCTTAGATGACTAAAAATTACAAATATAAGTTAGATTTTCATTTCATACAGACCTTCATCTTTCTGTGCATCACAAAGCTGTGGGTGGTTCAGAAAAAACACATATCAATGCTCCAAACAGCATGGCCAGATGTGTAGGCCTGGTTCTTTTGTTAATCATAATTCCTTTGTTTATAACAAGAAAGCTTTCTACTATACTCATATACACACACATCCCTGACCCAGAGTTGGTATGGTACCCTGTTTCCCCAAATATAAGACACTGTCTTATATTTTTTTTAACTACAAAATTAGCAAAAGGTCTTATTTTCAGGGGATGTCTTATTTTTCCATGAAGAAGAATACCAGTCTCGATCGCACTTCCCCACCCACAACCAAGGGACGCTTGCCTTGGTTGTGAGTGGGGAAGCAGGATCGAGACTGGCCTCAGCTGTGAGGCAGCCGGCATGGCCCATAAGAAAGCCTGCCGCGTCAGAGTCTCGATTGCCTCCCCGCTCACAACCAAGGGAAGTTTCCCCTGGTGAGAGCGGGATCGAGACTCCCACGCAGCAGGCCTTCATGGGCCATGCCGTCCGCCTCACAGCTGAGGCCAGTCTCAATCGTGCTTCCCCACTTGCAACCAAGGAAAGCGTCCCTTGGTTGTGAGTAGGGAAGTGCAATTGAGACTGGGCTCGGCTGTAAGGCGGCTGGCATGGCCCATAAGAAGACCTGCCACATCGGAGTCTCGATTGCCTCCCTGCTCACAACCAAGGGAAGTTTCCCCTGATGAGAGCGGGATCAAGACTCCGACGCAGCAGGTCTTCTTATGGGCCATGCCGTCCGCCTCACAGCTGAGGCCAGTCTCGATTGTGCTTCCCCACTCGCAACCAAGGGAAGCGTCCCTTGGTTGTGAGTAGGGAAGTGCGATTGAGACTGGTCTTGGCTGTAAGGCGGCTGCCGTGGCCCATAAGAAGACCTGCCGCGTCGGAGTCTCGATTGCCTCCCCGCTCACAACCAAGGGAAGTTTCCCCTGGTGAGAGTGGGATTGAGACTCCGACGTGGCAGGTCTTCTTATGGGCCATGCCGTCCGCCTCACAGCTGAGGCCAGTCTCGATCGCGCTTTCCTACTTGCAACCAAGGGAAGCGTCCCTTGGTTGCGAGTGGGGAAGCCCGATCGAGACTGGTCTCGGCTGTAAGGCGGCCGGCTCCGACGCCTCCTCACAGCTGAGCTGAGGGCAGTCTCGATCGGGCTTCCCCACTCGCAACCAAGGGAAGTGTCCCTTGGTTGCGAGTGGGGAAGCCCGATCGAGACTGATCTCGGCTGTAAGGCGGCCGGCTCCGATGCCTCCTCACAGCTGAGCTGAGGGCAGTCTCGATCGCGCTTCTCCACTCGCAACCAAGGGACGCTTCCCTTGGTTGCGAGTGGGGAAGCACGATTGAGACTGGCCTCAGCTGTGAGGCGGACGGCATGGCCCATGAAGGCCTGCCGCGTGGGAGTCTCGATCCCGCTCTCACCAGGGGAAACTTCCCTTGGTTGTGAGCGGGGAGGCAATCGAGACTCCGACGCGGCAGGCCTTCTTACATGCCAGGAGGAGGGGGCCTGCAATGGAAGATGGCATACCGGTATTACAGTACCGTACCTGGCTCTGGCTCCGCTCGTCCTTCTCTTCTGTCCCGGACACCGGAAGCAGGGAGTCCATGCGATCGGATTGCCAGGAGGTAAGAGGGTCTTATTTTCGGGTGCGGCCTTATATTTCAAAGGCAGGAAAAAAAAGGGAGGGGTGTCTTATTATGGTCCTATAATCGGGGAAACACGGTAATATCTGGGATGGGCGTTGTTACTTTGAATCAGACCACTGGTTCAGCGAGTCTTTTCTTGTTGACACTGACTGCTAGTGACTCTCCAGAGCTGAGGCAAGAATATCCTAGAGACTCTAGGGTGGTGATGGTCAACCTTGGCATGCCAGGTGTTCTTGAACTTCAATTCTCAGAAGCCTTTGATCAGCAGAAATGCTGATGTGGGCTTCTGGTAATTGAAGTCAATCAAACACCTGGAGTGCCAAGGTTCACCATTACTGTTCTAGGCATTAAAACTGGGACTTTCCAAATACAAAGCAAGCACTCCTTCATGGACTCCCAGGCTTTCCCTCAAACTGTTTCTGCAGAAGACGTCGCTCCTCTTACCCCTCTTACGACTACTGACAGACTCACTGCTGAACAATGATAGTAATTACTACTACATAAAAACAATTCTTCTTGCTTCCTTTCCCCCCCTCTCTTGGAGAGCAAAGCAAAATCTCTATCTTTTTTAAAAAAAATTATATGCTGCCCAATCAGGAGAACCTGACTCATGGCGGCATTCAACAGTTAAAAATGTATAAAAACAGATTTAAAATCCAAATCGCCCACTCACTTGCACTCATAGGACTCCTTGGTGCAGAGGGGCACTTTTTGTGACAAAATGTGGCAACAATGTGATCCTCCCATGATGAAAAAGCATTCTTTATACAGCAATACCTCATACAAAGTCTGCTTTGTACAACATCGAATTCATACAACATCGCCTAATTCTTTGAAAAAAGGAAAACCTGGGGTTTCCCCAGGTTGCATTGTGCCTGGACAGTATAAAAGGGAGGATGCATGCGTGCATTGCTCTTGTGGGTTTTGCATGAGGTGAAGAGTGGTTTTGAGCGCGATTTTTGATTTTTTGAATTTTTCCATCAGAATTTTTGGAAGCATTCCTGGGATTTTTGCAGGATTCTTCAGGTTCTTGGACCATTCTTTGGCACAGTGGAAAGGTAGGTAAATGAGGTTTTCTGTTTCCGATTGGCTTGGGGTGGGGAGGTGAATGGGGGAGGGCAAAAGTTCTGTCAGTTTCCTGTCTGTTTCCTTGACTTTGCCCTGAAGTCTGTGCTGTTACAGTACAATGTATCTCTATGGAAAAGACATTGTACAAGGCATCACGGCAAGGATTTGGACATTGTATGAGGCATCGTGGCTAGGATTTTGAATGCCTCATACAAAGTCCAAATCCGTGTAAAGTCCAAACTTGTGGAACTAAGTTTGGACGTTGTATGAGGTATCACTGTACTACATTATATTAGGGGAACCAGACTTCATTTTAATCGCAGAATGCTTATGCTTTAATATGAACTAAACAAAGACTAATAAGATGGCCCTATGTTAACTCTATAGGAAGTGGTTCTGTGGTTGAGCTTCATAGAGTTCCTGCTACAGGTAATCATGGAAATAACATTTTTGTCTATTTTCTCGCTATGACAGACATAGGCCTGTGTGGTTTGACCTTTTAAGAATCAAGAGATATGCAGTCTGCTTTCCACTCTGTGGTTATAGTGAGTTCTACATTTAGAATTTCCTATGTCTGAGAAGTAATATGCATACCTGTCAAGCGCGGTTCTGGACAATATGGGACCTGCGCAGAACCGTTCTGCGCAGGTCCCTTCTATGCATGAAGGGTTCTGTGCATGTGTAGAAGGGTTCTGCGCATATGTAGAAGGCTTCTACGCATGCGTAGAAGGGACATGCGCAGAAGGGGATGCACAGTAACTACTTTCCCCTGCCGCCAAATTACGGGATGGCAGCGGCTCCGGATGGAAAAGGAGGAAAAGCAGCACAAAATTCCGGGAAATTCTGGCCCATACGGGATACTTGACAGGTATGAATATGTAATCAATATGTTGAATCTACTGTTTTGAGAAGGGTATATAAGAGGTAAAGAACAGGGCTCTGAGGTGCATTTTTGTTCTATTCTTTGTTTATAACAGGTTGTAAGACCGCATTCCAAGGCCCTTTATTGGTTCCTTTGAAATTGGTTGCATCTATTTGTTGACACATGAACTTTTAAGCTCAACTCTGGTTTCTGGTCACTGGATAATGAAACATTATTTTTCCCCTCTAACATCCTGGATTCTGAGTGTTCCAAGGTAGAGTTCCCACCATGACAGAACAAAAGGAAAATAAGAACCCAGAACACAAAGAGGGAAAGTCATGCATATACATATTACATTACATATATGTAATTTTAATGTTTCAAAATAGGCAAAGGGTGAAAATTATCTTGAATATAATTGGTGAAGCTTTTCATAAATATACAGTAGTTTTTGAAAAAACAGTTTAATTCCTAGAGTACCTTCTTTAAAAGTAGGCCAATTTAGTTGACAAACCAATTCCTTTGGTATATTTTTCTAAATTAAGAAAAAGCATCGTTCAAAAATAGGTAGCAATTGTGGTTTCTTCCATTAGGAAGCACTTAAGAATGGGCCTTTCATGATTTATTGAAAAACAAACACATGTGGTTCTTTCATGTTTTCATTTTCTTTCATTGATTCCTGAAAGAATGCTTCTAAAACATGAATGATTTATATTGAGAGATACATGAACGTTTCACGGTTTTCATATCTCCCTCTTTTGCTTAACCTTTCCTTCATCCTATGTATATCTAATCTTTCTCTCACCTTTTGTATTTCAAATTGTCTGGTTAAATATTTTACTCAACAGCATAGAGCCATGATGGTGAACCTTGGCACTCCAGATGTTCTTGGACTTCTATTCGCAGAAGCCTCCATGAATCCACACAAATGGGTTTACTGTGATTCATCCGGCCCACACCGTCTTCGTCGCTCCTGGAAGTGGAAGTAAAAGGCACCCATATGGGCGTGTTTTACTTCCACTTCCAGGAGCAATGAGGGTGGCATGGGCCATATGAATTGCAGTAAACCCATTCATGTGGATTCATGGGGGCTTCTGCGAATTGAAGTCCAAGAACATTTGGAGTGCCAAGGTTCACCATCATGGGCATAGAGCTTTGCCATCCAGATGTGAATAGCGTGATCCATGAGGGCTGTCAGTTTTCCAGCTCCTTCTTCTATCTTTTTTCTTCTCACAGAAAAAGAAAATAGTAGGACAAATTTTTTTTTGGCTGGTAGTATTAGAGGTTGTCTGTCTGGAAGCAGAATAACATTCCTACTCCTGGACGGAGAAGAAATCCCTTTCAAATCTCAATACTAGTTGTACGACAAAATATGCCCAGATTGACATGGAGGCTCTGGCGATTATTGCTGGTACCAAGGAATTCACATTTTCAAGGCTTGCAGTGTGTTTCAGAGAATACATGCATTTTACAAATGCCAGTGTGTAAAACCACATGCAGTTGAAAAGATACACACAAATATACTTTAAATCAGTCATAACATGTATGCAAATGTGCATATTAGAGGAAGTTTGTACTGAAGAATGTCTACCAATTCCATGCAGGAAGGACAAAGTATTACAACCTGTTACAAACAAAGAATAGGTCAAAAATGCAGCTAGAATTTGGAGAAACACAAAATCAAAACCTGTTTTCCCCATCCCTACAATATGAACACTGATTTGTCAAAATCTACATATTTGTTTGCTTAAAATAATAATCATATCCAAAGAAAAGAAACAATCCTTTTCCACAATAACACATACAATGATCTTCAATGAATAAAATGCACACTAGCCTTTCACAGTACAGTATGATTAAGATGAAAGACATTTCCAGCTTGGGTCATGCCTTTACCAGATCACAAAAAAGTCACACACAAGATGAGCTTTTGAGTTCTGCTTTAACTGACGATCTGAACGAAATCAGAAAGAAAGCTTGGGAAAAGAAAGGAAGGAGATGGGCCAAACAAAATAAGCAGACGGTTATGCTCACTATTCGTGAATGAAGAGCTTGCAGTTTCAGCTGAGACAGAGGTATTAAGGTACTGTTTCACTCTCCGTTCTCTGAACACACCCAGTCCAATAGTCTGGTTTGGGCCCTGGCTTGGCTCCATAAACTTAGGTTAAGAAAACAATCTCTTTCATTGTCTTGAAGAAGAAATATGCGAAATAAACAATAGTCTTAGGGTGCAATCATTCCGGTATTTGGTCTCCGGTGGGGATGGCTAGTTCACTCCAGCATTTATATTGTCTGAGTGTTAGAAAAAGGAGTGAATCAGCCATTTCTAAAGTGTTCCTAGGTAAAGGTCGCCCTTGCTCGAAAGCCAGTTGTATCCGACTCTAGGGTTCAGTGCTCCTCTCTGTTTATAGCCAAAGAGCCAGCGCTGTCTGCATTTGCAGGCATGACAAGATACTCTTGATAGTAGTTTTAATAGTTTTTTTAAAACAGGTTTTAAAGTTTTTAAACTGTGATGTTGATTTTATTCTCTGTGCGCCACCCAGAATCTTCTGAGTTGGGCGGCAATATAAATCTCAAAATAAAACAAAAATAAATACAGTGGAACTCTGGATAATGATGGTACCGGATAACGCCAAATCTGCATAACGACGCGTTCGTTATGCGCCACGTGATGCCCCACATAATGCCAAAAATGCCAAAAAATGCAACAAAATGGCCATTATGTGGTGCATTTGGTATCGATGCTCTGGATAACAAACACTTTTTGGTCATTATCTGGAGCATCTCCCATAGGAACCGCATAGCGTCAAAATCTGGATAGTGCTGCACTCCGTGGAATGGAGTTTTGATGTTTTTTGGAGTTCCATTGTACCGGAGTGCATGGAACGATGTTTACCTTCCCACCAAAATGGCACCTATTTATCTACTTGCAATTTTGTGCTTTCAAACTGTTAGGTTGGGAGGAGCTGGGACAGAGATGGGTGCTCACTCTGTTGCGCAGTACATTATTTGGGTCTCGAACTGCTGACCTGCCAACATTCTAGCCGTCAAGTTCAGCATCTTAACCACTAAGGCACTGCACTCCCCTAAAAAAAAAAAAAGTGTTCCTACCCACACCTTTTTGTGTCTCTGGCAGGAGCTACAGTTTTTTCTTTTTTGTGGGTAGGAATGTTCCATTTTGATTTGTTTCCAGTGTGTGTCCCCCCTGAGATCAGACCAAAGCAAACGTCTTTCTTTCATTTTTCATCTGGCTTCAATATCCCTATATCATTAGTGGATTAAACAGACAGTTTACTTAAGAGTAGATGTAAATTAAATTTGAAAAAATAAAAATGATCTTCTTCTGCTCCTCCACAAAGAAGAGAGAGCAAATGTTAAACAAAAATTAGATCAGTATAAATGTGCCGCACCACCTAGACAAAATAAATAAAGAAATATTCCTCCCAGAAATGGGAGGAGTCAGAAGAAGGCAAGGATGGAATCCCCCCCTCAACTGTATTTTTGCCCCAGGCCAGTATTGATGAAGCTGCTGCCCTCCGTTAAGATGGATTCAAATGGAATATAATCTATTTGATGACCATCACCTTTCCCTGTGGACTTTGGCACCCAAAGGCCATTAGACCTCAGGATTGTCAGGTTAGTTAACTGCTGACACTCGGTGTTGAGTCGCTGGCAGTATGGTCCACTCTATAGCCATAGCAGGATAACCTAGCCAGACTGGCTTTCCAAGAGCAAAGGGGAAACTTCCCTGTGTGATCCACCCACAGAAACAAAATTTCAGCTTGGGTAATGCTTTTACTGGACCATCGAAAACAAAGTGATTCTTAGATTCTACAATTCTTCATCAGGCAGAAACACTTAGAGATAATAGAAGTAAATAGTCCTCCAAAAGGCAAGCTAATCAAAAGGGCTGTGTTCCTTATGAGCAGCCATGGAATGATCTACATCAGTGTTTCCCTACCTTTGGTTTTTGCACTTCAATTCCCAAAAGCTTAAGTCAATTTCCCAAAGCATGGATCAGCCAATGTACTGACAGGCTTCTGGAAACTGAAGTTCTCCTGTGGGGCATGGGGCCCACATTGGGAAACACTGATTTTTAGCTACTGGTTGTATGAAGAGGAACATTTATAAAATATCCTTTTAACATCACTGTTTCTGCTGAAATTGCAAACTTCACATGTTCTTGTTGGCTATCTAGATTCAGTAATAATAATAATAATAATAATAATAATAATAATAATAATAATAATAATAATAATAATAATAATAATAATAATAATAATAATAATAATAATAATAATAATAATAATAATAATAATAATAATAATAATAATAATCTATATAACTAAAATCAAGGTCTGGTGCTGAATGTTCCTTATACAAATCCACACCCCTGCACCGATTGCGCGGAAACTTGGCACATACATACCTTGGGCTGAAGAGACGGTCACTGCAGGGCTGTCAAGCCACATGGGGAGGGCTATGCCTCCTAAACCAATCCACAAAGGGGACACCCCCACCGACAGGAGAAAAAGCAAGGGAAAAAAACCAGCCAGGGGGGGGGGTTGTGATGTTATCGCCACAGCTCAACCAGTTCCTAGCTGACCAGATCTGGGGCTCCCTGACATCACAGGGCTCCCTCATACAAAGTGACACCCCTGCACCAATTGTGCTGGAAACTGCATGCACGCCTACCTTCAATGTCTGGGGTGGCTGGTGTGGGTAACTGGCAGCTCGCCTTGGGGTCCTTGCCCCCGAAAAGGGGCTGCAATGCCCCTGGCCAGCAGAAATGACCAGGGGAGGTGACTGTGCATGCACAAGAATCTACGCATGGTCCTAACCCTGCCTGGCATTCCAGTCTGTGGCGCATGCATGAAATTTTACGCATGCGCCAAAGTCTGCCCAGCATTCCAGGTGGCGCACAGCTTAGCCGTCAGTATGGACGGCAGCAATTATGGCCATTATGGGCACCCCCACCCCAGCGACTACTGTCGGCGGGCGGCCACCGTGGCATGGCTCCTCTGCACTCCTGGGGCATGCCTGGGGGGGGGAGGGAAAACCCACAGCCAGGGGGTGGGTGGAGGATGGGACTGGGCTGCCACCTTCTACAGGCCTCTGCCACGCAATGGGTCCTCTGCCCACCCACCCAAATGGAGCCTCCCTTCCGCCTGACACAACCCACAGGAGAACATAGGGGTCGGGCTGTGATGGCTACCCACTGATTGTCGTCGCTGGGGAGGCCAGCAGCGGCAGACAGAATCAGGCTGAGACAGTGCCTCATGGTAGGGCTGAGAGAGCGGCCGCAACAACAGCAGAGAAAAAGGTAAGGCAGCTGGGGGGGGGTCCCCGGGTCTCTCCTTGGCTTGGGTAGGGTACCCTTGGGAAATGCCGGGTCCTCTTCTAGAAGAAATAACATCTGGCCCATTTCTTTAGATCAGGAGTTCTCAATCTTTTCAAGCCGGGGGCTGGGTCACACTCCCTCAGACAGCTTCGGGGGCAGGATGGCCATTTTGTTCTTCCTCCACCACATGGCACTTCCTGGTGTGGTGGAGGTGGTGGTGGAGCACATGAAATGGCGTCGTGGGCTGCATTCAGCCCATGGGCCGAAGGTTGAGAATCCCTGTTTTAGATTATGAGCTTTGTCTTCTGTCCCCAGGCTTCACATTATCTTTACCCGATGAAACGTTATTCCAGAACCCGAAAGTTTGTTTGTGTGTTTATTATTTCTTACAGGTATAGGAATTACCAAACATGAATGCTGTTTCTCTGGATGGCTCACATGACTAGCATTTCCTGTAAGAGGCAAGCTTTTCTTTGTACCTTCAGAAAGGTACTTAAAAAGAAACAGAAGAAAAATGAATGTGAAGGGAGAGCAGCAATGAGCACAGCATCTACTAAGAGCTTACAAGTTTCTGCAGCTTCCCTGCTGCTCCTGCTTCCCTGAACTCTTTTGATGGAAATACTTCACATTCAGTTCTAGCTTAACTCAGCCATGGAAGCCTATTAAGGAGACACAGTTCCCACATAGGAAAACTTTTTCTTCTTCTAAACAACTATACAGGGAAGGGAAGTTTTTTTAAAAAAACCTCTCACACAAATGACACTTGCTGCTCTCGAACTAAATTAGAAGAACTGGATGATTCTGAAAAATGTTCTAAGAGGGAAGGTACCTTTCAGTTTGAGGTCACTCCACACTGAAGATACTAGCTTCTACACAAAACCCATTCCACTTTTAGTTTATGTGTTGGGTACTGGGTGAGGTGAAACTGTTATCATGGTCCACATCCAGTACTTTGTTTTCACTGGTATCTGTGGCAGAAGTCACAATGAAAAGGAAATGTTTCTTCATCTCCAGATAGTCAAGCAACACCGTTCGCTGTCACAAGATGTCCACCACTACAGATGGTTTTAAAAGGGAAGGTGAAATTTCATGAAAAAAGATCATCAATGGCTACTGATCATGACCAGAATCATAGACAGTATGCCTCTAGACACTAGTTGCTGAGTGACAACAAAATGAGAATACTATAGTCCTTATGTCTAGTTGCTCTCTGTATAAACATGAATGCTGGATTTTATATGAATAGAGAGGCTGCCTTGTAACAAGTCACACCATTGGTTCGCTAACCTTTTCCCCAGTATGATGGTGAAGAGCAAAACAGGTTTAATTTTTTTTTTTTGATTAACATCTGTTAGACTATTTGTTTTTGTTTTATAAAAAAAAACCAAAAACTCTCAGTAAGCTTCTAGTGGTATTCCGTTTAAACATCAATATCTGACAAGGCAATTTAAGTTTGATCATGAATTAGAGTTAGAATCTTGCCTGTGATGGTGGCTGTGACTAAGCACATCCCCACAATCATTTGCTCTTGTGTGCTTTCCATTGCTTCCTGGCAAGAGACTGCCAGGTAATCAGGTGGAATGGACAGAGTGGTTGTTTGTTCCCCTTGATTGAGCAAATGGAGTCATCATCAACCCCACTCTCCTGGAATGAGTATATGGTAGGTACTGGAATGCTTTTGGAGAAAACGGTTGCAGAAGAGAATGGTGGAACTTGATGGAAAGAATGGAAGGAGAGCTAAAAGCGAACTGAGGTTATTGGAGATCGTGATTGAAGGGAGGAGATAAAATAAAAGTAAAAACAGCTAAGTCTGATGATAAGGAATTAGAAAGTCACAAAAGGCAAAATAAATGACAGAGTTGACTACTGAAAAATTGTATTAAATTAAATTAAAACAGAAGGTCTATTGTTGAAAGGTATAGAATGGCAAATGGCCTGGTGGTCATTGCAGGCGCACCCCCCCAATAACGGACACAGACAACATTGAAAGTGGATAACAGCAAAGGGCCACATTTATTGATTCAATGCCCTAGTCCGAATTATAAATTTGTATTGGTAAAACGACCAATCATAATTCCTAAGGCAAGCAGGCCGAAGTAACACTGGTAAGGTACCACCCCAAAATTGCCAACGGCAATTGGTTACAATGTATCAATTTGTATCAATTTGTTTGTCAACAACAAACAAATTGTTGACCGTAGTCAATAACTAACTCATGACCCCACCCTCTGACGCGTATCCGTGAAATCACAGGGGTGATGCATGCTGGTTAGCAATCACCATCACCCCATCGCCTGGTTCGTCGTTGACCGGACAACGTTTAACTAATTTATTCCTGTCTAGTGTTGTCCAGTCAATTGCGAACCTGCCGGATACTTGTGGGTCATACTGTTTACCTTACCAGTGCTACCCGCCCATGTGACCAAAGTCAACAGTAGTAATGGAGAAAGACCCCTATATCAAACCATAGCCACAGTGTGGGGTGGGCAAAAAAGCCAGGACCCGAAGCCAATATGGGTCCCAACCAAAAATTCCCACCCGGCCCCGAAGCGACCATAATCACACTGTTAACTAGGGAGGGGGTGGAGGGGAAAAACTTCTCCGCTCCGTCGCTGAGGCAAAATGGCAGCACGGCTGCCTCGTGGCCACCCCTTTTATCAAGGCGGTGGCCACGCCCCTAACTACCCGGATTCTCTGTCCTGTGGGGGGGGGGGGGCCCGCAAAGGGCGCGGCGGCCATTTTGGCGCCGCGCTTGCATTGCAGGCGCACCCCCCCAATAACGGACACAGACAACATTGAAAGTGGATAACAGCAAAGGGCCACATTTATTGATTCAATGCCCTAGTCCGAATTATAAATTTGTATTGGTAAAACGACCAATCATAATTCCTAAGGCAAGCAGGCCGAAGTAACACTGGTAAGGTACCACCCCAAAATTGCCAACGGCAATTGGTTACAATGTATCAATTTGTATCAATTTGTTTGTCAACAACAAACAAATTGTTGACCGTAGTCAATAACTAACTCATGACCCCACCCTCTGACGCGTATCCGTGAAATCACAGGGGTGATGCATGCTGGTTAGCAATCACCATCACCCCATCGCCTGGTTCGTCGTTGACCGGACAACGTTTAACTAATTTATTCCTGTCTAGTGTTGTCCAGTCAATTGCGAACCTGCCGGATACTTGTGGGTCATACTGTTTACCTTACCAGTGCTACCCGCCACACGGAGGGGCTTCACAGAAGACCTGACGCCCCCCCCAGACCGTCAGCTCGGTCAACAGGCCTGCTCGCCAGTCACCCAACAGGAGGTCCATACCTCCTCGCGACAGATGGACCCCATCCCCTGCATAGAGGTCATAATTTTGCAGACTAATATCGGGGTGATGACTAACCCGTCCCCAAGCCCTGGTGGTAAGAAACCGCGCCACCGCCTTGTTGACCGCGCGCCTCGCGCGGTCAAGCGCAAGGAGGTTAACGCCCCCTCTGTAAGAGTGGCGCGGAACAATGTCCGACCAAACCAGGGTTGTGGCAGGCCAGACATAGTGCAAGTAGGCGAGTTCCTCGCAAATCGCATGCTTGAGCGATAAGCCGGTGACCTGGCCCAAATCATTGCCCCCCAGGTGGATAATTAGAATGTCAGGCGGGTCAGCCCCCAGGCCAGAAAAAAGGAAAGGCCTCAGCTCCTGCCATAACATCCCAGGCTTACCATGCCATGCGAGACTGGCGTGGTCACCCAGTCCCAGTCGGGGTCCCCACTCTGTCGCCGCAGCGTAACGCGCTGCCCTGTGCACATAGCTGTGGCCCACCAGCCATACTGTCACCGGTGTAATACGACACCCAGGGTCTGCAATAAAATTGAGAAAAAAGGAAGGTAAGGTGACTGAATTGGTACTCATGGCGGGAGTGGGCGCACATAAAACTGAAAACACTGTGAGCCCCACCTCCCCATGCTGCGTATGTCAGCCCCCGAGTACCCAAAAGCAGCTGCTGTAGAGGCTGCACCAATACGGAACGAATGTGTGCCATAACGGGCACCTGAAAAACCCACCCTGGTGAGGGCTATGGCTGTCACCTTCCAAAACTGAAATTTAGTAAGGGGAGACCCATCTTGGTGACAGAAAAACGGGCCGTGGTGCCAGCCACGCAGTGCCAGGTACTCCTGTAGGGCACCAACCGGACAGATGTCTGCCAAAGAACACCGTAGCAGTCTTACTCCACTGCCTACGCCGTGCTGATCTGTTTTTGAGGAGCGAATCCTCAACTGGGCCCAGTCTTTGGCAACGTAGACATCTCCGAGTTCCAGTGCCCTACCACTTGCATCCGCCTTAGACAGCATCACGAGTTCGCTGACGCGGAGCGCTCCAAAAAATGCCACCGTTGTGGCTGCATGAAAAAGGGCTGCCTCATAATGATCAAAACAGAGGCCTGGCCAGCCCCGGGCCAACTGGGTAAGAACCCCTGGGGAAATAGGGTGCCGGTCGTCCGGGCAACGCCCGCGCTCGCGCACCCACCCCTCCAAAACGTGTCTCACGCGGAAGTCAGAGGTGGTATCCACATGACCCCCTACTTTGGCCATAAAAGCCAACGCCGAGAGCTTGGATGCTATGGTGCGAGGTGCAAGGCCCTGTGCATGGAGGTGGACCATGAACCGCAGTACATGGTCCACCGGAATAGGCCAGGTCTCTGGCAAGTGAAATTGAGTGGCAAAAGCCCTATATGAACTGAGTGCTTGTTGATACGCCTTACGCGTGCGTGGCGCTAGTGAAAGGCCAATCGCCCGGTTCACCTCTCCTTGCCAATAGTCCACATCTCGTCCGGGAGTGGCGAGGGAAATTCCTCCGCATCCGGGGCCAAGGCGCGGAACCGGGAGATCTGCAGGCGGGACAAAGCATCAGCAATATCATTATTAACCCCTGGGACATGCCTGGCCCTGAACAAGACATTGAGGCGCAGGCAGCGCAGCACAAAATGGCGCACTAGATCCATAACCCTGGGCGATTTAGAAGTCTGTGCATTGACAATGTGTACCACAGCAGCATTGTCGCACCAAAAATGCACTACCGAATTAGCCCACTGTTCGCCCCATAGCATCAAAGCCCCCAGAATGGGAAAAAATTCCAGGTATGTGAGATCCCGCAGGCGACCTGTGCCTGCCCATGCCGGTGGCCACCCACCATAGGCCCACTTCCCATTGAAGTACATCCCATAACCCAGGGATCCTGAGGCATCAGACTGGATCTGGAAATTGGGGGAAGCCAGGAGGTCCGACCTCCAAAATGAGACCCCGTTAAACTCCCTCAGGAATTGCAAACAGACGAACATGTCTGCCCTGATACCCCGGGTGAGCCTAACTCTGTGGTGGGGCCTGGATAACCCTGCCATGGCGTCGCATAAGCGCCGGGCAAAAGCCCTGCCCGGTGCAACCACCCTGCAGGCAAAATTAAGGTGCCCATGTAGCACCTGGAGTTCCCTCAGGGATGCCTTACGCTTGGCCAGCAATTCCGAGATAAGGGTCACTATCCTGGACACCTTATCGCCCGGCAACCTAGAAGCCTGCTCTACTGTGTCAATCTCAACCCCCAGGAATACTAACTTGGTCGATGGGCCCTCGGTCTTTTCGGGCGCTAAAGGGACACCAAGTTCCTGCATTAGCGTCTGAAATGTATTGAGGAGACGTGCACACGTGTCCCAGCCCCGTTCACCCCCGAATAAAAAGTCATCCAGGTAATGGGCTACAGACCGGGACCCTGACCTGCGGACAAAAGCCCACTCTAGGAAAGTACTAAAACGCTCGAAGGCCGAGCATGATATGGAGCAGCCAAAAGGCATGGCCTTATCAAAATAATATTCCCCTTTAAATTTAAAACCCAGCAATTCAAAGTCACCCGGGTGCACTGGCAAGAGGCGAAAAGCTGACTTAATGTCGCACTTGGCCAGCAAGGCACCCGGGCCACACGAGCGCACCATGCGCAGCGCATGGTCGAACGATGTATACCTGACCGAACAAAGGTCATCAGGTATAGCATCGTTGACCGATCTGCCGGCTGGGTAGGACAAATGATGAATAAGGCGAAACTCACCTAGGGACTTTTTGGGAACCAAACCCAATGGTGAAACCTTAAGGTTGGGAAAAGGGGGTGCAGGAAAAGGTCCAGCGACCCTGCCCGCGTCTAATTCCTTTTTAATGCTGGCCGCAGCCACCTCCTCCCTTCCTCTGAGGGATAACAGGTTGGGAGCATCCTGAGGTGATCTAACACCCATAAAAGGGATACGAAATCCCTGCTTAAAACCGTGAATGAGATACTCTCTGTCCTCCCCCTTTGGGTACGATGCGAGCCAGCGCTCCAGCATGTCCACCTTAATTGGGGAGGGTGCCTTTTGGAGAACTAGTTCCCTCCGTGGCAGCCTTGCCAGCCCACTGTCCACCCCTCCCTCTGCCTCGCGCCCCCCCAGGCTTGGGACAAGCCGAGGCTGCGTGGGGACCAGAACACGTGGGACACTCATGCTTATACCTGCAGTTCTTTCGATTGCAGGAACCATTTGACGAGAAAGTCCAGCACAGCAGGCGGGCTGGAACCCCCTGCCCCGCCGGTTGGCGGGTAACCTGCGCTGGAGCTGCTCGCTGGACCGCATGTCCACAATGGTATCTATCCCCCGGGGCAGGGCGTGTGGGTGTCATATACAAGAGCCACAGTCTCTGGCAGGGCTCATCCCATCTCATCTCGGGATGGAGGGGAATCCTCATACGGAATTCCTCATCATATGCTAGCCATGAGGGGCCCGGGAAATCTACCATCGCCCTATATATGTTGTCCAAATATTGGACCATGGGAATAGCTAGATCCGGCCGCGCCCTCAAATATACCGCCATATATATCAAATAAGCGGGGAGCCAGTTAGCCCAGGTACGCGGCGGCTTACGGCGGCGTGCCTGCTCCTTGTCCTTCTCATCCTGACCCTCCCTTTCTTCCTTGGTGGGCTCTCTGTTCAGGAGTGAGAAGATATCTACATACTCCCCCCTCCAAATCTTTTCTCTGGTAGCCTGTGCCAAGTGATCGCCCAGTGGCAAGGAATACCCTGCCGTCGGCAAAGCCGAAAAGGGGACAACAGGCCTGGTAAAGGGAGCCGGAGCTAACCCTGCCACCCCCAAGACATTACCAGCAGTGTAAGAGCCTAGGCCCACCCCCGTGGGCATGGTGGCAGTCGTTGTCGCCGGGTGGGGCACCAGAGGGGTAGTCCCCGCACCACCCGAGCGAGGCCAAGGCCACTGAAAGGCCCCCCCTATATTGGGAATATGTGTAGATGTACTCGTTTGCACCGTATACTCACATGCTGCACCCCCGCGGGCCGCCCCCACCGGGGGTTCTGGCCCACTGGGGGCGTCGGAGCTCACGACCGATGTAGAGCTCATCACCGGGGCTTGACCCGCACCAGGTTGCTGGCTGGGGAGCTGCGAGGCAGTGGCCGTAGCCGCGCCACCCGCCTGCAGCAGCTCAACCCTCCCCGCCGGCTGTTGTCCTGCTGCCGTTAGCGCCTCCAAAGGTACCCCAAAAGGGGCACCTGCCTGACTGGCCCGGGCCAAGGACGCCTCGAGGGCCGCAATACGTGCCAGTAAGGAGTCCACATTAACCATGGGTAAAGAGCCGGCCGGCCCACCTGATCCTTGCATGGGGACAGGTCCCTGCACCCCAGGGGCCGTATATTGCCATTGACTACCGCCGAAGCCCGGGAGGGCTGGTGGATTAACCTGCCAAGGCAGGGAGCCGGGCCACCCCCCAAGGCTAGAGGGCCCCGGGAGAGGCTGCGGCCCAACAGGAATAGGCCCAACCGATTGAGCAGGAGGATGAGCGGTGCCCACCGCTCGCGGGCCGCGGGCCGGAGCTCCCTCCGCGCCCGCACTTTGATCGGGCCAAGGGGCGATAGCCCCCATGCCACCAGCCCCGGCCGGGGATGGCAAAGGTGGCTGCTGGGGAGGCGGCACCGCGGTCCTCCGACCCGGATTACGCCTCCGAACCACCCGAGCTGCATTCGCAGCAGCCTTCTTTTTGGAAGGCATCTCACCGCAGCAGAAAGGGAAGCTAGCTAGTAAACGGAACTAAAAGGCTTCCCGGTAGCACCAACGAGCGACGGAGACGCAGGGGGAAAAACTTCTCCGCTCCGTCGCTGAGGCAAAATGGCAGCACGGCTGCCTCGTGGCCACCCCTTTTATCAAGGCGGTGGCCACGCCCCTAACTACCCGGATTCTCTGTCCTGTGGGGGGGGGGCCCGCAAAGGGCGCGGCGGCCATTTTGGCGCCGCGCTTGCAATATTTGACTGGCTGATCTATGGTGGAGAACTCAACTGATTTGAAGGAAAAAGGAGGTGAAAACAAGGGGAACCCTATGGTGGAGACTGAAGAGATATTGGGTGATAGTAATGGTTGGGAAAGGAAAATCTGAGTGGGGCTTTTACAAATATAATTATGCATCTAAGTACATTTTAAGGAGAGAATTATGGATGAAATGGTTTGAGATCTGAGTGCTGCACGACAGAGTAAGCTTCTGTCTCTGTCCCAGCTTCTACTAACCTAGCAGTTCGAAAGCAAGAAATTGCAAGTAGATAAATAGGTACCACTTTGGTGGGAAGGTAAACAGTGTTTCATGCACTCCGACGTCTAGGCATGGCTGGCATATGTTCATGGAAACATCTGCAGATGCAGACAATTCTGGCTCTTTGGCTATAAACAGAGTTGGATGCAACTGGCTTTACCTTTATCTATGTATTAATTTATCACAGGGGTCAAAACCATCTATGTAATCAAGGCTAATTTTTATGATTATTGGATTTTGATTTTGATTCTGATTATTATGTTAATCTAATGGCATTTGTTGTGATGTTTTCTGTTCCTCTTTTTATTGATGTTTACTTTACTTAGGATCTTTAGCTTTAAATTATAGTTTTATTTTAGCCAATTATTGTTTAGCTGGTGGAAACTTCAATGAGTCCAAATGCGGCCACCAGATTTATTATGGAAAGATGTAAATATAATCATACATTTCCAGTTTTGGCAAGCCTGCACTGGTTACCTATTGGAAGCGTGGCGCCAAAATGGCCGCCGCGCTCTTTGCGGGCCCCCCAACCGGACGAAGCCATCCGGGTAGTTAGGGGCGTGGCCAGCACCCTAATAAAAGGGCTGGCCACGAGGCAGCCGTGCTGCCATTTTGGCGAAGCGACGGAGCGTGTCCTTCCAGGGGAAGCCTTTTCGGGCAGCTTTTTTCTTTTCTTCGGCTTCCTAGCTAACCCAGCTATGCCCTCTAAGAAGAAGGCAGCTGCGAACGTGGCTCGATCGGCGCGGAGGCGTCAGCCGGGTCGGAGGACCGCGACTGCGCCCGCCCAGCAGCCACCTTTAGCGGAGCCCACCGGGACCGGTGGGATGGGATCGGTGGCCCCTTGGCCTGCTGCGCGGTGCGCGCAGGCTGCCCCGGATGGGGCCTCGGCCCTTGGCCCGCAAACGGTGACCACTGCCCCCGGCATGGTCCGTGCGGCTGGGCCCTCTTGCCCGGGCGCACAGTTCCCCATGGGGGGAGCGAGCCACGGGGGGTGGTTGGGTTCCCTGCCTTGGCAGGGCGTGCCCACGGCTCCCCAAGGGTTGAGCATGGGCTCTTGGCCTTATCTGGCCCCTGGGGCCCAGGGATCTGGACAGGTACCCGTGACTTATGGGCCGGCTGCCCATTTGCCCCCTGTCGGGGCTGGGGCCTATGTTAACGTGGAGGCCCTTCTGGCCCGCGTTGCGGCCCTTGAGGCATCCTTGGCGAGGGCCAATCAAGCGGGGGCGTCTCTCGGATTCCAGGTTGACCCTTTGGCTGCCGAACAGCGGCTGGCGACGGGTCGGGTTGAGCTGCCTGAGGCGCGCGGGCCGGTGGTGGCCACTGCCTCGCAGCTCCCCACTCAACAGGTGCAGCAGTCTGGTGCTGGTCTGGCCCCGTCGACGAGCTCATCTTCGGTCGTGAGCTCCGACGCCCCCAGTGGGCCGGAACCCCGGTGGGGGCGGGCCGTGGGGGTGCATCGGGTGAGTATGCAGTTCAAGCTAGTGCACCCACACAACTGACTTCCCTGGGGGGGGGGGCTTTCCAGTGGCCATGGCCTCGCACGGGTGGCCCGGCGGTCCAATTGCCCCCGGCCCACCCGGCGACTTCATCCCTGACCCAGGGCCCGGGTCGGGGTGGCGCCCCCTATGTGGTAGGGAATGTGTTGGGGATCCCCGGGCTGGTGCAGGCCCCCTTTGCTTTGCCCGCAGTTCCCTCTGTGCCGGTGTCGGCATTGCCGACAGCAGGGTATTCCTTGCCCCTGGGGGACCATCTGGCCCAGTCCACCAAGGAAAAGATCTGGAGGGGCGAGTACGTAGACATCTTCTCCCTTCTTAATAGGGAGCCAACCAAGGAAGAGAGGGAAGGGCTGGACGAGAAGGATAAGGAGCAGGCACATCGTCGTAAGCCGCCACGCACGTGGGCAAATTGGTTGCCAGCGTACCTAATTTACATGGCCGTTTACCTCATGGCTAGGCCGGATTTGGCCATCCCTATGGTCCAGTATCTGGACAACATTTACCGGGCTATGGTTGACTTCCGGGTCCGTCGTGGCTGGCTTACGACGAAGAATTCCGCATGAGGATTCCACTGCACCCAGAGATGAGGTGGGATGAGCCCTGCCAGAAGCTGTGGCTTCTGTATATGACCCCCACGCGCCCGGCGCCTGGGGAGAGATACCATTGTGGACATGCGGTCCAACGTGCGGTCCCGGTGCAGGTTCCCCGCCAAGTGGCGGGGCAGGGGGTTCCAGCCCGCCTGCTGTGCTGGACCTTCTCGTCCAATGGTTCTTGCAACAGGAAAAATTGCAAGTACAAGCATGAGTGCCCCTCTTGTTCTGGCCCCCATGCTGCCTCCGCCTGTCCCAGGCCGGGAGGATTCAGGGGCAGGGGTAGGAGCGGACAAGGGGCAGGTAGGACTGCCGCGGAGGGAGCGGGTCCACCAAAAGGCCCCCTCCCCAATTAATGTCGACATGCTGGAGCATTGGCTCGCATTGTACCCGAAGAGGGCAGATGCAGTGTACCTCCTTCAGGGTTTTCAACTGGGGTTTCGTATTCCTTTCACGGGGGATAGGTCACCGCAAGACGCACCCAACCTTTTGTCACTTAGAGGAAGGGAGGAGGTGGCTGCCGCCAGCATTAATAAGGAGATTGATGCGGGCAGGGTCGCTGGCCCTTTCCCCGCACCCCCGTTCCCCAACCTTAAAGTGTCTCCTCTAGGACTAGTGCCCAAGAAGTCCCCGGGCGAGTTCCGCCTGATTCATCACTTGTCCTACCCAGCCGGTCACTCGGTCAATGATGCTATCCCTGATGACCTTTGTTCGGTCAGGTATACATCCTTCGACCAGGCATTGCGCATGGTGCGCTCATGTGGCCCGGGTGCACTGTTGGCTAAGTGTGACATTAAGTCGGCTTTTCGTCTCCTGCCGGTGCACCCGGGTGACTTTGAGTTGCTGGGTTTCAAATTCCGGGGTGAATATTATTTTGACAAAGCCATGCCATTCGGCTGTTCCATATCCTGCTCGGCTTTCGAGCGTTTCAGTACATTCCTGCAGTGGGCATTTGTCCGTAGGTCAGGGTCTCGATCTGTAGCCCATTACCTGGATGACTTTTTGTTCGGGGGTGAACGGGGCTGGGACACGTGCACACGTCTCCTCAATACATTTCAGACGCTAATGGAGGAACTTGGTGTCCCTTTAGCGCCCGAAAAGACCGAAGGCCCGTCTAATAAGTTAGTATTCCTGGGGGTGGAGATTGACACGGTAGTGCAGGCGTCTAGGTTGCCGGGAGACAAGGTGTCAAGGATAGTGGCCCTTATATCGGACTTGCTGGCTAAGCGCAAGGCATCCCTTCGGGAACTGCAGGTGCTACATGGACACCTTAATTTCGCTTGCAGGGTGGTCGCACCTGGCAGGGCATTTGCTCGGCGCGTGTGCGACGCCATGGCAGGCTTATCCAGGCCCCATCATAGGGTGAGATTGACACGGGGCATCAGGGCAGATATGCACATATGGCTCCAGTTCCTGAGGGAGTTCAATGGGGTCTCATTTTGGAGGTCCGACCTCCTCGCTTCACCTCACTTTCAGATTCAGTCTGATGCCTCGGGATCCCTTGGTTATGGGATGTACTTCAATGGGAAGTGGGCCTATGGTGGATGGCCACCAGCCTGGTCAGGCACGGGTCGCCTGAGGGATCTCACATATTTGGAATTTTTTCCCATACTGGGGGCTTTGATGCTATGGGGTGAGGAGTGGGCCAACTCTGTGGTGCATTTCTGGTGTGACAATGCGGCCGTTGTCCACATTGTCAACTCACAGACCTCTAAATCTCCCAGGGTCATGGACCTCGTGCGCCAGTTTGTATTGCGCAGCCTGCGCCTCAATGTACTGTTCAGGGCCAGGCATGTCCCGGGGGTGAATAATGATATTGCTGACGCTTTGTCCCGCCTGCAGATCTCCCGGTTCCGTGCCTTGGCCCCGGATGCGGAGGAATTTCCCTCGCCACTCCCAGAGGAGATATGGACCTTTGGCAAGGAGAGGTGAACCGGGCGATCGGCATGTCGCTGGCGCCACGCACGCGTAAGGCGTATCACCACGCGTTGGTTTCCTTTCAGACTTTCTGTACCCAATCTCGACTGCCAGATACCTGGCCGATCCCAGTGGCCCACCTCCTTCGTTTCATGGTTTACCTGCACGCCCAGGGCCTTGCACCCCACACCATAGCATCTAGGCTATCAGCGCTGGCTTTCATGGCTAAGGTGGGAGGTCATGCGGACAGTACCGCTGATTTCCGTGTGAGACACGTTTTGGAGGGGTGGGTGCGGGAACGTGGGCGTAGCCTGGACGACCGCCACCCAATTTCCCCTGGGGTTCTTACCCAACTGGTACGGGGCTGGCATGACCTATGTTTCGATAGGTATGAGGCACCCCTGTTTCATGTGGCTACAACGGTGGCCTTTTTTGGAGCGCTCCGCATCAGCGAGCTTGTGATGCTGTCTAAGGCGGATGCAAGTCGTAGGGCACTGGAACTCGAAGATGTCTATGTTTGCAATGATTGGGCTCAGTTGAGGATACGCTCCTCTAAAACAGATCAGCACGGCGTAGGCAGTTGAGTAATACTGCTACGATGTTCCTTGGAAGACATCTGTCCGGTTGGTGCCCTACAGGAGTTTCTTGCACTGTGTGGCACGCACCATGCCCCGTTTTTCTGTCACCAGGGTGGGTCTCCCCTCACTCAATTTCAGTTTGGAAGGTGAATGGGAAAGCCCTAGCCAGTGGGGGCCTCCCGGGGGCTTGTTTCGGCGTCCATTCCTGCAGGATGGGGGCGGTTTCTACTGCAGCTGCTTTTGGGTACTCTGAGGCTGAAATACGCCGCATGGGAAGGTGGGGATCACATTGTTTTCAGTTTTTGTGTTCACCCTCTTCAACCGTGAGTACCAGTTTAGTCACTGCAATGTTTTTCACCCCCCCTTTTTTTCCTTGACAGACCCTGGGTGTCGTTTTACACCGGTGACAGTATGGCTGGTGGGCCGTTGCCACGTGCACAGGGCAGCGCGTTACGCTGCACAGGGCAGCGCGTTACGCTGCACAGGGCAGCGCGTTATGCTGCGGCGACAGAGTGGGACCCCGACTGGGACTGGGTGCACCCGCACATCTCAGGTGGTGTGGTAAGCGCGGCATGTTATGGCGGGAACTGTTGCCATTCCTTTTCTACATCAGGGATGCTGACTCACCTGATGTCCAGGTTATTCACCTTGGGGGCAATGGTTTCGGACAGGTCACTGGCCTATCGCGGAAGCTTGCGATTTGCAGTCACCTGGCCTACTCACATTATGTGTGGCCTGCCACACCCCTCATTTGGTCGGACATGATACCGCAGTACGCTTACAGGGGAGCGTTTGGCCTCCAGGCGCTTGACCGGGCTCGTCGCTCCAGGGCTATTGCCCGGTTCCTTTTTGACAAGGGTTGGGGACGCGTCATTCGCCTCCCCGCCATCAGTCTGCAAAATTATGAGCTTTATTCAGGGGAGGGGGCCCATCTGTCGCAGGGAGGTATGGACCTCTTGTTAGTAGACTGGCGAGCAGGCCTGTTGACCGAGCTGACGGTCTGGGGGGGGGCGGTGAGCCTTTTGGGAAGCCTCCCCGTGTGGCGGGTAGCACTGGTAAGGTAAACATTTATGACCCACAGGTATCCGGCAGGTTCGCAATTGACTGGACAACACTAGATAGGCATAAGTTGTTTAAACGTTGTCCGGTCAACGACGAACCAGGCGAGGGGGTGATGGTTACAACTAGACAGCTGGCATCACCCCCTGATTTTACGGATACATGTCAGAGGGTGGGGTCATTAGTTAGATATTGACTATGGTCAACAATTTGTTTGTTGTCAACAAACAAATTGATACAAATAGATACATTGTAACAATTGCCGTTGGCAATTTTGGGTGGTACCTTACCAGTGTTACTTCGGCCTGCTTGCCTTAAGAATTATGATTGGTCGTTTTACCAATAGAAATTTATAATTCGGACTAGGGCATGAATCAATAAATGTGGCCCAATGCCGTTATCCACTTTCATTTGTGTCTGAGTCCATTATTGGGGGGGTGCGCCTGCAATGCATTCAGTGATAGATTCAAGATGTTTGTACTGACACACCACACCCTCCTAAGTTTGGGACCTTGCTATCTGATAAAGTGACTACAAAGGTACTCTCAGGCCACACTGTTGTGGATGGTCACCGCGAGAGAGGCTATGAGGAATAACACCTGGAGGAGAGCCTTCTCAGTGGTGGTTTCATCAATTTGGAATTATCTCCCAGTTGAGATCTGACAGGCATTTAGAAAATTGTCAAAAACCTTACCCTAAAGAGAGGACTTTGCAGAAATTCTCCCTCAGTGAGTGGGCTTATAATTTAGAGTTCTACTACAGTATTTGGTTTTATTTGAATTTATATTCTTAAAAATTTGCTTATTCATATATTGCTGTCTATCACCATTTGGGGTTTATGGTAATGTTTGCAATGTTTATTAATGTTTATTTTATTATTTTGTTTCTATTTGTAATTTATGTGAATTTGGTGTTTACCTCAGTGAGTACTGCCTTTACACTAAATCAGACAATTTTGTTGTTGTTCAGTCACATAGTCGAGTCCGATCCTTTGCAACTCTATGGACCATCGTATGCCAGGCACCCCTATCCTCCACCCTCCTCCTCAACCTGCCCAGCTCTGTGCCCATTGCATCGACAATACCATCTAGCCATTTCATTCTCTGCCCCCTTCTTCTTTTGCCCTCAACCTTTCCCAGCATCAAGGTTTTCTCAAGTGAATCTGTGCAATAAATAAATATGTCAGAGAATCTCTCCCTCAGAACAACTTCCCACATCACCCATTCATCACAGTCGGCACAGCTCTAGGTGCTGACCCCAAGGATGGCTCGAAAGTCTTTAACTAGAAATAGAGCCTTCTCAGTGGCAGCACCAACACTGTGGAACATTCTACCAGTTGAGCTGTGGTAGGCCCTATCACTAGCTATCTTTAAAAAGCAATTAAAAACTCTCTTCTTCAAGGAGGCTTTTCAGGATGTTGTCCCTTTAGCGATAAATTAGTCAGTCAGGTTGAGTCCCTATGCTCTCAGATGCCAGTTACTTTACTTTACTTTGTGATGTATTTGTCAGTTGTTTGTTTTGATTTGAGTGTGTTCTGTTGTTATTTGTTATCTGTTTGTACACCGCCCAGAGTGGGATACCACCCAAACGGGTGGTATAGAAATGCAATAAACAAACAAACAAATAAATTGTCTTTATTGGCTGCTACTCATATTTGAGTATACATTTTTTCCTGGCAATCATTTTCACAAAAGGAGAATGACAAACTGGAAAATGCCATTGGCATGAATTTGTTTAAGGTGGATCCCAGCTTGCCATGAAGTGACCCACACACTGTGATCACGAAGCCATTTCCTGTGGCACGTGTGAAATGAGACATGCAGGATTTAACACCGGGACTGGAATGGACTGCCGCAGCCTTGACAAGGTGCAGCTTTGCAGCCAGTCCATCTGGCATGGCCTCTTCTGCCTCAATGACTGTTGGGAATCAGAATAGTGAAGTGGTTCCTCCTCTGCTCATTTTGCCGCTGGGCCCAATATGATGGTTTCCAATGGCATTTCCTCCGCTGAGGGGGACCATCACCCCATCTAAAGGGGCTCATCTGCCCATATCCGTTGGCATCTTTAGGGAGTCAGGTTATTTACCACCACCTAACACTCGGCCTTGAGTCGCTGGCAGTATGGTCTACTCCATTACTGTAGTGGAATGTCCAGCCAGACCGTAATCAATCAATCAATCAATCAATCAATCAATCAATCAATCTATCTATCTATCTATCTATCTATCTATCAATCCAACAAACCAACAATCAAACAATCAAACAAACAGCCTAGTATTATCCACCATGATTGGTATCAGCTCTCTAGGGCTTTAAGTAGAAGTCTTTCCATCCTTCCTTGGTTATGCTGGAGACTAAATCATGGAGATACTGTACCACTGGGCTGTTTCAGTCCTTAATCAGATCTAGTAGCTCTTCTCATTTTCTTTTATAATGATCTTTTGATGGTAGACTCAGCTGACAAATCAATGTCCAAGCAAACCTGCTAGCCTGTTTTCAGAATCATAAGCATAATTACTTTGAGAATGAGACTGGGATTCTATAGGGCTGGATTCAGACTGTGGCACATGTAACAGGCTAATGACGCAGACCTTTCAGAGCATCTCCTCCTCTTAGCACTAATGCTGTAGTCCTTCAGATGCTACACAGAGGGCTGCAGCCCTTGCTAAGTGGGATAGATAATGGTAATGTTGGAAAGAGGCATCACAGAAAACTAGTGGAGATGTCTTCCTAGGGTAATTTTTGAAAGATCACACTTTCTTCTGTATCACATTTTACCCCTTCGGAAGGGACTTTTACCCGTTGCACACTGTTTTCACAATGCTGCCATGGGGAGGAGGAGCCCAAGAAGCTTGCTTTTACCAGCCCAGCTGCACATGCCCAAATCTTGATCCAACTCACATGATTCAAGGAGGTTTTCCATGTAGTAATTAAACAGAGGAATAAAGTATCTCCCCCACTTACAATCTGGCATGTTTCTCCAGCACTAAATTTTCTTAAAGATTAAAGAAAATAATTTAGCCCCTTAGATTAACTCCACACCCTGGCTCACCAAGAGGCGGACACATGTAATTAAATAGTCAAAATTTGCAGGGAGATTAACCCTACCTATTTTGTGGAAGGGATAATGGGGGGGGGGGGGTGATTGACTACCCATTTGTTGTGTATGGATTGTAATGTGCCTTTAAGTAAATGCAACCACACGAATGAGTGAATGTAACAATCTCTAAAGTAACATTGTAACCTTCTGTATTAGGACGCGAGCTAGTGACCACTGGGGGCAGTAGCGAGTGTCCAGCTCACATGGTACAAATTCTCCAAATGCCTACAGCCGTGGGAAGATTCCCGCTACTGCCTCACCTGGACAAGAAGGGCGTGACTAAGGGTGACGTCACGTGGGCAGTAGCCAATGAGCTACCAAGGAGCCACATTCAAATGTATAGCCACTGTATATAATGAGCTGTTCATCCGCCATTACCACATGTTCCCCCTGACCATCATGCAATAAAGATGAGTTAAGCCAGACTTCGTCTGTTTCTATTGTCTTGGTTCTTGAACACCAAATTGGCGACGAGGATGGGATGATGGCTTCCCACGGAATCAAGACAACACAGACTGGTTTCGACATCAACAAACCGGAGGAATGGGAACTGGTCGAGATGGATTTCAAAAGTGCACTGATGGTGTCCGACATCTCAGATGAGGGGAAGAAAAGAGCCACCCTCATCAGGATGCTCGGTTTCCTGGCAATGAAGGTTTTGGTGGACCTGGTGTCTCCAAGAAAAGTAGACGAGGTCCCGGTTAAACAGCTCCTGAAAGCTCTGCGGGACCATTTCCAGCCCACGGTCTCGATGTTCTCGGCCCAGGATGCTTTCTGGAAGAGGGTGCAGTCCCCTGGTGAGTCCGTGGCTGCCTTTGCAGTGGCCCTCCTTTTGGCTGCAGGTCCATGCAAGTGGGAGAACCTAGAAATCGCCCTCAGGGACCGCATGCTGTGCGGCCTGTGGGACGAGGAGACCCAACGGAAGCTGATGAACCATGAGCTGCCCCCAACATTACAAGAGGTCCTGAAGGAAGCGCAGGCGGCAGAAGCCATGAGAGCCAGGATTAACGGGTTCAGAACAAGGCCACCACAATCCGACAGGGCAGCAGCTCCGGTGCAAGTGGCCAGGCGGGCGCCACACTCCTCCACGGAGAGCAACGAGGATGAGGACATCCAGAAGGTGCGGAAGGACGGTCGACGTTGCGACGGCTGCGGGGCGTCCCACGACCATAGCAAGTGCCCGTTCCGGAAGGCCGAGTGCCACAACGGCGGACGGCGGAGCCACATCACCAAGGTTTGCAGGTGACGGCGCGGAGAGCACAAGGGCTCAGCAGACCGTACCCCAAGGAAGGATGGCGTCCGGCCCTCGAGGAAACAGGATGGCGTGGGCCGAGTCTCTGACGACAGCAACGTCAAGGTGCATGGAGTGTACTGGCGAGTTCCCAGCGACAACAACGCGACGGTCCAAAGCGTGTCCTTGGGACACCCACGTTACTTTGTTGAGGTACTGTTGCAAGGGGTCCCCATTAAGATGGAGACAGACTCGGGTTCCCCTTATTCCATTATTTCCCAGAGGGAGTTTTTGCGAATTTCCCCCAAGCTCAAAGCACTGAAGTCTACTTTGCGAGATGTGCAGAGAAAGAGCATTCCGGTGTTGGGGGTGGGAAAATTCAAGGTGCAATACAAGCAACACACCCCGGAGCTCCCTCTGGTCGTTCTCAAGGAGGGGGCCTGTTGCCTCCGGGGGACACAATGGTTTAAGCCCCTGGGTTTGTTCATAGGGGGTGTGCATACTGTCGGGACTGATCCAATACAGGAAGTGTGTAACGCGCATCCCGAGGTATTCAAGAAGGGACTCGGAAAATTCAAGGGCCCCCCAGTTGTGTTAGACCTGGACCCGGAGATCCGGCCGATAAGGCTCAAACTGCGAAGGGTGCCTTTTGCACTAAAGGACAAAATAGAGGTGGAACTGGACAAGTTGGTGGGCCAGGGAATTCTAGTCCCAGTCGATTCTGCGGAGTGGGAAACTCCTATTGTAACAGTGCTAAAGGCTAATGGGGAGGTTCGAATTTGCCCTGATTACAAGTGCACCATCAACAAGGCAATACGCCCAAATGCGTATCCGGTAGTCAGCCACTTATTGGCCAGGTTACATGGGGGAAAGTGTTTTGCGAAGTTAGACCTGGTGCAGGCTTACCAGCAACTTACGGTAACCCCAGCTGCAGCTGCTGCTCAGACGATAGTCACCCACAAAGGGGCTTTTAAGGTGACGCGCCTACAGTTTTGTGTAAATTCGGCTCCAATCATTAGTGGAGCGACTTTTGAAGGGTTTGGAGGGGGTCTTGCCATATTTTGACAACATTTTGATAACGGGGGGAGCGAGTCAGAACTGGCCGAAAGGGTAGACAGGGTACTGACCGTATTCGAGAAAGCGGGTTTGAGGCTGCGTAAAGACAAATGTGTGTTCTTCGCAAAAGAGGTAGAGTTCCTAGGTTTCCGGGTAACCCCAGTTGGTATAAAACCCTCTGAGTCAAAGGTGGCCGCTGTTCAAAATGCTCCTCGCCCCACCACAAAACCTGAGTTGCAATTGTTCCTAGGGCTCCTGAATTTTTACCATTCCTTCCTGCCTAGGAAGGCATCGGTGGCGGAGCCACTTCATCGATTATTAAAGAAGGACGAGGGTTGGCGATGGGGCGAGAGTCAAGAGAGAGCATTCAATGACCTGAAACAACTTTTATCCTCAGAGGCCATCCTGACCCATTTCGATCCCAAGAAGCCAGTGGTTCTGGTATGCGATGCCTCACCAGTGGGGGTGGTCCTGTGCCACGTGTTGGAAAGCGGGCAGGAAGCCCCAGTGGCGTTCTACTCCAGATCCCTGTCAAAGGCAGAGTGTAACTATGCACAGACAGACAGGGAGGCACTTGCAATAATCGCTGGTACAAAGAAGGTTCATGACTTTCTATACGGTCGCCCTTTCACCATCGTGACTGACCACAAGCCCCTGCTAGGCATTTTCACCGCAGACAAGCCCACACTGCAGATTCTGTCCCCCAGAATGCTGAGATGGGCCATTTTTCTAAATGCGTACCAGAGCATGCTGGTTTATCGCCCCGAAAAGGACATAAGCCATGTGGACACACTCTCGAGGTCGCCTCTGCCTCACGTGGGCAACCCCACGTGTGAAGTGGAACAAGATCACCAAGTGTTCCTGATAGAGGTTCTGGATTCACCCCCAATAGTACCCGCGGAAATCGCCAAAGTGACAGGGAGGGATAAGACGTTGGCCCTAGTGAGTTCATGGGTGCAAAAAAGGGTGGCCAACGTCTTCCCCAGTGGCAGAATTTGACCCATTTTTTAGGAAAAGGATACAACTGTCCACGGAGAGGGGTTGCCTCCTTTGGGGCCAGCAGGTGGTTGTCCCTGAATCTTTGAGAGCAAGGGTGCTCAAGCTGCTGCATGTCAGCCATCCAGGGATTGTCCGCTCCAAGGCTTTGGCCAGGAGCTATTTCTGGTGGCCCCAGTTAGATGCTGACATAGAGCACATGGTGAGCACTTGCGAGAGTTGCCAAAGCTCTCGGCCCGAAGAGTCCTGACTTCCGCACAGAGAATGGGATGCAGCCAAAGGGCCGTGGTCTCGCCTGCACATAGATTTCGCAGGTCCCTTCAGAGGTTCATTTTTCCTCCTCATAGTGGATGCTTATTCCAAGTGGTTAGAAGTTATCCAAGTGGCAAACACCTTATCAGCAGCAACCATAAAGCAATTGCACAAGGTGTTCAGTTCATTCGGTGTACCCGATGTGCTTGTGAGTGATAATGTGAGTAGTTTCATGTCCGCCGAGTTCCGGGCATTCATTGACATAAACGCCATCTGGCACATCACCTCTGCACCTTTTCACCCAGTGACAAACGGACAGGTAGAACGCCTCGTACGTACAACAAAGGAAGCACTGAGGCGCATGGGCCCCGGGGACCTGAATCTACAGTTATGCCAATTCCTGCTGGGTTATAGGGTGACACCGCTGGCGTCAGGTTACTTGCCCACAGAACTCCTCATGCGCAGGAAGCTGGCCACGATACTGACTAGGCTAGACCCCACAAGGGTGGAGGATACTGGGAGGAACATAGGGATAGTGGGCACCAAGAGTTTCAAAATAGGCGCCCCGGTCCATTGCAGAAATTACGCAACCACAGGACCAGCGTGGGTCCCGGGGGTAGTCATTGGCTAAACTGGACCTGTGTCGTACTGTGTTGAGACCAGCACGGGTCTACTCTGGAGGCGACATGCAGACCAACTCCGGCGATGGGTTCCCGGTAGTCAGGGCGTGGAAACCGCTCATCAGAACTCAGCGTTAGGGTTCTCCCCCACCCGTTTAGCCCAAGGGGGAGAAGAGGGGGACCAGCGGTCCCCACCAAGGGGGGGAAGGGAATAAGTTTGTCCCCGCAGATATCCTGGAGGATGCCCCCATAGATATCCCAGAACATGAGTTTGACTTTGAGTTACAAAACCGGGGGAGTTTTTCGGAGTGGTCCCCCACCCGTCCAAGTGAGGAGCGGGGTTTTTAGTTAGTCCCCAATGCCCCCAGTTTCCCCACAATGGAGTTTACCCCTACCCCAAAAGCTGCAGAACCGCAGCAAGTCGCTAACGAGTCTCCCTATCCTGTTGCAGGACAAGAGCCCAGGGAACACAGAAGCGATAGCTCCCCTGGGACAAGCCAGCCAGCCTTACACCCAAAACGCTCGTGCAACAAACCACATTGGATGAGAGACTTCGTCTCATCCTAGGGGGGAGGGGTGTTGTGTATGGATTGTAATGTGCCTTTAAGTAAATGCAACCACACGAATGAGTGAATGTAACAATCTCTAAAGTAACATTGTAACCTTCTGTATTAGGATGCGAGCTAGTGACCACTGGGGGCAGTAGCGAGCGTCCAGCTCACATGGTACAAATTCTCCAAATGCCTACAGCCGCAAGAAGATTCCCGCCACTGCCTCACCTGGACAAGAAGGGCATGACTAAGGGTGACGTCATGCGGACAGTAGCCAATGAGCTACCAAGGAGCCACACTCAAATGTATAGCCACTGTATATAATGAGCTGTTCGTCCGCCATTACCACATGTTCCCCCTGACCATCATGCAATAAAGATGAGTTAAGCCAGACTTCGGCTGTTTCTATTGTCTTGGTTCTTGAACATCAAACCATTGCATTGTTGTTAATGGAGCAGCAGCCCAAGCTTTAAGTGCCTTTTTTGTTTACAGCAACACAAAAATACAAGGAACACACGGGATGAAATCCTGGTTTAACTGAAGTGAATGGGACATTTGCCAAGGACATCAGAGTAGCCACACAGGGCACTGTGTGGTCCTGGTTTTCCTCACTTCTGACGGGCAGGACCCAGTCGGTGTTGTTGGAGGGCGAGAGGTCCAGCCCTAGGCCCCTTCAATATGGGGTGCCTCAGGGCTCTGTGGTCTAATGCATCAAATAAAAAATTTATTCTAGGTAATAACATCATTTTAGTAAGCGCAATTCTCCCAAACCATGACAAATTCAACTTTTGAAACCTTTGTATCCTATTTTTAAAATCTTTCTTCAGACTGTCATAGTTCAGTCCTTTGAGTTCTTCCCATCTATTTGAAATAATTATTCCCAAATATTTCAATTTGTTCTTAATCTGAATATTAACTAATCTCTTTATCTTCTTCTGATCCTCCTCACCCATATTACAGAGCATCATTTCCGATTTATCCAAATTTACTTTCAGTCTAGTAATATCTTCAAAATCCTTTAATTGTAACCTAATTCTATCCATTACCTTATCTGGATGTTTTACAATTATCAATGTGTCATCAGCATACATACTTACCTTATTTCCCATATTCCCCTCAATTTTCTTATAATCTCTTACAGCTTTCGCTAGTATTTCCATTGCCATAATGAACAAAATTGGGGACAACGGGCAGCCCTGTCTTGTACCTGCCTCTAATTTTATCTCATCAGTAACCTCATCATTCACTATGACAGTGGCTAGTCCTTGCTGGTATAATTGATCAATTATCCTTCTAAATTTATCCCCAAATCCATACCATTTAATTATTTCCTTAATTGAAGTCCATTGCAGTGAGTCAAATGCCTTAAATATGTCCAGAGATATTAATCCAACTTTTTCTTTTGTTTGACTCACAAAATCTACTAAACCTACTAGTCAAATCTGCCATATGACGTCCTTTCAAAAAACCCACCTGATCAGCATTTATATAATTACCCATAAAATTATTTAAATGGTTGGCCAATATTGCTGTGAAGATCTTGGCATCCTGATTTATCAGAGAGATTGGTCTATAGGATTCTACTTTTTCTAAATCTTTTCCAGGTTTTTGGCAACAGTACGATTATGGTCCTATACCATGAAGTCGGAATTTGCCCACCATCTAATATATAGTTATACAATTTTACCAACTTTGGTACCACTATATCTTTGAATTCCTTATAAAAATCAGCCAGCAGTCCATCTTCCCCTGAAGCTTTTCCCAATTTTAAACCTGCGATTACCTCTTTTACTTCCTTTTCTGAAACTTGCTCTTCCATTCTATCATTATGTTCCTGTTTTATTCCAAATGCTATTTGGCATTCTAGTTGCTTTTTGAGCTTCTCCACATCTATCTCTTTTCTTGAATACGGACCTTGATAAAATTCCTGCACAATTTTACATTTATCCTTAATCTTATTACATCTTAATCCATGCTTATCGATCAGGACTCCAATCTCCCTTTTTTCCCTCTTATCCTTTGCTGCTTTTGCAAGTAATCTCGGATTTTTATTACTATATTCAAAATACTCTCTTTTTAAATACACCAAATCTCTTTTTACCTTTTCTGTATCTTTGCCTACCGATTCAGCCTTCAATCTTTGTAAATTCATAGACCTTCTTATCTTTTGTTCTTGAATGTTCCTCCTGTAACTGCTTTATCTCATTTTCAATTTTATCCTGCGCTATCTTATACTTTTTATACCTATTACTTGCTTGCTTGATACATTCCCCTCTAAAAACCGACTTCATGGCATCCCAAACTACATTGAAATTTACCTCACCATTATTGTTCCATTGCCAACTTTCCTTCCAACTCTCCATAATTTGCTCTTTACACTTTTGATCTTTAAATAAATTAGGATCATACCTCCATCTCCTTCTCCTTCTATTTTCTCCCTGTAAATTCATTTCTAACATTACCTTAGCATGATCTGACTCCTTAAAAATTCCAATTTCAATCTCTTCCAAATTTTTAACCATATTTTCAGAAACAAATATATAGTCTATTCTGGAGTATGAATTATGAACATGTGAAAAATAAGAATATGTCCTTTCTGTCCCCTTACGTTCTCTCCAGGAGTCTTTCAAACCCAAAACAGCCATCCAATTAGCCAAAACCCCTCCTCTAATACTTTCCCCACATCTCAATATATTGGTACAATCCAAGTTTGATCTCATTAAATTAAAGTCGCCAGCCACTATCATCCTTGCTGATTAATCTAAAACCAAGATTTTACTTATTTTTTCTAAAAATGCAGCTTGGTGCTCATTCGGGGCATATATATTCACCAGAATTATTTCCTCATCATCTATTTTCCCTTTTATTATCAAATATCTGCCCTCTGAATCTGATATACAATTAGTTATTTCAAACCCCAATCTAGTCGAAATTAAGGTTGCAACTCCCCTTGCTTTTGATGTACCATAAGACATTTTATAGTGTTGCATCCAACCAAGAAAATTTTTATTAGTATCCTGAGATTTTTGATGAGTTTCCTGAAAAAAGACTATATCCGGTCTATCCTTCCTCAATGGTGATTGTATCCTTCTCCTCTTAACCACAGATCCTGTACCTTTCACGTTCCATGTCACAACTTTAATATTCCTCATATTTTAAATTAAATTGATAACCGCTTCTTCTACATCCGAGTTCTCCACTGGGCGTGCTACCTTCTACCCCACAATAATCAAAATAAAACTTAAAACTAAAAACACACATAACTAACTTCCCCATTTTCTTCCTCTTCTTCCAAAAGGGAAGAAGAAGAAGGAAAAAGAAAAGAAAAAGAAAAGACAAACTTCCTCTTCCCCAGGGGGGAGGGGGAATGCATAAGATGTATGCAACAGTTAATGCTCGAGCGCACCTTCATATAAAAACATCAATGTTCACTTCCCCTTCTTTCCTTCATCTGACTCTTCCTCCAACACAATTAGTGATAGGTCAACTTCCACTTTACCAGTTCGTTCACCTCCCGCAGTGCCACCCACATCGTCTCCACCATAATCCCTCCTTATTCCTCCCATCGCCAACAAGTCTTTCCTTAGCTCCAACCATTCATTTGAATCCCCCTTAACCAAATCAAGTAGGCACAAACATTCCAATGCATCAGTTCTCATATCAATCACTTGCATTTTTCTATCATGAAAAATTTTTAACTGTTGTGGAAATCGCCAATTATATCTTATTCCTTTTTTTGTCAAAAATTTTGTTACAGGCTTCATCTTGTATCTCCAACTACGTTCCTTAATGGAGATGTCATTATATACCTCTACATCACTTCCATCAATTTTCAGAGCGCCAGAACCAGCTTGTTTTAAAAAGGCCATTACCTTCAATTTATCACCCCAATTTGCAAATTTAACCAAAACATTCCTTTGATCTGTCTTTCCCCTCCTGGGTCCCACTCTATATGCACTTACAATGTCTTCATTAACAAAATATTTCCCCATTTTCAAATTATTCAGCCAGTCAACAATTCTATCTCTTAACTGGTCTGGCGTTCTCAATACCAAATGACGAATCACAATGTTCTGTTTTCTCATCATTTCTTTCATCACATCTATCCTTTTTTTCCTGATCTTCAATTTTCGTGGTATTTTCCTTCACCTCCTCCTGTATCCCTTTAATTTCCCCCTTCATTGCTTTCATATCATTTTGCATCAACTTAACATTACCCTCTACCTTATGGAAATTTAGATCAACTTTCTTAGAAAAATCCATAAACGTTGTAAACAATTTATCCTGTTTTCCCAAAATTTCATTCTTATCTTTTACTCTTGCTTCATCCATCCTTTCAAATTTCTGAAATAATTTACCCAATTCCACCATTATTTGAGTCTGTTCATAAGTTGGTTCCGGAGATGATGATGTTGATGGTGGGACATCGGTTGCCACTGGCTTATCTTTCTTCTTTGGTTTCACAACCGGCTCCTCCTTCTTTCCCTCCTTTCCCTTTGCTCTTGTGACCTTGTCCATGGTGATATCAAATAGAAGCTTTAGTGCTGAAATATCCTTAGCTTTCACTCCTTGCAACTCCTCCAGCACTCCAAATTTCCAGGTCAATCTTCTTCAAGTAAAATTGTAATCCCAAAGTTTGTTGCTTATAATCCAATCGTGAGGAATCACTTATTGTAAATCCAATTATTACTTTAGTAACCAAACACCCTTGATGAAATAAGGGAAAAAGGGAATAGGAGGGGAAATAATCCCAAAACTGATTTTAATTCAAAAAATCCAAAAAACAAAACAAAACAAAAAACCTTCAAGCACAGTGCATCCAGAAATAAATCCAACAAGGCACGTGAAGGAGTGAAAAAAGTTAAATCCAATAATCCAAAAAATAGGAAATCCATCCACAAAACAGCAAAAAAGAAAAAAGAAGGAAAGGCACTCTTGATATAATCCAATCGTTATATTGTTGCAATTGCACTTCTTGCAATTATATATCCAGGGAACTTACATTGCAATGGGCTAGATAAATGGATACTATCTTTCAAGAAAGAAAGAAAAAAAAGCCCAGGCAGAGACCCAAACAAAAAAGTTCCACCTCAGCTCCACCTTATAAACCAAAAACCACTAATCCATGGAAGGGTAAAAAATCTTTGATAAGAGAAGGAAGAGGGAAAAACACACACCCATTAAGCAATTGATTCAAACAGCAAAAAAGCCATATTGTTCAAAACACACAGAAAGAAGAAAAAAATATGATGGGGCTTCCGCATTCTGAACTCAACCCGGTACATTTACCGGGTAACTCTTTTCCTTTCTTTTCAAACAGTAATGTTTATCCTTTTCTCTTGCTCTTCTCTTCACTCCTCGCTTTCTTATCAACCACGAATCCTTCTCCCCGGTTCACTCCACTTGCTTCCTCCGATATTACCCTCTTCTTTAACCCTCTTTTTAAGTTTCGTTTTCCTTTGCCGCCGCCATTAAGCCACCTTTCTCTCCAACCTCCTTCTCCACCGATCTTTTTAAAACTCTTTTTAATTCAGCCACAGTCTCTCTTCCCACTGTTACGGGCTCTTACTCACCCCCAGCAATTTCTTCAGCTGTGGAAAAACTCGCGGTTTGAGTTTAATTTAGTTTTCGGTGCTCTTTCTCAGCCTCCTTTCTCGGCCTCCTCTTTGGTCCCATTCGCCGCTATCCAGCCAGAGGCGCAGTGGTTTTGCCGCTTGCTTCTCTGGCCAGACCCGCTTCCGAACTCCAAACTCCGCAACGAAATTCGCTACCACTCTTTGCAACACTTCTTCTATCCTCTTTAAAAAAACAAAAAAAACCCCCTCATTTACCTCTGTTTTAGCTGCTGTTTACCACGATGTTAAGTCCTCGCCATCTTAGGCCACTAACTCTTTACATTCTAATGTTCCAAAAAGAAGTGAAGCTGGTGGTCTTCAGGGTTCACTCAAATACCTGTACCAAAGGTACTCCACAGCTTTAAGTCACCACCAGTATGGCACTCTATCTTATTTATGACAGCATCTCTTATCCATGCCAGTCTTAACAGATAGCATTTGACAGGATTCTTGATGTGTATCTTAAGCTATGTGTAGAATTACTAGAGGATGGTTTCTGAATAAATTAGTCCTAAGCAGTTATGGGCTTATTTTAATGTTGGACACTCTGATTTAAATAATGCCAGACTTGGCCATTCAAATTATTGAGTTGGGAATTGTTCATGTTATATTACATTGCCCACAAGGCTCTTAACACAGCATTTTAGTCTCAAATCAACTATGTAAAGTATATTAGGCTGAGAGAGCCCAGTAGTGTACTTAAAGGTAAGTTGATATTTGCATCTTCATTAGTTAAATCCAACACAGTAGGTCTAGAAATGTGCCTCAGCTCTTGATTGTCCCAATGTATAGCTCACATTTTGGGTCCATTAGGACAGCATATGGAGAGACGGAATGGTTTTCTATAGGCAACAGTATCAGATATGGGAGCATTTTATGCTCTTATCTGTTGAATCTGTATGCAGAACATATCATATGGACAGTCAGACTAGATTCGGGTGAAGGAGGAGTAAAACTAGTGGAAGAAACATGCAGACGATGCCCACTTGGCAGAAAGCAGAAATGACTTGAAATGCCTTTTAGTGAAAGTGAAGGAAGGGCCTAAGCAAGACTCTAGCTAGAAGACCTGATGGCATTGAACATTTGAAATTGTGTGAATTTCTTGGCAGAACCTCCATGTTAGATGAGTTTGGTGAGAGTATCGTTTAATAATCCTAGAACTCCCTGAAGTAACACTAATGGATTAGGGGCCTTTGGCTAAATGTACATTACGTAGCCCAATTATCTTCAAAGTACAAGTGCTAGAAATTTTTCAGCAGTACATTCAGTAGCCGGTTCTGTAAGCAGACTAGGAAAGGGAAGTCAATTCGTCCTTTGCTTCAGATGGGGCATTGTCTTGAGCCAGTCCTAGCTAGACCTTTTGCAAAGATGGCAAGGGAGACTCTGGAGAGAGCCTGGAGGTAATTGTCTGCAAACTAGGAATGCACACAACAAGTAGAAACTTCCAAACACAATAAGAAAGGATAAGGTGCCCACAACATTAGAAGAAGTTATTTGAGAGAGACTCCTTCTGCAGGGGCAAAGATCACTATTGTACTTCTGTCTCCACCCCAAAACCAGACGACATTCCAGCAGGCAGGGTCAGCCAGATCATTATCAACTTCTCCCTTCAGCACTCTTTACCTGAAACTTCTTTCAAAAGGCAAAGCTCATTTGTGCCAAGGAAAACAAAGATGTAGCCTCTATCTTTTTCTTTGTAAATGATAAAATGATCCCTGGTGATAAAAAATAAGCCCTAGGCAAATGTAAAGCAAAGAGACAAACTTTGCACATACCTGGTATGTAAAGCCACCTGAAAGTAAGTCACACTGAATTTAAGAGGCTTTTTCTTTAGTAGACTAGAGATTTTTATTTATTTATCCAAGTTTGAAGCACTAATATTTAAAACCAACATAATTAAAAATCAACAACATTAATTCATCTAAAATGTATGCATTCACAAACTACATGTTTACATATTCACACTCTAGTAAAGATAAAGGTCTCCTTTGCTCAAAAGCCAATTGTGTTCAACTCTAGGTGCTCATCTCCATTTTCAGCCAAAGAGTCAGAGGTTCCTTTGGTCATGTGGCAGGCAAAACTAGATGCCAGAGCACATGGAACACTGTTACCTTTCAAGCCGAAGTGATACCTATTTACTTGCAGGTTTGTTTGTTTTTTGCTTTTGAACAGCTAGTTTGTCAGGACCTGGGAGACACAACAGTGCTCACCTATCAAACAGCACTTGGGTCTTAAATTGCTGACCTTTTGATTGTCAAATTTAGCACCTTAAGCCACATGGCCCTACATTCACACTCTACTTTTCCAATATTCAGGACTTTGAATAGCACTGTCATTTGCTTTAAACAAATCCTTGATTTCACACTGTTCAGGTAAATTGCCGCAGATTAGCAGATGTCTTATCTTTGACCACATTTACCTGTACATTGTTCACCATCATCAATGTGGCCTTCCACGGCCCATATTGGAGATGGTAACCTGCCACTGCCTTCTTTGTCACCCATAGCTCTAGACGAGGTAAAACTTTATGTCATAAATAACATATCACTGTGAACTGAATTGCTGCCAGTATTCCAAAGCATGATCCTAGCAGTGGTTCCTCTCTGAGCTTATATTTGTCTGTAGATGATCAATCACAAAACAAAACAAGAACATTTGCAAACTAAAGGAAGCGTGAAAAGCCCCTGCTGTGGTAATCAAATCTCTTTTGAGTACTTAAAAATTACCACTTGTAATATCATACTATCTTCTGAGATTGGCAGGTTAATTGTAAAAGGAACTTATATATATTATATATTATATTTATTTGATTTATATGCCGCCCGTCTCAGCACATGCCGACTCAGGGCGGCTCACAACACATCAAACAAAATACAATATAGCAAAAATACAAAAGCAAATACAATGTAGCCAAAACAAAATACAATATAGCATAGAGCAAGGACAGAAATACAAAAGTAGACAATAACAATAAAACTCAATAATACAATACAAAAAGTAATGGCAGCAAAGTCTCGCTGCCTCAACTGCCCTCAAAACCTGGCCAGAGGCAATTGAAGGCAGCTGGAGGCGGGTCCCAGGAACGCCGGCGGTGGTCTCGGCGTTCGGCACTGCAGGGGTCCCTCCACCCTGCCAGGAGGGCCGGAGGCGGCGGCAAAGTTTCGCTGCCTCAACGGCCTTTTTAAGTCCTGGCCGGAGGCAGCTGGAGGCAGCTGGAGGCGGGTCCCAGGAACGCCGGCGGTGGTCTCGGCGTTCGGCGCTGCAGGGGTCCCTCCACCCTGCCAGGAGGGCCGGAGGCGGCGGCAAAGTCTCGCTGCCTCAACGGCCTTTTAAGTCCTGGCCGGAGGCAGCTGGAGGCAGCTGGAGGCGGGTCCCAGGAACGCCGGCGGTGGTCTCGGCGTTCGGCGCTGCAGGGGTCCCTCCACCCTGCCAGGAGGGCCGGAGGCGGCGGCAAAGTCTCGCTGCCTCAACGGCCTTTTTAAGTCCTGGCCGGAGGCAGCTGGAGGCGGGTCCCAGGAACGCCGGCGGTGGTCTCGGCGTTCGGCGCTGCGGGGGTTCCTCCACCCTGCCAGGAGGGCCGGAGGCGGCGGCAAAGTCTCGCTGCCTCAACGGCCTTTTAAGTCCTGGCCGGAGGCAGCTGGAGGCAGCTGGAGGCGGGTCCCAGGAACGCCGGCGGTGGTCTCGGCGTTCGGCACTGCAGGGGTCCCTCCACCCTGTCATTACTTCTTGGTAGCAATTATAATCAATACTGTTGCTTCAACTGCACAGCAATTGTTGCACTGTGCATTGCTAACATGTTGTATGTATGTAGTTATCAAGAGGGCAGAAAAATAAAGGGCTCTCTGATGTTGCACCTTGAAAATTCTTATAAAACTACAACAGAAACATTAAATAATACTTCCATTGCCATTTGGGAATGATAAGAGAATGGCATTAAACCTCAAAAAATCTGTTAAAATGGGGGTTCAGTGCCTTTAAAAGCAGCTACTTAACTGTCCCAAGAAAATGCAGCAAACTGAGTTTATACTGCTCACTCTAAAAAATGCTTTGAATTGTCTAAAGTAGCAGGGGATGTTTCTTACTCAACAGCTCCTAGTGGTACTAGCCAGAATAGAAACAACAGCTCTTCCATCTTTCTTTCCTTAGTGGCATTTTTATGGCATGAGAGAGATGGAAGAAGCATTAAGTGAGAAGCTTACAAATGGGATACAATGATGATGTCTCTGGACTCTGTATAGTTTAAGTTGGATGCAGGGTGATTGCACATTAAAAGCCTAGTCTGGAAGCATCCTTTCTAACTAAAACATGCAACTGTGCATGTTTTGAAATGAGCTCACGCCTGTCTTTTCCAATTCTTGTAATCTTACCTAGTGTGAAGTAATTGACAACTGGGTAAACTGTACCCACCCTTATCTCAGCATAAAAGAAATGATAGGAGAAAGAGAGGGTACTGAGGACTGTTTTATTAACTTCATTTGCTGTCTGATAGGCTGAAAGAAAAAACAAAACAAAATAAAATAAGCAACCCCTCATTTTGACTAATACTCAGACTTCTTTTCAGAAGTGGAGGGAAGCCTGAAATGAAGATTACAGTTACAAATGCTTGAAAGTCTTTTTTTATTCCATGATAGCTCACAGATCATTATTCTATGAAGCTGTAATGATGATTCAGATTCAGGCACTGAATGTAGACACTGACTATATTCTAATGGCTGCTGGTTAGCAGGGGCAAAATAGGAATGTAATGGTAATCTAAGTCTGGCTGCGAATACATGGTCAAATACAGTGAAACCTTATATAACAAAAATAATTCATTCTACGAGGCTTTTCACTATGTGATTTTTTTTGTTATATGATTCCCCCCCCTAACAAAAATCCCTATGGGAAAAAAAATCATATAACGAAAATCTCTATGAAAAAAAATAGTATAATGGATTTTTTTTCACTAAGTGGTTTTTCCCATAGAAATTTTCTTTATACAATTTCCTCCCATAGGGACGCTGTGTTGCGTAGCGAAAATTTTCATTATACGAGTTTTCCCCATAGGGAGCACTATTTTTGCATAGCAAATTTTTTTGTTATACGAGGCGCCATCCCCCCCCCATTCTTTTTTTTGCTATAAGGGACATTCATTATACGAGGGCCCACTGTAATACCAGGGGGCTTGCTTTGTTTATAAAATGGGTGCACTTGAAATATTTTTTTTTACTGACATGTGATGCAGAAGCTGATTTGAAATGGTCCAGCTCTCTTCATTCTGTGCTGCTGGGAGGCTTCTATTTCCTCCCAGGCCATAACAATTCAAATGGGCTTTTCCTTGCCTTTATCACTGGATCCTCCTTATTATTCCTTTCTGTACTTACACCATTGTCAGTTCCCCAGACAATAAAAAGATCAGCAGAGGCAGACCCAGAGGAAGGAAGGGATTGTAAGAGGTGAGACCAGAAAAGGAAATGATAGAAAGGTTTGTGGGCTGGAATACAAATCATACCATAACCAGTATGAACAGTGAATTCACAAATCAGTCAACAGCCCCTGTGTGAACACTGACTGCAATTTCAAATGTCATATAGGCTGCAAATCAAATTGTAGCAAACTGGAGCAATTCAGCTTTTGAGTGTGGTTCCAGGCCACTAAAGCAGAAGAAACAACACAATGCACCTAAGCATTATAAAAGAAGAAACTTTTTCTATATGTGGATCAGGACTTAAATCGAACTGATTTTACCACTACTCAATTTACTGTATTTGCCGGCGTATAAGACACATTGGAGTTTAAGACGCACCCCATTATTACCAAAACAGGCCACTATAGGCCACTATATACAGTACAAGACACACTCCATTTTCCCAGTACATTTAAGGGGGGAAATTGGTACTGTATTAAAGGTAAAGGTTTCCCTTGCTCGAAAGCCAGTCGTATCCGACTCTAGGGTGCAGTGCTCATCTCTGTTTCTAAGCCGAAGAGCCAGCGCTGTCTGCTTCTGCAGACGTTTCCGTGGTCATGTGGCAGGCATGACTAGACACCGGAGCGCACGGAACGCTGTTACCTTCCCACCGAAGTGGTCCCTATTTATCTACTTGCAATTTCTTGCTTTCGAACTGCTAGGTTGGCAGGAGCTGGGATGAAGACGGGAGCTCATTTCCGTCCTGCAGTACTGTATTATACGCCAGCAAATAGGGTGATTCCTTCTCAAGCAACATGCTTGCTTTCTAGAACCTTGATACATATTCTTCACAATATATAGATGTTTCACAATCCTCTTACTTAGATTGACTCCACCTTCAATCATTATATTTTCATAGGCTGTCCCAATCAGTGGTGGGATTCAATTTTCTTTACTACCTACTCTGTGGGCGTGACCAGGGGAAAGCACTGTGTTGCACCCAAATTAGGACTACTTTATTTCAAAACTTGGATGGGCAGGGCCGGGGCCAGCCAGAATTTCTGCTGCCAGTTCTGGCGAACTGGGGTGAACCTGCTGAATCCCACCATTGGAATGTCTGAAAGTGTGCAATTACAGAAAGAGAGGTGAGAGCTTGGTTTTGTCTATACATAGATGGAAAGAGAAAATAGTTAGAGCTGATACTCCAAAAGAACTATTTTTACTCAAGAAAACTATTAAAAGCAATATGGAAGATTTTAATAGGTTTAAGAATTTCTGACATTAGAAAATATATAAGGAGTGGGGGTTTCCAGAAATAACTTCAGCCACAGCTGGAAAATAAGCCTGATCAGGTCTATTATTTTTCATCTCCCTGTATTGTTGTCCAGTCTGTGAACTGAAACATTTGTTGATATCTACAGGACAATGCTTGATATCTTCACCCTTCCCCACTTGCCAAACTCCTCTATGACAGTTCTTTAAAAATTCCTATTCCAACTGGGCAATGAAAGTGGCTGCAGAATTAAACATCTGGGTATACTGGGGATGGAGAAATTGCAAAGAAATATTGCTCTGGACCAGAAGGTTTTAGCATCCCCCTCCCAACAATCCTTGGCAAATCCCTCTGGATTTTATATTCACATTAAGCAGTAGACAGATGTTTGTTAGGAACCTGACATTCCAGCCTTAACAAACCCTGTCAACAGGCAGGAAAAATCCAAAAGGACATTACTTCTTGCACCTTTCACACTCAGAATATTTGGTGGAGAGACACTAAGTGGTGAATGGATAGCTCTATGTTTCAGGTACATCCCAAATGCATTAAAATGTAGTCAATGTGCATCTCAGAGTAGAGCGCCTGATTGTGTGTGCACGAGTTCACATGCAGGCGCACCTTGAAGAGTTATCATCTAGCTCATGGGTCATCAAACTCTTTAAGCCGGGGGCCCACAGACTGGGACCACCATTCCCCACCACCACTCCCCCATACAAGTGCTAGCGGGACCACCACCTTGATCCCCATACCACTCCCCCACCAATGCCACCACCAAGGTGGGACCACCCAGTGCCACACACCCCTCCCCCCTGCCAGTGGGACCACCCAGAGCCCCACACCACTTCCCCTACACTGCCGCCACCAGCGGGATCACCACGGGCTCCCACCACTGCTCCCCCACCGCTTTCCTTCTTACCAGACAGGCAATGCTCAACTGCTCCAGCTGCCACTTCTGCCACCGCTGCCTCAATCCTTGTCCCCTTCGCTTGGCTTGGCATGTCTCTGCTGGCGTTCTGTAGCAGGGTGGATGGTGTAAGGTTCAGGTACATCCCAAATGCATTAAAAAGTAGCCAATATGCATAAGAACATAAGAACAGCCTTGCTGGAACAGTCCAGCATTCTGTCTCACACAGAGGCTCACCATTTCCTTCAGGGTATTCCCTGAAGGAGAGCCCCTGATTGTGTGTGTACATGTTATCACATCCTCCCTGCTACGGAATTCCAGCGGGAACATGCCAAGGCAAGTGGAGGGGACAAGGATTGAGGTGGTGGCAGCAGGTAGGCCAGCTCTGGCCCACGGGCTATGTTTTGGGGACCCCTGATCCATTTCTTGTTCTGTGTTGCAGTTGCATCCTCCATCCCCATGATGTCACAGTTTGTCCTCCTGCCACTATGTCATTCTGCCAGTGCTATGGCCACCAGTGGCAACAGTGTAGTTTTTTCACTTGCATTAATGTAATCTGTATATAAAATTTACATATTTCTTTTTTTTACAAATTGGCTTGTCTAGTTAGAACTTTTATAATTCAAGTAAAGGGACAATAAAAAGATGGGTCAAACATTTAAGCAGTCTTATTACAGGCTAATCAGCTTTGTGATCTCAAAAAGAGACATTATATTGCTCACTGAGAGGATTACTTTCAATGATCTAAAATTCCTATATATATGATTTCATTTAGTCCTTACTTTCCTAATCATGTGTAATTAGGAGTCCAAAGATAATTATGCTCAGACTGTACTCTCCACAAAGAGTCCTGCAGCACCCAGAATCCTTCAGTTAGTATGCCAGATAGCCAAGCTAGCTAGGGAATCATTGAAGTTATATCTCTGTAATATTCAATGGATACTTCCATTCACAAGGTCAAATGGGCTGAAATCCTGTTGCTTAGCATTGTAAGTCACAACATGAGTAGTTCCACTGAAACAGTGAGGATTTCATAAGGGAAGTCCTCCATACGTTCCACTGATTCATTGGCCTTAACCTAGTTGCAATTTGCTAAAGACTATACAGTAGAACCCCACATAATGAAAAAAACTCTGTTCCATGGAGCTCTTTGCTATGCGGTTTTTTCGTTATGCAGTTCCCTATGGGAGATACCCCACATAATGGAAAAAGTTTGTTAACTGGGGCTCCCATTAAGTGGGTATACCACGGTTACAAAAAACCCCACATAACGAAGAAAAATTCATTATGTGGGGTATCGCCATTGCATAACGAATGCTTCATTGTGCGAATTTTTCACTATACAATGCGTTCATTATTTGAGGTACCACTGTATATATAAATTGCTTCTGAGAATTCAAGTTTTGGAACACTAGGAGGACTAGCCTTTCCTTCTAGGCCACAGTTTCTCAACCTTGGGCCTCCAGGTGTACTTGAACTTCAATTCCCAGAGGCCTAGGCTACCCGCTCCTGGTCTAGCCTGTAATTCCATAAAGAAATCATGGATTTAAACTTGCAAGATCTGAGCAAGTTGATTAACGGTAGGATATTTTGCAGGCCATTCATTCATAGGGTCACCGTGGGTTGGATGTGACTTAGAATCATAGAATAAAGGAGTTGGAAGTGCCTATAAAACCATTGAGTTTAACTCTCTGCTAAATGCAGGAGTCCACAGTATGTAACAACAAACAACTGTGATTGCAGTCTTCCTGCAATCCGTATTCAGAAACCCCTTATGAAAGGACAGGGTCCATCAACAGAGAAAGCCATGCTTCTCCCCAACTCTGAAACATTTCCACTTTAAGAAACCAAAGTATAAAATCAGGTTCATATGGATAACATATGCTAGTTTCCATTTTTCAAAAGTGAAATCTGAATTTATTTAAATATGCTGTCCAACTTTATTATCTTCAACATAATCAATACTTGGGCATAGATTTGTGTGTCCCCAACTTTTAATTGCAGGAGCTGCAATTCTAGTTGTAGCTAAAAGACATCATACTTTCAGTTTTGAGACTTTCAAAATAGGGTAACAGGAAAGAGCTCGCTGATTGCCATAAAACCACTATCAAATTTGTGGTATGTTTTATTTAGTTTCCAGCTGCCTTTATAAATGTATTTTGATTTTACTTGACTTTGTTTTCTTCGTGTTCACCCTCTTCAACCTGCATTCAAGACACATCCAAGTCACAGAATGAGTTTGTGATAGTTCACATGAGGCAACTTTAAATTAAATTATGGACTGTTCTTATTGGGACTGTTCCCTGGCTTCCATTATGCAGTGCACTGAAGGGCAGCTGTTTGAAGAATTACAACCGACAGCTGTTGATGGCTCTCTCTGTGAGCCAAACAAGTGTTTTGTCTGATGGAAAGTCATCTCCCCCAAGCCTATTGAAATAAAGAGATTGCACTGAATTTGATTTGCAAATCTGAAAAACACTTGTTTGTTCAGTCTCTTGTTGTGAGATGAAAGAGACATTTGCCTCCCCAGAGTTAAACAAGGGCAATGCTTTGCATTGCCATCTTTTTGCCACGGAAGAAAAAACTGTGCTTGTTCTCATAGGAGTGTGAGTGAAGAAAAAGTCAGTAACAGATGTAGCCTGTAGGCTCCTTATTGTGAGTAACTGAAGTAAAGTGGGTCTACTTGAGTTTGTATGCTGATATTCCAGTGAAGGGCTCTGCTGCAAAGAGTAAAGGAAAGTTGACCAATCAAACTAAGAAAGGACTGTATCTCAACCAGCATATTTATAATTTATAGCCAGGTATGAGGTTTTTCAGATTATTTGGACTACAAATCCCATCTTTTTACTGGACTTCTATTGCTGTTTATTCATATATATTTACCATGTTTTGTGTTGTTTAAAGTTTGTATTTATTACTGGCATTTTGTTGTTCAACACCCTGTGCTGCCTTTTGACCAGAAGGGCATTACTGTATATAAATCGAATGAAAATCAATCAATATTTATTTTGGGAGCTTTACTTATATCCCATTCCTACTTAGAACTGGATTCAAATTGGTTCTGAATTCATCTTAGATGATTAACTCCATTCTAATTAACAGGATTATAACCCAAAAAGGTATTCTTAAGTAATAATTACTTATAATTCCAAGACTTCCCAAAGTTACTGTTACACATTACTGTTATTGAGTGCTAAACAAGAGTAATGGCCAACTTCTTCTTCCATGTCTAGGGAGGCCAGACATGAAACTGCCAAAATGAAGGCTCCTTTTGGTGAGTTCATTCTTCAGTTCCTGTTGCCTGACCCAGTATGAGAAAGATTGGCTGGCAGCACAAGGTTGCTGTTACCAGGGCATGCCCAATTGTGGTTCAAAAATACCACAATCTTTCTGTGCACTCCTAACTGAACTTTAACTACAGTTTAGGCACAGTGTTTCCCAACCTTTGTTTTTTGGACTTCAATTCCCAGAAGCCCAAGTCAATTCCCCAAAGCACTGATCAGCCAATGTACTGATTTAGGCTTCTGGGAATTGTAGTCCCCTCTGGGATGTGTGCCCCATATTGGGGATCACTGTTTTAGGCTCTTCAAATCCTACTTTGAGGATTTCCTCATAAGGCCATGGCCATATGAAATAAGAAATAAATGTTTGATTAATGTAATATTATGGGAAAGGACTTCTCAGAAGTCACTAGCTATTGTAATCAATTACTTCTGACTAGTTCAGGACAGCTATGTCAAATGTAAGAAGCTCTCAAAATACAAAAATAAGTTTACTGTTTTAACAGAAATTTGATAAATAAATAAATACATACATACATAAATAATAACCATTGTTTATGAATTTGTGTTTTTTTAAAAACTTAGAGTGATCTTATAACTTTGTCTTTTAAAGTACAACTTACTTAGTTTACACATACATCTGGCACTAGGCTGGGAAAGGACGTCTAACAGAAATTGTTTTCTAACTGGATCTTTATCAAAGAAGCCTGGATCCCATCTTACCTTACTGCAGCTCTACCAGTTTTGCCTTTACAAATGGTAAAAAAACCAACACTGGCAGGATAGTAACAATGCATTTTCTTGCTGTTTTCTTGACATGGCAAGATAGGCTTCCTTTGGAGTAGCTTCTAATGATTTGTCATCTCTTCCCAAGTGAATAGATACAATTTTAACAGCTTATCCAGACAGAGCATATGTTTCTGCAAAGTACCAAGTTCTGTACTGATGGTTTCAATACTTTTCCTGCCATTCAGATGACATATGCTTTGTCCCAGTATCTTTAGTATTGTTCTCATTGTCTCTCTGGGTTTTTGTGTTCCTCCTGAAAGCATAGTATATTTTGCTGGAATTTATTTCTATGGCACTTCCTATGAAGAGTGAATTTTCACATCAAAGTCTCTGAATGGCATGGTTTAATAAGCATACCTTTTTAGCATTATATCAAAAGAAGCAGTAAAGGTCCAATAGAGAATAGATTTTCAGCAGTGATTTCAAAGATCTCTGGAAGAAAAGCAATTTTCAGATGTCTGTTTAATTTCTGGGTAGATGCAAATCCCAAGCTCTTTAACCAGCCAGCAGAGACTGGGTCCAAGAGGCTGCAACCTTTGGCTCATTTGAAAGAGCATTAAAGCTCACCTAGAAAAGATTACTTCAATACATTGGAATTATGTATACACAAAGCAGACTTAAATTCTTGATGTGAATTATCCCAGTTCAGGGAAAGTCCTGAATCTGACATGCTGTAGATTCCAGGTTTAGAGTCTCTCGTCATCGACGGGAACTCGTATCCGAGAATGCATTTCCCCCCCCCCTGAAGCAGGAAAAATGGCACTACCATGAATTTGTTTAAGGTGGATCCCATCTTGCCATGAAGTGACCCACACACTATGATCTCGGAGCCATCTCCTGCAGCACATATAAAATGAGACATGCAGGATTTAACACCGGAACTGCAATGGACTGCCGCAGCCTTGAGGATATGGACAAGGTGCACCTTCACAGCTAGTCCATCTGGCATGGCCTCTTCCACCTCCATGACCATTGGGAATCAGAGTCCCTCCTCCACTCATTTTACTGTTGGGCCCAATATGATGGTTTTCAGTGGCATTTCGTCCACTGAGGGTGGCCATCACCTCACCTAAAGGGGTTCATCCGCCCATAGCTGTTGGCCCCTTTAGGGAGACAGGTTATTTACTACCACCGCTTGACACTCGGTGTTGAGTCACTGGCTGTACGGTCTACTCCATTACTGTAGCGGGATGTCCAGCCAGACAGGTTAGAATCTGTAAACCAATCAATACTGGAGATCGTAATCTCATATTCACCTGCCCTATTTGCAATATTGCCAAATATTTGCAATATTGCCAAATATTGTCTAAGGACTGCAGCTACTTTTGCTAGTTCCTGAGTAGCTACAGAATCAAAAGTCACGAACTAAAATTTACTATCACACTATGGAAATCTGATCATCTCTGCAACTGAAAGTCAAATACTGTAGTTATATGCCATGCCTATTTTTTCCTCCTCTAGGATGAGCTGTGTTGGCCTAATGGCAGTGGCAGCCTTTGGAAGTAGTCTTGATAGATACATAGTTAAGAAATAAAAAAACAACTGTAAAGAATTGCATAACTTCAAATGAGTGAAGAAATGAAAGAACTGAAAAAGGTCTTCAAGTTTAAGGATGTGTTATTTGAAATTAAGACCAAGTTCCTCTATACTATGTAATTCCCAATTGAATGTATGGATAGGAAAGCTGGCCAGCAAAGAAAGCCATTGGGGGGGGGGGGAATGGTTCATTCTAAATGTAGTATTGGAGGAGAAGTTTTATCAATGTCACACATCACCACAAAGACATGTGGGTTCTAGATCAAGGCAAGCCTGAACTCTCATTAGAAATTAAAATTATTGAAGAGATGCGTAAATCTTGTTCTCAAGACAACTTTTATGAAAAACTTGTGGGTGAGTGGGTGGGGTTTACTGGTGGTGGTTGTTCAGTCACACAGTTGAGTCTGACCCTTTGAGGCCCCATGGACCACAGCACACCAGTTGCCTCTGTCATCTGTCACCAGAAAACTCTGTCAGTTTACTGATATATTACCTTGAATCTGTATCTGCCACTACTTCCTCCACTACTTCATTTTTTTGAGATAAATGAAACCCTTGCTTACCCAACAGATGGTAGGAATTCTGTTGTTGGATCTGTTCCCCTCCCTCAATCTGGGAAGAGAAATAAAGAGGAAGGGAAGAACTCCAAGCTTGCTTTCCCCTCCTTAAATAGGGAACTCTCTATTATGTGAACCAAACATACAGGTGATGAGACCGGCTGGATAATATATCAGAATGCGAGCGCGGTGCCAAAATGGCCGCCGCGCCCTTTGCGGGCCCCCCCATCGGATGAAGGCATCCGGGTAGTTAGGGGGCGTGGCCAGTACCCTTATGGCCGAGCTGCCATTTCGCGAAGCGACGGAGCGGAGAAGTTTTTCCCCTCTTACCTCCGTCGCTTTTACCCTCACCGGGAAGCCTCTTGGCTGCTGATTGTCTCCTTTTCGGCTTCCCATCGGCTGGCTGCAATGCCCTCAAAGAAGAAGGCGACTGCGAACGCGGCTCGTTCTGCGCGGAGGCGCAATCCGGGTCGGAGGACCGCGGCTGCGCCTCCCCAGCAGCCTCCTATGCCCGAGCCCACCGGGACGGTGGGATGGGGTTCATTCCCCCTTGGCCGGAGGCTGGGGGTCCGCGTGCGGGCCCAGTAGGGGCCGCGGCCCTCGGCCCGCAAGCGGTGGCCACCGCTCCTGGCGTGGCCCATTCCGCTGGGCCTTCCTCCGTTGGGGCGCAGCTTACTGCGGGGGCTTCCAACCTTGGGGGGTGGTGTGGCCCCCTTCCATGGCAGGGTACTTCCCCGGCCCTACCGGGCCCGGGCTTAGGATCGTGGCCCTATTCAGGCCCCGGGGCACAGGGATCTGTACCGACGCTTGTAGTCAATGGGCCGGCTGGCCCTTTGCCCCCCCTTGGTTTAGGTGGCTATGTCAGCGTGGAGGCCCTCCTGGCCCGCGTTGCGGCCCTTGAGGCATCCCTGGCCCGGGTTAGTCACCCTGGGGCCCCTTTTGGGGTGCAGGTCGATCCATCGTCTGCTGGGCAGCAGCAGGCGGCGAGACGGGTTGAGCTGCCTGAGGCGCGTGGCCCGGCTTCGGCCACTGCCTCGCAGCTCCCCAATCAACAGGCCGGTGCTGGTCAAGCCCCGTCGACGAGCTCTATGGCGGTCGTGAGCTCCGACGCCCCCAGTGGGCCGGAACCCCCGGTGGGGGCGGCCCATGGGGGTGCAGCATGTGAGTATGCGGTCCAAACTAGTGCACCTACACACATGGCCACGTTGGGGGGGGGGCTTTCCAATGGCCTTGGCCTCGCACGGGTGGCGCGGCGGTCCTGGCGCCTACGCCCCACCCGGTGACTTCAACCATCACCCAGGGCCCCGTGGTGGTGGGTGCTTCTTACCCAGCCGGGAATCTTCTTGGGGTGGCCGGGTTAGTCCAGGCTCCTTTACAGATGCCCGCAGTTTCCACCGTGCCTGTGTCGGCTTTGCCGACAGCAGGGTATTCCTTGCCACTGGGGGATCATTTGGCCCAGACCACCAAAGAGAAGATCTGGCGGGGGGAGTATGTGGACATCTTCTCCCTCCTTAACAGAGAGCCCACCAAGGAGGAGAGGGAGGGGCAAGATGAGAAGGATAAGGAGCAGGCGCGTCGTCGCAAGCCACCACGTACTTGGGCCAACTGGTTGCCGGCCTACCTCATATACATGGCGGTCTACCTCAGGGCCCGGCCGGATTTGGCAATTCCGATGGTCCAGTATTTGGACAACATTTACCGGGCGATGGTTGACTTCCTGGGCCCGTCGTGGTTGGCTTATGACGAGGAATTCCGTATGCGGATTCCCCTGCACCCAGAGATGAGGTGGGATGAGCCCTGCCAGAGGCTGTGGCTTCTGTACATGACTCCCACGCGCCCTGCGCCCGGGGAGAGATACCATTGTGGACATGCGGTCCAGCGAGCGGCCCCAGCACAGGCTCCCCGCCAGGTGGCGGGGCAGGGGGTTCCAGCCCGCCTGCTGTGCTGGACTTTCTCGTCCAATGGTTCCTGCAACAGGAAGAATTGCAAGTACAGGCATGAGTGTCCCTCCTGCGCTGGCCCCCATGCGGCCTCCGCCTGTCCCAGGCCGGGAGGGATGCGGGGAAGAGGAAGGGGCGGACAGGGGGTCGGCAAAACTGCCGCGGAGGGAGCTGGTTCACCGAAAGGCCCCCTCCCCAATTAATGTGGACATGTTGGAGCGTTGGCTCGCATTGTACCCGAGGGAAGAGGATGCGGTTTACCTACTTCAGGGTTTTAGACAGGGGTTCCGTATCCCTTTCGTGGGTGATAGGTCCCCCCAGGATGCCCCCAACCTTTTGTCCCTTAGGGGGAGGGAGGAGGTAGCTGCTGCCAGCATTACTAAGGAGGTCGATGCGGGCAGGGTCGCTGGCCCTTTCCCAACACCCCCGTTCCCCGATCTTAAGGTATCACCCTTGGGCTTAGTGCCCAAAAAGTCACCGGGCGAGTTTCGCCTGATTCATCACTTGTCCTACCCAGCCGGCCGATCGGTCAATGATGCTATCCCTGATGATCTTTGCTCAGTCAGGTATACATCTTTTGACCAAGCCCTGCGCATGGTGCGCTCATGTGGCCCGGGTGCGCTATTGGCTAAGTGCGACATCAAGTCGGCATTTCGCCTCCTGCCTGTGCACCCGGGCAACTTTGAGTTGCTGGGTTTTAAGTTCCGGGGTGAATATTACTTTGATAAGGCCATGCCTTTTGGCTGTTCCATATCATGCTCGGCCTTCGAGCGTTTCAGTACATTCCTACAGTGGGCTTTCGTCCGCAGGTCAGGGTCCCGGTCTGTAGCCCATTACCTGGATGATTTTTTTATTCGGGGGTGAACGGGGCTGGGACACGTGCACATGTCTCCTCAACACATTTCAGACGCTAATGGAGGAACTCGGTGTCCCTTTAGCGCCCGAAAAGACCGAGGGCCCATCTACTAAGCTAGTATTCCTGGGGGTGGAGATTGACATGGTAGCGCAGGCTTCTAGGTTACCGGGGGATAAGGTGTCAAGGATAGTGGCCCTTATCTTGGACTTGCTTGATAAACGCAAGGCATCGCTGAGGGAACTGCAGGTGCTGCATGGTCACCTCAATTTTGCTTGCAGGGTCGTCGCACCGGGCAGGGCATTTGCTCGGCGCTTGTGCGATGCCATGACAGGCTTATCTAGGCCCCACCATAGGGTCAGACTCACTCGGGGTATCAGGGCAGATATGCTTATCTGGCTCCAGTTCCTGAGGGGGTTCAATGGAGTATCATTTTGGAGGTCTGACCTCCTGGCTTCCCCTCGCTTTCAGATACAGTCTGATGCTTCGGGATCCCTGGGTTATGGGATGTACTTCAATGGGAAGTGGGCCTATGGTGGGTGGCCACCAGCCTGGGCAGGCACGGGTCGCCTGCGTGATCTCACGTATCTGGAATTTTTCCCTATCCTGGGGGCTTTGATGCTATGGGGCGAGGAGTGGGCCAACTCGGTTGTCCATTTCTGGTGTGACAATGCGGCCGTTGTGCACATTGTCAACTCACAGACTTCCAAATCGCCCAGGGTTATGGACCTAGTGCGCCAGTTTGTGTTGCGCAGCCTGCGCCTCAATGTCCTCTTCAGGGCCAGGCATGTCCCGGGGGTCAATAATGATATCGCTGATGCTTTGTCCCGCCTGCATATCTCCCGGTTCCGTGCCTTGGCCCCGGATGCGGAGGAATTTCCCTCGCCACTCCCGGACGAGATATGGACCATTGGCAAGGAGAGGTGAACCGGGCGATTGGCTTGTCCCTAGCGCCACGCACGCGTAAGGCATATCACCACGCATTCAATTCTTTCAGAGATTTCTGTACCCAATTCCGACTGCCAGAAACCTGGCCGATCCCAGTGACCCATGTACTTCGGTTCATGGTTTACCTGCATGCCCAGGGCCTTGCACCTCGCACCATAGCATCTAGGCTGTCAGCATTGGCTTTTATGGCCAAGGTGGGTGGTCATGTGGATAGTACCGCTGACTTCCGTGTGAGACATGTTTTGGAGGGGTGGGTGCGGGAGCGTGGGCGTCGCCCGGACGACCGCCACCCGATTTCCCCAGGGGTTCTTACCCAGTTGGCCCGGGGCTGGGCTGGCCTCTGTTTTGATAGATATGAGGCAGCCCTATTCCATGCAGCCACGACGGTGGCATTTTTTGGAGCGCTCCGCATCAGCGAGCTTGTGATGCTGTCTAAGGCGGATGCAAGTCGTAGGGCACTGGAACTCGAAGATGTCTATGTTGCCAAAGACTGGGCTCAGTTGAGGATACGCTCCTCTAAGACAGATCAGCATGGCGTAGGCAGTGGTGTAATACTGCTACGGTGTTCTTTGGCAGACATCTGTCTGGTTGGTGCCCTACAGGATTTCCTTGCACTGCGTGGCACGCACCATGGCCCGTTTTTCTGTCACCAAGATGGGTCTCCCCTTACTAAATTTCAATTTTGGAAGGTGACCGGCAAAGCGCTGGCCGGTGTGGGCCTCCCAGGGGCCCGTTACGGCACCCATTCCTTCAGGATAGGGGCGGCTTCCATGGCAGCTGCTTTTGGGTACTCCGGGGCTGACATACGCAGCATGGGAAGGTGGGGTTCGCAATGTTTTCAGTTTTATGTTCGCCCTCTTCCACCGTGAGTACCAGTTTTGTCACCGCACCTTTCTCTCCCTCGTTTTTTCCTTGCAGACCCTGGGTGTCGTATTACACCGGTGACAGTATGGCTGGTGGGCCACAGCTATGTGCACAGGGCAGCGCGTTACGCTGTGGCGACAGAGTGGGGACCCCGACTGGGACTGGGTGCATACGCAAGTCTCACATGGCATGGTAAGCCCGGGATGTTATGGCGGGAGCTGTTGCCATTCCTTTTTTCAGGCCGGAATGCTGACCCGCCTGACATTCTGATCATACACCTAGGGGGCAATGATTTGGGCCAGGTCACCGGCTTATCGCTAAAGCATGCGATTTGCGGCGACCTTGCCTACCTGCATTACGTGTGGCCCGCTACGACCCTCGTTTGGTCGGACATGGTCCCGCGGCGCACGTACAGGGGAGGTTTCGACCTCCAGGCCCTTGACCGCGCTAGACGCATGGTGAATAGGGCTGTGGCACGCTTCCTTGCCGCCATTAGCCTACAAAATTACGGCCTTTATGCAGGGGATGGGGCCCATCTGTCGCGAGGAGGTATGGACCTCCTGTTGGGTGATTGGCGAGCAGGCCTGTTGACCGAGCTGACGGTCTGGGGGGGGGGCGTCGAGCCTTCTTTGAAGCCCCTCCGTGTGGCGGGTAGCACTGGTAAGGTAAACATTTATGACCCACAGGGTCATAATGACCCCACCCGTCAGAGGGTGGGGTCATTAGTTAGATATTGACTACGGTCAACAATTTGTTTGTTGTCAACAAACAAAATGATACAAATAGATACATTGTAACAATTGCCATTGGCAATTTTGGGTGGTACCTTACCAGTGTTACTTCGGCCTGCTTGCCTTAAGAATTATGATTGGTCAATTACCAATAGAAATTTATAATTCGGACTAGGGCATGAATCAATAAATGTGGCCCGATGCTGTTATCCACTTTCATCAGTGTCTGAGTCCTTTATTGGGGGGTGCGCCTGCAATGTGAGCGCGGTGCCAAAATGGCCGCCACGCCCTTTGCGGGCCCCCCCATCGGACGAAGGCATCCGGGTAGTTAGGGGGCGTGGCCAGCACCCTTATATAAGGGGCGGCCACGAGGCAGCCGAGCTGCCATTTCGCGAAGCGACGGAGCGGAGAAGTTTTTCCCCTCCACCCCCTCCCTAGTTAACAGTGTGATATTTTGGTCGCTTCGGGGCCGGGTGGGAATTTTTGGCTGGGACCCACAATTGGCTCTTGGGTCCTGGCTTTTTTGCCCATCCCACACTGTTGCTATGGTTTGATATAGGGGTTTCTGTTGCTGCTGTTGACTTTGGTCACATGGGCGGGTAGCACTGGTAAGGTAAACATTTATGACCCACAGGTATCCGGCAGGTTCACAATTGACTGGACAACACTAGACAGGCATAAGTTGGTTAAACGTTGTCCGGTCAACGACGAACTAGGCGATGGGGTGATGGCTATAGCTAGACAGCATGCATCACCCCGTGATTTTACGGATACGCGTCAGAGGGTGGGGTCATTAGTTAGATATTGACTACGGTCAACAATTTGTTTGTTGTCAACAAACAAATTGATACAAATAGATACATTGTAACAATTGCCGTTGGCAATTTTGGGTGGTACCTTACCAGTGTTACTTCGGCCTGCTTGCCTTAAGAATTATGATTGGTCAATTACCAATAGAAATTTATAATTCGGACTAGGGCATGAATCAATAAATGTGGCCCGATGCCGTTATCCACTTTCATCAGTGTCTGAGTCCTTTATTGGGGGGTGCGCCTGCAAAGAAATACATATTTTTGCATCCTAAAAGAAAAAGGTTACTACACGTTTCAAAGCAGAAAATGTTAATGCAAAGTAGAAGAACCACAGGAACATGTTTCAGCACAAAATACTATTCTTGTGCTTCTATAGTCAACAAGATGTACCATTGCTGACCTGGGAATGCACATAGATATCTCCTACATCCGTGATGGTGAACCAGCACTCTAGGTGTTTCTTGGACTTCAATTCCCAGAAGCCCAAGTCTCTGTGAATAAACACAAATGGGTTTACTGCACACTTGGACTTCTGGGAATTAAAGTTCAAGAACAGCTAGAGTGCCAAGGTTTGCCATCACTGTCCTAGAGTGAGAAAGATGTGGAAGTTGTATTTTTAAAAATGCTTATCCATTTACATGCTGTGGAAGAACAGGAAAGGCTAAGCGTTTATGTTTCTTCTTCACTTCACAAGATGCCCTCCAAGGTATGCATATCTGTTCAGCCTGCACTTGTTTTGTAATGAGCCACATTGTTCAAAACAGACAGAGCTGGTTCCTGATAGCTGAAGTGGGGACTTGAGCATGTTCTCATACAAGAATTGCTATCTCTTAGAAAGGAAAATGACTTCATTCTGGAGACGTCAGCTCTTATTATATATATATATAAATTAAATTGTGTGATTTTATTGTATTGTTATTGTTTTTCTAGGGATATGTGAGATTGTTGATAGTATTATGATTAGCACTTATTATTAAGTGTAGTAGATGATCTAGTAAATGTAATTTAATTTTTCATGTATATAGAGAGCATATGTACCAAAGACAAATTCCTGGTGTGTTAGCACACCTGACCAATAAAGGATTCTATTCTATTCTATATAAGTAGAAATAGAATATACTGTATATTCTACCCTGCTCTGAGTTCTGCAAAATAGTCTCTGGTTTACTGATTCCACAACGATAGCCATATTAGTTTGCCTCAGCATGTGGACAAAAATTAACAGGACCAAAATTGGAAAAAAGTGGTGACTGCACAGAATTAAATGCTGTGGGTCCTTAAAGACTTAACAGTTTTGTGTCAGTTCAAGCTTCATGTATTTTTCTCAGGCACAAAAGTTTATTCACAAATGTTCACCCTGTAAGAAACCTGTCAGGTTCTGAAGAGCTACACCAATTTGTCCTGTGCTTCCTTCACTTTTTCAATCTCCCCATTGAATTTTGTCAGTACAGTAATATATTGGATGACGCTAAAACTTGGTTCCACAAGTCTTAGTGTTATCCGATTTTGAGTGTTATCTGATGCATGCATCGGATAATGCTGAAATCCTATGGGATGCATCGAATAATGTTAAAACTCCATAGAGATTTATTGTAACCGACACAGGCTTTAGCGAACGTTATCCGATACATCTCATAGGATTTTAGTATTATCCAATGCAATCCCCCCAAAAAATAAATAAATAAAAAATCAGGTTGTTATCCGATTTTAGTGTTATGAGATGCGGTTGTTAACGGAGATTTTACTGTAATTTACTGAAGTGCCAACAGTATTATTTGCAATTTAGCTTCAAGATGAGAATCAAATTCCATGTTCCAGTGGCGGGCTGGCCCATCAGGCAACCAGGAATCAGCTCGGGATGCCCACCAGGCCACTAATACCATGGCACTCCCCCTTGGGTTCCAATCCAAAGAGCCGAGCCAAGCTGCGAAGCCCGGAACGATTGAGCAAAGGAGTGGGCCTCCATGTTCCTTTGCCTGCCTTCCTCCCCCTGTGCTGCCAAAGATAAGATTACAAAAGCAGCTCCGTTGACAGCAGAGTTGCTGTGACTTTGGAGTTGCAATTTTGCCATTTAAGCTGGAGGTTGTTGGTTCGAATCCCCAGAGGGGAGTTGAAATTAGAAGGTGAGTGGGAATGTATATATTTTTGTTAGGGTTAGACACCCTCCTCACTCTTTGTCCAGCACCCTTTTAGCTTAGCCAGCACATCCCTGCCATGTTCCTTTCCTGCTGGCTCTGGATCCCTACATCTCTGTTTTCAAACTTGGAATTGAGCCTTGAAAACTGAACCTCCCACAGCACATATTTGTGGACATTGCTTCACTTTGCACCTGCAATCTTTGTGTAGAGGAGAGAGGCTCAGAGCAAATGTAAGCACATTTCCCTTACAAATGAGGAATCTCATGTGTCTGGGATTAGGAGATGGCATCTGCTAATCAGTGATATTAGGAAAAGCTGTAATGGCTAGAATATATATTGCATTTCAAAAGGCTAGCAACTCTTAACTATTGGGATTTGGGAATGGTCTAAATAGCTAAAATAGCTTTATTTTAGGGAGCAGATTAAATTAAATGCAGCAGATGCCCCATTCAGATGTTTTTAAGTAGATGTACAGTTTAAAAGCACCTCTTGAATATATTCAAGATGTGTATTAACATATTCAATATACTGGCTTATTAAGATGTGGTTAAAATAGGCTGCAATGATATTTAAGACTTCCTTGGGGCAGAAAGTAAACACAACTGAACTTAGTGGGACTTATGTCGAAGCAAACTTGCAAAAGAATCTGCTGAAGGTATGTCTTATTTAACTCAGTGGAACTTGCTTCTGAAAAATCATACCTGGGATTGTACTCTAAAGTACAAAGGAAGGAGGTATTTTTAGTAACATATGACACTTTGCTCTTTTTTGTACACTGTTATAATAACAATAGCTCATTGAATTGGGTACCTTGCTGCAGAGCTAGAGGTTGGGAATTCTCCACTGTCCCTCCGAGAAGAACTATAGCAATGATGGTGAACCTTTTAGAGACAAGTCTAGTGCCCAAACAGAGGGGCGGGGTGAACTCTGTGCTTGGGAGAGGGAAGAAGCGCTCCCATTGGGCTGTTGGGTAGAGGTGCAGGCAAACTCAGTGCTGGGGTGATGGCACACAAAGGCTGGGGAGTGCCGCATCTGGCATGCGTGCCATAGTTTTGCTACACTGAACTATACCCTGTAGGAGTCCGATTCATGTAAAGATCTCTAATCAGCCTCATTAGCAACAGTTTATAGCCCCAGAAAGACAAAGGAAGAGTTAAAAGCTAACGAAATCCAGCTTCATTAGACAGAGAGTAAGGAGGAAACAGAGATAGAGAGAAAGCATACACACACGACTGTAGTTTTGGCTGAACAAAGGAATATAATGGCGTCTCTTAATTCAAACAGAGTATATCAGAAACAAAACTTAAGGCACATCAACCAATCAGAAAGTCAGAACCAAATAAGGAGAAATAAGGAGAATTCTTCTCACTATTCTACGCATGCCCAAAATCAAGCGTTGTCTCTCATGCAGACAAAGAGGCCTTTGTTTACAAAATGTGAAGGCAGACAGGAAGACAGAAACCAGATGCATTCCCACATGTCCTCCTTTTTCATTTAAATTTGAGAGAGGGATGGCTAATCATACCCCTGCATGTCATCATACTCCATAACTACTCCTCCATATACATCATCACTGTCCTCCTGGACATCGTACCCCTCCTGACTCCTGGTACTTTGTTCCGGAGGATGATACCTCATTGAGTACAATTGCCGTCGTGCAAAACTCGATGTCTCCCTTCTACGCCGTGGACATGTGTTACACATAGAAATAAGATTAAGAATACAATAAATGCAAAAACACAAAGATATAAGGCAGATAATAATAATGAACCCATAAAAGAAAACTCGTCTAAGGACAGACAAATCAGGCAACCAAGAAGTCATCCAATCAAAGAGATTAACATCAGTGCGTACATTGTTAGTAATGCTATCCTGTAAATTCTGAAGTTCTTTCTCAATAGTATTATTCAGATCCTGGAATTTTACCCGACATCCCTGGTTCCCGACAAGTTTACAAAATCCTCCGGATTTTGCTAACAGGTAATCTATGGCCAGTCTGTCCTGCATTTGGTCTTGATGAAGCTCAGTGATTTCCATTTGAAGATCCTGTATGACCCTCCCTGTGGCATTGATTGATTTCTCCAGCCTACAGGTGAGTCCCAAAATGGACCTTCTATTCTCCTGGGAAATGACACCTGGGTATGATCCCAATGTGAGTGCTCCAGTGATAACACCCCCTATAGCTCTCCCCCAGGAGCTACCATCAGAAAGCTGAACATCGATTATCACTTCATCATTGCAACCAGAACCCATTGGGCCGGCATCAGCTCTCCGGCGCCGTGCATCTGCTGAAGCGGCATTTGCACTTGTACGGGTAAGGTAAAATAACCCAATGCTGCACATTGATATTGTCCTGGATGGAAATTCGTGGCAACTCCATTAAAAAAGAACCACATGTTGGGATCCTTAATTTGCCATCCATAGCAAATTGAACCACTATCTATAGCAGAATAATCAGGAGTAAACATAGGAAATACATCATATATATCTTCAATAGTAGTGTTAAGTAGTGTTAAGTAGTGTATAATTAAGCTTATAAGAACTGTTATAACTACCCCATAACCAAAAATAATCATCACAACCCGTATAATTGCCTACATTCCGCAAAACCCGTTTTGCTTGAGTCCAGTGCTTCCATTTACTATTCCAGACTCCAGAACTATGACAGCAGAAACAAAGCCCTTTAGTGTATTTCTTGAATGTCATGCTTCGCCAGTGGGTGTTGTTAAATTGTTCTGGGGGATTAGAGAAGAGTGTAGACCTATCAAGATGTTGCAAGTGTCCAATAACCAACTCAGGAGTGTTGAACAATGCCGGAAGAAAGGCCATTTGAGACACTGCCAGTGGATGCTCATAATATAACGTTGCATTCTTACCATGAACCTCAAACATATAGTTAGCATGACGAAGCCAAAAGTTGGGGTTGCCCCCATGAGTCATTGTTCTTACAGCTGGAAGCACAGTAAGAAAGAAAAGAACAAATGTCAGCAACTTTAGTCTACTGGTGAACCACCATCCTGGAGCTGAGTAACCTTCTTCTCTCTCCATGGGCGGATCGCTCGAGCAGGAATCCACACAGGTCCTGAGGTCGTAGAAACCGCTGCGTATCCTCGTCCCCAGGTGATTAGAGGCACAGGACCCTTCCACTCAGGATCCGGTTGCTGCCGATAAACGACCAATGGCTTAGGAAGACACTCCTCGGTCCTGAAATGCAATTCGACTGGAGAGTGTGACCTGTTATGGGGAGCAAGAAGAAAATTAAGAGTATACAGTACTTTAGCAACAGCTGTAGGTATTTCAGCCACAGGAACCCCTCTATCTCCCACTTGCTTGTGTAACAAATTTTTGAATGTCAGGTGGGCTCTCTCAACAATCGCCTGTCCAGTCGAGTTATAGGGTATTCCATGGGTTAGCTTAATGTCCCACTGATGGCAAAAGTCCTGAAAGGCAGAAGAAACATATGATGGCCCATTGTCTGTCTTAAGGCTTTTAGGTTTACCCATTACCGCAAACAAACGAATGCAATGTTGTATAACATGTCTGGATGTTTCCCCCCGTAAGGGTGTAGCCCATATAAATCCAGAGAAGGTATCAACAGTCACATGTAACTTAGAAAGCGGAGCCAAAGCAGGTACTTGCGTGACATCCATCTGCCATAGCTGATTGGCTTCTGTTCCTCGAGAATTAACAGCATCAAATGGCAGGAATATAGGAGACTTCGTACAGGAAGCACAGGATGACACAATGTCTCTAGCCTGTGACATAGGAATGGAAAATCGTTTATGCAAAACCTTAGCAGATTGATGAAACATTGCATGACTGTCAATGGGGTTGTCAAAGAGAGAAAAAACCTCAGCAGAGTCCCGGAGAGCAGAATCTGCTCGTGCATTGCCCTCCGTCAAATAACCTGGGATCCTTGTGTGAGAGCGTATGTGGGCAATGAAGAATGGGACCGTACGGTTGGAAAGAAAACCTTGAAGCTGTTGGAATAAAGCAAAAAGATCCATATCCATCGATGGAGACAAATAAGCATGAGCTAAAGTAAAAATAAGGCGGTAAACATATTGAGTATCCACAATCAGGTTAAAAGGCACATCAGAAAACGTAGAGAAAGCAAGTATGACCGCTGCCAGTTCCGACCGCTGGGCAGATGCTTGAGGTCCTGTAAAGACAACCTCCCATTCCCCAGTAGGACCCTGCCATGTAAGGACTCCACGGGAGGGGGAGCCATCCGAGAAAAGAGTAACGGCATGCAAGATAGGTTGCTTGCAAAGCGGGGATGACAGGGAGTAAGAAGTGAGATTCAGCAAGGCAAACCGCTTATCTTTGGGGGGGTTAAATTTAACTTGTCCCACAAAGTCCGCCATGGCCACCTGAAATGCCTCAGAATGCTGTAGCAAGGCGGTTAGCTGATCCTGCGAAAAAGGAAAACAAACAAAGTCAACGTCATAGTCAGTCAAATGCTTTGCCCTAGTACGGCATTTGAGGAAAAGATCAGCAATCGCATCAGGCAGGCGATAACAGTTTTTCGAGGGAGTGTGCGCCAAGTGTAGCCATTCCACGATGGCCACCTTCTGAGGGTTGACAGGCGCGAACAAAACAGCAGTGAGCAGCCTCGGTGTGGGAAGAAGAGAGCATGCCAGCGCAATGGTGCCTGAGGGCACCCGATCCACAGTGATGGTATGCAGCTTTTCGTTGAGGCGTTGAAGAGCTGTACGCATCTCCGTTGTGCAGGCAATGATGTCCGCTGGAGAAGTGTGTCCAGAAAGAGCAGCAAAGAGTGGTGACAGTTCCCCAGTGCTCAGGGCCAAGAAGGGACGAGCCCAATTTATGTTCCCTAGCAATTGTTGCAATTGTACAAGAGTGAACTGCTCTGGAATAGCTATTGTTGGCAATAGCGGAGTTGAAGCTGTAGCTGAGAGCCTATGTCCCAGATATTGGAATGGATACATCCGCTGCACTTTTTCAGGAGCTATGATCAAGCCCGCTTGTTGCAAAATGTCTGCTAGGTCCTGCAGGTGTTTCTCCGTGACTTGTGGACCATGCAATAAAATGTCATCTGTGTAATGATAGACTTTAACCTCTGGATGACGTTGCCTGAAAGGTTCCAAAGCCATGTTCACAAAATGTTGGCATAGAGTCGGCGAGTTGGCCATACCCATAGGCAAGACACACCATTCAAACCATTGAGTAGGATGTTCATTATTGTATACTGGCAATGTAAATGCAAATTTTTCTCTATCTTGTGGCGCTAGCAAGATTGTATAAAAACAGTCCTTCAAATCTATAACCATGAGTTGATGATCTTCAGGGACCATGTTCGGATTAGGAAGTCCAGATTGTAGAGGTCCCATTGGCAAGATGTGCTCATTAACTTTTCTCAAATCATGCAACAATCTCCATTTTCCAGACTTCTTTTTCACCACAAAAATTGGAGAGTTCCAAGGACTAGTGGTTGTTTGAATATGTCCCAGATTTAATTGCTCCTGTACAAGGGCCTCCGCCGCCTGGAGCTTTTCTCTTGAGAGCGGCCATTGATCCGTCCACACTGGCGGGGTGTTTTTCCATTGTAGTGGAAGTGCATGCAACGGCGCTGCAGGGGAGGCCCGTATCAAAAATTTGTCTGCAAGGTACACCCTGTTTTAGCCAGGAGATCCCGGCCCCAAAGAGTAATAGGAATATCCATAATCAGGGGGTGAAGAGAAACTTTTGTTCCCCCTGAGGTCTCAAAGACAATTGGATGAACACTCTGCTATGCTGGCTCATACCCGCCCACCCCAAAAACTTCCCTACAGGGGCGGACAGCCCATCCAGTCGGCCAATCTTTTTTTGCCACCACCGAAATATCGGCTCCTGTATCGATTAGTCCAGACACTGAACGTCCACCCATAATCAGCGAGCGGGTCGGTCTATCCTCGGTGATTTGTATCACCGCCATAGCTGCTGTTACAGTCCCCTCCTGGGATGGAGTTGCAGTGGTCCCTAGTGGGAGCAGATGAAGACGTCCTACAGGTTGTCCCTTAGGCAGGGTGAGATGTTGCGTGGCTGATGCAGGGATGACAATTTCTTGGTGACCCAATGTAACTGACCCTGCTGCAATGTGTACAGAAGCGGGCAAGGCATCTGGGCAAGGAAGAACAATGCCCATCATGCCCTGGGGAATAACATCATCAACCAGTGTGGGAAGAGCCTCCACACACCCTGGCACAGTAAAAGTACAGTCCTTAGATAACCTCAATAATAGCCCTTCTTTTAGAGGATGTTTTTTTCTATATCGTGAAATCATTTCTTGGGCAAGTTCCATATCTTCTTCCATCTCTTCCAAAACCTCCGCTATTGCTTCCTCACTGACCTCTGGTAGCCCTATTATTTTGCCTGGGCCCGAGCATGGCCCGCACTCCCATTTCCCTGCTGCTGTGGAGAAGAGTCAGAGTCTTTGTGCTGAGCAGCTGAGGAGTTGGCATTAGGATTTGAGCGGCACTGATTGGCCCAATGGTACCCCTTCTGACAAATGGGACATTTCCTTGAAGGGTGTGCTGCCGGCTTTTGAGAGGAGCGACATTGTGCTTTAAAATGGCCTTCTTTTCCACAGCCAAAACAACGTTTGTTTTGAGCCTGAGTTGTGGGCAACTGAACTGCAGCTGCCAGAAGTTGAGCCTTGTAACTGTGAGTCCCCACATTTTGACAAACTTTCATCATGTCTGCTATCGATGTGCCTGGCCGAGCATAAACAGCTGTCAGAGCACCCTTACAATCCTCATTGGCATTTTCAAAAGCCAGTTGTTTCATGAGCATTTCCCGTGCCGGGACATTTTCCACCTGGCGGCTGAGGGCAGTCATGAGTCTGTTAATGAACTCAGTGTAATTCTCTTTAGGGCCCTGCCTTATTGCTGCAAACCCAGCAACTGAGCTATCCCCTTTGGAAGGAATCTTACTCCAGGCATGCATGACTATCTGTGCAATATCTCCCAACTGGGCATCAGTGAGTGCCAACTGCTGTGTGGGGTTGGCAAAATTTCCCTCCCCACATAACATATCCATCGTGAGTGCAGGGCGTGTGTGATGTACCTCCCAAGCCACATCCCTCCACTCCTGCAAGCAGAGCATAGCTTCTGCAGGAGGCAGGAGTGCTTTGATCATCTGTTTCCAATCAGCTGGTATCAATTTTTGAGAAGCAATGGCTTCCAACAGAGCTTTTGTAAAAGGTGCATTAACCCCATAGTCACGTATGCTGACTTTCAGTTCCTTCAGATATTTGTAATGGAGGGTTTCATATCTATCTGGGATTGCCGGTGCATTGCCAACAGCCGGAGCCCCCCTGATCACTGGGTATATCTCAGGAGATTCCACATCCAGCACAGCTGCAGTTAAAGCAGCAGAGAACAGGTCTTTTGTAGGGCTAAAAGTGCTTGATTGCTGCAAGGCAGGATATAATGTCCCATCTCCTTTTCCACCCCCATCCCCATCAGGGGGCTCATGCTGTTGTTTCTCATATGATGGAGGGGCAGTTGCCATAGTCCCTCCCTTGGCTGGAGGCAAAAGCTGTGGAAGGGGACCAGCAAGCCGCTGGGACAACAAAATATTTCTTGGAGTAAGTCTTTGAAGACAGTTTCTGACTTCATTCCAAGAACATTGCACTGAAACAGAAATCCTCTCATGCTTCTGCAATTCATCCCCAATCTTATTCCATTCTTTTAACTCCAGACAATCATATTTAAATGAAGGACAGGTTTTTCCTACAACTTGGACCAGCTTTTGTACTTCCTTCTTATCAGCCCGTCGCCCATTCTTATCCAAAAGATATGAGATATCTTTACAAAACTCCTGTTCTGGCAAGGCTAGCACACACCCCATAATTATTGTTCTTCACTCACCCTTTTGGGACCCAAAGTAGACTTTGGATGAATTTCAAGCGCTTGATTTGACCTTTCCTCTGGTCGTGGGTGAATAAGACCTTGTCCCGGTCGCAATGAGGTGCTAATTAGGTGCTAATCGCTGATTGCTGCTTCAAAGCATTCCTTTGAATTTCATTCAAACGCCTCGCGATGGGGCACCACTTGTAGGAGTCCGATTCATGTAAAGATCTCTAATCAGCCTCATTAGCAACAGTTTATAGCCCCAGAAAGACAAAGGAAGAGTTAAAAGCTAACAAAGTCCAGCTTCATTAGACAGAGAGTAAGGAGGAAACAGAGATAGAGAGAAAGCATACACACACGACTGCAGTTTTGGCTGAACAAAGGAATATAATGGTGTCTCTTAATTCAAACAGAGTATATCAGAAACAAAACTTAAGGCACATCAACCAATCAGAAAGTCAGAACCAAATAAGGAGAAATAAGGAGAATTCTTCTCACTATTCTACGCATGCCCAAAATCAAGCGTTGTCTCTCATGCAGACAAAGAGGCCTTTGTTTACAAAATGTGAAGGCAGACAGGAAGACAGAAACCAGATGCATTCCCACAATACCCTTGGTAGCCTTGGGCAAGTAACACGGTCATAGAGCACCTCCTAAAGAAGGGACTAGAAAACCACTTCTGAGTCCCTTTGTCTAAGAAATGGTCATCATAAGCTGGAATCAACGAGATAGCAAATAATTATATTGTTTCTCTTTAGGCACACACAACTAACATGTGACTCACTTTAATTGTCTGCAGTATACACAGTATTATAGCCAAACATACTCCTAAAATAAATCCACATGTTAACAAAAGAAACCGAATGATGAAAGGAAACAGAAGAGAACCTACAAAACAAGGGAAGGGTGGGAGAAAGAGAAACACATACAAGTATGAAGAACTTAGAGAATATTTTTTTTGTCCTATCCAGATGTCCTATCCAGATGTCTGGAAGCTGTTGGGGTCTGGATGGGGGACAACGGGCTACAACTGAACCCTCCAAGACTGAGTGGCTATGGATAGGGCCCCCCGCATTATCCAGGGAGCTGCCAACTTTGGTCTTGGATGGGGCTGCTTTGCCCCAGACAGACCCGGTAGGCAATTTAGGGGTCCTCCTGGATTTGGGACTGCTACTTGTAGATCAGGTGGCGGCCGTGGCCAGGAGGGCTTTCACACAGCTTCACATCATCCGTCAGTTGCATTTGCTCCTGGACCGGGACTTCCTGCTCATGGTCACACATGCTCTGGGGACCTCCAGGTTAGATTATTGCAATGCGCTCTACATGGGGCTGCCCTTGACGACCATTCAGAGGCTACAACTGGTGCAGAATGTGGCAGCTCGGGTGGTGATGGGGTGCGGGCGTTATGCTCGTGCCTCACCATTGCTTCAGGAGCTGCACTGGTTACCAGTTTGTCTCCGGGTGCAATTCAAGGTGCTGGTTTTGACCTTTAAAGCCCTACATGGTAGTGGGCCAAGATACCTAAGAGACCGCATCATCCCAAGAGTGTGTGTCCGTCCAACCAGAGCGGACCGGAGGGGCTCTCTAATTGTTCCATTTGCCAGAGGGGCCTGTCTCTCTGGCACGCGAAGGAGGATCTTTTCCGTGTTCGCACCGGCCTTGTGGAACCTCCTGCCAGTAGAGTTGCAGGAGCAGATGGAGCTGCTGCCTTTCAGAAAAGAATTAAAAACTTGGTTGGTGGGGCAGGTGTGGGGCCTGGATGGAAGAGTGGCCCCCACCTGTTGGCTTATAAAATGAAGCCTCCCCATCTTTTTAATGTGGGCAGTTTTAATGTGGTTAGTTTTTAATAGGTGGGTGGGTATGTTGGGGTTTTAATTGTTTTTAATATGTATGTTTTAATCCTGTTGTGAGCCACCCTGAGTCGGGTTTGCCTGATTAGGCGGCATAGAAATTTGAGTTATAAATAAATAATAAATAAATTTTAAAAACCCAACACCAAAAGGCAATGTTTTTATTGGGAAACAGTTTGGTTTTACAGAGTCCATTAGTGCTTTTGGTTTTGTAATATCTTAGCATTAGCTTGGAAAATTCTGACATTTAAAAAGCAAGGGCTCGGGCTCTCTAAACTTATTATAAGATGGCGGCACTAATACTGCCCCACCAATGTTGTTTTCAGTTACTTCTAGATACCGGGACTTGGAAGTTTTCACTTGGTCCATAGAACTCTGGAAATACAATGAATATTGTTGCCAGAGCAGATGATGCATCCAGCCTGGGCATCTGCCTTCAGGGTATGGAGACGAGCAGCTGTTTAGAAGAGCATTTAGGTTTGTTCCATTGTGATAATGAGTATTGTGGATCCTTCCAAGCCTTCAAAGTGTGGAAACATGTTGGCAAATTTGTCAGCAGTCCTCCAACCCAGATGCCTTTAAGCATCAACCAGATGACATCAAGCAGATGTGCCTAGGAAACTGATAAACTGAATCTAGATCCACTTCCCAGCTTTGCATGATCAGTATATATGCAAGGACTCTTAGAATATGCATACTAATGAAACATTAGCTGGGTTCTTTTGTGTGCTGGTCAAATTAAAGGCAAAATGACATTAAATTAAATTAAATTCAAATGACTTTAAGTTGTGGTTCTTTAAAGACTGACAGGTTTGTTTAAGTTTGAGCACTGTGGAGCAATACGTTGTATATAATTAACAGTTTCTGCCACATAATATCCATATAAACTATTTCTCCCTTTGCATGCCTTGAATCCCCTACTTACTTAATACATTTATATGCCATCCCTCTGGTGAAGCAAAGTTCCTTGAAACATCTTAGCATTTCTATGATAGCCAAATAATTTCAAAAATAAAATAAAAAATAATGCCATATCTTGTTTTTGCGTTAAGTCTACAAGTTTACCTTCACTCTGTGTTGACTCCCCACCTCCAGTGATATGTATTGAAAAAGATGGCATACTATAATGAGTCGATGTGTCTATTTACTCTGTCAAAGCTCAAAATAAAACAAATCTGATTGTCTACATATTTTGCCCTGTGCCTGACCCATCCTGCTTATTCCCCTTCACTTCCTCAACATGTTGAAAGAGATGAACATAGCTAACTGTAAATAGACTGGGAAAATCGCGGTCATAGTTTCTGTTGTCTTCTACAAAAATAACAACCAAGCCTTGTAGTTTTGCAGCTAGGGCAAGCAGATTGGGGAAAAGTGTGTGTGTGTGTGTGTGTGTGTGTGGGGGACTGCCCACAGGAAGGAAGCTAACACTGCATCTTATTGCTGTGGGAATGAACAGTTCATGGTTGGGCTGAAGATACTCCTTGGTACAGAGCTAATTAGGAAGAATGATTTCAGCTGAGGGTAGAAAGGTGGTGAGTTGCTCTCTTCTTTGGGAAGGATCAGGATGACTCAGTGCCTAATTGGCAGAGCGTCTAGAAAAGTTTGGCAACAAAAACTTTGAGGATAAAATGAGGCCAGAAGTTACTTTGTTGTAGAGTTTTGAATTTTTGATAAAATCCCCTTTAGCTCCACAGTAGCAGCACAGAGACTCACAGAGAAGGAGAGTTACAAGTTTCCCAGAATCTAAGTTTTTCAAATTAAATTATGCTCAAAATCCCAATGACTCACTCTGAGACATTTGTATGTGAAAGAATAATTCTTTTTTACTTACAGTTACTTATGCATGTTGCTTTCTTTACTGCATGCCCATGAACAATCAAACAGGTCAATAGCAACAAACAACTGACACCAACTGAGAAAAGCAAAGGAAATATCACAGAGGCGAGGCAGAGATTCCTTTGAATTTTGAGGTAGAAAAGAATTATTGGTTACTGCTTGACAGATAGCCTTTCACTCCAGCCCAAAAAGGTGCTTCCAAGTCATTTCAACTACAGGTGGGATGTGAGGTTGTAGCAAAACTCCACCATTTATTTATTTATTTACTAGCAAAGGTTGCCCGGCGTTGCCGGGCTGTTTTAAATGGTGTTGGAAAGTTTTTGTTGTTGTTGTTGTTGTTAATGTTTGTAAAGAAGAGGTTAGTCTATAATTGAAATTTTTTAAATTTTTATTTATACAAATATTTTTTGATGTCCTGTTATAAACTGTGATGAGTTTTGTTTGGTGTTTTGGTTTTGTGGATGAAAAAAAGAATAAAGGATGATATACTTTTTCGAAAAACTCTTGGGGCCTTTTGTGTGGGGCTATTGTGTCTTTTTGAATTTTTTTTATTATTGTGGGCAGCAAGTGCTGCTGGTAGGGGTTATCTTGTATTTTGACTGTTTTTTCTCTCGTGGCCTCTGGGTGGAGCTTCTTCCAGTAAGTAGTCTCTTTCTTTATTCATTCCTTTTCCAGTAGTTGTGGTATGAGGTCGTGTGGTGGTGAGTTGGTTGTTTTTCTTTATTTGGGGTGGTGGTGGTGTTTGGATTTTGTGGTGTTTGGCTGGGTGCTGGGTGTGTTTGGAAATGTTTGTTGTTGTTAACTTTTTTGGGGGTTATTTTTGTTTGTTTTTGTGTATTTTTGAATGTTTTTGATTGTTTGTTTTTTGTGTTTTTTGGTGTCCTATTTAATTTAATTTAATTTAATTTAATTGTCACATTTATATACCGCTCACTCGGCCAAAGCCAACTCAGGGCGGTTCACAGTATTTTTTTTTAAAAAACCACATGTTAAAAACAGTTAAAACTACCCACCCCCTAAAAACAAGGGGTGCAGGATCCAAAGGCACCATGGGGAGGAGTTCTTCTACACCAACCACCCAATGGAGGTTACCCTTCCACCTGCACCCCACACTTGACCCGCCAGCCAGGTTTTAAGTTCTTTTCTGAAAGGCAGCAATTCCATCCGGAGACGTAGCTCTGTTGGCAGGAGGTTCCAGAGGGCCGGTGCAGACACAGAGAAGGCTCTCCTCCTTGTGCCAGAGAGGTGAGCCCCCCTGGCTGATGGAACAATTAGAGAGCCCCTCCGGTCCGCTCTGGTTGGACGGACAGACGTCCTCAGGGTGATGCGGTCTCTTAGGTAACCCGGCCCACTACCATATAGGGCTTTAAAGGTCAAAACCAGCACCTTGAATTGCACCCGGAGACAAACTGGCAACCAGTGCAGCTCCCGGAGCAGTGGCAAAGCACGGGCATAACGCCCACACCCCATCACCACCCGGGCTACCGCATTCTGTACCAGCTGTAGCCTCCGAATGGTTGTCAAGGGCAGCCCCATGTAGAGCGCATTGCAATAATCTAGTCTGGAGGTGACCAGAGCGTGAGTGACCATGAGCAAGGAGTCCCGGTCCAGGAGTGGGTGCACCTGGCGAATCACCCGAAGTTGGGCGAAAGCCCTCCTGGTCATAGCTGCCACCTGTTCTTCTAGCAGTAGCCGCGAATCCAGGAGGACCCCCAAGTTGCGCACCGGGTCTGTCTGGGGCAAAATAGCCCCATCCAGAACCAAAGATGGTAGCTCCCAGGTTAACGCAGGACCCCTTATCCATATCCACTCAGTCTTGCTGGGATTCAGTTGTAGCCCGTTAGCCCCCATCCAGACCCCAACAGCTTCCAGGCACCTGGAAAGGACTTTGATGGCATCACTGGGGTCCCCATGGGCCGAGATGTACAACTGAGTGTCATCCTCGTACTGATGGTACCGCACCCCATGGGAACGAATGATCTCACCCAGCGGCTTCATGTAGATGTTAAATAGGAGAGGAGAGAGCACCGAGCCCTGAGGCACCCCCCATTTGAGGGGCCTAGGACTGGACCTCTCACTCTCCAACCACACCGACTGGGTCCGACCCCTCAGAAATGAGGAAAACCAGGACCACACAGTGCCCTGGATTCCCAATCCTCGGAGCCGTTCCAGAAGGATACCGTGGTCAACGGTATCGAAAGCCGCTGAGAGGTCAAGAAGAGCAAGGACAGATGGGTGACCACCGTCCCGCTCCCGCCAGAGATCATCCATCAGTGCGACCAATGCCGTCTTGGTACCATATCCAGGCCTGAATCCTGACTGAATTCCCCCCCCCCCCCCATGGGGGGATCCCCTCTCTGCCGTCTCCCCTGGCTCTGGAAGGCTTTGGGGGACAGACCCCTTTTGTCTCCCCAAACCTTCCAGACTCATGGGACCCAGGAGAGGGGATCGAATCCAGGCTACCCTCTGATATTAAAAGGGAAATCTCAATTGGGGATTCCCCTTTAATATCAGTGTGTGTGTGTGTGTGTGTGTGGGGGGGGGTGTGATACCCCTCTCCACTGGCTTCCTTGGGTTAGGGAGGGTTGGGTGGAGAAAATGTGTCTGTCTCCCCCACCCTTCCGGACCCAGGAGAGGCATCGAGAGGGGGATTCCCCCCCCCCCCCAACCTCCGTTTTTAAAGAGAAGTAACCGCTTGGTTTCTTCTCTTTAATATGGGGCGTGTGTGTGTGTGGGGAGGGGAATCCCCTCTCTGCCAGGTCCCCTGGGGTCAGGAGGGTTGGGGAGACAGGCTCCTTTGGTCCCCCCAAACCTTCCAGACTCATGGGACCCAGGAGAGGGGATCGAATCCAGGCTACCCTCTGATATTAAAAGGGAAATCTCAATTGTGGTTTCCCCTTTAATACCAGTGGGGGGGGGGGTTGTGATCCCCCTCTCCGCTGGCTTCCTTGGGTTTGGGAGGGTTGGGTGGACAAAAGGTGTCTGTCTCCCTCACCCTTCCGGACCCAGGAGAGCCATCGGAGAGGGGGATTCCCCCCCACTCCGTTTTTAAAGAGAAGTAACCACTTGGTTTCTTCTCTTTAATATGGGGCGTATGTGTGTGAGGGGAGGGGAATCCCCTCTCTGCCAGGTCCCCTGGGGTCAGGAGGGTTGGGGAGACAGGCTCCTTTGGTCCCCCCAACCCTCCCAACCCCAGGGGAGCCAGTAGAGAGGGGGAGCACAGCACCCCCCACCCAGTGATATTAAAGGGGAAACTCCGATTAGGAGCTTCAGGCGCCGATGGGGAGGGGGGCTTTGGTTCCCACGGCTTGTTGGACTTGCTCTCCCGGTGTTTTTGTTTTATTTTTTGGGCGCCGGCTTCCTCAGCGTTCTGCGCGCTCATGGCGCGCAGGACGCTGGGGCTTGTAGTTATGGGTTTGTGCTTTGTGTTTGTGCTGCGTTTTTAAAAAACGTTTTTCTTTTGATTGGCTGCGGCACGTTTCCGAACGTTCCTTGCGCCGCGCCGTGCGAGAGCCTCTCAGCCTGATTGGCTCTGGCGCGGCACAGCGCAAGGAATGTTGGGAAAGGAAGTTGTTTCCCTTTTTTCGCGTTTGTGGGGCTGTTGCCCCACTGCCTGTTTTCTCAATCCTTTGTTGACCTGCGGACCCAGATCGGCCATTTGCACGAAGGATGAGTGCAGGCAAGTAGGGCGAGGCATAGCAACCTATAGCCAGTTCCAACGGTTAAACCTTGGTTTTATAGGTTAAGATTGCATTTCTATATCACTCATTTGAAATGTGTTCCCACTCTGGGCAGTTTAAAAAAACCATACCATAACAGACAAATTAAATTAAATTAAATTAAATTTAAAATACAATATATAACATAAACCCAATTCCCCTCACAGCAACATATTAAACTTTCTTAAATGGCTATTGCTCATCATCAATAACTCAGCCAGAAATGGAAACATTAATTATATAAATCACAGTTAAACTGAAAAAACTTAAAACTAATTAAGTAATTGGCCTTTGATATACATATGATCTTTAAACATCTCTCTGAACAACATAGTCTTGAGTTGTCTTTTAAATATATCTAGGGCTGGGACCTAGTGCATCTCTACTGGCAAAGTGTTTCACATTGTGGGTGCTGTCATGGAGAAGGGTCATTTCCTAATTGAAATTTCTTCGTTGCCCTTGTTGTTGGCACTTAGAGCTGCAATTTGTCAGAGCTGGGAAAATGCTGATTTAGTTACAGCCACAACTTGTTGTTCTAAGCTGAGGGCTGAATCTGTGATAACATCCACTCTGTGAACCCAGTCCCTGCAAGGAAGAACAACTCCCAGCAGTTCTAGGTCATCCATCTGAATACCTGTAGATGAGTTCCTCAACATCAGAACCTCCATCTTAACAGGATTCAGTTTCAACTTTTTCATTCTTGTCCACTTCATAATGGGGACCAGGCATCAGACTGCCTCCACTGCAGAAGATGCAAAGAGATAGAGTTGCATGTCATCAGCATATTGATGATTGAACAATCCAGATTTCCAGACAACCCTTTCCTGGCTTCCTGTAGATCAGGGTTTCCCAACCTACAGCCTGCAGGCTGGCCCCGGCCTCTGACACCATCCCATTGGCCCATCAGTGCCTCTGGCGCACCCGGAAGTGGAAGCGGGTGCGTTTACATCATCTGTAAAATGCACCCGCACATGCACAAACACACACACGGCTGGCATAAATGCAGAAGTGGGTGCATTTAAATTTTCCCCTGGGACCACTCATCCTCATGTGTTAGAGTTTACCCAGGCTACCCCCACTCATAACCAAAGGAGGGATTTTTTGTGTTGAGTCGTCCCCTACTGAAACGGGCAATGGTGCTGAACTTGAAATGGGTGATTGTCCGCACCATGCTATGAGTTCTAGAGGTGCCCCCACTGCGGGGACTTTGCCAGCTACCTCAACTAGCCCCATGGTCATACCTGTCAAGTGCAGCTCCGGAGATTACGGGACCTGCGCAGAAACGTTCTGCGCAGGTCGTTTCTACGCATGTGTAGAAGGCTTTTACACATGCGTAGAATGGACCTGCACAGAAACATTCTGTGCAGGTCACTTCTACACATGCGTAGAAGGCTTCTATGCATCCCCTTCTGCACAGAAGCCTTCTACGCATGCGTAGAAGGGTTCTACACATGCGTAGAAGGGTTCTACGCATGAGTAGAAGGGTTCTATGCATGCGTAGAAAGGACCTGCACAGAAGGGATGCACAATAACTCCTTTCCCCACTGCCAAATTACAGGGTAGTGGCAGCTCCGGGTGGGAAATGGAGAAAATCGGTGCGGAAATACGGGAAATCCTGGCCAATCTGGGATATTTGACAGGTATGCCCAGGGTTTCGCTGGCTGATCAGGTGCTAGTGTGCCACAAAAGATATTGTGGTCCTCCTAAATGGTTGCGAGATTTGGTTCGATCCTAGGGGGGGAGGGGTGTTGTGTATTTAAGGAAATGTGTTGCCATTTTGTCTTGTTGTGAAAGAGTTTAATATATATTTGCTTTACTATGGTCTGAAGTCTTGCGAGACTTCGGGAGGGTTCTGAATGAGAACAGAGCTGTCAACGGTTCTAATGGTTTTTCCCAACTGTCAGTTCTGATCAGAGATAGCTAAGGAATGTGAGGGTGTGTTGTTAGCTCTGGCCACCTATTCTTATTCCAAATAAACTTGTGTGTTTGACCCGTATTGTTGGCTGCTGCCTATTATTTCCACGTTTCCTTAAATACACAACAATTTATGTCAGCTGTAAATGTACCCACTTCCACTTCCGGGTGTGTGTGTGGTCTGGCCCATGACACTGTCCAGGGGCGTCATCAGGCCCATAATGGAAAAAGATTGGCCACCCCTAATGTAGATGTTAAATAACATTAGGGAGATGATGATCCCTAGGGAACCCAATACAGAGGGCCCTGTAGTTAAGAATGTCTCCCGAAGTTGGACTCTTTGTGTATAGCTGTTAAGAAAGGAGTGGAGCCACTGAAAAACAGTGCCTACAATTCCTAACCCTGTCTATGAAAGGCAGATTGGCTACAGGTTTATAGTTGTTCTCATAGTTTAGCCTAGTTGTTACTTAGAAGAATGCTATGCTCATTTGTTGCTCTTCAGTTTGTATATGCTCTGGAACTATGCTGAAGCTATGTGAGCTATCTTTCGCATTTTCTGTGGGAATTGTTCTGTAACTCATCCTGCCTCAACCTTTTGACTATTTGTCTGCTCCACAACCTTGTGATTATTCTGTAATGTAGAAACTGTTACGAAGTCTTCTTGTTACTGTTTTGATTTTTCCACTATCTACAGTAAAATATAAAATGTTCACAATTGTTTGAGGGTTGGGGGTACTGAGCCAGGCTGGCCTTGACCATCTACTGGGAGCCTGTAGGTTTGTCAGTATTTTGCAAGTCTTGAGTAAGAGCCAAACTGATCACCTTTGCTGTTTTGATCACTTCTTAGAAGCATTCCTTAGTCAGAGCAGACTAAGGTATTGGGAGGGTCCTGGGCAGAAAAATTTTCCCCAGTCATCAGCACATTTAATCACCCAGGGTTTACCCACATTAGGACAAGCCAGGCCAATCTGGGCTTCTGTGACTTGCGCTCTACATGGGGCTGCCCTTGACGACCATTCGGAGGCTACAGCTGGTTCAGAATGCAGCTGCCCGGGTAGTGAGGGTGTGTGGACGTTATGCCCACACCTCCCCACTACTCCGGGAACTGCATTGGTTACCAGTTTGCCTCCGGGTGCAATTCAAGGTGCTGGTTTTGACCTTTAAAGCCCTTCATGGCAGTGGGCCAGGATACCTGAGAGACCGCATCACCACAAGAGTGTCTGCTCGTCCAACCAGAGCGGACTGGAGGGGCTCTCTAATAGTGCCTTCAGCTAGAGGGGCTTGCCTCTCTGGCACGCAAAGAAGGGCCTTCTCCTTGTCCACACCAGCCCTCTGGAACCTCCTGCCAACAGAATTGAGGCTACAGACAGAATTGCTGCCCTTCAGGAAAAGTTTGAAAATCTGGCTGGCAGGGCAGGTGTGGGGCCTTAATGGGAATACGGCCCCAGCCTGTTTGGCTCATCTCCAGTTAGTGTCCCTCCCTCTGTGTTGCTGTATCCCTCCTATTCCCTTTATTCTTTTAAATGGGGTGGGGGTAGGAGGATGGATAGGTGGTTGGTTGACTTGGAGTTTTTAACCTGTTTTTATATGTTTTTAATTGCTGTATGCCACCCTGAGTTGGGTTCACTTGAGTGGGCGGCATAAAAATTAAAAAATTAAATTAAATTAAATTAACACTATCTCTTTGGAAACCGGGTTCTTTTGGAAGTACTTGGCCTAGTATAACATTCCCAAACTTATTACCTCTACATGTGGTATAGTACTTTCCCCTTCACCATATCCAACACAATGTGGCTGAGTATTAAGGCAGCTGAGGTCTGTGTGGCCAATATATTCCTGGATTTATTTTTGTAGACCATGAGAGCTGCCATAGCTCATGAATAAACACAACCAAGTGCGAGCCAAATTTAGTCAGGATGTTTACAATGACTTTCCACGCCTCCATTTGCTTTTAAAAGATTTTCAGCAACTTGGCTGCTTTTGACTGGAAGTATTTTTCTCACAGGAGATGCCATCTTCTATCCTTGAAATTTAAAAATGACTGAAAGATTATTACTTTGATTTTAAAGTGGCATAGCCATACAATTGCATGTCCAAATCACAAAACCATATAACAATGGAATTGGAAAGGGTCTATAAGGGCAACAAGTCCAACTGCCTGCTCAATGCAGGAATCCAGATCAAAGAATGTCTGTCAGACGATTGTCTACTTTTCTTTTGAATGCTTCCAGTGTTGGAGTGATCACCACCTCCCAAGGTAAATTGGTTCTATTGCCATAATGCTCTAACAATTAGGAGGTGTTTCCTGATATTCAACCAAAATCTAGCTTTCTGTAACTTGAACCCTTTATTATGTGTCCAGCACTCTGGGATGATTGAGAACAGATCCACCTCTCCTTTGTATAACATTATCTTATCTTCAAGTATATAATATTTCCCCTCAATCTTTTTATCTCAAGGCTAAACATGTCCAGTTTTTTAAATCTTTACTCATAGAGCTTGGTTTCCAGTTTTCTGATCACCCTTATTGCTCTGTTCTGAATTTGTTCCAATTCGTTGGCATTCTTTTAAAGTGCAGTGTCCAGAACTGGGCATAGTACTCTAGATGAGGCCTAACTAGTGCCAAATATAGGAAGACTAGTACCTTAAGGGTTTTAGAGACTATAGTTCTGTTAATGCAGCCTGAAATAGCATTTGTATTTTTGTAGCCATATCATATTCAGCTTGTGTTTTAACACAGCTTGTGTTTCTCACTCATAGAATGATGACAATTGATTAATTCAATTGTTTTAAGAGCATGAAAAATTTGGAGATGTTACCTTTCTGGCAAAGACTACAGCTGTTTGGGAGATTCTGGGAATTGTAATTGGGTAGTGAATTGATTTTGGAAAAGCCTTGTCATGTGGCTAGATCTCTGAATACTATGCCAACACAAAACTTTTGAATAATGGTTGGGAAATAATGTGATAAAATGTGGCTGTACTTTGGGAAACTGAGATGGTTATACTTCTAAGACCATTACAATTTTAAGAATTATATTACAAACACGGGTCTGCAGAAACAGCCTACATCAAATTAAGCAATAGCCCTTTCTTTTTTTCTTTGAGCCCTACATTCATTTGCTCATGAAGGACTTGCATGAGGGATTCTGAGTATTTGAACAGGGCTCCTTGAAATTTTGCAATCAGCATTGACTCAAACTTGGCCATTTCCCTATTCCCCTTATGCCTGGTTGCAGAATCCCATCAGTGCTTGCTTCCAATCAGGGAAGTAAGCTAGAGGAGACAATAGCAAGAAAAAATAGGGAAAATGGAATCTCTAGCCAGTCTAGTGCATGAAGAGAGCCTTCGCCATATCTGTTGCTTGGTTGGAGATCAGAGGAATAAAAAAGTATCAATAAAACAGTGGAAGCAAAAAAATGAACAGGCAGAGGGAAATAGACTTGTTTCGGATTTCACAGGTGGGAAAAGAACTTTATAAATCAAGTTGATGCCCAGAATTAGTTAATGCAATATTGCTATTATTTCAACAATTAGTTCACAGGAAAGACAATAAGGGACAGGATTCCCAAGCCAACCTGACCATCCATCTCAGAGTTGCAAAGCCAGCTTCCCCTTCCCTTCCCCAAGATTCAGGTCAACACCTGAGATCAGATGTTTAACCCTTAAGATATCTCAGAAGCAACCCTGGAATTACTTTTGGGTTAGCTGATTGTAGAAGCAGGCAAAAGAAGAATAACAAGTTGTGGTGTTAACTCCAAAAGGCATGTTGGCCCCAAGTAGATGCACACACCAGTTCTATCCCCAGCCTTTTTTTCTTGCTTTTGGTTTTTCAGCACACAGCTGTTGTACAAACCTTTGCATTAACCTACTAATCTATTACACCAGCTGCAATTGAGTGGAATTGGATGTCTAGGCAATAAAGCTACATGATGGACAAAAATTGGACTTTCTTTTCTTACTTGGAGAGCTGTCCCCTGCTTCAAGAAAACATAACAATTCCCCAAGTCTTCAGCCACTTATACCCCCATTCAACCACTGTTCCTTGTTCAGGTTAATCTGCAAACATTTTCTGTATTTATATTTGTCCAACTGAAATTCCTGTAATAGAATACATCATTTAAACCCATATGAAGGTCTGCATAAACAAAAAAGTGTGGGGATATAGAGAAACTGAGAGGGGGCATGAAATACAGACATCTTCTGCTTGAAGCTTTTGAGATTTATTGGGAGAGCTGGCTGAAAAGATGGGAGCCAAAAGCCAGCATATGTCCTGAACAAGAGGAACAATTAATACCTTCACTTGACCTCCTGTCAAATGGAACTTCAAAGAAGGACTGAGCGGAGGCTCACATCTCTGACTTATGTATCTTTGACTTCAAAAGCCATCTTTTATTATTTTTCTAGTGTGTTCCTCTTGCATTGCTCTAAGTTTAGTCTCTGTATTTGGTCTTGGAACTTGGAAAGAAATTATAACCATTTGGAATTTCCCCTTTTTAACCCTTTCCCCTTCTCTTTAATAAAAAACAAAAAAAAAATCCTTTCAAGCAACTGCTTGGATTTTTGGTTCAAAGGGTTATAACTTAAAACCAGACCTTGCCTCGACCATCTTCTGGAAATCATGGTATTTTTGTGGGAGAGGGGACAGTTACCCTTGCAAATATTGCTTCTCTATGCCCAACTTTATGGATTTTTTTGTTTCTTTCTAAAATCTCTGGAGTTCTACTCAGTTGGAATAGACTAGGGAGTGATATGGTTCCAATCAGAGTCCACAGCCTTCACCACCTTCTGATTACCCCTTGGGTTCTCCCACCTCAGAATAAGCAACAGGGTAGCATAAACAAATGGCTATAGAGCATTGGTTCCCAACTTGGGGTACATGCCCCACACGGGGACTTCAATTCCCAGAGTCCTAAGCCAGTACATTGGCTGATCAGTGCTTTGGAGAATTGACTTAGGCTTCTGGGCATTGAAGTCCCAAAACCAAAGGTTGGGAAACATTGCTGTAGAGGGACCCTAAATTTGGGATTTGTGACAAGTAATATATGAATGGCCCCAAATGCACACTCTTGTGCTTGGTCGCAATGCTAAATGTTTCAAAATATGCTCATATCTTTGTTTTACCAAAGATTTCTGCTCAAAAGAGGTGCTTCTGGGTTGAAAGGATTAGCCGTTGACAAACACCATTGTCACTGTTGCCCAGGAGATGTCCGATCGCTGAAATAGCAGTCTCTGGAGAGGCTCCTTTCATGTCCAGATAACTGGGCAGAACCACATGATTCTCTACCACCTGGCCAAAAACAACCATGGGCTGTGTGGAAAGCTTTAAACAGATTGTGTGATGGGGCAGGAAGATTAAGGGCTAATCTGAGAAAGTGGGGTTTCTCTGTAGATGACAGCATGTATGAATGTGGAGAAGAACAAACTATTGCTTGTATGATATATTGCACACAATGCCCCTCGATGTGCACTGAGGAAGACCTAATGTTGGCAAGAAGAAATGCTGTTGGTGTGGCCTGGTATTGTGTGGGTCATCTAGTTCCTGTTTGTTTTATAGATGTTGGTTTTAGCTTTGTATGCTATTATATGCTTTGTGGCGCCTCTGACACAAATAAAGAACCAAAGATTTCTCTCTGATATGAAAGTGATGAGCTTTAATATAAGCAATCTCAAATCCATTTATGAATTTAGTATAGCATTTGCGACCGGTAATGGGTTTTATCCTTGAAAATACTCCTGGGAGATATTCAAATATAATGGGTGTCAGTTCTCACATTACTAATTGTGCTTGCAGGTGTGCATATCCGAATATAAGACACATCATTGCCACATCAAGTGGTGAAAGCAGGTGGGTGTAGAACACAGCACTTATGTTTATAACACTCAGACATATTAGCTCCTTCTATGAATAAGAAGATTAATGGCAGTCCCAATAATTTTATTTTGCTAATTTTATTTGTATCCTATCCCATTTAGATACGTCTCCATACTTTCATAGAATGAACATGTAAAACATCAAAACAATCAATAAACATAGCCAGAGATGAAAACAAGAAAACATCAAGAGAGATATCAATGCAGGAGAACAAATAAAACAATCTAGCATAAAGTAGTAAAAACTTCAAAGCCAACAGTATGAAAAATAATAAAGTTAGAAAGCCTGGATAAATAAATCCATTTTCTTCTGGCATGTAACATTCAGAAAAGGAAATACCAGAACTTCAGGTCTATGGAGGGCATTCCAAAGATGGTGATGTGCTACAACTAGAAAGGATTTGTGTATCATCTGGTCATGCTCATCTAAGGGTAGTTTGCTACTCAGATATATAGCATGAGCAACTTCATCTGGGAGTAGTTAATTTGCTTTTAAAAAAACCTTAATCCCAAAATATTTAGGATGTTATCCACTGGTGGTGAACCTATGGCATGCATGCCAGAAGGGGCACTCAGGCCTCTCTCTGTCAGCACGCACAGCCTCACCCCAGCACAGAGTTCACCCTGCTCCTCTGCCCAGAATCCCAATGAGAGTACTTACTTCCCCCTAGCACAGTTCACCCTGCCCCTCTGTTTGGACACTCAGTCTCTAAAAGGTTCACCATCACTGTTATAGGCCAATATTAGCATTTTGTATTGAACGCTGCAATGCACTGACACAATTTATTCTACATTATCTGGCCCTGTCAATTGTTTAAAGTACTGTAGAAATTTGAACCAAATGAAGTTTCCACCAGACTTCAACAGTAGTCACATCTTGTTCTTTGCTTTAGTATTCACTCATTGTCCTCTTCTAGACCAGGATGGGCATTGGCAACCATTAATTCAATTATTTTTTTAAATCTGCCAGTTTAAGACCAGTGGTTAGGCTATTTCATGTGGATGCAAGCTTCACAAAATCAGGAAATAAAGGGCTAATGCTGATTTCTTAAAGCAGTCAGGAATGAGGATATACAGGTGAAACTTGGAAAATTAGAATATCATGCAAATGTTTATTCAGTTGCGTAATACAACTTAAAAGGTGAAACAAATACATGCAAAGCGAGATAGTTCAAGCCTTACTTTGTTATAATATTGATGCTTATGGCTTACAACTTATGAAAACCCCAACCCCCAATCTCATGTACCCAATAATCATCACATAATTTCATGTACGCTGTAAGCCATGATCATCACAATTATAACGAATTAAGGCATGACATCTCTCGCTTTGCATGTAGTGAGTCTATCTCATATATTTGTTTCACCTTTTAAGTGAAATGAATGAACATTTGCACGATATTCTAATTTTCTGAGTTTCACCTATACAAAATCATAGACTGTTCTTGCTTACAATCTACCCTCCAGATACCCACACTTTGCCTTGGTCTTTCCAGCTCAAATCCAAATGGGGAAAATGCAGTGCCTGTGACCAGAAAAGATGCCATGCCTTGTCCTGTCCCCATATTGCTGCATTAATTTCCTAGGTTTTACTGTATTGTTAGAGGAATCTTCCTGTGGGCTCATCAATGCCTGCTGCTCCCATCATCCCCTGATCACTGGATTGGGCTGAAGGGAGCTCCATCCCAAACAATATCTAGAGGACCATAATTCCTCATTCCTGATCTTCTTCTTCCGTCTCTAGGGCCAGACATGAAACTGCCAAAATGAGGTCATCTTTTGGTGAATTCATTTCATAGTTCCTTTCGTATGACCTAGTGGGGGAAAGATTAGGCCAGATGTGAAACCACAAGGTTGCTGTTGCCCAGGGTACACCCGATTGTGGTTAAAAAATACCACAATCTTTGAGGAGGCTCTTTCTATGTCCTGCTTTTTTGTATCCATGCATTCAGAGCCCTCATCATCGGCCGGGACGAGAGACAGGTGTGCCCCCTCCTCCTCTGAGCCCTGCCTTGCTCGGAGTTCATGAAAAGGTGCACCCAAAGCCCCCACCGCTGCCGCTGGGACTTCCCTTCTCACCCATAGCCCTCATCATCGTCCGGGATGAGAGACAGGTGTGCGCCCCTCCCCCTCCGAGCCCTGCCTCATGTGACTACGGTGATCTTGGCTGTGACTGTTTTTTGTGAAACTTGCCATATGGGGCGTTGTCCTGATGGATTTTTTGTATATTGTGCTTGTATCTATTCTGTAAGCCACTTTGGGTTGCCCATTGGGCTGAGGAAAGTGGGATATAAATTAAAGTTTTTATTTATTATTATTATTATTATTATTATTATTATTATTATTATTATTATTATTATTATTATTATTATTATTATTATTATTATTATTGCAGGCTCTCCCTGTTTTTACAAAGAGTGTCCCAACTCACAGATAGTCCAGCTTTCTAAATTCCTGGAATCGCTTGGTGTCACCACAAACTCATTACATTCTCCATTATGTTATGGGACAGCACTCTAAAAGAGTCCCAGTGTGATAATCAGTGATGTGTGGAACAATATACTTCTTAAGAGGTTAGCATATGGCCTTCTGACTCAACAGCCCTGCTCTTTTTGCTGCTGCTGCTGCTGCCTTCAGGAGTCTGCTGCTTCCTTCTCAACAGTGCAATCACAGCTCTTGGCAAGCCCTTGTTATTTCAACTAAGGCTCATCAACCATCCCTCTGTCACTAAATGCCTCATTATGTGCAATTAATGGACTGACTGAGAGGAGCTACAAAGTCGCTCTCCCTGTGAACTCACTTTGAGGCAGCTGGGTTACTCCTAGTGACTTTTTAATGCTGTCAGGTTCATTAAGAACTGCAGCTGGATGATGGGGGGAGAGAAGGGAAGAAGGAAAAACTTCAAGCAAATGAATAAAAGAAAACCCAGAAGTTATGTAAATGTAGCCTTCAAGCAGCTCTGGGAAGTGTCCTCTTTGTGTTCCTTAAAGAAGCCAATGCCACTCCACCCTGGCATGCTCTAGCTATGTGGGACTTCATAGCCCATATGCTTGCACAACTATCTGAACTGTGGGTCATCACTTCTAAGAGACAGTCAGTTAAGGAAAGTTGTAAAAGAATGTCATGTAAACTAATTAGTCTCAAACAATTTTTATTGGTACAGATCAGTGGTGTAGTTTTACAGATATATTTGGACTCCGTGCAAAATGGCTGCTCTGTGATCCAACACACACACGTATGCACACACCATCTGAAAATCAAGCTTAGCAAGACAGAAATAGCATTAATAAAGAGTCATGCTTTTGCCCTATCCTCCACTCTGCTTTCATGTCATTTGTCACTTATATGACAAGCAGATCTTTCCAACGGAAGCCTGATCTGTCTTGATTCCTCCTTGCTCTCATCTCATTTGTCTAGTCATGTAAAAAAAGTCCCTCAAAGCAAATGCATGAACTAGCAGCAGCGTATACGAAGAAAAAGCAAGAGAAGAATAACCCAACTGCCTGTGTACATGTTTGATAGAACAAACAAAACAGAAGAGTCTTCTTGGATCTATCCACTGAGACTTCTGCAATATCAAGCAATAGTCTAACACAAGTTTGCAAAGTATCTTTAGTTTCTTTCTAATAGCCAGTCTGGGAAACAGGCTAATTCTTGATAAGTGAGAGAAATACACTTGTGTTCAGATGTTCTTCCTTTCCAATTGTAATGGAAACTTGGGAATTTAAGAACACATTTCAAGAACGAATTTGGTTGAGGCTCTGTTCCGTTGAAGTCCTGAACAAGCTTGTGATTCCACATTGTCTGGAGGGTTCTGGACAATGTAGGGAAATATTTATTGCTTGGTTTTTTTTATCATAACTTTTGGTAACATTTATGTTTATATTCATTATGTTATTGCACAACTGGCTAACTTAAGGGAATGACTATAGGGCAGTAATGGCGAACCTTTTAGATATTGAGTGCCCAAGGAGGCAGAAGAGATGGGTGGCAGGCATCACGTGTGTCAGTGATGTTGTGTGTGTGTGTACCCATGTTACATCACTGGTGTGCTTCAAGTTGCGTGTGCGCATGCGCACTACCAACTTCATGCCTCTCCTGGAGAATCCACCCTTTCTCTCCTCCAAAAGCCACCACTGCCATTCCTCCTGGGCAAGCTCCATGCAACTGCATGGAGTGCCAGAAGTGCCTCCCATAGCACTGAAAGTGCATCTGTTGGCCACACAGGGCACCAGAAGTGCCTCCTGCAGCCAGGTGGGGCACCAGAAGTGCCTCTCGTGTTGCTGGAAGTGTCTCCTGTGACTGCGTGGGGCACTGGAAAAGTTCTGCATGGCTGTGCTAGGCTCAGTGTCACCGCCAACCTGGACAAGGACCCGTGCGATGGCACCATACCTCAGAAAGCCTTGCACCACTGCACCAGGTGCCAGACAAGCCTTGGATCACCACACCAAGCCTCACTCACCCCTAATTGAGTGAGGCTAAAATCCCACCTGGGAAGTGTGTGTGTGTGTGTGGGGATGTGCACACACCCATTGGCGCTGGTGGGGCAGAGTGGGGCTTGCCCATAATGGCTTGCATACTCACAGAGAGGCCTTCACCTGCCACCTTTGGCACACATGCCATAGGTTTTCCACCAGTGCTATAGGGTATTTGTCGAATGAGTAAATGAGTGCATGTATGTATGTGCTTGTATGTTTACATGCTGACCAAAAGAGCCTCCTTGAAGGTTGTGGTATTTTTTAACCACAACAAGTTTTACCCTGTGGCAACAGCAACCTTGCGCTGGCTAATCTGTCTGATGCTATGTCATGCAAAAGGAACTATGTAATGAATTCATCAAAATGTGGCTTCATTTTGGCAGTTTCATGTCTGGCCTAGACACAGAAGAAGAAGACTCATAAGGGATACAAAGTGGCTCACAAACAATTAAAATTATGTCATAACCACAGTAAAAACACCATATGAATCAATAGTAATAAACATCTATCATTATTAAAGCTAAGATTAAAAACAAATTTAAAAATATTTTAAAACCTTTTAAAATCTTTTGATTTAACAAATAACATCCCCAAGACCCTATTTATTGCTTAAAAGCCTGTCAGAAAACGAAAGTCTCTTTGCCTGGCAATTGAAGGACAAGAGGGGTGGGGGATAATCTGGTGGTGGAACAGAGAGGAGGGCCTCATGCATAGCAGAACCACCCCTAACACATAACAGAGTTAGGCATTTGCCATGTAGTGCCCAGAGAGTGGTACACTTTGTTGAAGACCTTTGTAATCCAGAGGAGAATAGTGGTACTGCCATTGTCCCCCATCAAGCTCTGGAAATGGTTAAACTGTGTTAGCTTAATCAGTGGGAGACTTACCAATTAGTGTATTTAATTGGCTTGCTTGATAGGAAAGGAATGTTCCTCAATTAAGCATATCAATTAGTACCTTTGTTCTTTGAAATGATTAAGTTAAGCACTGCTGCAGAGATATATGGGGATTTGGGGGCAGAAGAAAATAGAGAAGAGGGCTCTGGATTCATTGGTGTCTTTGGCTGATAGGTGAGTCTGGTGCTATCTACACCTGGAATGTCAAATGAGCAGGGAAGAACCTCTTGGCAGATTAAGAAAGGAATAAAACAGGTCAAGGTGCCTCTAATTCACTCCCACAGGGATTAGTCCAATTAGTACCAATTAGTCCATACCAGATGCCATTGTTTGGGTTTGGAAATATCTTCACATGTCTCAAGCAAGGGGCATAGAGACAAGAGAGATGAGACAACACCTTAGCTGAGGGTATAAAAGGAGAGAGGCTCAGCTCTCAGACTTCAGAGCTCTCCACAGACTAGCTACCATGGTGGTGTGGCCTAGATGGTCCAGGGGCTTCCTCACTGCCTTCCTGGGCTCCCAGACAGCTGAAGAGGGAAACTTGCTTGGTATGTTTTATTGGGCATGCTTTGATTTCTTGTTAAATGCATGCAGCTGTATGCTTGTAAAGCAGTGATGGCTAACCTTAGGACCTTCAATTCCCAAAAGTCCTGATAAACAGGAGTGCTGACTTGTGTTGTTGTTCAGTCACCCAGTCGATTCAAGTTGTAGAGGGGCACATTCAATAAAACTTTGTTTCTCCTCATCCACTGAGTGCTTATTGTCTCCAGATCCACAAGTATCAAATGTTGGGAACAGACAATGAGATGTTAGAGAAAAGAGTTGTGTGGGTGGAATATTGAGCTAATATAATATTTTAAAATGCACAAAAACATTTAAAAACAACAAGGCACAATCAATTCCATTTATGAAAAACCCTCTTGGACTGCTAATCATGGTTGAAAAAGCCTGCATGAAGAGAACGGCCTTTGTCTGCTTGCAGAAGGACAACTAGATGATGCCAGCCTGGCCTCTTGTGGAAGGTGTTCTACAGTCTGGCAATATTGACAGAGAAGTTCCTCTCCTATGTCCCAACCAAATGCACCTGTGAGAATGGTACCTTTAAAGATCTTAACACCTGAATTGGTCCTTGGGACAGTTGCTGGGCATATTGATATGACATCATTGGTGTGGGTGGTGGTGGTGGTGGTGGGTGAACTCTGCTCCTTTGCATGCCTTCTGCTCAAACTGATAAGGAAAATATAATTCTATTTGTAAATTATAATTGTTTAAATTTTCTTTTAGCTTAGCACTAAATAACAGTACTAGTTTAAATGTTTGCCATATCTTGCCCACCCAGTGCTATTTCATTTGCTAAACATTAAAACACATGAGAAGGGATTTGAACTCTGATGAAAAAAATGGCCAAGCGGTTGGTGATAATTACCAGTAAAGGAGAGGGAAAATGTGGGTTGTGGGATTTATGGACACTTCAACTCTACCTTCCTGGGATAATTAAACATTTCCATCTGAATGAAAATAGTGATTTAAACTCCAGGGTACAGTATAGAGAAGTTCACATCAATCTGGGGAAAACATCTATATAGTCATGCCCTAATTGCCTAACTTTGAAGAATACATTCACACCTGTTTTGACAACTTGCACAAAGCACAATAATGAAACCCCTCTGTTTCATTGTTCAAGGCTGAGAAGCATACACAAAACCAAAGAAATCCGAGCCAATGTTTTCATTTAGAACTCTTTAACCAAATATAGGCTACGGTATTTTCAAAGGAGGTTAACAGAGTTAAGAAATAAGTAGATTTTGAGCAAAGTGAGAGTATGAGAAAGGCTGGTACACTGAGAAACATGGAGGAGGAGGCTGATCAAGCCACATAGTGTACACAAGTACAGGTTGCATTTCTGATGCATGACCTGGATTGGAGGTTTTTCCTTTTCTGCCCACACCTTCAAGAAGTTGGCTATTTTCTCTCAGGAAGGGATTGACACTGCCAGATACAGAATGCTCTAACCCTGACCTGGGAAAGCTCTTAAACTTGTGCCTAGCTTTAACCACCAAAGAGTAATCCCATTGTGATTATTAATTTGCTTCAAGTTAAGCATGTGCTGCAGTGCTTTTGCCAGATGAAAGCAAGAGTATTCGGAGACAGAGCAGTCCACAATTTCACAGTATTAAAATGTTGCCTTGCATGGAAAGAAATCAGAGGATTTTGACACATCAAACGACTCAGCAGCCGCTTGCTAGTGAGCAAAAAAAGTATATGCCACAGTTTCTGTCTTTAATGCCATATCCCTAGTTCGTTTGGATCACATTGAGTATGCTTCCAGAGTGTAAGGTCAAGGTTTCCCTTGCTTGAAAGCCAGTCGTATTCAACTCTAGGGTTCAGTGCTTATTTCTGTTTCAAAGCCAAAGAGCCAGCGCTGTCTACTTCTGCAGACATTTCCGTGGCCATGTGGCAGGCATGACTAGACACCGGAGCGCACAGAACACTATTTGCCTTCCCAAAGAAGTGGTCCCTTTTTATCTACTTGCAATTTCTTGCTTTCAAACTGCTAGGTTGGTCGGAGCTGGGACAAAGATGGGAGCTCATTCTGTCCTGCAGAATTCGGGAATTGAACTGCTGACCTCCTGCATTTCAGTCAGTGTCTTAACCACTTAAGCCACTACAGTCCCTGTTTTTATTACAACCCCTAAAATACCTCAGCCATGATGACCATGTTTTGTAAAAAAATTGACGGCTTATTCTCCCTCTAAATATACTGGGTTTTCCCTACCCCCTCTTAATGAAAATGTCCCTTTCCTGTTGACTGTGCCATAAGGTTAAAACGTATGAGGAAGAGAACAATAGGATGGGGGAGCGAGAAGAAAAAGAAACTCTGCAACTTTTTCTCGCATTAACCCAAAGGAAAACATGAGACAGAATTCTTCTCTTCAGTCCTGGCGTCTTTATAATAGTATTCAAGCTAGAAGCATCTCTGTGACTTTGTTGTTTCTTAGTCAAAGATGGGAGCTCTTAAGGTTGAGTTTTAATGTTTAAAATATTCTGTGAACTCGGAAGGTTTTTGGAGTGTGTGCATGTGGCTCCTGATTGAGACGCTCATTTGAAGAGGAAGAAGAAAGCCATCACTGTTCCCTCTTGGTTTGTGTCACTACTGTCTGATTCTGCTGTTGTGCAGTTTTATGAAGGAAATTATCAAGGGAAAGGGGAGTAGACAGCCTTCTCCTGGCAGGGACTTGTCAGCTTTTTTCATTTCTAGTTGAGGAAAGCACTGCAGTGTATGTCTGTTATATGCAGGTCTGGGACCCCAAAGGTAAAAATAAAATCAAGAAACACACCCTGTTGTTTTCTTTCAATGACTGGCACTGAGTAAACAAGCCACTTTGGAACAAGAAGGAGCTCTGCGTCCTTCAAACTACAGAGGAAAGTTACAGGGGTGGGGAACTATTTTACATCTATATGAGGCTGCTGGGGTTGGTCATCAGGAGATTTGGAGTCTGCTATCATGCTGATGATACACAGCTCTATCTTGCCTTTTCCACCTCCAGAGTGGATGCTGTCCGAAATCTGGTGGGAAGTCTTGTTAGAAAGCCTGCGATTAAGCTTAATTTAACTTTTTTTTGTCTATTCCATTTCTACAAATAGTTAACAAGCCTCACAGGACTAATTTTGTTCTCATTCCAAAAAAGAAAAGAAAAAAGAAAGAAAAAGAAAAAAAAGGAGCCTCTATTGCTGTGTATGACAAAATAGCATCAATGAAACTGTTGGTATTTTTATTAGGACTCCATGGCAACACCAGTACATGATTTAGTGGTTCCTAAGAAGCCAGATTATTTTCAGCATGAAGATTATCTGATAAAAGGAGTGATAATCTCTAGGGTATCTTGAACTAAGCCTAAATTCACAAACTGTCTAGCTTTGTCAATTAGAGTTGCTATACCTAGATTCAAGCAGGGCTTTTGTAAAGGTTTCAAAATAAGTCTCAGCTTCCTGAAACCTTAGGTGCTTTACCAGAAAATTATTTTCTTCTCTATTTTTACTAGTTTTCATATACACTTGACATTGCCTAATGTGATGTTCCAAGTTTCATTGACAATCTTTTTGACGAGGGCACATCTTTTTATTTGAGTGATATGTTTTACAGAGCTAGCTGTGCATACACCTTGTGTAAATATACAAGATGTAGTGATAGCCAGTAAATTTTCATGGCTTTGAGGAAAAAACCTCGAGAATGCCACACAAAGGTGGCTAGATCCATCAAACATTAGTTAGTCATTAAAACTAAATGGAAGTACTGTACAGTATGTGCACCTCAGGAACAGTTAGTTAGCAGCAGATACAAGAGTGATGTAGAATGCAATGTAGATCCAAGCAGGTTAGACACATGAAATTGTTGTTTTCAGTTAGAGCAAAATTACAATCACTTGATTCCCAAGATTTATGAGTTGGAGGAATGTTTTAAAATGAAGGATAGTATGGTTTGTTTAGCAGATTCAGAACTCCTGTCAGACTAATTTCACTCCTTAGTACTAATACTGGTCAGAGTGCTCATAAAACAAACAACTTTCCCTAGCACTGGAACTTCTAAAGAAGTTTTGATTGGGGAGCAGCTGATCTTGGTTTACTGATTCAATTCAATCTTTTTAAAAACCCATCAAACTAAAATATGCTTTTCCTAGAACCACTTCTCATGCATGAGGGTTTGCTTTCAAAAGCCAAACCAAAGCATTTAAAAACAACAACCAGTAACCAATAATGACATTCATGGAGGAACTTCTGCTTCATTATAAAAACAACTCCAAGCTCCCATCTGTGTAGCTTTGTGAATAGATGCTGATGGTGTCAAAATTATTATGGGAGAGAGTACATACATCCCATCCAAAGATGTAGTGAAAAATAAAGAGTTTAAAATACATGATGGTAAATGGGAAGATGACAAGAGCCTTCTAGATCAGATGGAGTTGGTCTCTCAGGCAGAGATTTTGGGTGTTAGGAAACCAGGCCAAATTATTAATGATTTTTTTTGTATTATTCTGTTTTCATTGCCAGTGGTGTGGGAAGTGGTCCATGTAGGACTTCCTGCCTCATGTGCACTTTTGACAAATTTTATTTAATGTACGTTGTCAAGGACTGCAGCCATGTGAAATTCTTTATAACTCTTGTGAATTTAAGGTGCTGATATACTGCTGCCATTGTGGGATGTCTTTATTGCAGGAATTCTTCATTTGCAAGCAAGTGTATGGCCCTGTCCCTGATGTGGGCTAAGATCATTATGAATGGGGAGGGTCCCCTGTTTATATTAATAAAGATTTTCCTTATATTACAAACCTTCTCAAAGAGAGAAATGGAGGGGGGTCTGTATAGGAGGAAATTCAAACATCTCCTTCCCTGCACAGGATTCCAGTCTGGATCTAGGACTCCATATAGTTACTTGTGAGTAAAGAAAATGCCGAGCTTCATTTGAGTGTTATGTCTTTAACAAATTGCTTGGAATGTTCCTTTTCTGGACTAAAACAATTAGAATCCCTTCTTTGATGTGTCTAAAGGATTCTGGGAGCGATAGTCCTGAAAATAGCTTTTTGAAGCTATGATTGGACATCATTTGTATGTTGCCATTTTGCCTCTATGATAGAAGTCAAAAGATTCATTTCCTTAGCAATTTTCAAGGGGAACATATAAAGCCATCACCTTGAATGATTTATACATATATCTTGTCTTAGGGGGACAGAGATAATAAATTTCAACCCACATTATTATTATTATTTTTTTGCAAAGAAAACTCATGTCTCCTAAGATATGGGAAAGTGCACAAGATATTGTGTAGCACTGCTTGCAGATTCCATAATTTGCCAGGTGTGTCTTTTGTAAGAATCTGCAATTGTTTGTCTCATTCTCCAAGGAGTAGAACACGAAGGTTACTCTTGATCTGGGCTAGGAGGAAAAAGAGAAGATTTCAGTAGAGAAAGTACTTTGCAAAAAAAAAAAAGTAATGAAAAAAGCATGTATTGGAGAACAAGGGTTAGAAATAATGATAATCACCTACAGTGTAAATGTGAAATATGGATTGTTATAATACCCCATTTTCTTCTTATCTTTTAGCCATAACATGTAATCCAGGTATTCTCTTTCTAATTCTTCCAGTCTGCATTGTTGCCCAATATTCACTTACTCTGTTGGCCTGATGTGCTCAGTTGCTAGGAAACCAATTTCTTTTTCCCCCCCAATATAATTTTTCTCTCTGCTATGACAGCATCTTCTTTTCCAGCCTTGGGCACCTTGTTGCCATGACAGCAATACACCTTACTTGCAATTTCTGATAATTCTTGTATAACCCTTAAGAAATACACACACTGGTTGAGAATTGCCTAGATGCCTTTCCCTTCCTCAGATCTTTGCTGGCCTTTCGTCACTGCCCTTCTCTTATACTCTCCAGAAAACAACAATATATTAAGCATCCTCATGTAGAAAGGACAATGGTCCCTACCTCTTCCATTTTCTGATCTATGTCTAGATGGGGAAAGCCTCGTGATCCATATTCATCTAGTGTCTTGCAGAAACATCTTTGTTTCTGCAGTGGCAGAATGGACTTGGCCCAGCAAGCCAACAGTGTCCTGGCACAGCCTAGTATAGCATGAAGTTATCGTGTTATGCGCAAGCAGCAAGCCAGGCCAGCAAGATTGCAAACAACTCTAATGGAAGCTACATGAACTAGCTTAGATACTGAAGGGCAGAGACATCCTAGCTATCTCACTGCTGCTATTAAAACTGGAAAAAAGTAAACTGGAAAACAGCATTTGGCTTGGTTTTCCTTTTCACTCCCATGGACATGCATCTGTTTGGAGCCAGCTAATAATCTGCACATAGGGAACAACTTTTGCAAATGTGTTTACTGAGACAAAAGACTAAGGAAATAGCAGTGCAGAATCTGTTCATTTTACTCAAACCATGGTTTAAAATGCAATCATTTTGGAACATGTAAAAGTTATTTTCTCATGTGTGAACGAATATATTGGAGGAATTGGCTGTATGATAGTGTGTTTTGTGTTAGGACACAAAAATTATGATTCCAGGTATTTTGAGTCCATCAAGGAGTTTGAACAGTGGTTCCCAAATTGGGGCCCACACCCCACAGGGGGACTTCAATTCCCAGAAGCCTAAATCAGTAGATTGGCTGATCAATGCTTCAGGGAATTGACTTAGGTTTCTGGGAATTGAAATCCAAAAACCAATGGTTGGGAAACACTGAGTCAGAGGAATAGATTAGATCAAGTGACTCTTTCCAGGCTAACAATGCTGACAGCACAGTCCAAGCTTGAGCAGCAAAAAACAAAACAACAACAGTATAACTTCAGCAAGCAAGTCTAGATTAAAATTCTACTTAAAATGGCATGTATAAAAACACATATACAGTATGAACTAGGGACTGCAGTGGCTCAAGTGGCTAAGACGCTGACTGGGAAGCGGAAGGTCAGCAGTTCGATTCCCGAATACTGCAGGATGGAATGAGCTCCTGTCTTTGTCCCAGCTCCTGCCAACCTAGCAGTTCGAAAGCAAGAAATTACAAGTAGATAAATAGGGACCACTTCGGTGGGAAGGTAACAGCGCTCCGTGTGCTCCGGTTTCTAGTCATGCCTGCCACATGACCACGGAAATGTCTGCATAAGCAAACAGCGCTGGCTCTTCGGCTTAGAAACAGAGATGAGCACTGCACCCTAGAGTCAGATACGACTGGCTTTCGAGCAAGGGAAACCTTTACCTTTACCTTTACCTTACAGTATGAACTGCATTGTTAGGAAGCAATCTTAGATGGGATGCAGCAAGACCAAATGTCTTGAAATGAAAGGGAATGTGACTTTATGAAGACAACTTGAATCCATGCAAAGTGTAAACTCACGAAACTAGGATGACAGCTACAGATTACACAGGAAATCATAATATACATTATATAGTCTATAAATTAAGCTAGGGGTTTTCAGCCTATAGTCCATGGGCCAGATCCAGCCTGCAGTGCCAAGTAATCCAGCCCGTGCTCTCACTCCAGCCTCAGCCTCCAGAATCGGCCACGGAATCATTTACAGCTGTCATAAACACATTTACAACAGCAGCGGACTCATTTACAGCAGCTGCAGACTCATTTATGTCTATTGTAAATGCATTTGCTACAGCTGTAAATGAGTCTGTGGCCGTTTCTGCCGCCACTGCCGCCGGCAGCAGTGGCAGTGGTGGCTAGACCACCAGTCTGGCCTGCAAACTGTTGAGGGAGAATGGCCCACCTGGTTGATGAAAGCCTCCAAGGTGGTGACAGGTGGCTGGGTCGGGGTGATAATAAATGCATCATTACAGGAGGGGGTGTTTCCTGCATTGCTAAAACATGCTTTGGTGCACCCCCTCCTGAAGAAGATATCCCTTGACCCAGCTGCCCTTAACAACTACAGGCCGGTTTCCAACCTTCCCTTTCTGGGTAAGGTATTGGAGAAGGTGGTGGCGTGCCAGCTGCAGAGTGTCTTGGAGGAAGCGGATTATCTAGACCCCTTTCAATCAGAATTCAGGCCCGGGTATGGTACGGAGACAGCATTGGTTGCACTGATGGATGATCTCTGGCGGGAGCAGGACGAGGGTTATCCATCTGTCCTTGCTCTTCTTGACCTCTCAGCGGCTTTTGATACCGTCAACCACGGTATCCTTCTGAAATGGCTCAAAGGACTGGGGATCCAGGTCACCGTGTTGTCCTGGTTTTCCTCTTTTCTGGAGGGCCGTACCCAGTCGGTGTGGTTAGAGAGTGAGAGGTCCAGCCCTAGGCTCCTCAAGTATGGGGTGCCTCAGGGTTCGGTGCTCTCTGCTCTCCTATTTAACATCTACATGAAGCCACTGGGTGAGATCATTTGTTCCCACGGGGTGAGGTACCATCAGTACGAGGATGACACTCAGTTGTATATCTCGGCCTGTGGGGACCCCAGTGATGCCGTTGAAATCCTATCCGGATGCCTGGAGGCCGTTAGGGTCTGGATGGGGGCAAATGGGCTTCGGCTGAATCCCAGCAAGACAGAGTGGCTATGGATAAGGGGGCCCGTGTTATCCAGGGAGCTACCATCTTTGGTACTGGTTGGGGCTGTTTTGCCCCAGACAGACCCGGTGCACAATCTGGGGGTCCTTCTGGACTCGCTGCTGCTGCTAGAAGAACAGGTAGCGGCTGTGGCCAGGAGGGCTTTTGCCCAACTTTGGGTGATTCGCCAGTTGCGCACGCTCCTGGATCGGGACTCCTTGCTTATGGTCACTCACGCTCTGGTCACTTCCTGACTAGATTACTGTAATGCACTCTACATGGGGCTGCCCTTGATGACCATTCGGAGGTTGCAGCTGGTCCAGAATGCAGCAGCCCGGGTGCTGATGGGGTGCGGACGATATGCTCGCGCCTCACCGCTACTTCGGGAGCTGCACTGGTTACCAGTTTGTCTCCGGGTGCAATTCAAGGTGCTGGTTTTGACCTTTAAAGCCCTATATGGCAGTGGGCCAGGATACCTTAGAGACCGCATCGTCCCAAGAGTGTCTGCCCGTCCAACCAGAGCGGACCAGAGGGGCTCTCTGATGGTGCCATCAACTAGGTGTGCACATCTATCCAGCACCCATAGGAGAGCCTTCTCCGTGTCCGCACCAACCTTCTGGAACCTCCTGCCAACAGAACTAAGACTTGAAAGAGTTCCTCGCAAATTCGGCTGGGCCAGGGCGCGTTTGCAGCGTCCCTTTGGCACAGCCGAACTAAGCCCGCTCGCTTCAGCAGCAGCCAGCAGCGAGAAAATAAGCCTGCTCGCTTCAGCAGCAGCTGGTAGCGAGAACTTTTAGGCTGGGTCAGGGCACGTTTGCAGCGTCCCTTTGGCACAGCCGAAATAAGCCCGCTCCTTCAGCAGCAGCCGTTAGCGAGAACTTTTAGGCTCGATTCGCCTGGGAATGGGCGGATCGGTCAGCTACAGAGTCAGTCCCTGTAGAGCTTTGGCGGACGTGGTTTGCCCTGAAACGGGTGGCCCATGCTGCTCTCCCACTCACACTACATCCTCTGTAAGGGCTTGGGTTGCCCTGGTTGGGGCTGAGCCCCTGCATTCCAGCCTCCCCGGCCTCCTCACAAATTCAGCTGGGCCAGGGCTTATTTACAGTGCCCAGCCGATTGTCTTACAGCTCGACGTGTGAGCTTTTCTCTCCACGCCAGTTTGCCCAGGAACGGACTAACTGGCGCACCTTTGACAAACGTCTGAGCTCCTTTGGCAGTTCCTCACAAATTTGGCTGGGACAGGGTCTGCACCAGTTTACCTGGGAAAGGACTAACTGGTGCACCTTTGACTGCCCCAGTTACAGAGCGAGCCTAGATACACGGGCCTTCGGCTCTAAGGGCAGCACGTATGGCGCCCAAGAAAAAGACTGCGACTGAAAGGTGCTCAAGGTCAGTGGCACGATCTGCTCACGGCCCACGTTCCCAGCCCATGGTAACCCCAGAATCCGGCCCACCAGCAAAGCGGAGGGCCCGGGTAGGGTCACAGGCATCAAACCCGTCTCAGGAGACAGGCCACATGACAAAAAGGGACCTGGCATGCAAATCAGTCAGGGGGGCCCAGCGGCCTCTGGAAACAGTTTGCTACTGAACCAAGCCTTACAAAGCCAACTTCATCCAGGGGGTGCTTTCCCTGGTGGCCATGCAACCCTCGAGGACCGCTTTGCAGCCCTGGAGTGTGCAATGGGCATACATCCAAACGATGTGATCACGGGGCCAGCCTACCCTTCATTCCAAGGGGCCGGCGTGACCCAGCCTGTGTCATTGCTGGACTGGAGACTGGCCCGCCTCGAGGCGGCCCAATTTGCCACACCAGTGACCAGCATTGGGATGGCCAGCACTGGCCTGATTGAGCAGGCACCTGGTGCGGGTGAGGTGCATCAAGGATCGACGGGGCGGAGCAGGTGAGCTCGACTGCAGTCACAAGCTCTGATGCCCCTGATCGGCAGGAATCCTCGGTGGATGCAGCCGGTGGTGTGAGAACTGGTGAGTACAGTGGTATGGACGATGTACCCACGTGGCCTAATTTCACCCATCCGGTTGCTCCTATTTGGACCTGGCCAATGCAGCCAGTTCCTAATCTTTCAGTACAGCATCCAATAAAGGAGTCTACCCAGCCAGGTATTTGGAGAGCGCCATATCCACCAATGTCACCTGGGGTTCCTACTGTTAATCAGGTTTTGCCTAACCCTATATGGCCTTACGGCCCTTCAGTCACCAGCACCTACCAGAATGTTCCCTCATCGGCCTTGCCTACTGCGGGCGTCTCCCTGCCACTTGGTGACCATCTGTTATCGGCCACTAGGGATAAGATTTGGCAAAGGGAATATGTGGATTTGTTCAATTTGCTAAACAGAGAACCCACTCGGGAGGAAAAGGAGAAGGAGGATGACAAGGACAAGGAGTTGTCCCGCCGTTGCAAGCCCCCACACATGTGGGCCAATTGGCTGCCAGCCTATTTAATATACACGGCGGTGTTGATTCGGGCTCGTCCTTATTTGGCACTTCCCCTTATACAGTATCTTGACATAATTTATCGGGCTTACGTCGATTTTCTGGGTCGGGCGTGGCTCGCATACGACGAGGAATTTCGTATGCGGGCCGCGCTTCACCCGGAGATGCGTTGGGATGAGCCCAAACAACTACTTTGGTTATTATATATGACCCCATCACGGCCGCCCGCGGGGGAAAGGTATCACTGTGGTCACGACGTACAATGGCCCGGACCTACACAATATCCCCGCCAAATGGCGGGCAGGGGGTTCCAGCCCGCCTGTTGTGTTGGAATTTTTCATCCACGGCCGGCTGTTCCCGTAAGCAGTGTAAGTACAAGCATGAATGTACAATTTGTTTGGGGCTGCATTCGGCCACTGCCTGTCCAAGGACAGGGGGATCAAGATGGAAGGGGTGAGGTCAGCAGGGTGCAGGCCATGCAAACACGGATTCAGTGTCATCTTCTAAAGGAACCCACCCCAATCAAAACTAAGGTACTTGAACGGTGGCTACGTGTTTACCCTAACAGGGAGGATGCGGAATATCTTTTGCAGGGATTTCTTGCAGGGTTTCGCATACCTTTTGTTGGTGTGCGGGCACCGCAGGATGCTCCAAATTTGATTTCATTGAGAGGAAAGGAGGATTTGGCAAAGAAAAAAATATTCAAAGAAGTAAAGGAGGAACGGGTCGCAGGACCCTTTGCTAATTTGAAGGTATCGCCCCTGGGACTGGTTCCCAAAAAGGTCCCAGGTGATTTTCGTTTGATTCATCATTTGTCCTACCCTGCAGGTGGGTCAGTCAATGATGCAATACCGGATGAACTTTGTTCTGTCCGATATGCGTCATTTGATCAGGCAGTTTGAATGGTTCGTGCCTGTGGTCAGGGTGCACTTATCGCTAAATGTGACATTAAGTCCACGTTTCGCCTTCTACCTGTCCACCCGGACGACTTTGAAGTGCTGGGTTTTCAGTTCCAGGGACAATATTTTGTCGACAAGGCCATGTCTTTTGGACGTTCTGTCTCATGCTCGGCTTTTGATCATTCAGTACATTCTTACATTGGGCTTTTGTTCACCGCACTGGAGTGCGCACGGTGGTGCATTACCTAGATGATTTCTTGTTTGGGGCTGCCGTGGGTTCTGGGGCATGTGGACAACTGCTGGCCATGTTTCAAGAGCTTATGACTGAATTGGGGGTGCCATTAACACCAGAGAAGACTGAGAGACCTGAGACTAATTTAGTTTTCCTGGGAATTGAGATTGATACGGTGGCCCAAACTTCTAGACTGCCCATCAAAAAGATAACCCGCATTTCAAATGCTATTCAGGCCATCCTGATTAAGTGCAAAGCTTCTTTGCACAAACTACAGGTTCTCCATGGGTACCTCAATTTTGCATGTAGGGTCGTGACGCCTGGCAGGGCATTTGCACGGCGCCTGTGTGATGCCATGATTGGTTTATCACACAAATATCACAAGGTGCGGATCACAAAGGGTATCAGGAATGACCTACAAGTGTGGCTAAACTTTCTCTCAAAGTTCAATGGTGTGTCCTTTTGGCGGAAGGAGCGTTCGAATCAGCTCATGTTTCAGGTGCAGTCGGATGCATCCGGAGCGTTTGGCTACGGTATGTATTTTAATGGACACTGGTCATATGGTAAGTGGCCAGAGGCTTGGCAGGCCACGGACTTGCTCCATGATCTGACTTTCCTAGAATTCTTTCCAATTTTGGGTGCCTTGCTGTTCTGGGGGGGGGGGGGGGGGAACATGGGCGAACTCGTAGTACACTTTTGGTGTGACAATGCAGCTGTTGTTCATATAGTCAATGCCCAGACATCACGATCCCCAAGAGTAATGGCCCTAGTACGCCAATTTGTGTCCAGTGCATTGCAACTCAACATACTTTTCAAGGCTAAACACGTACCAGGTGTTAATAATGACATTGCTGACACTTTATCCCAATTACAGATAGAGCGGTTCAGGGCCCTGGTGCCGGAGGCCGACGAGCTGCCTTTAACACTCCCGGCCAAGATATGGCAGTTTGGCGTGGAGAAGTGACACGGGCCATTGGGTTATCACTGGCTAGCAGCATGGGTAAGATATACTCCCTCGCGTACCGAGCCTTTGAGATGTTTCACGCTGGGGCCTCACTACCATGTCTTTGGCCAGTCCTGGTGGAGCACCTACTTCAGTTCATTGTGTACCTGCATGCCAAGGGGCTTGCTGCCCCCACCATTGGTGGCCGATCATCAGCCCTAGCATTCTATGCAAAGATTAATGGTTTTGCAGACACCTCGTCTGACTTCCGGGTTCATAGAGTTTTGGAGGATTGGGCTCGTGAACGTGGCCCTTGCCCTGATGCACAACAGCCCATTTCCCCAGATACGCTTGCACACCTGGCCACAGTTTGGCCAGTGGTTTGCACAGATAGTTATGAGGTGGCCCTTTTTCATGCTGCTACTTCGCTAGCACTTGTCGGTGCTCTCAGAATTAGTGAATTGGTGGCAGCTTCTCGCAGCGATGCATCCCACAGGGCGTTGGAGCTCTCTGATGTGTCAATTGCTCACAACTGTATTCACATACAAGTTCGTTTTTCTAAAACTGATCAACGGGGAAAGGGCACCTCTCTAACGCTATATAGGTGTGGCGATGTGGAGAAATTCTAGCAAGAGGGTGGCCACAGAAATGGAGATTAGGTCAGAGATTGACCAAGCACTTGTTGAGAATCCAGCTCAACAAGCGTGTAAGCATAAAGTCAGAAGAAATTGAACAGCAGTCAGAGTGAATGGTGCGCAAAAAGTCTCTGCCCCAGCACCGGGGAAGCAAGTTTTATTGAAGTTACAGGTTACACAGGATGTCTACGAAAGCATACACAGGATGTATACGAAAGCATAGGTGAGTGGTATTCAGCCAATAATATGACATTCTCTACAGCATAACCATATATCTTTTACTAGTACATGCACAGTAGCTTATATCCTGCCAGAATAGGCGGTACACTTGCAAAAGCTGTTACCTGTAATTATATAGCTTACTTTAGCAGTTTAAGGCGGATACCAAAAGCATATATTTGATGATTACATAAAGGTGCTTTTCTGCACCAAACCAGGAACTCAAGGAGCAAGATGCAGAGTCTCTACACAGAGGCAGGAAGCAATTGTTAGTTCAGGAAACTGTGGTTGAGCGCAGGAAGAGCTAACCACAATTGCTAACTAAATGCTACACAGCTAATTATTTAGGCTAAAAGTTATAATGAACTCCCACATGGCGATGCCAAAATTTGCCCGGTTCTTGCTCTGTGTAATTTCATACCTATGCGTGGTTTGACACCTGGTCCCCTACTTTGTCATAGGGATGCTTTGCCCTTAACCAAATACCAGTTCTGGAAGGTTGTTGCAGCGGCATTGGCTGAACTGGGTCTAGGTGGGGTGTGTTTTGGGACTCATTGTTTTCGCATCGGCGCTGCGTCGACAGCAGCTGCCTGTGGCTACTCGGACGTCGACATTAGAACAATGGGTAGATGGGGATCCAGGTGTTTCCGTTCTTATATACGTCCTTTGTTGCAGTAGCATCCTGCTTGTTTGTCATTATTTATTTTCTTTCAGCTGCTGGCTACGTGATAGCTCCAGGATACACCAGATGTTTTGGGATCCTCGTATTTTGGGCCAGGAACGGTGGTCTTGAACAGGGTAGTGGCCCACCATATAGATAACTTCGGTTTGGAAACAGTAGTCCCGCATCACCTGATCCAGATACATGAACACAAATTGTATTGCGGTGATAGGTGCATGTTTCAGCTAGAGGTTCAGACCTCTTCCTGGCGGCTATACAAACAGGCCTGTTGACCGTGTGTGCGGTCAAGGGGGCGGGGGCGGGGAGTTGGTGAACTCCTCCCCATGTGGCGGTTAGCACTGGTAAGGAAAAATGCATGACCCATTTAATCTGGTATACACAGTTGGTTGGCCATAGGAAGGACAAGGTACAGCCAAGATTTGGGAATGGCCAACCAGCTTACAACTAAAACTGCTGCTATGCTTAACTAGCAGGCAAATCCTCCAATATTTACAGGAGGCATTTAAATATCAGGTGCTAAATAGTAGCAGCCTGACTAGGGTCCACAACGTGTTTCAGTAGAAACAGGTTGTGGACAGGGTCACACAGTTTGTTTCAGTGGTAGCAAATTGTGATGTGCATTTAAGTTGGGTTCATATTAGATTACTCCTTACCAGTGCTATTACGACCCGTTTGGTTCTTGGCAGTACCCAAGCAAAGTTAAAATAAAGTTAATAAAGTGGCCCATTTTTCATCCAAATGAAGTGTCCGTGTTGTCATTGGGGAGTGGGTCTGGCAATTGCTGGCCTTCATGAAAGGATTGAAGACCTGGCTGGCAGGGCAGGTGTGGGGCCCTAATGGGAACACGGCCCCTGCCTGCTGGCTTATGTAAACAACTAAGACTCTCTCTTCTTTTTAAAGTGGGTGGGATGGGTGGGTCTTTTAAAGTGGGTGGGATATGGGTTTTTTAAAGTGTTTTTATCTGTTTTTGAACTTGTTGTAATGCCGCCCTGAGTCAGGTTCTACCTGAGTGGGCGGCATATATAAATATGACTAATAAATAAATAAATAAATAATAAATAAGGAGTTACCAGATAACTGAGCAGAACCACATGACTCTCAACAACCTTGAAAAGAACCACGATGGCCTGTGTGGAAAGCTTTAAATAGGCTGTGTGCAGTGGTAGAAAGATCAAGGGCTAATCTGAGAAAGTGGTGTTTCCCTATACAGGTGGATGACAGCCTGTGTGAATGTGGAGAAGTACAAGCTATCTCCCATATGATACAATGCACGTGATGCCCTTCAATGTGCACTGAGGAGGACCTCATGTTGGCAAGAGGAAATGCTGTTGAAGTGGCCTGATATTTGACAGATGTCACCTAGCCCTTTTTAATTCTACTGAATTTTGTTTTTAGATGTGTTAATTTTAGCTTTCTTTGTTATTATATGCTGGTGGCGCATCTGACAGATGGTATTGTTGACGCAATAGGCACAAAGCTGGGCGGGTTGAGGAGGATGGTGGAGGATAGAGATGCCTGGCATGCGGTGGTCCATGGGGTCGCGAAGGGCTGGAAGCGACTGTGTGACTGAGCAACAACAACAATGCACATTTACCATTTATCTCTCTGCCTCTCTGTGTTTTTCTGTCATTTACTCACTTACTCATGCACACACATATGCATACAAGCAAATGCTTCTGTGTCCTCCTTCTACCATATAATGCTGCTGCCTGCTGCCAACACCCAAAGCTGGTAGTGGGAGAATTTGGGCTTTGCTGAATTGGCCTAGCTGCTAACTGCATGAGTACCAAACAAACCCAATGAACCATTTGAGGTATTCTAGAAACAAAATTGAAACTTCCAATATGTCAAATCTGTAAGTCTCTTTAATCCAATAGGTTTTCTTAGAAAATAATGTCTCTTGTTATCTTATGTTATAGGAAAGGCAACAAATAATCCAGGACCACCTGAAAGACTAAGCTCGATTCTGTTATGAGCTTCTATAAGAAGAGAGGAAGTTGGTTAGGAAGGTTTTGAAACCCAAGGGTTTGGTAACAATTGGAAGCTCAAATTTTCCCCCAAGTATAGTTTGGGTTTATTTATGTCTATACTGCAATCAATAGTAGCATACTCCTTTGCAGGCGCACCCCCCAATAAAGGACTCAGACACTGGTAAAAGTGGATAACGGCATTGGGCCACATTTATTGATTCATGCCCTAGTCCGAATTATAAATTTCTATTGGTATTTGACCAATTATAATTCTTAAGGCAAGCAGGCCGAAGTAACACTGGTAAGGTACCACCCAAAATTGCCAACGGCAATTGTTACAATGTATCTATTTGTATCAATTTGTTTGTTAACAACAAACAAATTGTTGACCGTAGTCAATATCTAACTAATGACCCCACCCTCTGACGCGTATCCGTAAAATCACGGGGTGATGCATGCTGTCTAGCTCTTGCCATCACCCCGTCGCCTGGTTCGTCGTTGACCGGACAACGTTTAACCAACTTATGCCTGTCTAGTGTTGTCCAGTCAATTGCGAACCTGCCGGATACCTGTGGGTCATAAATGTTTACCTTACCAGTGCTACCCGCCCATGTGACCAAAGTCAACAGCAGCAGAAAGAACCCCTATATCAAACCATAGCAACAGTGTGGGATGGGCAAAAAAGCCAGGACCCAAGAGCCAATTGTGAGTCCCAACCAAAAATTCCCACCCGGCCCCGAAGCGACCAAATATCACACTGTTAACTAGTGAGGGGGTGGAGGGGAAAAAACTTCTCGTCTCCGTTCGCTTCGCAAAATGGCAGCTCAGCTGCCTCGTGGCCGCCCCTTTTATAAGGGTGCTGGCCATGCCCCCTAACTACCCGGATGCTTTCGTCCGGTGGGGGCCCCCCCGCAAAGAGCGCGGCGGCCATTTTGGCGCCGCGCTTGCATTGCAGGCGCACCCCCCAATAAAGGACTCAGACACTGGTAAAAGTGGATAACGGCATTGGGCCACATTTATTGATTCATGCCCTAGTCCGAATTATAAATTTCTATTGGTATTTGACCAATTATAATTCTTAAGGAAAGCAGGCCGAAGTAACACTGGTAAGGTACCACCCAAAATTGCCAACGGCAATTGTTACAATGTATCTATTTGTATCAATTTGTTTGTTGACAACAAACAAATTGTTGACCGTAGTCAATATCTAACTAATGACCCCACCCTCTGATGCGTATCCGTAAAATCACGGGGTGATGCATGCTGTCTAGCTCTTGCCATCACCCCGTCGCCTGGTTCGTCGTTGACCGGACAACGTTTAACCAACTTATGCCTGTCTAGTGTTGTCCAGTCAATTGCGAACCTGCCGGATACCTGTGGGTCATAAATGTTTACCTTACCAGTGCTACCCACCACACGGAGAGGCTTCAATAAAGGCTCGACGCCCCCCCCCCCCGACCATCAGCTCAGTCAACAGGCCTGCTCGCCAATCACCTAACAGGAGGTCCATACCTCCCTGCGACAGATGGACCCCATCCCCAGAATAAAGCTCATAATTTTGCAAACTGATGGTGGGGTGCCGAATGACGCGCCCCCAGCCCTTGTCGATAAGGAACCGGGCAACAGCCCTGTTCACCATGCGCCGAGCACGGTCAAGGGCCTGGAGGTCGAACCCTCCCCTGTAAGTGTGCCGCGGTACCATGTCTGACCAAACGAGGGTCGTGGCAGGCCACACATAATGTAAGTAGGCGAGGTCACCGCAAATCGCGTGCTTCAGCAAAAGGCCAGTGACCTGTCCTAAATCATTACCCCCAAGGTGTATGATCAGAATATCAGGCGGGTCGGCATTCCTGCCTGAGAAAAGGAACGGCAACAGTTCCCGCCATAACATACCGGGCTTACCATACCATGTGAGACTTGCGTATGCACCCAGTCCCAGTCGGGGTCCCCACTCTGTCGCCGCAGCGTAACGCGCTGCCCTGTGCACGTAGCTATGGCCCACCAGCCATACTGCCACCGGTGTGAAACGACACCCAGGGTCTGTCAAGGAAAAAGGTGAGAAAAGGTGCGGTGACTAAACTGGTACTCACGGCGGAAGAGGGCGGACATAAAACTGAAAACATTGTGATCCCCACCTCCCCATACGGCGTATTTCAGCCCCGGAGTACCCAAAGGCAGCCGCAGTAGAAGCCGCCCCTATCCTGAAGGAATGGGTGCCGTAACGGGCCCCAGGGAGGCCAACACTGGCCAATGCCTTACCGGTCACCTTCCAAAATTGAAACTTAGTAAGGGGAGACCCATCTTGGTGGCAGAAAAACGGGCCATGGTGCGTGCCACGCATTGCAAGGAATTCCTGTAGGGCACCAACCAGACATATGTCTGCCAAGGAACATCGTAGCAGTCTTACTCCACTGCCTACGCCGTGCTGATCCGTTTTAGAGGAGCGAATCATCAACTGAGCCCAATCATTGCAGACATAGACATCGTCGAGTCCCAGTGCCCTACGACTTGCATCCACCTTAGACAGCATCACAAGCTCGCTGATGCGGAGTGCTCCAAAAAAGGCCACCGTGGTAGCCGCATGAAACAGGGCTGCCTCATACCTGTCAAAACAGAGGTCATGCCAGCCCCATGCCAGCTGGGTGAGTACCCCTGGGGAAATCGGGTGGCGGTCGTCCGGGCTACGCCCGCGCCCCCGCGCCCACCCTTCCAAAACATGTCTCACACGGAAATCAGTAGTACTGTCCGCATAACCGCCCACTTTGGCCATAAATGCCAGCGCTGACAGCCTGGATGCTATGGTGCGAGGTGCAAGGCCCTGTGCATGCAGGTAAACCATGAATCGGAGGACGTGGGCAACTGGGATAGGCCAAGTCTCGGGTAGCCGAAATTGGGCACAGAAGGCCTGGAAGGAAATGAATGCGTGGTGATACGCCTTACGAGTGTGCGGCGCCAGCGACATGCCGATCGCCCGGTTCACCTCTCCTTGCCAAGCGTCCATATCTCGTCCGGGAGTGGCGAGGGAAATTCCTCCGCATCCGGGGCCAAGGCGCGGAACCGGGAGATCTGCAGGCGGGACAAAGCGTCAGCAATATCATTATTGATACCTGGGACATGCCTGGCCCTGAATAGCACATTGAGGCGCAGGCTGCACAAAACGAACTGGCGCACCAGGTCCATGACCCTGGGAGATTTAGACGTCTGTGAGTTGACAATGTGGACAACAGCCGCATTGTCACACCAGAAATGTACCACCGAATTGGCCCACTCCTCACCCCATAGCATCAAAGCCCCCAGAATGGGAAAAAATTTCAGATACGTGAGATCGCGCAGGCGACCTGTGCCCGACCAGGCTGGCGGCCACCCACCGTAGGCCCACTTCCCATTGAAGTACATCCCATAACCCAGGGACCCAGATGCATCAGACTGTATCTGGAAACGTGGAGAAGCCAGAAGGTCGGACCTCCAAAATGATACCCCATTGAACTCTCTCAGGAACTGGAGCCAGATAAGCATATCTGCCCTAATGCCCCCGGTGAGTCTTACCCTATGGTGGGGTCTGGACAAGCCTGTCATGGCGTCGCATAAGCGCCGAGCAAATGCCCTGCCAGGTGCGACCACCCTGCAAGCGAAATTGAGGTGACCATGCAGCACCTGCAGCTCACGAAGGGACGCCTTGCATTTAGCAAGCAAGTCCGATATGAGGGCCACGATCCGTGACACCTTATCCCCCGGCAACCTAGATGCTTGCGCTACCATGTCAATCTCCACCCCCAAGAATGTGAGCTTAGTAGATGGGCCCTCGGTCTTTTCGGGCGCTAAAGGGGCACCAAGTTCCTCCATTAGTGTCTGAAATGTGTGGAGGAGACGTGTGCACGTGTCCCAGCCCCGTTCACCCCCGAATAAGAAATCATCCAGGTAATGGGCTACAGACCGAGAGCCTGACCTGCGAACAAAAGCCCACTGCAGGAAGGTACTGAAACGCTCGAAGGCCGAGCATGAGATGGAACAACCAAAAGGCATGGCTTTATCGAAATAATATGCACCCCGGAACTTGAAACCCAGCAACTCAAAGTCGCCCGGGTGCACCGGCAGGAGACGGAAGGCGGACTTAATGTTGCACTTAGCTAACAGCGCACCCGGGCCACATGAGCGCACCATGCGCAGCGCCTGGTCAAAAGACGTATACCTGACCGAGCAAAGGTCATCAGGGATAGCATCATTGACCGATCGGCCGGCTGGGTAGGACAAGTGATGTATTAGGCGAAACTCGCCCGGTGACTTCTTGGGCACTAAGCCCAAGGGGGAAACTTTAAGATTGGGGAACGGGGGTGCAGGGAAAGGGCCGGCGAACCTGCCCGCATCAACCTCCTTAGTAATGCTCACGGCAGCCACCTCCTCCCTTCCCCTGAGTGACAAAAGGTTGGGTGCATCTTGGGGAGACCTGTCCTCCGTGAAAGGAATGCGAAAACCCATTTGAAAACCTTGAAGCAGGTAAGCTGCGTCTGCCCTCCTCGGGTACAATGTGAGCCAACGCTCCAACATGTCCACATTAATTGGGGAGGGGGCCTTTTGCTGGACCAGCTCCCTCTGCGGCAGTCTTGCCGGCCCCTTGTCCACCCCTACCTCGGCCCCGCATTCCCCCCGGCCTGGGACAGGCGGAGGTGGCATGGGGGCCAGCGCAAGAGGGACACTCGTGCTTGTACCGGCAATTCTTCCTACTGCAGGAACCATTGGACGAGAAGGTCCAGCACAGCAGGCAGGCTGGAACCCCCTGCCCCGCCACCTGGCGGGGTGCCTGTGCTGGAGCCGCTCGCTGGACTGCATGTCCACAATGGTATCTCTCCCCAGGCGCGGGGCGCGTGGGGGTCATGTACAGAAGCCACAGCTTCTGGCAGGGCTCGTCCCACCTCATCTCTGGGTGCAGGAGCACTCGCATACGGAATTCTTCATCGTAAGCCAACCACGACGGGCCCGGGAAGTCAACCATCGCCCGGTAGATGTTGTCCAAATACTGGACCATCGGGATGGCCAGATCCGGCCGGGCCCTGAGGTAAACCGCCATGTATATGAGGTACGCTGGCAACCAGTTGGCCCACGTGTGTGGCGGCTTACGACGACATGCCTGTTCCTTATCCTTCTCGTCCTGCCCCTCCCTCTCCTCCTTGGTGGGCTCTCTGTTCAAAAGGGAGAAGATGTCCACATACTCCCCCTGCCAGATCTTCTCTTTGGTAGACTGGGCCAGATGATCCCCAAGGGGCAAAGAATACCCTGCTGTCGGCAATGCCGACACCGGCACGGTGGGAACGGTGGGCATAGTAAAAGGAGCCTGAACCAACCCCGTAACCCCTAGGAAGTTCCCAACAGAAGAGGAGGCCCCACCACAAGTAGGGCCCTGGGTCAGAGGTGCAGTCGCCGGGTGGGCCGGCGGCGTCTGAACTGCCACGCCACCCGTGCGAGGCCACGGCCACTGGAATGCTCCCTCCAATATAGTTAATGGTGTGGGTGCACTAGATTGAACCATATACTCACGCGCTGCACCCCCATGGGCCGCCCCCACCGGGGGTTCCGGCCCACTGTGGGCGTCAGAGCTCATGATCGGAACTGAGCTCATCGATGGGGCCTGGTCAGCACCCGGCTGCGGCGCCTGTTGTATGGGGAGCTGCAAGGCAGTGGCCGACGCCGGCCCACGCGCCTCGGGCAGCTCGACCCGTCCTGCCGCCTGCCGCTGCCCGGCAGACGATGCGTCGACCTGGGATCCAAAAGGCGCCCCTGAGGGGTTGACCATCCCGAGCGATGCCTCAAGGGCCGCTACGCGGGCCAGAAGGGCATCCACATTCACATAGCCCTCAACGCTAAGGGGGGGACAAAGGGCCAGCCGGCCCACTGGTGGCAGGCGCCGGTCCAGGTCTCTGGGCCGCGGGGCCCGAATACGGCCACGAGCCCAGTCCCGGCCCCTGGGGGGCCGGAGGCATGCCCTGCCAGGGAAGAGGACTCAACCACCCCCCATGGCTGAAGCCCACCGCAGGAAGCTGCGGACCAAGGGGAGAAGGCCCCGTAACATGAACCAGGCCAGGGGCAGCGGCCATTGATTGCGGGCCGGGGGCCGTGGCCCCTGCCGGGCCAGTACGCGGCCGCCCCGGCTCGGGCCAAGGGGCAATCGGCCCCATCCCACCGGTCTCGGTGGGCTCTCCCGGCAAGGGAGGCTGCTGGGGAGGCGCAGTCGTGGTCCTCCGACCCCATCCCACCGGTCTCGGTGGGCTCTCCCGGCAAGGGAGGCTGCTGGGGAGGCGCAGTCGTGGTCCTCCGACCCGGCTGCTGCCTCCGAGCAGCGCGAACTGCGTTTGCCGTTGCCTTCTTCTTAGAGGGCATTGCTTCAATTTGCTGGGAAGCCGAAGAAGAAGGAAGAAAAACCGCTGCGCCAAAGAGGCTTCCCGGCGATAGGTAAGAGCGACGGAGCTAAGGGAAAAAACTTCTCGTCTCCGTTCGCTTCGCAAAATGGCAGCTCGGCTGCCTCGTGGCCGCCCCTTTTATAAGGGTGCTGGCCATGCCCCCTAACTACCCGGATGCCTTCGTCCGGTGGGGGGGGGCGCAAAGAGCGCGGCGGCCATTTTGGCGCCGCGCTTGCATTTTGTACTGTCAACACTGCCAGGAATTACTTCACAGGGATTATGTTACAGGTGAATGTATGTCTGATATAAATTACTGTTGTTTAAGAAGAAAGGTACAACTGATATTTAAGGGTGGACTACCAAGATTAGAAGGTCAGCAGTTTGAGACCCGAGTGCTGCATGATAGAGTGAGCTGTTAACTAACCTGACAACCCTGAGGACTAACAGCCTTGGGTGCCGAAATCCACAGGAAGGGGTGATGGTCCCCCAAATGGATTAAATCCCACTTGAATCCATCTTGATGGAGGACAGCGGCTTCATCAATACTGGCCTGAGGCTGAGGAGGTCTTTGTGTGCCAATAGGTCTCAGGACCAGAAAGTGACTCGCAGAACTGGATCAGTGGTATGGATGTCACGATGCAATGCGGAAGGAAGATGAAGGCCACTGTGTTTTATTTTCAGGATAGTCTTCATGGTATGGGTATACAGAAATAGCTTCCTCAAAGATTGTGTTATTTTTGAACCACTATCGGGCGTACCCTGGTATTGGTAACCTTGTGTTGCTGGCTAATCTTTCTCACACTAGGTCAGGCCAAGGAACTGCAGAATAGATTCAATAAAAGGTGGCTTCATTTTGACAGTTTCACATTTGGCCTAGACAGGGAAGAAGAAATTTACTGTATTACTGCTTACTTATATCTGCTTATTTACTTTGTTTGTACTGTTTATATGCTTTTAATTGTATAAATCACCCAGAGTAGCTTTGAAGTTAGGGTGGTCTAGAAATTGAACAAACAAACAGACAGACAGATGGACAGATTCATCAGATTAATCTTTCTTGGAAGGTGGTCCTAAAAATGTATTAACAAGATTTGGAGGAAATAGCAAGGTTTGGAGCTAATTACATACTGGAGTAAATCTATGGACTGTCAATCTCTGTAAGGTTTCCTATGTTATATAACTGATTTTACTATTATTTCATGAAATCTAATTTGTTATATTGAATTAATTTAAATTTCAAAACAGGGGGAAAGTATTAGTAATTCAGTTTTATCATTATTCATGATGTAAACCACAAGAGAATAATTTTTAAAATATTAATAATATCAATATCAATATTGAAAATATTAATAATAAATGGTGTTGTGAATGTCTTAAAAATGCCAGTGGGACAGATGCTTTTGGTGGATTTTCCTACCTATTACACCTGCCCCAAAACATGTAGCATGGAGGAACTTTGAAAAGTTACTCTCTGACCCACAAAAAAATTACAAAGGTAGTTGAAGAAAACCTGCCAGATATAGGTGATACCTAGCAATCAGAAGGCTTCCTGGTCAGTTGGTTCTGTTGTAGAATACTCAGTAGTCAATAAGCATTACAACAAGCATAAAAAAATTAACATAAAAACAACTTGTATGCATGAGACTACAAAACAGCTGGTTTTGGATAACTGTCCCACTGATCACTGACTGCTCACGTGAAAATTCCAGTAAGGACTGGAGAAGGTGGAAGTGAAGTAGTGCTGAATTGGCTCCAAATTATAAAGTAGGTAAATGTGTATACCAAACCCACTTCTTACGAACTATGAATCCATCCAGAAACTTGACAGAAATCTGTCAAAGGAAATACACACATATTTGGCTGAAAGATCTAATCAACAATTACATGATCCATTTTTTAGGAAAATTGACCCCTCCCCCATATAATCCAACCGTAATTTTCGCTTTGAACCCATCCTTTAAAATTGTGTAATCCAGAGCTTTTGTATCAAAACTCTAATTTTTAGAGCTTTTCATTATTGGTGCTTAATGCAGACTGCACAAGCAATTCAATAATCTCAAATCGGATCAAAATTCCCAGAGATCATTTTTAAACCTAAAAAAGCACCATGTTTCAAAACCACAACATCTCCAAATGGATTATGTAATCTTTGACCTGAAACACCCCCCTCCCCGCCCCGACGTAATTTTCCATAATTCAGATGGCAGACCCCCCCCTTCAAGGATCACATAATTGTTGAATGGCCCCAAAGGGTCCCCATCCTTATGTTAAATGACAAGATTTTTAGAACTTGTCCTTTGGTACATGACAGAAATAACTGGTTTAGACTTAAGGATCAAAAAGATGGGAGATTTTGATTTCTGTTCTGTTTCACCTCCAGTTTGTGTGTCTCAAATTTAGTTCAGTGATGACAAATACTTTCTGTTTGCATTCCGTGACAACCATTCTACCTGATTTTCAGAGCCCACATAGCACTATGTTTGTCACAGCTGTGTTCGACTTTGGATAAATTATGGTTAAAAATGAATTAAGCCAATTTTCAATAAATTCTGTTACATTCCATCACTAAGTAACATATCATAGCTGGCATGAGCAATAAGGGACCAGCATGCAAGCTGAAGTGTTATAGATGATTTATTGGTCTAATAAACAGACTCGAATTATCCACTTCCTTCCCTTTCTCCTAGCCCGAAGGACCAATACAGCTACTGTACAAACATTTTCTACTTCCCATTATGTAATGTAACAGAGAAGAAAAACAAGTATATGAGCCCCCGGAGATTTTTGATGGCTGACAAATTCCTTCTCCTACTACCCAGTCTGACTATGAAACAACAGCCTTTGAATCTGAGATGAAGGTAAAGTTGGTTGGTTTGGGCAGATTGCAGCAAGAACAGATTGTCATGTTCTCTGTCATGGAAACATGTTGCAGCCAGTCAGGCTCCTAGGAAGGCTTTACTTTTCTGAGTCACCCAAGGGACTCAATTGATTCTGCTACTTTTCTCACCTGGCATCCTTTTACTTTTGAAAGAAGTTCATCTCTCAGTCTTTTCTGTGTTAAGGGACAGAAGGATAGCCAGAAAAGTAACCTCACTTCAATGTTGTGAAGGACAAGCTCCAAAAATAACTTCCCTACAAAGCAGGATACTTTCCCCTCATATTCATTTGGTACACAGCTGTGGAGCTTCATCACGATGTGCTCTTCTGTAATTATAGGACTGGCAAATTTGAAGCACTTGTAACAGGAAGAAGGGAGACAGCTTTGCCAGTTCCACACCCGACATCAAACACATTTATTTATTTCATTTCTTTACTTACTTGGAAATAAATTCCATCTCTTTGAATGGAACTGTCATGCAAATATGAGAAGCCAGTTTCCTTTGGCACCACAAAATCACAAAAGTGTAAAACTAGAACACACACAAAATGTCATCAAATTCAACACTGCACTAAAGCAGGAAATCCATGGTTGAAGCACTTCTGAGAGACTGTCATACAAGCATGGTTTAAAAACCTCTAAGCAACTGATGTTGGTGGGACATAATTATTATTGCAGCCTGGAGAGTCTGGTATCTTGCTTATGGTAAACTATATATATATTTCTTTATGAGTATTTATGACATGACAGAATCACAGAAATGTGGAGGCATTTTTTTACCATCTAGTCTAAACACAATAGAATTAATCACTAAGAGATGGCTGTTCAGCCTTTGCTTGAAGACCTTTAGTAGCGTAAAATAGCATGGAACAAGTCTCATTTATTTCAGCTGGAACAAAGCTCAGTTAACTCAATCTAGACCCAACCTATGAGGTTTAAGGAAAATGTAGTAAGTGTATCTTCCAATGTTTGACAGCACACTTTCCTAGGACTTGATCACCAGAAGAACACCTGTTATGAAACAACCTCGAATAAAGTTTTTAGGTACCTTTGATTAAGCTCAGGCAATTTTATCTAAATTAGGTTTCCTTTACCCCTGAGTTGAGATTATAGTGTAGTGTAATTATAAATACATTTATTTAGAACAGGAGTGGCCAAACTATGGCCTATGGGCCAGACCCGGCTCGCAGAGCCAAATCATCTGGCCCTCACTGCTACAGGAAGCAGAAGTAAAATGTGCCCAAGCATGCATGTAACATTTCTGTAAATGTATCCGTGGCTGTCATAAAGACATTTACAACAGCTGTGGACACATTTTACAGTGGGAAGAACCACGTGATCGGGCTGCTCAACCACATGACCAGCCCATGATTTAGAATTAAGACAACTTTGTTCAAGAAGATATATCTTAGCACAATGCATACAAAAAATGTAGATTTCATATTCACAGATCTGTAACAGTATGTCCAGTAGTTACCAGGCCTCAATCTGCTAGCTGAAGTCTCAGAAAAATGCCATGTTTCTTTGGCTCTCCAATGAAAGAGACAAGGCTCAAGATCAGCACTGTTGGAGTATATCAAGAGTTCTCAACCCTTTTAAGCCAGGGGCCGGGTCATGCTCCCTAAGACAGCTTCAGGTGCTAGATGGCCATTTTGCTCTTTCTCCACCACATGGCACTTCCAGGTGTGGTGGAGATGGTGTTGGGGCCCCACACGAAATGGCAACGGGCCACATTTTGGCCCATGGGCCGCAGGTTGAGAATCACTGTTATATATAATGCTTTAATAGGTGGGTGTCCACCATCTCCCCAATCAAAGTTGGTACTAGATCTTAGTAGCTCACATGAAAGTATTTGCACATGTGTTATACTCATATTTATTTGGACTGTACTAGGCTGCTATGGCCTAATTAAATATTATATGTGCCAAATATATACAAATACCATAAGAATGTGACGGCCTCATACACATTTATACACAATCATACAATTTTGCAACAGTTATACAAAAGATCTACCTTTTATATCAGTGATGTCAAACCTTGGGACTCCAGATGTTCTTGAACTTCAATTCCCAGAAGCTCTGATTAGTAGAAGTGCTTGACTTGGGCTCCTTGGAATTGAAGTCCAAGAATATCTGGAGTGCAAAGGTTTGGCATCATTGTCTTATAGCATCACAATGGTATGTGTTCTGGGCTCAGGTTTGAGCCCTAAAATCTCAAAGAATAGAAAGCTGCTGATCCTGGCTATTCTAAGGTTTATGAGGTAGATTTGCTATGCAAGCAAAGTTTGTCTTTCTTCTTAACCCAAAATGTTGCTGTTGCTTAATGATCTATATAGCTTTATAACTAAACTAGCATAGTTTGCCCGGCGTTGCCGGGCTTTATAAACTGTGATGAGCTTTTTTGGGGTTTTTTGTGGATTAAAAAAAGAACAAATGATGATATAATTGTTTCAAATTGTTTTATTTAACCAAATAATGTTTTAGTATGTGACTTTTTTTTGTTAATAGTTGTACCGTAGGTAATATTTTTTAAAATGTGAAAGTACATGCTTTTTACATTCAATGTTTTTAAACTGTGTTTAGATGTTTTGGGTTTTTATTTGAGTTAAAACTCAACACAGGATGTTATAAATCTTTTAATTTTATTTATTTAACATATGTTTGTTATTTGTGTAAACTTTTGATTTATTGTTGTGTTTTCAACTTGTTTTCACTCTTGTGACCTCTAGGTGGGGCTGTTATGTTTTTGAGTTGTTTTTACTATTCCGTCCTGCAGGTGGGGCTGTTAGTGGTTTTGTTTTCATTTCACGTGTTTTTTCTCTTCTGGCCTTTGGGTGGGGCTTCTTCCGGTAAGTAGTCTTTGTTTCTTCATTTCTGTTCTGGTCATCGTGGAGGGAGGATGTGCTGGTGAGTTCTCTGGTTTTCTTTCTTCTGGGGTTTTTCTTTGTTTTGTTTTTGTGGTGGTGGGCTGGGAGGTGTTTCTGTTTGTTCTTTTTTGTTTTGGTTGAGTTTTAGGTTTGTTTAATTGGTTTGGTCATTTCTGGTTTTGTTTAATTTTTCTTATTTCGTTGTTGCTTATTTGTGTAATTTGTAGTAGTTGTGTTGTTAGAGTTAGGTATTTTCGTGTTGTAGTTAGGTGTTTTGTATGTGCTTTTGTGGTATTGTGGATGTTTCTGTTTGTGTATTTTGTGGTTTACTTTTTTGTTTATTAATGTTTTTTAAATTATTGATTAATTTTTGTTTTATCATTTTAAATTAATTTTGTGTTTGTTTTTGGTCTTTACTTTAGTGTGAAGAATGGGCTGCCTGTCGGTTCCTCTTTTCCCCATGGCTGCTTTGAATTTTGGAAAGGAGGAGGAGGCAGTCAGCTGGCTCTTCTCCCGGGAAGGTTCATTAGGTAGGTCGGGGGAGAAGGAGGAGGCAGAGAAGAGCTATCTGCCTCACAATGGTTCTCTTCTCTCTGTCTCCTTTTTCTCCTGGCTTACCTAACCGGAGATCGGCAGGCAGTGATCCGTAAGGAGTGGTGCTCTTCCTTGTGGATTGCTGGCTGCTGCTTTTGTATCACCTCCATCAGAAGTACAAAGGCAGCAGCCAGTCATTCGCCAGGGAGGGTGCTTCCCCTGATGAACTGCTGCCTGTTTTGAGGTTTTTTTTTAACCCTGGCTCAACTTTCCTTGAGGCCGGTGGTGGTCTTGCTGTGTCTTTAGCGGGGTAGCGTGGAGGAGAGGGAGTCCCTCTTCTCCCCGTTGCTCCAGGAAAGGAGGCCAGTGGGTGTCTCGTGGTGGAGTTTTGAGGCTTGTTTGTTTTGCCAGGCTGTGAAGCGCTGCATCCGGCTGCTGGGGACTTGCACTCCTGTTGCATTTTGTAATTTTATTTTTCGCGTGTCGGCTTTCTCAGTGTTGTGCACGCTCACAGCGCGCAGGACGCTGGGTCTTGTTTTGCATTTGTGGTTTCCGTTCGTGCAGCGGTTTTTTCTGCGGCTTGATTTTAATTGGCCGCGCCACATTTCCCAACGTTCTTTTTGCTTGCTCCTCTCAGCCTGATTGGCTGCCTTTCTCAACCCTGCAGTAACCTCTGGACTGGGCTTGGGCGAGTGCAGGAGGCTCGGTATGGGATAGGATAGGATGGACGGTTGCAGAAATGTATAGCACGTTCCAATGGTTAACTCTTGGATTTATAGGTATAAATATTTGACTTCAACAATGATTTTTGGGCAAGAGCCATTGTGTCTCCTCCCACATCTCAGAACTGAGTCATATGACACTATGTGCTTGGAAGAGCTAGTATACTATGTGTCTGAATTTTTTACTTTCTGAAATTCACTTGAATCTGTATTTTTTAGAATGTTTCTGCTTTGATTGCATGATTTTGTAGAATCACCATTGAAACCTCTGGAAGCCCCAAATAAAATGAAATAGGAATGGGAAGCCAACATATTTGTATTACTAAAATTATAAATAAAAGAATAATTGCATGTTTGGGGACATATGCTACTCATGAGTTCAAGCAAAAAAAGCTCTAAGCCACTTAAATTGCTATGAATTGTAGGATGAGCCACATCAGTGCAACCTTTGATTTTACCAGTTAGGTCTTTTCTGTTATGTCCTTGGTTGCTTTGTTTAGTCATAGCTTCTGGGAAGGTCAGCTAATGCCGCTCAGGAAACATAGAGGTGGGTTGTTTAGAGGAGTAAAGTCCAAAGTTGACAGTCTGTTACAAAGTGTGTCCATAACGCTCAATCAGTGAACACAAGCTCAGTGAAGACCTAATATGTTAGCTATAGTTTTTGCAGATGTTCAGGGTAACATACTCTCCCTTAATTCAAAGGGGCCGGCTTCCCCAGACCAAGGACTTTGTTCATTGCATACTTTGTAGAAGGGGCATTCCATACAATCATGTGGCTGCCGCCTTTCCTAAAGTGGGCTAGTGGATAAGTAGTATCTCCCCCACACCTCAGCTAGACTTTGGAAAAAATGATTTTACTGCTTCATTAGCAGCAGAGTAGGTACCCTTAGGCTTTCCAGAGCCTCCTCAACCATTCAGTACCATGCTCTGAAGATGTGATCCTTGTGGGTAAAGTGACCTAGGAAAACACTTTCACTACAATAGATAATGCAACAAACATTGTTTAAACTAACTCTAAACAGAATATGCAAATGTCACGGCAGGAATAGGCACAGGCTCTGTTTTGGCCAGTCATACCCACAGTGCTGCATTCTTCTTCCACCAGGATGCACAACAAAGAGTAATGCAGATGCACTGGAGACCCCAGCTACCACTGGGAACTACCATTGGGAAGCAATCAGGATTAACTAGACAATATGATGCCCAAGGGAAAGGTTCAGAAGCAGTACCTCCATCGTGGACCAATAGACAATAGTAGTGGAAGAGACATGGGCCTGGCAGAGCATACACACACAATACATGTCAAGTGTACAGTACCCTATCTGGTAGTGCAACTGCAATACTATGATATTAAGTAAGTAATATGTTGCTTTCTTTCATGACCTTACAATCCACTGACTGGGGTGACTGCCTCACCATCTGTAATATGCGGACATGTTTTGTGACCATCTAAAGGTGTCATCTTGCTTCATGACAAGTAGCCATGATGGTGGTGAAAACATGCTGCTTCTTTTATTTCACTGAGAGCTCAGCATATCATCCACTGGAAGCATTTTGTGCCTTTCAGGGCCTTTGTCACCTTGGCTGTCACATGGATGTTCAAAAATATTTGACAGTCCACTGCAATATATTTACTAGGTGATCCAAAGATAAATTTGATCGCATTTTCAGCAATCCAGATTCTAGTATGATACCTTTATAGCAAGGGAACATTTAGAAGTAGGGTCTAGTTTCGTGATGGTGAGCCCTGGCACTCCAGATGTGCTTGGACTTCAACTACCAGAAGCCCAAGTCAGCATTCCTGTTCTGAAGATCAAGAACAGCTGGAGTGCCAAGGTTCGCCATCACTGGCTGTTAGACAAATTCACTTGCATGCTGTTTAATATTTGCAGAAAATATCTGGGACATGTTATATGGAGATAGGGATTATGCTGTCATCCAAATACAGATGACACAGATAATTTTCTTTCTTTCCTGTTGTACTGTAAGGAAGCTGGCAACATTCTAACTCAATGCCTCTGGATATGGGCCTGAATTTTCTAAGATCTAAGAAACAACATCTTCATACAAACAAGACAGAGATGGCCTCAGTAGATAATTAGTTTTTGGTCTGTAGTTCTCAGAATCCTCCACTGGTACTTCTAGGAGTTGTAAATCCCAAAGCAATTTCCCCCCAAGTTTTGCTTGGGAATAGAGGTTTTGAATGGGTTCACATTGCCCTTCTCCAAACAAAACCCCAGGCATATAAACATGTCACATTGACAATGTAGCTTGGTTTTGAAGTGCCTAGATAGGGTTTGGAGTCCCTTCCATAGTATTATGTTGGTTTGTAGTTTCCCCTTTAAGAGTTCCTCTGTGCTATGTCCCAAGTGTGTCAGATCACAGAGTGACTCAGCAGTTCTCAACTATTTTAGGAGTGCTATCAGTTGAGCATTTTAGAGGGGCTAATGGGGTGTCTGTGGGAGTGTGCTGTTGGAGCAGCAAGAGGAAAGGATTCATATGCTCCATGTTTTGCTGGCTTACTGCTTTGGCTAGCTTATTGACTCAACTGAACTGCTTGACTAGAACTGCTGATTGGGCTCACCATTATCTCTGGCTGTTCCTGAGAAGAGGACTGGTGGCTTTTGCTCATGCCACCAAGATACAGCTAACTACTGCCCGGAGGTAACCTCTGCAAAAGACTATTTGTTTTAAATGCTTGTTTGGACAATCCTTATCTGTTTTGGACTGCTGCCAATATTGCTGAGAGCTGTTATCTCAAGTCTGTGTTTTTCTCTTGTTTTGCCAAGCTGAAGTAAAGTGTCTTTCTTTTGCCTTTTACTGCCTGCTTGTCTGTGTCAGATTCATCCCAGCTGATGCTGCATGCCCACAGCTTTGCCACTTTGCTCTGCTATACACAGACAAGCCACATTGGTGTACCCCCCAGTGTACCCTAATACCCCAACAATGCATACAGGTTTTCTACCTTGAGCTATCTTTCCCCCCCAGGTTATTTGGCCTGTTCTGAAAGGGTTGGTGGATGTTGGCTTTTACTGTAAATAATGGCTAGAATTCTATGCAGTGATGCACTGCAGCAGGTTCTGTCAGGTTCTGCAGAACCAGTAGCAGAAATTTCCCCAGGCCATGCCCACTTGGTTGGCCACACCCACCTCATAGTCCATAATGCAGGCTGTTTGGCCCCGTCCACAGATTTGGCCAGCCCACAGAGTAGGTAGTAAATTTTTTTGCAGTGCATCACTGATTCTATGGTGTTCATGTAACTTGCTCCAGCTAATTATAGCTAATTGACAAAGTGCCAGAGTACATCTCAAATGAAAGAGTGGCGCCAAAATTGCCACCGCGCTCTTTGCAGCCCCCCCGGACTCAGACATCTGGGTGAGTTAGGGGGCTTGGCCACTCCTCTATAAAAGGAGTGGCCATGAGGCAGCCGAGCTGCCATTTTAGAACGCGATGGAGCAGAGAAGTTTTCTCCGTCGCGTTTTTACTCTGAGCTTTGTCCTTCGTACCTTAGCTTCAAACGGAGTTCCTTTGCTCTTCGCTACTGCGGTACTCAGGGCACAGAATCGGATCCCTGGCCAGGGATCAATTGGGAGGCAGTTTCTTCCGGGAGACATGGCTCCCAAGTGCAAGGCTCCGGTGGTCAAGCCGCGGCCGAGGGGAAGGGCTTTCCCTACCCCTTCTTCAACTGGGGGGCAGCCATCGGGTCGGAGGACTTGGGCTACACCCCTGCAGCAGGGCAGTGGGATGGCTTTGCCCACTGCTGCCAGTGGGGCCGACCAGGCTTCTGCCTGTCAGCCTGGCACAAGCCTTCAGGCTGGGCTGGCACATGCTGGCCCCTCGGGGATCCCGGCCCCTGGAGGGCCTTTTCACACCTCAGGACAGGGTGGCCCATGCGGGTCTGGTGTGGGTTTCCACCCCACCATTCCTCCGGCCCCCCATGGGCCGGAGTTTTGGGCATGGCCCTATTAGGGCCCTGGATCCCCATTCGGGGTTCCATTTCAGCAATTACCTAGTGGGCCGTCTGGCCCACCCGGCCCACCTTATATTGGGGGCTCGGAGGCCGTTGATGCACTTATCGCATGCATTTCAGTGCTAGAGGCATCAATGGGCATTGCCCAACTGCCTTCTGATGGGGGTTTAGCCGCCGTTTCAATTATGGCCCCTTCGTCGATCCCGGCCAACACGTCTGCCGTGACTCTCCAGCGGGCCGTCAACAGGGTTGAGATGCTCGAGGCCATCAGGCCAGCCCCGGCGGGTGCCTCGCAGCTCCCCGCACATCCTGATTTGCCGGTGGGAAGCAGTCAGGTGTGCCCCCAGAGCTCGATGCCTGTTGCGAGCTCCAACGCCCGCCATGGGCCGGAACCCCCAGTGGGGGCGGCTCATGGGGGTGTGACTAGTGAGTATCCGGTTCAATTTAGTGCACCACCGACACTGTCCAGTCACACTGGGGGGGTGCAGTGGCCATGGCCACAGCAAGTTACTGTGGGTGGGCAGTTGCTTCCACACTGCCCCATTAACTCCTGGTTGCTGAATGGCCCCTCGATTAGGGCAGGGGTGTCTGCCCCTGGGAGTATGCCAAGTGTTGCAGGGGGTATTCAGGGCCTGCTGCGCATACCCTCCATCCAAAATGTGCTGACGGCGGCTCTGCCGACGGCTGGTTATTCCTTGCCCCTGGGTGATCATCTATCACAGGCCATGAGGGACAAGATTTGGCGAGGGGAGTATGTTGATATTTTCTCCCTCTTGAATCGTGATCCCACCAAGGAGGAGAGGGAGGGACAGGATGACAAGGACAAGTAACCCGTCGTCGTAAGCCACCGCGTACCTGGGCCAATTGGTTGCCGGCATACCTTATATATATGGCGGTATACCTGAGGGCCCGGCCTGATTTGGCCATTCCGATGGTGCAATACCTCGACAACATTTATAGGGCGATGGTTAATTTTCCTGGCCCATTGTGGTTGGCTTACGATGAGGAATTCAGGATGAGAGTGGCCCTACATCTTGAGATGAGGTGGGATGAGCCCTGCCAGCAATTGTGGCTCTTGTATATGACTCCCACGCATCCAGCGCCTGGTGATAGGTATGATAGGTACCATTGCGGCCATGCCGTGCAGCGGGCGGCTGCGATGCAGGTTCCCCGCCAGCCGGCGGGGCAGGGGGTTCCAGCCCGCCTGCTGTGTTGGAGCTTCTCAGCTAGCTGCGTGTGCAACAAGCGTCAGTGTCGTTTCCGACACGAGTGTCCCTCTTGCTCTGGCCCTCATGCCGCCTCCGCATGCCCGCGGGCTGGTGGGTCACGAGGCAGAGGTAGGGGTGGGCAGGGGGCGGTCAGAGCTCCCTCTGAGGGGGCTAGCCATGCAAAGGGCCCCCTCACCAATTAATATCCCTATGCTGGAACGATGGCTTTCCGCTTATCCTAGACGGGATGATGCGAGGTACCTGTTAGAAGGTTTCCAGTTTGGCTTTCGTATTCCATTTAGGGGTGTTCGGGGACCGCAGGATGCCCCGAACTTACTTTCTCTGAAGGGTACTGAGGAGGTCGCTGCACAAAGCATAGCTAAGGAGGTGAAGGCTATGAGAGTTGCTGGGCCCTTTACTGAACCACCATTCCCTAACTTGAAGGTCTCTCCTCTGGGGCTAGTACCGAAAAAGAACCCAGGTGAATTTCGTTTAATTCACCATCTCTCTTACCCTGCGGGTTCCTCGGTCAATGATGCTATTCCTGATGACCTTTGCTCAGTCAGGTACACGTCGTTTGATCAGGCCCTACAGATGGTACGCTCCTGTGGTCCCGGGGCCCTCCTGGCAAAGTGTGATATCAAATCGGCATTCCAATTACTGCCAGTGCACCCCGAGGACTTTGAGCTGTTGGGTTTTCGTTTCCGATGAAAGTTCTACGTAGGCCATGCCTTTTGGCTGTTCTATTTCATGTTCGGCATTCGAACGATTTAGCACTTTCCTTCAATGGGCCTTTGTTCATAGGTCAGGGTCCCGGTCTGTAGCCCATTACCTTGATGACTTTTTGTTCGGGGGTGAACGGGGCTCGGACACGTGTACGCGTCTCCTTACTACATTTCAGGTGCTTATGTGGGAACTGGGTGTCCCCTTAGCGCCTGAAAAGACCGAGGGCCCAGCCACCAAGCTCACCTTTTTAGGCATCGAAATTGACACTGTCGCACAGGCATCCAGGTTACCCATGGACAAGGTGACTCGGATCTCCACGGCGATTCTGGCACTGGTTGCCAAGCTTAAAGTGTCCCTTCATGAGCTACAGGTCCTTCACGGCCACCTCAACTTTGCCTGCAGGGTGGTGACACCGGGCAGAGCTTTTGCCAGGTGTCTATGTGATGCCATGGCTGGCCTATTAAAACACCACCACAGGGTCTGGCTGACCAGGGGCATACGGGCAGACCTTTCAGTTTGGCTCACATTCCTCCAGGATTTTAACGGGGTCTCTTTTTGGAGATCAGACCTTATGGTCTGCCCTAAATTTCAAGTACAGTCGGATGCCTCCGGCTCTCTGGGTTATGGGATTTATTTTGAGGGGCGGTGGGCATATGGCCGATGGCCTCACGCATGGCAGGGCATGGATCGCCTCCGCGATCTTACTTTCCTGGAATTTTTCCCATTTTGGGAGCACTAATACTATGGGGCGACAAGTGGGCCAACTCAGTGGTCCATTTTTGGTGTGACAATGCTGCAGTGGTGCACATTGTTAACGCCCAGACGTCCAAATCCCCTAGGGTCATGGCATTGGTTCGTAAATTTGTTTTGAGAAGCCTACACCTCAATGTGCTGTTCAGGGCCAGACATGTATCAGGTATTAATAATGATATTGCTGATGCTTTATGCCGCCTGCAGATCTCCTGGTTCCGTGCCTTGGCTCCAGAAGCAGAGGAATTCCCCTCCCCACTCCCGGCTGAGATTTGGACATTTGGCGAGGAGAACCGGGCGATCGGCATGTCATTGGCACCACGCACGCGTAAGGCGCATCAGCATGCTTTCATACAATTTAGAACCTTTTGTGGGCAACTACGGTTGCCTGAAGTGTGGCCAATACCAGTAGACCAGGTTTTACAATACATGGTTTATCTTCACGGTCAGGGGTTGGCCCCCCGTACTAGAGCCTCTAGGCTTTCGGCACTGGCATTTATGGCCAAGGTGCGGGGCTTTGCTGACTGTGTGAATGACTTCCGCATACGCCATGTTTTGGAAGGGTGGACACGTGAACGTGGCTGCCGCCCGGACACACGTCACCCGATTTCACCAGAGGTTCTTACCCACCTTGCATGAGGCTGGCATAACTTATGTTATGATAGGTATGAGGTGGCTCTTTTTCACGCAGCTACCACTGTAGCCTTCTTTGGAGCGCTCCACATCAGTGAGTTGGTACCATTGTCAAGGGAGGATGCGTCTCGTAGGGCACTGGAACTCGACGATGTCTATGTTACACATGAGTGGGCTCAGTTGAGGATACGGTCCTCAAAGGTTGACCAGCACGGCGTAGGCAGTGGAGTTAGACTGCTACGATGTTCCATTTGAGACATCTGTCTGGTTGGTGCCCTACATGAGTTTTTGGCAGTGCGTGGTACGCACCCTGGCCCATTTTTCTGCCACCAGGATGGGTCTCCCCTCACTAAATTCCAGTTTTGGAAGGTGACCGGTATGGCACTTTACAGTGTGGGCCTCCCTGGGGCTCGTTACGGCACCCATTACATAAGAACATAAGAACATAAGAACAGCCTTGCTGGAACAGGCCACAGCCCATCCAGTCCAGCATTCTGTCTCACACAGTGGCTCACCATTTCCTTCAGGGTATTCCCAAGCAGATGCCTTCACCTGCTTAGGATTCCCTGGAAATGGCATTGAGAGATATCCTGCCTATCTCTCCAACCCGGAGGTTGTCCTTAGGTAGCCATAATTATAGCCATTGATAGCCTTGTCCTCCATGAACTTGTCTAATCCTTTCTTAAAGCTGTCAAGACTGACAGCTGTCACCACTTCTTCTGGCAGGGAGTTCCATAGACCAGTAATCCTCTGGGTGAAAAAGTACTTTCTCTTATTTGTTTGAGAACTAGTACCCAAAAGTTTCATGGAGTGTCCCCTAGTTCTAGTGTTGTGCGATAGGGAAAACAGTTTTTCCTTATCTACTTTGTCCACACCGTGCATGATTTTATAAACTTCAATCAGGTCACCTCTTAGACGCCGTCGTTCAAGAGTGAAAAGGCCCAACCGTTGCAGCCTCAGATGGTAAGGAAGGTGTTCCAGTCCCCTAATCATTCTGGTTGCCCTCCTCTGTACTTTCTCCAACTCCATAATATCCTTCTGGAGATATGGCGACCAGAACTGTACACAATATTCCAGATGGGGCCTCACCATAGATTTATAAAGAGGCAAAATGACACTTGCTGACTTATTTTCTATACCCTTCCTAATGATCCCTAACATTGAGTTTGCTTTTTTCACTGCTGAGGCACACTGGGTTGACACCTTCATTGAGCTGTCCACCAGGACACCAAGGTCCCTTTCCTGGTTTGTCGCAGAGAGTTCAGACCCCATCAGTTTATAAATGTAATTGGGGTTTTTTGCCCCAACATGCATCACTCTGCACTTACTGATGTTGAAGCTCATTTGCCACTGTTTTGCCCACTCCCCCAGTGTCAAGAGATCCCTCTGGAGCTCTTCACAATCTCTCACAGTTTTCACTACCCTGTATAATTTAGTGTCGTCAGCAAATTTGGCTACCTTGCTTTTTACTCCTACCTCTAGATCATTTATGAAGAGGTTGAAAAGCAGGGGTCCCAGTACTGAACCTTGGGGGACCCCACTCTTTACTTCCCTCCACTTGGAGAAGTGTCCATTTAGTGCTACCCTCTGTTTCCTGTCCCTTAGCCAGTTGCTGATCCAGGACAAGACCTGTCCCTTTATTCCATGACTGGTAAGTTTATTCAAGAGCCTTTGGTGTGGGACCTTGTCAAAAGCCTTCTGAAAGTCCAGATAAACAATGTCAACTGGATCCCCCTTATCCACATGCTTGTTGACACTCTCAAAAAATTCCAACAGATTAGTGAGGCATGATTTGCCCTTGCAAAAGCCATGTTGGCTCTCCTTTAGCAGCGCCTTCTCTTCTATGTGCCTATTAATTCTATCTTTTAGGATGGTTTCCATCACTTTACCTGGGACACATGTCAAACTGACAGGCCGGTAATTTCCTGGATCACCCCTGGATCCTTTTTTGAAAATTGGTGTTACATTCGCTACCTTCCAGTCATCAGGCACAAAGCCTGATTTGAGGGAAAGATTATATATTTTGGCTAGGATATCAGCAATTTCATCTTTAAGTTCCCTGAGAACTCGTGGATGGATGCCATCTGGTCCTGGGGATTTGTTAGTGTTTAGCTTAACAAGACATGCAAGGACCTCCTCCCTGGTTATTTCTATCTGGCTTAATTCTTCAGTTTCCCTCCCTACGAAGATAGGCTCTGTTTTGGGCATGTGGTCTCTGTCTTCTTCAGTGAATACTGAAGCAAAGAATTCATTGAGTCTCTCTGCAATCTCTGTTTCCTCTTTAATAACCCCTTGCCTTCCATTGTCATCTAATGGTCCAATGGCCTTCCTAGTTGGGTTCTTACTTCTAATGTACTTAAAGAAGTCTTTGTTATTTCTCTGAGTATTTTTAGCTATACGCTCCTCAAAGTCTTGCTTTGCTTTCCTGATTGTTGCCTTGTATTTGTTCTGCCAGAATTTACGTTTCTGCCTGCTGTCCTCATTTGGACAAGCCTTCCATCTTCTAAATGAGCTTTTCTTGCTCTTGATCACTTCCCGAACAGCTCCTGTAAGCCACATTGGAGTCCTCTTGGACCTGGCAGTGCCCTTTTTCCTTTTGGGTATGCATTCCTATTGAGCCTCTGTTATTGTTTTTGTAAACAGCCTCCATGCCTCTTGGAGTGTTTGGACTCTCTCAATTTTCCCTTTCAGTTTCTTTTTTACTAGTTTCCTCATCTTTGGGAAATTTCCTTTTTGAAAATTTAAGGTCTCTATGTTAGATTTTATCAGTGACTTGCGGTCTATGATCAAGTTAAACATAATTGAGTTGTGGTCACTGTTCCCTATTGGATCAGTCACATTAACATCTTGCACCAGATCCTGAGTATTCCTTTAGGATAGGTGCTGCGTCCACTGCGGCTGCGTTTGGGTACTCTGAGGCTGATATATGCCGGATGGGCAGATGGGGATCCATGCGCTTTGCATTATACGTACGCCCCCTCCATGCATGAGTACCAGTTATGTCATTGTCCCTCTTTCTTCTTTTACAGACCCTGTGTGTCCCCGCACACAGTATGGCTGGTGGGCCACAGTTACTTGCACTGGGCAGCGCAGTATGCTGCAGCGACAGAGTGGGGACCCCATCTCGGGCTATGTGCAGCCGCACGTACGTGATGGTACAGTAAGTGCGGTATGAGATGGCGGGAACTGTTGCCATTCCTGTTTTCCATCAGGGATGCTGGACCGCCTGATGTCCTTATACTGCACCTCGGGGGCAATGACCTCGCACAGGTCACTGGCCTCTCTTTAAAATTCACGATTTGCAGTGACCTCTCCTATTTACATTATGTATGGCCGTCCACGCGGCTGCTATGGTCGGACATTGTGCCGTGACAGACTTACAGGGGAGGCATTGACCTCCGTGCCCTTGATCGCGCTCGCCGGTCGGTAAACAGGGCTGTTGCCCGGTTCCTGGCAGACAAGGGCTTGGGGACAGCCATCCGGCACCCTAGGATAGGTTTGCAGGATTATGATCTCTATGCAGGAGATGGGGTCCACTTGTCGGTCAGAGGTATGAACCTCTTTCTTGAGGATATGCAAGCAGGTCTGGTGACCGAGCTGACGGTCTGGGGAGGGCGGTGAGTCATCATGGACGCCTCCCCGTGTGGCGGCTAGCACTGGTAAGGTAAAGATTTATGACCCATAGGTATCCGGCAGGTTCGCAATTGACTGGCCAACACGTAGACAGGGACAGGGGAAATAGGTTTGGCCAGTCAAGGGCGAACCAGGCAAGGGGTGATGGCAGGAGCTTCACAGCCTGCATCACCTTGATATTTAACGGATACACATCATAGGGTGGGGTTAGTAGATAGTTTATTGACTCCGGTCAACAATTTGTTTGTGTTAACAAACAAATTGATACAAATAGTTACATGTAGCCAATTGCCATTGGCATTTTGGGAGGAACCTTACCAGTGTTACTGCGGCCTGCTTGCCTTAAAGAATTACAATTGGATGATTACACCAATTGAAAGTTATAATTCGGACTAGGGCATTATTCAATAAAAGTGGCCCGATGCCTTTATCCATATACCGGTGTCTGAGTCTTTCTTTGGGGAGTGCGCCTGCAATGCACAGCGGGGTGCATTAGCAAGTAGGTGACAGAGATGAGCCATGAAACCTTGTCATATAGGCATGATTAGCCATAGCTAGTTACAGAAATCTTATGTGAACACCAGTAGGATTCTGATCACACACTCCAACCATGCAAAGCCTTAATTGAAAGGAAAGTTTTAAAGGAAACCACAAGTCTGATAGGTAATAAAACATAAAGTCTGCCAGCTATAGCTAGTTGATAAAGAGAAAGGCTACAAAGAAGGAAGGGCAGACAATGGTGAAGTCAAACCACAGTAAAGAAAGTAACACATCGGACAAGACGTAAGAATACATTTTTAAAAATCCTAACAAGCTTTCTATATTGCTCCCTTTAGGTCAGTGGTTTTCACCGTAGGGGATTTCAATTCCCAGAAGCCTAAGTCACTACATTAACTGATCAGTGCTTTGGGAAATTGGCTTAGGATTCTGGGAATTGAAGTCCAATAACCAAAGGTTGGGAACCATTTATCTAGGTGCATGGTAATATGTGCAAATGTAATTGCCCATTTCTCCACTTTTCTATTTGCACTGACAAGGTTCTGCTCTGTGTCACACCTCAGGTAAGACTAGCTAGAACTCAAGAGAGATGCTTCTCTCCTGCTACACCAGTACTGATAAATCGTTTTCTCCAGAGGTCTGTTTACATCCCACTCCATTCCAAACATCTCATGCTCAGTTACACCTTTTCAACAGGCAGATGAGCTGTTAGCTTTCTTGACTAAGATATAGCTGGCTTTATATGGTGCAATTTATTATGCACTTCCCTCAATGATTTATGTGCACGCGGAGGCATGTTACGTCTTCTCTATGATTTTTCTGAGATGTGGTTAAAGGACAAAGAACATTATCTGTTTTGCCCTCCAGATTTCCACTCATTTTAATACGGAACAATTTACTGTCTTCAGATAGCTTCCAGACAGGTAAGAATTTTATTGTCTTATTTTACAGGGGAAATAACCATCAAGCACAATGTTTAACATACACCAAGAATCACATACAGTATTGTGCTCTTTGGGTGCCTAGATGGATTTGCTGCCCACAGGAGCCTGATACAGCAGCTAATTGGTTGACTTTGTGACAGCTGGAATCTTAATGCTCACACTCTTCTGCATAACTTGTGCAATTTTAAACCCAGGATGGCTGGCTTGGGAAGTTTACAAAGCCTGCACACATTGATTGTGACATTTTATGATGGTTTATTATCTGTGTTACAACCCAGCCCAAAGGCCCACTCAACATCAAGAGCTGTTTTTTCTGGGTGACATCTGTGTAGGTAATGAGCACATCAAAAGCTAAATCAAGGATGGAGACAAACACCTCGTCATTTTAATGTTGATGATATTACTAAGTAACCAGTGGTTGCTAAAAATTTAAGCTGCACAATAAAAGAGAGATTCTGCCCCAGAGGTCAGGCTATACAGTATACTTCAAAGGGAAACCAAACAGTCTAAAAGTCACATCTTTTTGATAAGATTTTCAACTGGCTAAGTGTCTGGTGTTTTTATATTCTTTTTTTTTTGTAACACATAAATAGCATCTAAAAATCTCAGTCTCAGCTAAAGCAAAGCCATAGTTTTCTGTTCAACAACAAAAAAAAATGCTGAATGTTATTTTACGCTGTCAAGTTGCCTCTGACTTATAGTGGCTCCATGAATGAACAACCTCCAAAATTACCTTCTTAAAAGACCTGCTCACCTCTTGCAGATTCAAAGCTGCAGCTTCCTTTAAGAAGCCAATCCATCTCATACTTAATTTTCCTCTCTTCTTGTTGTTTTCAACCTTTCCGAGCATTAATGTCTTTTCTAGAAAATCTTGCCTTCTCATGATGTGTCCAAAGTAGGAGAGCTTCAGTTCCATCATATTCATCTTTAGAATTAGTTAAGGCTTAATTTGCTCTATGACCCAACATTCCTCCAGTACCATATTTCAAACAAATCCATTTTCCCTGTCAACTTTTTTTTCCTGTCTAGCTTTCACACTCATACATGGTGATCAGGACTATACATATGTGGGTGATTTTGGTCTTGGTCTCCAGTGATGCATTCTTACACTTGATTCTTCTTCTTCTTCTACACTTTTGGGTGTTGAGGGAGATGCAAGATTCTTGCTCTGGCATGTCTATCAGCCTCCACCAGCATTATTTGGTATTCCTGTAATATGTCTTTACAACTTCCTCTGGGTCTGTCTCATAGTCATTGTCCTTCTTTTCTTTCCACATATGCTTTGTATGTCATAGAACTCCAAGGCATTCTCTCCAAATGGGCAAACCACTTTATTTGTTGTTTCTGTATGGAGTGCAAGATTGGTTCTGTTCCAATTCTTTCCATTATAACCTCATTCCTGATTTTATCCCTTCTAGTCACTCCAGCAGCCTTCCTTAGACATCTCCTTTCTGTGGTGACCAACTTTTGATTATGTTTTGTTGTAAGTGCCCACATTGGGCATTGGTAACATAAGGTGGGGATAGATATGCTTTGTATGAGGTGTTCCTTTGTGGATTGATGATTGAACCAAAATATTAAAAAGTCTTTAACAATTTCAGTTTCTTTACTGTCAACTTTAAGTTGTGTAGTTCTTCTGTAGTCAGGGGTGTGCTTGGTACCTTGCGAGGGCGGTGGACAAGAAGTGATGGGGGCACCTATTGTGGGATTGGGGGGAGAAATCCCATACATTCCCATTACCTCTGCCTGCCTCTGGGGAGCGCCAGTCACTGGGGCGCACCGGGATGAGTCCCTGTATCCCTGTGGGCCAGCACACCACTGTGACTGTAGTAATGATTTTTGTCTTCTTAATGATCAACTGCAATCTTGCTTTGGGAGTTTCCCCTTTTACTTTCATTATGTCATTTCAAGTCATGATTGCTTTCTGCCAGTAAAATGGTGTCATCTGCATGTTTTAAATTATTGATATTTCATTCACTATTTTTAACTCCTTCATCTGAATCTAGTTTGGCTTCCATAGGATCAGTGTCAAATAGGATTGATAATAGCAATTACATGCCATCATGTAAATTCTGAGCATGGCAACGCTCTTAGGGCTTTCCAGCTGCAAAGCACTCAGAAGTGTTGTTTAACAGTTTATCTTCCTGGATGTGCTTTGGAATCATGCTGCTTGCCCATGGCAATACAGGTGGCAAGGCATGTAACCCAGTCAATCACATATACTATGAGTAATCTCAGTTGGCTTTTTTCCCATGGGAGAAATAGTGGGGATCTGAATTCTTGGGCTTGGCTCTGTGGTTAGGGGCTCCAACTCACTAATATAGACTTAATTTTTCATTATGATGAAATGTAATGCCAAAACTTGATCTTATGACTCCCCTGATGGATTTAGTGATAGGGATCTTTTTTTTTGTTTTGCACAGGACATAGGAAACCATTAGCATCTGGTTCCATAGATGTGCCATCCATTTTTATGCAGCCTAAGAACCAGACTTTCTTCCTCATGAGTGCAGTAAGAGCACAACTGGGAAGACCTAATCCTTCCCATTCAGTTCATTGCCAGCCTAGAGACTTGGATGCTGCTCAGCAACTACACCAAAGTGTCTTAGCATTGGGAAAAATACAATTTCCAAGTGTCAATAAATGGCCCAGGAATCAAAGGAGGCAGAAGTCTGCAGAATAAATATTTGATCATTCTTTTCCCTTGACACACTTGGGTCAACTTTACAGAGTTGAGAAAGGCATTACCTTTCAGTATTTGAGAGGGGAACAACATTTCCAATGATCTAAAAGTCCCAGCTATATTCAGAAGACTGTACGGTGTGGCAACAGCATCAAATAACAGGCATATTCATTACTAATTAGTGTTCATTTCAAATTAGTTATTCATAAATACAGTTAATCATTGGCTGAAATCTTGTTGGCATTGCTGTGTTGCATGAGGATGATGTCCACAGCCACTGTGAGATAGTTTCAGGATCTACTTCCTGGTCTCTCCATCCCACTTCAGTTTTGTGGATTCTCAAAAAATCTCCTGCAACCTTTGGCAGACTTTGGGAGTTGCAGAATGGGAAAGAGGGATGATTTAAATCAGAAAATATACTGCCGTTGGTCCTGGTCTCGGTCTTAAGCTAATTGTTTGTCCAGAACAGATCCACTGAATCAACGGGATCAGACATCTGGAATGGCAACACAGAGAAACCTGTTTCAAATCATTTCAATCTACCTGGAAACTCTATCCAAGACCTGAAAGTTGCAATTCTGGAACAGAGAAATTACAGGATTAGGATCCAGAGAGAGACAGAAGAAATAAAGTACATCCATCTGCTGGACACCCATCACAAAGATTTGAATATTAGCCAGGGGTTTCTAGGACATTATCAAATTTGTTACACAGATTGTTATATGCTGCATTTATTTTGTACATCATATTTCGTTATATTATACCACCTTCATAAACTTTCCTGAAATATTCTCTTTCACAGATGTTAAACTCATTAGCATATATTCAATGCCATCCAGGTGTTTGTTTTGTATCTCCCCACTTTTAAAATTGAAATGGGGATATTTAATTATTTATTTTTAATAATTTTTTATTGAAAGATTTTAAAACAGAAATAATATCATACAAAAGAAGACTTACATTAACAAAATATCAATAGACATAAAAACACAATAAAATGAAAATATATATTTTTAAAAAGGAAAAATATACACTGAGAATTATCATCAAACTTTTCATAAACAAGCATCAAAATACTAATATTAATTAAAAAATTACTTATATATTATTCAACTTACTTTTAAACTTCTAATTCTCAGTAACTATAACACTCATAAAACAAAATACTTCATCCTGTGATATAATACAATGCCAAGAGAGATCTGCGGTCTGCCACATTACAATCTTTATATCCAAAAATTTAATTGATCCGGTACCGACATAGAACCTCCTCTTTTTCTTAATGTATAATCAAGAAATGGTTTCCAATTCTTCCCGAATTTATTTTCTTTAACTATCCCTTTTCTTTTAGCTCCCATGTCAATTTATCATTCAGGGCTAACTGCCATAATTCCCTATACCATTCTTCCAATTCCAAATTCCCTGGATCCTTCCACTTTTTTACAATATTTAGAGCTTATCCAAATAACAACAGAGATCATCTGCTACTACCAGCTGTGGGAAGCTGTATTGATTTACATGCTTATCTGTCATTCTGATTGATCACTCTGTACCTCTGTATCTGGTGTATATAAGCTCATGCTTTGAAGTTTCACCCTTATGTTTGATGAAGTGAGCTTGATCCATGAAAACTCACATTAAAAATATAGCAGTTAGTCTTTAAAGTGCTGCAGTTTCCCCTCTTGTTTGTCCCCCTGATATACCTGAAACAGACTAACATGGCTCGTGTTAAAAAAATGGGATTTGCAAGCCCACTAACATAATGGGTCTATTTGAGTAGTTTAAAAACTGGATGTAGCCCTATATACATTTTTTCTGTGAATTTTTGGATTATCCAGAGTAGGAGTAGGGAACCTTTGGCCCTTCAGATGTTTTCAGTTGTAATTCCCATAATGTTTTTCCATTAGTTCTGTATGGCTGATGGAAGATGAAGACAAAAAAACTCTTAACCTGGAGCTAGGCAATGAACTACTAGTTTGGTAACATTTACTGCCTTTATACTAATACTCCAAAGAGCTTCTTTTATCCTTCTTGTTTTCACTACACATTTCCTTCAGAGTCAGCAAAACAACCTTTTAGTGTCTCTGAAGCTTTGCCCTTTCCGGTCAGCACCCAACACCTCCTCTTACCTACGCCTGTGATTCTCTAACAGGGCTTGACATTCCAACACGGCAGCGATGCTGCTTCCTTCTGAGTCTCTTGGCTGTGGGAATAGGGATTTGTTTGTTAGCTTAGCTGTTATTGCCCTGTTTTGCCGCTGCCTCTATGTAAGTTACAAGAGAGGTCAGTGGCTCAGCATGTTCTTTTGGGGCAGCATTTCACCCCTGCAGAACAGGAGGACAGTTTGCTTCTCTTTAATGTTAGAGTACCTAAAGTATTTCCTGGATAAAATTACACCATGCAAGTGAACAATACTCTAGACCTCAGTACAAATACAATTGACGTTTTCTGCACTCCCGTGTGGTTTTCTCAGTAGCAGGTATTTTTAGCTAATTGGTCTTAGCCTAGAATCTTGACAGCTACAGGTTTGACACTTTTTTAGTTTTATGTCCCCAGTGAGATAAACCCATACATACATACATACATACATACATACATACATACAGACAGACAGACAGACAGACAGACAGACAAACGAGAGCACAGTTATGTTGCTTGCACTTGTGAGACTGATAATTTCACAACCTTAATGAATAACATGTAAACAATAAAACAAGTGTAATAAATATCAGATATTTAATAGAGAAGGAACATCCCCAAAATTCTATAACAACTGCACTTTCTTAGCAAATAACTGGAAAATAAAGTTTAGGTTTTTTTTGAAAGGGATAAAGAAGTTTGGAATATAGCTAAGTTGATATGTAATATTAGCATAGATTGCCTTGCCGGGCATTTTTAATGTGAGTGTTGGTGGTTTGGGGTGGTTTTGGTTTTGCACAACTGCCACTCCTAGGAAAAAAAACACTCCAACCACCAACTCACACATTATTATTATTTTTTATTATGGCAGGAGTGTTGTGTGTTTGTGTGAATATAGTCCACCAGAGGGTGCTATTTTTGGTTAATATTTTTTATCTAAAAATAGCACCCTCTGGTGGACTACATTCACTAACGTTCAGTGCGGAGGAGGCGTTTGTGCAGGGAGGACGTCTTTTATGGTTGTTCCCTGTAGGTGAGTTTTTTTGTTGTTTTTGGGTATGTGTTAGTGTGAGTGTGTGTGTGTGGGGGGGGGGGTTGGGGGGTTGGGAGGGTTTAACGTGGCCTTGCCTTGCTGGCCAGGCCACATTAAATCCTTGCGTTGGGGTGGGGGGGATTCTTTTTATTTCTATTTTTTTATAGGGGAGCCGGCTGGTGCCTTCCGTAGCCTGGGCTTGGGGGGGTGGAAGAGGGGGGTATCCCCTCCCCCCAAGCTATGAGCCAGTTTGGGCAGGACTCTGAGGCTGCGAGGGAAAACTTAGTTTTTCCCTGTTGCCTCACTTAAGCATGGGTCGGGGAGGGAGAGGGGAATCCTCCCCCCTTCCCCAACCCTCATCGACCGCACTTATGTTTTCCTGGCTCCGGCTGGGTCTTTGAAAGTCTTTCTCAAGCTGGCGCAGTTAGTCTTTTAAAACCGCCGTGCCGCGCATTCCCAGCCTCCTCTGCACCCGCATCCCTCAGCCTGATTGGCTGAGGGGTTGCGTAGTGCAGAGGACTCTGGGAATCATAGTTTTTTTTGGGTTGTGTTCGTGGGGCTGCTGCCCCACTAGTGACAACTGGAACCCTGCAGCATTGAGAAGGCAGGGGTTATGGTGAGTGCGGAGGGCTAGGTCGGGGATGGTTGGGCCAGGTGCGGGAGCCTTTGAACTAACCCAACGGTTAAGGCCACTTTTTATAGGTATAGATTATAGTAAAGAATAGGTGGATTGACAAGAATATCTCTAACGATATTTGGGAACATTTTATATCAGGGGTTCCCAACCTTTTCAAGCTGGAGGCTGGGTCACACTCTCTGTCAGCTTCGAGAGCTGGATGGCCATTTTGCCCTGCCTACATGATGGGGGTGGCCATTTTGTCCCAACAGCTTCAAATGAGTGAACATTTTGTTTCTTGAATGCCCTTGGAGGGGTGGGGGGGCACATGAAATGGCACCACAGGCCAGATCCAACCCATGGACCTTGGGTTGGGAACCCCTTTTTATATTAATAAGAGTGATGAGTAATTAACCTTCATAGGTAACAATACAGTTTGGAAAGGGAATGGTGCCCTCTAAACAGAAGAAATTTTGGGTGATATCTTCTTTGGTCCCATGAAGAGGACAGTTTGTATAACTATTATGTTGCTGTGCTTATTGTTTTTTTATATTGTTTTGTTAGTTTTTGTAGGTTTCTTTTGTTAAGTTTAAATAAAAAATAATTTTAAAAGAAAAAAACCCTGCATTTTCAGACACAGTTGCCACTTAGAAAATTGGATTTCAGAGAAAATATTGTGAAAGAATCCTTTGAATGAAAAAAAAAGCAATGTAGTCTTTTTTTTTTTTTACTAAAGGCACAGTTGTATTAAATAATCCACAATCTGATCATACTAATACTTTCTTGGGAGTAAGACCTTCTCTAGTCCAAAGTACAATTAAAGCTCATCTACACAATGATATTGTTTCCAGCCATTCCAGTACATTGTTGGTTCTTTTTCTTTCTGATCTGTATTATTTTGAATTGGTCATCACAGGACAGGGTATATGCATCCAGAGGTATGAAGGCAACTATTACTGAATATATAGGAGGTACCTATACATTTTGCTCACACACATCTTATATTGCAGGGGTGGCCAAACATTTTGAGCCACGGGCTGGTCACGTGGTTGAGCAGGCCAGTCACATGGTTCCTCTCACCATAAAATATGCCCACGGCTGTCGTAAACATGTTTACGGCAGCTGTGGGTGCATTTACAGCAGTGTTTTGCACATATGTGGGTGCGTTTGCAGATGCATGGGGCATGTCCACTTCTGCTTCCGGTAGCAGCAAGGGTGGTGCAGGCCAGATGATTTGGCCCTGCAGGTCGTAGTTTGGCCACCCCTGTTATATTGTAACTTCAACATCCCTATTGCCCTCTTCTTTTGCCTATATTCTGCACTTTAACTGTATCCATTTCATCTTTCCTTCCAATTTTCATTTGTTCACCATCCATATATAACACTCCCACATTAATGTACTATACAAGAGTCTTTCAGTTTCAACTAATCTACCTATTTTACTTCAGCACAATATTCTCCATGTATTTTTATCCTCCTCCACCCCTATTTTAGGCCATAGTGATTGATCACTATGTGAGGCTTTTCTTGTGATCAGTGTTGTTACTATTGCCACACACTGTTCCTAAATAATACTCTGTTATTAACTTCCCATAGGTCCTTTTTATGAAAATGCTCTTCACTTTATCAAAACTGTAATTGTTAATGTACACTACCTTCATGGTAGCGGACCAGGATACTTAAGAGACTGCATAACCCCAAGGCTATCGGCCCGTCCTACGAGAGCAGACCGAAGGGGCTCCCTAGTAGTCCCATCGGCCAGGGAGGCACATCTCACTGGGACTAGGAGGAGAGTCTTTTCGGTATCTGCGCCGGCCCTATGGAAACTCCTGCCGCTCAAATTTCGCCTCCAGACAGAGTTGCTTCCCTTCAGGAAGGCCCTAAAAACATGGTTATGACAGTAGGTGTGGGCTATGGTGGGTGTCGCAACCCCCCTCACTGGCTTATCAAGGGCCGTCCAAGTTTTTAAGGGGATTGGGAGGTCTTTTTATAAAGGGTTTTAATAGTTTTTTTTATAGTTTTAACTTTGTATTGGGGTTGTTTATATGTTTGAAACTTGATGTTGTGAGCTGTCCTGGGTTGCCTAGGAGAGAATGGTGGCTATATAAATGCAACAATAAAATAAATATATTTCTGTTACTTCTATACAATAAATCGGACCAAGAAAATTTAAGGTTGACCCTTGCTTTCTGCCTGTTGTGTTTGGAGTATTGTGCCTTTAAGTAATGTAACACTTGAATGAGTGGATGTAACAATCACCAACTGTAACACTGTAACCTTCCATATGAGGACGCGAGCTAGTGACCACTAGGGGCAATAGCGAGCACCTAGCTCACATGGTTCCAATTCCCCAAATACCTACAGCCGCGGTAAGATTCCCGCCACTACCTCACCTGGACAAGAAGGGCGTGACGGAGAGTGACGTCACGCAGACAGTAGCCAATGGGCTATCGAGGAGCCACTTTCAAATGTATAGCCACAGTATATATTGAGCTGTTCGTCCGCCATTACCACATGTTCCCCCTGACCATCATGCAATAAAGATGTGTTAAGCCAGGCTTTCGGCTATTTCTATTGTCTTGGTTCTCAAACACTAAATTGGCGACGAAGGTGGGATAATGGATCCCCACGGAATCAAGACAACACAGGCCAGTTTCAACATCAACAAACCGGAAGAATGGGAACTGTTCGGGATGGATTTCCAAAGCGCACTGATGGTGTCCGACATCTCGGACGAGGGGAAGAAAAGGGCCATCCTCATCAGGATGCTCGGGTTCCCGGCCATGAAGGTTTTGGTGGACCTGGTGTCTCCAAGGAAGGTGGGTGAGGTTCCGGTCAAGCAGCTCCTGAAAGTGATGCGGGACCATTTCCAGCCCTCGGTCTCAATGTTTTTGGCTCGGGACGCATTCTGGAAGAGAGTCCAGTCGCCTGGTGAGTCCGTGGCTGCCTTTGCAGCGGCCCTCCGTTTGGCCGCCGGCCCATGCAAGTGGGAGAACCTGGAAATCGCCCTCAGGGACTGCATGCTGTGCGGCCTGTGGGACGAGGAGGTCCAGCGAAAACTGATGAACAAAGAGCCACCCCCAACGTTGCAAGAGGTCGTGAAGGAGGCGCAGGCGGCAGAAGCCATGAGGGCCGGGGTTAAGGGGTTCAGGACAAGGCCCCCACAACCCGACAAGGCAGCAGGCTCAGTGCAAGCAGCCAGGCGGGCACCACACTCCTCCACGGAGAGCAGCGAGGACGAGGATGTCCGGAAGGTGCGGAAGGACGGCTGGCATTGCGACGGCTGCGGGGCGTCCCATGACCGCAGTAAGTGTCCATTCAGGAAGGCGGAGTGCCACAACTGCGGGCGCCGAGGCCACATAGCCAAGGTTTGCAGGCGACGGCGCAAAGACCGGAAAGGCTCGACAGACTGCTCACCGAAGAAGCAGGAGGGCACCCGGCCCTCGAGGAAGCAGGACGGCGTGGGCCGCATCTCCGACGACAGCGACGATGATACGGCGGTCCACAGCGTGTCCTTGGGACACCCACGTTATTTTGTAGAGGTACTGGTGCAAGGGGTCCCCGTTAAGATGGAGATAGACTCGGGTTCCTCATATTCCATCATTTCCCAGAGAGAGTTTTTGAGGATTTTCCCCAAGCTAAAAGCACTGAGGTCTACGCTGCGGGACGTACAGGGAAATAGCATTCCAGTGTTGGGGGTGGGAAAATTCAAGGTCCAATACAAGCAACAAGCCTCGGAACTCCCCCTGGTTGTTCTCAAAGGGGGGGGACTGTTGCCTCCTCGGGACACAATGGTTTAAGCCCCTGGGTTTGTTCATTGGGGGGGGGGGTGCATACCATTGGAACTGACCCAATACAGGAGGTGTGTAATGCACATCCCGAGGTGTTCAAGAAGGGACTCAGAAAATTCAAGGGGGCCCCAGTTGCGTTCGACCTGGACCCGGAGATCCGCCCAATAAGACTCAAACCGCGAAGGGTGCCTTTTGCACTTAAGGACAAAATAGAGGCGGAACTGGACAAATTGGTGGGCCAGGGGATCCTAGTTCCTGTTGATTCTGCAGAGTGGGAAACTCTGATTGTAACAGCGCTAAAGGCCAACAGGGAGGTTTGAATTTGCGCTGATTACAAATGTACCATTAATAAGGCGATACGCCCAAATGCGTATCCGGTGCCAGTAGTCAGCCACCTGTTGGCCAGGTTACATGGGGGAAAGTGCTTTGCGAAGCCTGGCACAGGCTTATCAGCAACTCTCGGTAACCCCAGCTGCAGCTGCTGCGCAGATGATAGTCACCCACAAAGGGGCGTTTCAGGTGACGCGCCTACAGTTTGGCGTGAACTCGGCGCCAGGCATTTTCCAATCATTAGTGGAGCGTCTTTTGAAGGGTCTGGAGGGGGTCTTGCCATATTTTGACGACGTATTGATAACAGGGGGGAGCGAGTCAGAATTGGCTGAAAGGCTAGACAAAGTACTGACGGTATTTGAAAAAGCGGGGTTGAGGCTGCGGAAAGACAAATGTGTCTTCTTCGCAAAAGAGGTTGAGTTCCTGGGTTTCCGGGTAACCCCTGCTGGCATAAAACCCTCCGAATCAAAGGTGGCCGCCATTCAAAATGCTCCTCGCCCCACCTCCAAGCCAGAGTTGCAATCATTCCTGGGACTCCTAAACTTCTACCATTCCTTCCTACCTAGGAAGGCATCGGTGGCGGAGCCGCTTCATAAATTGTTAAAAAAAGACGAGGCATGGCGATGGGGCAAGAGTCAGGAGAGGGCATTCAATGAGCTGAAACAACTCTTATCCTCAGTCGCCATATTAACTCATTTCGACCCCAAGAAACCAGTGGTTCTGGTATGCGATGCTTCTCCAGTGGGGGTGGGGGCAGTCCTGTGCCACATGTTGGAAAGCGGGCGGGAAGCCCTGGTGGCATTCTACTCTGGGTCCCTGTCTAAGGCAGAGCGCAACTATGCACAGACAGACAGGGAGGCACTAGCGATAATCGCTGGGACGAAGAAGTTTCACAACTTCCTATATGGCCGCCCCTTCACCATCGTGACTGACCACAAGCCCCTGCTAGGCATTTTCACCGCAGACAAGCCCACACCGCAGATCCTGTCCCCTAGAATGCTGAGGTGGGCCATTTTTTTAAACGCGTACCAGAACGCGCTGGTTTACCGCCCCGGAAAGGACATAAGCCATGCGGACGCCCTATCGAGGTCACCCCTGCCCCACGTGGGCGGCCCCGTGTGTGAGGTGGAACAAGACCACCAAGTGCTCATGATAGAGGTCCTGGATTCACCCCCCATAGTGCCCGCGGAAATCGCCAAGGCGACGGGCAGAGATAAGACGTTGGCCCTAGTGAGTTCATGGGTGCAAAAAGGGTGGCCAGCGTCTTCCCCGGCGGCAGAATTTGCCCCGTTTTTTAGGAAAAGTCTGGAACTGTCCATGGAGAGGGGTTGCCTCCTGTGGGGCCAGCAGGTGGTCATCCCTGAATCCCTGAGAGCAAGAGTGCTCAAGCTGCTGCACGTCAGCCATCCAGGGATTGTCCGCTCCAAGGCATTGGCCAGGAGCTATTTCTGGTGGCCCCAGTTGGACGCTGACATTGAGCACATGGTGGGCACTTGCGAGAGTTGCCAGAGCTCTCGGCCCAAGGAGGCCCGACTTCCGCACAGGGAATGGGACGCGGCAAAAGGGCCGTGGTCCCGCGTGCACATTGACTTCGCAGGCCCTTTCAGAGGTTCGCTCTTTCTCCTTATAGTGGATGCTTATTCCAAGTGGTTAGAGGTTATCCCAGTGGCAAACACCTCCTCAGCCGCAACCATTAAACAGTTGTGCAAGGTGTTCAGTTCGTTTGGTATACCCGATACACTTGTGAGCGATAACGCTAGTTGTTTCACGTCCGCTGAATTCCGGGCGTTCATTGAAATTAACGCCATCTGGCACATCACCTCTGCCCCTTTTCACCCGGCGACAAACGGCCAGGTTGAACGCCTCGTGCGTACCACCAAAGACACGTTAAGGCGCATGGGCCCGGAGACCTGAACCTACAGTTGTGCCAATTCTTGCTTGGGTATAGGGTGACCCCCCCTGGCGTCAGGTTATTCGCCCGCAGAGCTCATAATGCGCAGGAAACTGACTATGATACTGACCAGGCTAGACCCCACGAGAGTGGAAGACACTGGGAGGAACATCGGGATAGCGGGCACAAAGAGTTTCGAAATAGGCGCCCCGGTCCATTACAGAAACTACGCTAGCGCAGAGCCAGCCTGGGTTCCGGGAGTAGTCATTGGGCAAACGGGACCTGTGTCGTACTGCGTAGAGACCAGCACAGGTCTACTCTGGAGGCAGCACGCAGACCAACTCCGGCGCTGGGTTCCCGGTAACCAAGGCGGGGAGAGCGCAAAACAAGACTCAACGTTAGGGTTCTCCCCCACCCATTCAGCCAAAGGGGGAGGAGAAGGGGGCCAGTGGTCCCCACCGAGGGGGGAAGGGAATAAGTTTGTCCCCGCAGATATCCTGGAGGATGGCCCCACAGATATCCCAGAAGATGATTTTGACTTTGAGTTACAAAACCGGGGGGTTTTTTTTGGAGTGGTCCCCCACCCGTCCAAGCGAGAAGCGGGGTTTTTCGTTAGCCCCCAATGCCCCCGGTTTTCCCACAATGGAGTTTACCCCTACTCCGAAAACCGCAGAACCACGGCGAGTCGCTAACGAGTCTCCCTCTCCCATTGCAGGACAAGAGACCAGGGAACACAGAAGTGATAGCGCCCCCGGGACAAGCCAGCCAGCCTTGCGCCCAAAACGCTCTTGCAATAAACCATATTGGATGAGAGACTTCGTCTCATCCTAGGGGGGAGGGATGTTGTGTTTGGAGTATTGTGCCTTTAAGTAATGTAACACTTGAATGAGTGGATGTAACAATCACCAACTGTAACACTGTAACCTTCCGTATGAGGACGCGAGCTAGTGACCACTAGGGGCAATAGCGAGCGCCTAGCTCACATGGTTCCAATTCCCCAAATACCTACAGCCGCGGGAAGATTCCCGCCACTACCTCACCAGGACAAGAAGGGCGTGACAGAGAGTGACGTCACGCAGACAGTAGCCAATGGGCTACCGAGGAGCCACATTCAAATATATAGCCACAGTATATATTGAGCTGTTCGTCCGCCATTACCACATGTTCCCCCTGACCATCATGCAATAAAGATGTGTTAAGCCAGGCTTTTGGCTGTTTCTATTGTCTTGGTTCTCAAACACTAAACTGCCACAAAAAGAAATGATCTTGGCTTCAGTTTCCAGCCCTGTGTGCTCATAAAATATCCACAGAGGGAGGTCATTACAAAGAATTTATTCAGGTTCTAGAAATGTAAATGAACATTTCAATATTCTACAATATCGGTTCTGGCATAATTGGCACCTATTAGTGTTGAATGTATTCAAAAAGAAAAAGGCAAAATGAAGCAATAGTTGATATGGAAGTGCTATTATGAGCTCCCGTCTTCATCCCAGCTCCTGCCAACCTAGCAGTTCGAAAGCAAGAAATTGCAAGTAGATAAATAGGGACCACTTCGGTGGGAAGGTAACAGCGTTCCGTGTTCTCTGGTGTCTAGTCATGCCTGCCACATGACCACGGAAACGTCTGCAGAAGCAGACAGTGCTGGCTCTTCGGCTTAGAAACAGAGATGAGCACTGCACCCTAGAGTCGGATACGACTGGCTTTCAAGCAAGGGAAACCTTTACCTTTACTATTAGAAATGGAGAAGTGTTTTGCTTCTCATCGATTCCAAATTAACATGCGGAATGTTAGAAGGAAGATGGAAAAATAAAATAGGTTTGTTGTATGGCAGCCAAACTGGTTTCAGTCTTGTGGACACTAGAAAATGTATTCATATGATGGATGTAAAAATAAAGGAACAAACAAACGCACAATGTGGATTCTGGGATGCAAAATAAATCACATTTGCAATGAGGAAACTTCTCTGAACAACATGGAGCTTACATCTGAAGCTGTGATCACATGCATCTAGCTTGCATTTTGGACCAGTTGTAGCACCGTCAGGCGTAAGTTATTTCACCGAGTTCACACAACATATGGGCAATGTCATTCAAGCCTGATCCCAATCTGTTCTCGAGCTGGAACATTTTGGCCCAGCAATAGAGCCACTACTTTGGGAAGCTGGAGCAATTCCCTAACAGAAAGCTTGCTTCAAGGGAGATCACTTCTAGAAACACAACTATTTCTAGCACAATCAAAATTTCTGGATTACACCATCATTAGGACTGCAATTCTTAAAGATGCCAACCATTATTCCAATTAAGATAGCCAGTTCCATGTATGACAGAACCTCAGTGGCATACTGATTACTGTATACTTATTTTGCTTAATATAAGTAAAGTTTGATAAATCCAAAATGCTATTTTACCCACCATAATGTGTTTTATTGTTACCTAAAGTCATGTTCTTGTCCCTCTAGTTCAGGAGTTCTCAACCTTTTAAAGCCGAGGCCCAGGTCACGCTCCTCAGACAGCTTCGGGGGCCAGATGGCCATTCTGCCCTCCCACTTCCACATGGCACTTCCTGGTATGGTGGAGGCGGTGGGGGCCCACATGAAATGGTGCCATGGGCCACATCTGGCCCATGGGCCACATCCCGCCCCTGGGCCGCAGGTTGAGAATCCCAGCTCTAGTTGGATGTGATGGAGAAGGGGTCCAGTTTATCAGTGACAGTAGCAGCAGAGAAAGGGTTTTACGAATCAGCTAGAATCATACCTGTCAACTATCCCGTTTTCCCGGGGAAAACCCCTTATTTTTACCCCTCTTCCCACCCCCTCCCGTTTTATTAATTTCCCCTTAATATCCCTTTTTTTTAAAAAAAAAATCCTGACTGGAGCCCTCACAGGCAAAGCTGCAGTATGTTTTTCCTGCCACCAGAGGTCGCTGTCTGTGGATTTTCGCTTGTGAAAGGAGAGAGAGAAGGTGGTGGGAGGGGCCTTCTGTAGTTCCTCATTTCAGTTCCCGGCCACATGGTCAATGGAGGCTTCGTTTGTTTTTGCTGCTGAGCTGGTCGGAGGCTGGAGCCACCATGGGACGCATGGGGAATCTACTCTAGGTGAGCGATATTTCATATATGCAGGGGCAAATCAGCTCTTGGTCTCTCACTCTCATGGTTTATTGAGCTGTTTCTGCCCTGCCTCCTGGCTGGAGGATTTCGTTTCTGTTCTAGAGTTAACTTGGGAGGGGGAGAGGTTGCTTGATCACTAAATGAGAGAGAGAAAGAGAGAGAGAACAAATTAATTAAAAATGAATAAGGTAAAGGTAAAGGTTTTCCTTGCTCGAAAGCCAGTCGTATCTGACTCTAGGGTTCAGTGCTCATCTCTGTTTCAAAGCCAAAGAGCCAGCGTTGTCTTCGTCTGCAGACATTTCCGTGGTCATGTGGCAGGCATGACTAGACACCAGAGTGCACAGAACTCTGTTACCTTCCTACCAAAGTGGTCCCTATTTATCTACTTGCAATTTCTTGCTTTCAAACTGCTAGGATGGCAGGAGCTGGGACAAAGACGGGAGCTCATTCCATCCTGCAGTACTCGGGAATCGAACTGCTGACCTTCTGCCTCCCAGTCAGCATCTTAGTCACTTAAGCCACTGAGTAAACAAGAAAGAAAACAAAACAAAAGTCCCCCAAGAAGATGGGGAAAGGGTTCTTTGGCCCACACAGCTTTGTGCCCATTGCATCTACAATACCATCTAGCCATCTTATTTTTGGCCACCCCCTTCTTTTGTCCTCCACCTTTCCCAGCATCAAGTCTTTCTCAAGTGAATCCTCTCTTCTCATTTGATGTCCAAAGTACTTTAGCATCATCTTTACTATTTGACCTTTAATGAGCAGTCATGGTTGATTTCTAGGATCGACCTATTTCTAACATCACATTTCAAAGGCATCTATTTTTCTGCGCTCAGCTTTCCTAATGGTCCAGCTCTCACACCCATACATTACCACTGGGAATACCATTGCTTTGACTATGCAATTTTTTGTTTGCAAGGTGATGCCTCTACTTTTAACTATGTTCCCTGTAGGAATCGGGGCCGTAAAGCGGCCCTTGAGGTCCCGGAGGAGACTAGTCAAAGGAACGACACAAGGCAAGATGGAGCGAAGACCAGTGATTTATTGAGGGAAAATCATCAGTATATATTATGCAGAAGGCTGCGCATGGTAGGATGGTTATCTGACAGAAAATCACATCACCTATTTACCCAGGTTAATGAGGAATCTCTCTAAGGGAAGTTAATTAACTTGGACAAACACTGACAGAGGGAAACACCATTGTTTAGGGATTAGGCTGGGGTAAACATGGCCTCTATTTGCGCCTGAGATAAGGCTGAGCTCAGAGATGAGTGATTACCTTAATGGGTAACGGGGTTAGATATTCGCTCTCTCAGCAGAACCGCTGGTCAGGTCAAGGAATTGGGTGAATCAAACCCTATCATTAATCCACCCCCCTTAATTTCTCTGCCCGCAGAGCCCACGGCTCAGGGAGCGTTCTCCCGAAGTGGCCTCTGCGTGGGCCATTCCATGCCATTGGGGCATGGGGAAACCATATTTCCCCTTTCTGTTTTATTTAAGAGCCTGACCGGCAATTCTGTGCAAGAGAGGTACCAGCTGATGAGCGGGAATGACGCTTCGGGGTTCCCTCCATGGGGGACATCACGATAGCAGTGAGGGAATACATTGCACGAAACAACACAATGTTTTGCCCAGCATTACCACCCCCACAATCACTTTGGGTGTCGTCTGAAGCCAACCCCATGGGAACCACAACCACAGGGAGTCCTACCACCCCCATGAAGAATCCTCCTTGATGTTCTTAACTAGGGTGTGGAGGTCCGTGAGCTGGCTTTGTATTTTGTGGGTATAGTCTGTGAGATTAAGGCAACACATGCCATGGACAGACTCGCAACCCAAATGATGTAACCACAGGGGGTAATCGATGGCTGCTTGATTATCCAGTATGGCATGGCGAGCTCTGTCTGCTCCTGGCTGAGCAGCGCTATTGCTGAGGAGATATGGTCAATGGCTTTTGCTAATCCGCAAGCCAATTGGCCAATTCTCTGAGCGTTGCCTATGGCTAAACCGGGCACGCTGAAATATACTGACTGCCGCCTGGTTTTTCAGAGCTGTGGGTCCGAATCCAGACTGCTTTCTGTAGCAAGGCAAGATAATGAGATGTGTCATTGATGCTGTGACCTGGGGTGATTCTAAGCTATTTCTGCAGCTTCTGGTGTTGTGCAAATGTCTTTTCTAACACCTATGGGGAGGTGTGAAGATAAACAGGGGATTACTGGCTACCGGGTGCTCAATCTTTCCAAGCAATGGGCCGGTGCAAACATGGGCCGGTCTGGCTTCCTTTGGTGGAAGCTGGCCGTTATTAACAATATACAGAAATTCAAGTGTCCCTTGCAAATCCCAACTGGAGCATTGTACAAGGCATGAATAAATAAAGAGCAACTACAGATAATAATAGCAATAAAAAACATTCAGCTGCTTCTTGAGGCTTCCCTTCTTGGTGGGGCTTCATGTGCAACTTGAGTTTGGAAAAGTCCTTAGAAGTGGCACTGAGTGTGCAAAATGTTCATAGAAATGTCTTTGGAGATGTAAGTCATAAAGGAAGACGGACAGCTGATGACATCCAGGACAGTGACTGGTGCCGCTCTTTGCAATCGTCCGGGTCTGATTCTGGCCTCTGGGACCTGCATGGGGAAGAGACTTGTTTGGGAGATAAAAATTCTGAAAGAGTTAGTTGGTTTTTGCACTTATAGGATAGCAATTGCTGTGCAACTATGGGACATGGTTTCCCCCCCTTTCTGTTTGTTTGTCAACGTAGGACTTAAGCGTCCGATAGGCCCGTTCCACAATCGCTTGCCCCTGCGGATTGTAAGTGAGCTTAATATCCAAGGTGGCCAGCTGCCTGGAGCTATAAGCTGGGGCGTCATCGGACTTCGTGTGCCGAGGTTTGCCCTTGGCCGTGGGAAAGGAGATGCTGCTCCACATGGGGAGCCATTTCTCCCTTCTGTGCTGTTACCCAAACAAACTGTGGGAAGGTATTAATGCAAACGTGCATGTACTGCCATTTTCCAAAATGTGGGGATGTGTGACGTCCATTTGCCACACCTGGATGGCCTCTGTTCCTCGTGGGTTGACCCCCCACGAGGGCCCCCCTGGTGCCCCTGCACGATGCTGGCAGGGACGGACCATGCCTTGGGCTTGGGAAAGTGGCAGGTTGAACTGCCTTGCGAGCACTTTGGCATTCTGAATTGGGGATGCATGACTCTGAATTGGAGTTGTGAGGAACAAACTTAGCAAATTTTTGTCTAACGCGGGAGTGATGTATGCTCCCGGTAGACTGTGAAGCAAATTCCTAGGAAACTGGCTGTCAGCAATTATGTTGAAGCGTTCTTTGGCAAAGGTGCGCAAAGCGAGGTTCACGGCTGCCAACTCTGCCCGCTTGCGGAAGAGTCAGGAGCGTGCGCCAAGCTTGGTCCTCTTGCCAAGTAAGAACCTAATATGTGCGACCCCCATAAGTGAAAACTGTCCTAGCCCCCTGAAGAGGGACCAGTGACATGAATCCACACAAGGTGACTGTCTGCGTTTGAGACGAGTCTGGGGTCTTATGGCAAACCTTGGCGCATAAAGCGCCAGGCTTCCCTTGGGTAAATTTCTCAAGAAGGCCCCCCGGCGCACATCCATTCATGGTGTGCGTGCACACTTTTAGGAGGGTGCCAGATGGTGGCTTAGCCTTTTGCCTGTGCTTAGACTAGCAGCAAAAAGGGAAGGGGTGGCCTAAAAATGCCTGTATCTGATTGAAGGTGTGATCTGACTGCACTCTTAAGATGGTCCTAGGCAGTCCTGGCTAATGGGTGGCACTCTGCACATGCTCGGGAGCTCAGGGACTAATCCTTCCTCTGTGCTCTGGAGTTTGCAAAATGTGTCTGCTCACTAGAGAGGGTGCTGTGGGCCAGGTGCCATACTTAAAATGACCTAAGACTTATTAAAGACAAGCCAACTATGACGTGCCAGCTGTAAGGAAATAATACACAAAAAATGAAAAGACACACAAGTTAAACATTTCCAGCAGGGAGTTCCACTGGCGAAAGGAGGAAAGGAGGAAGGACAAGTCAGGAGTTAGCACAATGAGAATGCAACAACTCTTATCATAACGAAATCAGATTAGGTCAGGTAACTAAGACAACCGGGTCCTCCTGTTAAGAAAATCCCTATCAGTAATTAACTTCTGGAGCCTGTGAAAGGAAGCAAGTTAAGGCTGTAGGAAGAAATGAATTGGTTACAATTAAGGCCTGGAGAGGAATTTTGTTCCTGTAAAAAGGTAAGCATTTTCTGAATATGCAGAGCGCAAGAATGTTTGCGTGCTTTTTCCTGTGAAAGGGGTACAATGAGTGAGTTACTTTGCACAGATTAAAGTCAAAATACCAGAACAATATCTTTCCTAAGAGAATGAAGGAGAGTTAGAACGATTCTCAACCTGCGGCCAGATGTGGGCGAGTGGGCCAGAGCCCACGTTGCCCTGCCACTGCCCCCACCAAGCCAAGAAGGGCTGTGTGGCGAAGGAAGGGCAGGATGACTGTCCGGACCCCCAGAGCTGCCTGAGGCCCCGGAACTTGGCCCCTGACTTTAAAAGGTTGAGAACCGAGGTTACAAGATGATAACACAATACACACATGAAGACAATGCAATTCTCTCACTCCTGGTGAGATACGTGACTCCAAGACGCTAAGAGACATTCAAAAAACCTTAAAACACAGAGATGGGGGTTTGAGGAACACAGACGTAGGGAGGGGCCCCATAGCTTATGATCTAGAGAGGAAAACTCATAGAACTGATTTTTGTTTTCAGATCGCGCTTCTGAAAAGAAAAATCTGTTTTCCTGAGTGGCTTAATCCTTTGACAAAGAAAAGGTCTCAAGGGAGGAAGGGGGAACCACCCTGCCCTATTGCAGGTTAGGATTCCCCCCCCCCTCTCCTGCTTAAGCTGCTAAGCAGGCAAGGCAAAGGGTTTTGTACATCCTGCTTTCTCAAACCTTAAATAGTTCCTGCCCATGAGCAGAGTGCAAACTGTTTAACACATATTTCACAGTGACATTACCACGCAGTTACACACAAGGAACACTTTTTCAGTCATACTGTGGTCATAGAGACAAGGCTTTTGCAATCATACACAGTTCTTGCAGTCATACATTCAGTGGTGCACCACGCATACACACATTTATTTACGCATTCGCACATTCCTCCCCTGATCTGCAGCGTTCTATCCTACACATGAGGAGATGACTTTATGCACAGATGGCTATTTACAACCACCTGGGTGCTTCTACTTAGGGGCAAGTTTCTCTGGGCTACTCCCAAGGTGAGACAAGTAGGTTCTGCCTGTGCCCTGGGGGAACTCGGGGTACTATTGCCGGGATGGTTCTTCTGGCATAGCCAGGGCGATGGCTGCCTCCTTTCTAGCCTGGGCCTCCTTTCGAGTGCCAGCGTGGCCATTTGGTATTCAGACAACCTTTTGAAGATCTGCCTGGTCTAGACTGGCATTCTCTTCTAAAGTGTCCCATTTTTCCACACTGGAAGCAGGCGCCTTGGGGTTTTGGCACTGCTCTGCGCCTGAGTGTGGTAATGGGTCTGCTCTGGAGCCCTGCGTGGCCAGGGGCCGTGCAGATTTCCGTGAGCAGTGGGCGCTGAGCAGCCCTGCCTGAACGTGTGTCTGCCTTCAGATAGGCTGAGCACAGTAGTTGGGCGCTAGCTAATTGTACCACTGGCAATTTCCCCGTGAATGGATCTTCCTCACCCATGCGCTGAATTTTCTTAATTGGCAGGGGACTTTTAACTGCCAGAGAAGTGCCGGGGCCTCTCATGCCATGAATTCCTTCAGTGACGTCTGCAGCTGCCACTGAGGGAATGCTCCCTACACTGCCCTGCTTAAGCTGAAATGATGGATAGAGACTCCTTGGGGCTGATGGTTCTGACTGCGCTGGGGGTTTCTGGGTCTCTATCCGGACTGGGTCATCCTCTACTGAGAGCTTCCTACATTTGCTCCATGTGTGAATTATGCCCTCTGGAGCTTTCGGGGGTTGCTGAATGCAGTCTCCTATCTGATCCCAGAGCTCAAGGGTTAACGTACCTACTTCTGGGTAAAGCAGGCAGTGTTCCCCTAGGTACACCAAAAGTCTCGCTAGCTCTCCGCTGTGAAAACGCAACTTATTTACCCTGGCCAGGATTCTGAACTCTCCCTCACGAGTTCTTTGGCTAGCGGATGGACGCTGTCGCTGAGGACAGGTCCCCATATTACCTGCGATTGGGTCCTTGGAAGTTTCCTCCTCGGGACGAGTCGACGTGTCTGTGGCAGGCAATAGGTTCTGGCGACGACGCTTCTGGGTAGAGCTCAGAGCGTGGACTTCGGCCACGGGCCCTCGGTGGCCACTGCGCTGTCAGGGGCTCACAGCTGCCCTGAGCGGAACGCGTTTTTCCCTTTGGCGCAAGCCGCCTCGAAAGTCGGGAGCAAGTTGTAGGATGCCTCTTCTGTAATGCCTCGCCGCTTGGGCCGTCTTCCCGATCGGCTGGCTTACCGACCGGGCTGCCGCGCTGTCCTCCGGGAAGATGGGACAAGGTTCTGGCGCAGAACCTGGCTGTGCTGATCGCTTACTCACGAGTAGACCGCTCAGGGGTCGCTTGCTCTCGAGTAGATCACGTCTCGGGGTCACCAGATGTAGGAATCGGGGCCGTAAAGCGGCCCTTGAGGTCCCGGAGGAGACTGGTCAAAGGAACGACACGAGGCAAGATGGAGCGAAGACCAGTGATTTATTGAGGGAAAATCATCAGTATATATTATGCAGAAGGCTGCGCATGGTAGGATGGTTATCTGACAGAAAATCACATCACCTATTTACCCAGGTTAATGAGGAATCTCTCTAAGGGAAGTTAATTAACTTGGACAAACACTGACAGAGGGAAACACCATTGTTTAGGGATTAGGCTGGGGTAAACATGGCCTCTATTTGCGCCTGAGATAAGGCTGAGCTCGGAGATGAGTGATTACCTTAATGGGTAACGGGGTTAGATATTCGCTCTCTCAGCAGAACCGCTGGTCAGGTCAAGGAATTGGGTGAATCAAACCCTATCATTAATCCACCCCCCTTAATTTCTCTGCCCGCAGAGCCCACGGCTCAGGGAGCGTTCTCCCGAAGTGGCCTCTGCGCGGGCCGTTCCATGCCATTGGGGCATGGGGAAACCATAGTTCCCCAGGTTTCTCATAGCTTGTTTCCCAAGCATCAGTCACCTTTTTATTTCACGGCTGCAATCACAATCTACAGCAATTCATGTATCACTTCAAAATAAACAACCCCTGGATGGTGGATTAAAATACACTGCTATGTGACCAAAATAATGCACATTTAGCTGTGCATTGTATAGTTCAGTGATGGTGAACCTTTTAGAGACTGAGTGCCCAAACTCAACAGGTTGCCATTCACACTGCAGAGGGGCAGGGGGAACTCTGTGCTAGGGGGAGGGAGGAAGCGCTCCCATTGGGCTGCTGGGTAGAGGGGTGGAGCAAACTGTACTTGGGGGAGGGAGGAAGTGCTCCCATTGGGCTGCTGGAAAGAGGGGTGGGGTGAACTCTGTGCTGGGGCAACGACATGTGTGCTCACAGAGAGGGCTCTGAGTGTCCCCTCTGGCACACGTGCCATAGATTCACCACCACTGGTATAGTTGATGATCTTTAAATTAATTTCCAACCTGGCAAATGTAGGGATTTTTACCAGTATAGACATGTCTTACATTTGCAAACATGTGTTCTTTATTTAATAATCACTAAATTGGAGAAGAGATGTGATGTATACAGTGTTAAATCTACAACAAATTAAGAAAAAACACTATGTTTTTCTTTACTTTTGCGTTAAATGGTATAATTTCTTTTTTAATTGTACAGAACCATTTTCAGGTGCATTGTGTCTTCATAAAGTAGGGTTTAATTTAAGATGGCTCACTTTGCAATTATTGTCCAGTAAATTAGGTCATAAGGGCATGGGAACTGCAATTAGCCTGGGAACAAAGAATATATATCTGTCTGTCTATCTATCTACTGTATCTATCTATCTATCTCATCAATCATTTATAAAACTGTGACTACCATGGAATGGGATAGAGAAAAAAGGAATATAGAAAACACAAAGACCAAAGAGCTTGGAAGTTTAAAAATATACTTCCTCTACCTCAAGGGTCTTGCCTGGCATCCTGCTGGGGATGAAGAAATATGTCTGTCAATTCGGGGGTGGGGTGGGGGGAGAATTGAGTTGCCCACATATATCTCAGGTAAGAACCTGTGGTTCTGTCACATAGTTCTGTTACATTGGTTTATGAAGGATGTAAAAGATGTGGAACAACAAGTCATATGTAGACAAAAAAGGCTTTCAGAATCTGCTTTACATCCAAAGTTTGATGGAATTATTTCAATTCTCTCTGCATGGGGTAAAATCTTTTTTTTTTTTGATGTGACAGAACTATACCCCAGTAAATCCTTCTGAAAGGACAAGATTGGCAGCAATGTGACAGAAATATCTGATTACTTTTGTTAGTTGTTTTGTGCAATCAATTCACTTTTGACTGATGGCAACCCAAAAGTTTTTTCAAGGTTTGAAGTATCTGAGGAACAGATTAACATTATCTCTCCCCACCCCCACCCAATTCTCCATAACAAAGAACATACAGTACAGTGGTACCTTGGATAAATTCCGATTCGGATAAAGTCACGGTTTTCATGCATGTGTGATGCATCGCATAAAATCCAAAACCACTAAAAATGGAAGTTATCCGAGTTATTCGGTATAGGAACTTCGGATAACGTCCATTTTTGGACGTTATCCGATGCATCGCCCACTTGATTCAGATAAAGTCCAAAATCGGATAAAGTCCAAACTTGTGAAACAGAGTTTAGACTTTATCCGAGGTTCTACTGTATTTGAATCCAGGTCTGCTGAGCTCTAGTCAAGTATCCACTAGTTCTCAGAACCCTTACCTATTTTAAAATCTGCTACATATAACCTGTTAGATAAAATTATTATTATAATTGTCCAAAATATATTGGATTCTTAATTGTTAGTTTAATGCTACGTACTGGGTTAACAGCAATACTACTTCATAATATGGCAGTTGTACTTTAAGGCAATATTTAAAATGACAGTAATTAAAATATACTTTCAATTGCAAATTATAGTAATGTACATTGTAACCTTTACTTTGGTGCATTACAGTTACATTAATTCACAAATCTGAAATATTCATTTTATGCCCAGCTTTTCACAGAATTGGCCTGGTCACATCAAGGCAGGAAGCGATCACTGCTATTCTCAATACTGTAAACGGTATATATAGAACTGGTGAGATGCAGAGTTTTCACAGGAATTACAAAGAATTCTCTCTTCCTTGGTCTACTTATCCTCATGGAATTGGATGTGCCATTATCAAACCTACCTACCTACTTAATATTGCCCACTAAATTAACACACATGATAAATAGACAAACAGAATGCCAGTAAATCTACTAACCTATTTTTCTTTGGAGAAAAAGTGGGCTTTTTGTTTCTGTCATCATGGGACATGGGGCAACTGGTGGATTCTAAGATAACAAATGATGAGAACCATAAACAAATTGTGTGGGGTCAGGTCACTTCTGACTTATAATGACCCTTTCCAAAGTTTTCCAGGTAAAGACTATGCAGACGTCAGGGCTGCCATCAGAAATTTCTGGGCCCCATACTGAGCAATCTTATTGCCCCCCCCCCCACACACACACTTTTCCCTCTCCTCGCATTGGGGTGGCGGCTGGAATACACAATTTCCCAAAAGAAATTGATGGGCAGTTGTATCCAACTTTAGAGTTCAGTGCTCATCTCTGATTACAGCCAAAGAGCCAACAATGCCTGCATTCGCAGATGTTTCCATGGACATGTGGCAGGCATGACTAGACACCGGAGTGCACAGAACGCTATTTACATTCCTAATGATGAGCTCCCGTCATCCCTCCCAGCTCTTGCCAACCTAGCAGTTCAAAAGCAAGAAGTTACAGGTAGATAAATAAGGATATTTTCTAGCAATTTCTTGCTTTCCAACTGCTAGGTTGGCAAGAGCTGGGATGACGGGAGCTCATTATTACACACACACACACACACACACACACACACACACACACACACACACACACACACACACACACACACACACACACACACACACACACACAATTCCCCACCCCACTCTACCCCCACCCACAGAGAGAAAGAGGAAGAGAGGAGACTCACCGGAAGTTGCAGCTTCGCCTCCCAACATTAGCTCTGCTGCTCTGGAGCTGAAGCTGCTGCCGGGTTGCTTTGCCCACCCACTGCCCTGCCGCCACTTGCCTTGCCCAGAGCAGCATGGCTAGGGGGAACTTACCAGGGCGTGCGCTTCTTTAGGCTCAGCTGTACTTCCTTTCTGCGACTGCGTGCATCCTTCGGCAATGCTCCCACGTGCCTTGCTTGCCCAGGGCCGAAGCCCGAAGGTTCCTGGAGGAAGAAGCAGCCCCGGTGTGCGTGGTCTCTTCCAGACCGAGCCTGGCGCACACACCGGGGCTGCTTCCTCCAGGAACCTTTGGGCTTCAGCCCTGGGCAAGCAAGGCACATGGGAGCATTGCCGAAGGATGCACACAGTCGCAGAAAGGAAGTACAGATACAGATGGATCCTAAAGTGTGCACCCCAGCAAGTTCCCCCTAGCCACACCCATGCCGCTCTGGGAGGAGGTGGAGCCCTCTGGCGGTGGCGGGGCATGCACAGTGGCGCCGCACATAAAAAAGTAAAAATAAAATAAAATATTTTTTAAAATGAATTTTTTTTAAAAAAATTTAACTTAGCGCCGTTGGGCCCCTGCCAGCTCCAGGCCTGGGATGGCAGTCCCCCCCTATACCCCTCCTGACAACAGCCTTGGCAGACATAATTTACCTTTCACTTCTTCTGGAGGCACCTTGGGACTAAGCAGCTTGCTTATGCCTATAAAGGCTGGCTCTTCTCCCTGGAGGCACAGTGGGTGAATCAAATTTCCAACATCTGGCTGTACAGTCAGATACCTAAATGTCTGAGCTATTGAGGCAGCAGATCAAACTTTATAAGAAAACAAAAGTTAAAACATAATCAAAACTAAGTTTTAGAGGGAAACTATCATAACAGTGTAATTCTACCCTCAGCTAGCAGAATTGTAATCTATATCTATATCTATAAAAGAGAGATGTCCCCAATGGGGATGCCACTGGGACAATCCACGGCTCCGGGAACCACGTCACAACCAGCAGACAAAAAGCCCTCGGCGCTCTCTCGAGCACATGCTAACAAACAAACAAACACACACACCTGAATAAAAACCTTGCTCTACTTCCCTGGTCTGGCGTGGTCCTCGAAGCCCTCCGCTTTTCTCCCTCAGGAGCCTCGGAAGCCCCATGAGTTCCAGCCGGGGGAAGGGTGAAAGCTGGGCGGGCTTCTGGTCATGGCTGGTAGGGTTGTTCTGGATGCCAGGTCCAGGCCCTGCCCTCTGCTGCCAGCCTCCTCCTCCACCGCCACTTCCCTGGCCTCACGTCTGCCCTCTTCCCACGCTGCCAACACCCACCCTGGTGCTGTGGCCGCAGACCGCCATTAACACTCCAGCCACCCAAGTTCCCACCCTTTCCCCTGGCCGGGAAGAGTGCGAGTGTGACAGACAGAAAGAATGTATGTGAGAGAGAGTGAGTGAATGTGTGAGAGTGTGTGTGAGAGAAAGAGTGTGTGTGAGAGAGAAAGATTGTGTGTGTGTGTGTGTGTGTGTGTGTGTGTGAGAGAGAGAGAGAGCAAGAGAGTGAGCAAATGAGAGACAGAGTGTGCAAGAGAGAAAGAGAGAAGCTGGGAGGTAAGGCACAGCCCCCCATAAAAACACCCTGGTGGAGCCGGGCACTCAAGTTAATATAATATAATATAATATAATATAATATAATATAATATAATATAATATAATATAATATAATATAATATAATATAATATAATATAATATAATATAATATAATAATTTTACCATATTATATTGAAATATTTCATTGAGTCTTAAAATGTATACTATGTTTTTTATTATTATTGTATTAATGTCACAATGTAAGATAATATTTGCAGCGACTAATAACCTAGGATTCTAAAATGTTGCATTTTTGAGAAATTTTGTGCATTTCTGTTTTACCATGAATCAGAAATTCTAGACGTTATTAATAGGTGAAATCAACAGATGAGAATTTTACTGAAGAATAAAACTTTGCCATGTGAGCAGAGGGCTAAAGGACTATAATTTTCTACCTTACTTTTCTTTGTTTTTGGTCATAGGTGTGACCTTTCCACCTCTTGAGGTTGTCATAAGTATTTTTTAAACGTTTAACAAACTGCCAATTTTAAAAGATTCACCAAGGCTATCATTTTTGAGATAATTTAATATCCTGTCTTAAATATTACATGTTCCAGTAACATAAATTTTAAAGAAACAATAGACAAGTGTTCAGCTTGCTGCTGTCAGGAAAACACTGAGTAAGAAATACATACATCTTGAAATCCTGGGAATGGAAGAGCAATAATTTCTCAGAGTTTACAAGAAAATGCATCTTGTTTGAGAGATTGGTATTTGTTTTTCTATTGTATTGTTAAATGCCTTGGGCTTCCTTTTAGGGAAAAGCCAGATACAAGCAAATAATGATTGCTTATTCTCTTCTTAGATGTTTCAGAGCTTGGCAGGTTGCATTCTAATGAGTTCATTACTATCATCCTTATTATTAATTTATTTATCTGCTTATTTATTTTTTCTATGGGCCATAGGCACTGCAACACACTCTCCATTCAAATGAGAGACATTACAAACTGACGGAAAGTATGCAAACAAGGGATGTGAGAGAATTCAAGGATTAACCTTGTAGTCAGGATTCTACTGCTGGAGTGCTACACTATCCCCTTTCAGTACAGCTCTCTTAGCTGTATGGTCTTTCTTTTAAAATGAGCAATGCAAACACAATGTATTTTGCAGAAATGTCAAAGTTTTAATCCGATAGCAAAAGCAGCAACAGCCACTATAGAAAGCTAGCCTAAATCAGATGCAACAAAAAATTTTTTTGTTGTTGTTCAGTCGCACAGTCGGTTCCGACCCTTTGCGACCCTATGGACCATTGTTCTCCAGGCGCCTCTGTCCTCCACCATCCCCCTCAGCCCTCCCAGCTCTGTGCCCATTGTGTCTACAATGCCATCTAGCCATCTCATCCTTGGCCTCCCCCTTCTTCTTTTGCCCTCCACCTTTCCCAACATCAATGCTTTCTCAAGTGAATCCTCCCTTCTCATTTGATGTCCAAAGTATTTTAGCTTCATCTTTACTATTTGACCTTCCAATGAGCAGTCAGGGTTAATTTCTTCTAAGATTGACCTATTTGTTCTCCTCGCTGTCCAGGGTACTCTCAAAACCCTCCTCCAACACCACATTTCAAAGGCATCTATTCTTCTGCGTTCAGCCTTCCTAATTGTCCAGCTCTCACATCCGTACATTACTACAGGGAAAACCATTGCTTTGACTATTCTAATTTTTGTTTTCAATGTGATGTCTCTGCTTTTCACTATGTTCCCCAGGTTTCTCATTGCTTGTCTCCCAAGAATCAGTCGCCTTTTTATTTCATGGTTACAATCCCCATCTGCAGTGATCTTTGATCCCAAGAAAGTAAAATCTGTCACTGCTTCTACTTCTTCCCCATCTATTTTCCAGGAACTGATTGGGCCTGTTGCCATTACCTTGGTTTTCTTGATATTGAGTCTCAAGCCAGCTTTTGCACTCTCCTCCTTCAGCCTAATCAAGAGATTCTTTAGGTCTTCCTCACTTTCTGCCATTAGGGTGGTATCGTCTGCATATCTCAGATTGTTGATGTTTCTCCCAGCGATTTTAATCCCATATTGTGATTCCTCCATCCCTGCACTGCGCATTATGTGCTCTGTGTATAGGTTGAATAGGCATGGTGATAAAATGCAGCCTTGTCTTACTCCTTTTCCTATTCCAAACCACTCTGTCATTCCATGTTCTGTCCTAACTGTTGCTTCTTGGTTCATGTACAGATTTCTCAGGAGGCATATGAGGTGCTCTGGTATTCCCATCTCTTTAATTATTTGCCACATCTTGTTGTGGTCCACACAGTCAAATGCCTTAGTGTAGTCAATGAAACAAAAGTAAACTTGTTTCTGGTATTCCTTTGTTTTCTCCATGATCCAGCGTATGTTGGCAATGTGGTCTCTAGTCCCCCTGCCTCTTCTGAAACCTGCCTGCACCTCTGGTAATTCTCTTTCCACATGCTGCTGAAGTCTATCCTGTATTATCTTGAGCATCACCTTACTAGCGTGTGGGATGAGCGCGATTGTTCGATAATTTGAACATTCTTTGGCATTGCCCTTTTTTGGGATTGGAACGTATACTGATCTTTTCCAGTCCTGTGGCCATTGTTTTGTTTTCCAAATCTGCTGGCATATTGAATGCAGTAATTTGACGCCGTCATCTTTTAGCGCTTTGAAAAATTCAACTGGGATACCATCATCTCCACTAGCTTTGTTGTTTGCAGTGCTCTTTAGGGCCTTTATGACTTCGGTCTCCAGGATGTCTGGCTCAAGTTCTACTTCTTCATCATTGTGATTGTCAGGAGTGTTGAGGTCCTTTTTGTAGAGTTCCTCTGTGTACTCTTTCCATCTTTTCTTAATCTCTTCTGCATCAGCTAGCTCCTTTCCTTCTTTGTCGCTTATCATGGTCATTTTTGCTTTAAATGTTCCCTTAATTTCCCCGATTTTTTTGAAAAGATCTCTGGTTCTGCCTCTTTTGTTGTTTTCCTCCATTTCTCTGCACTGTTCTTTTAGGTAGTTTTCCTTATCTCTCCTTGCTTTTCTTTGAAATTCTGTGTTCAAATGATTGTATTTTTTCCTTTCTCCTTTGGCTTTTGCGTTCCTTCTTTCCTCTGCTATTTTAAGGGCCTCATCAGACAACCACTTTGCTTTCTTACTCTTCTTTTCTTTTGGTATGGTTTTCTTTGCTGCTTCCTGCATGATGTCCCTCATCTCTGTCCATAATTCTTCTGGCACTCTATCTATTGAGTCTAAGCCATTGAATCTGTTCATCACCTCCACCGTGTATTCTTTAGGGATGCTGTCTAGGTGATATCTTTCTGGTCTCCATGTTTTCCCTATTTTCTTTAGTCTAAGCCTGAATTTTGCGATCAATAGGTTGTGATCTGAGCCACAGTCTGCTCCAGGTCTTGTTTTTGCTGACTGTATGGAGGTTCTCCATCTTTGGCTGCAGAGTATGTAGTCAATCTGGTTTCGATGTTGGCCATCTGGTGATGTCCATGTGTAAAGTCGCCTCTTGTGTTGCTGGAAGAGAGTGTTTGCTATGACCAGTGCATTCTCTTGGCAGAACTCTATCAATCTTTGCCCTGCTTCATTCTGTGTTCCAAGACCAAATTTGCCTGTTATTCCCTCCACTTTTTGATTTCCTACTTTGGCATTCCAGTCTCCTAATATAATTTGGACATCATTTCTTGGTGTCTGTTCTATGAGGTGTTGTAAGTCCTCATAGAACTGGTCCATTGTGGCTTCATCTGCACCAGTGGTTGGTGCGTATATTTGGATCACAGTGACATTGAAAGGTTTGCCTTGAATTCTGACTGACATCATTCTGTCATTTTTGAGATTGTATCCCATTACTGCTTTTCTCACTCTTTTATTGACAATTATGGCTACTCCATTTCTTCTAAGGTTTTCTTGTCCACAGTAGTAGATATGATGGTTTCCAGAGCTGAATTCACCCATCCCTGTCCATTTTAGCTCACTGATGCCCAAGATGTCAATGCTTATTCTTTCCATCTCATTTTTTACCACTTCCAGTTTACCTTGGTTCATTGATCTCACATTCCATGTCCCTATGCAGTATTGTTCCTTACAACATTGCATTTCCCCTCCCCCTTTCCTGTCCCTCCCCTTTCTCCCCTCTGTGGTGTTAAGCATCCTGTATCACCTAGCCTGCCCTTTTGTTTTGCTTTTTGTTTTGGTCAATAGGGTTAAATTTCATGCACCTTAAATTTCATGCACCAGCAAGGGTGTTGCCTGCAGAAGGGTAAAGTCCTATAGCATCCAAAATGTATCAGGAGTTAAATCTTAGTACATCACTGGCTCCTAAAGTTTTTCCCCCATTGGAATCCAAAGTTAGGAAATAAAGCAATTGTAGGTACCTTTTAAAGGCTTGAACATATAAATACATCATTTCATGAACTTTTCATTTCTTTGATCATGAAAAGGTGGCGATAGGCAGTTGGGTGAGAGCAATAGTCAACGCATCTTTGTGGGAGGGGGTGTTTCCTGCACCATTAAAACATGCTTTGGTGAAGCCAGCACTCAACCCAACAATAATGACCAACTATCAGCCGGTATCCAACCTCCGCTTTTTAGGGAAGATTTTGGAGAAGGCAGTGGTGCGGCAGTTACAGGGGGTTCTGGATGAAGTGGATTATCTGGACCCCTTTCTGTCAGGATTCAGGCCCGGATATGGTACTGAGACTGCATTGGTTGCACTGTTGGATGATCTCTGGTGGGAGCGGGACGGAGGTCATCCCTCCATCCTTGCTCTTCTTGATCTCTCAGCGGCCTTCGATACTGTCGACCACAGTATCCTTCTGGAATGGCTCTGAGGATTGGGGATCCAGGGCACTGTGTGGTACTGGTTTTCCTCATTTCTGAGGGGCTGGACCCAGTCGGTTTGGTTGGAGGATAGGATGTCCAGCCCTAGTAGGCCTCTCCAATATGGGGTGCCTCAGGGCTCGGTGCTCTCACCTCTCCTATTTAACATCTACATGAAGCTGTTGGGGGAGATCATCCATTCCCACGGGATGAGGTATCATCAGTACGCAGATAATACTCAGCTGTATGTCTCGGCCCATGGTGATCCAAGTGATGCAGTTGGAGTCCTATCCAGGTGTCTGGAGGCTGTTTGGGTCTGTATGGGGGACAACGGGCTACAGCTGAATCCCAGCAAGACTGAGTGGCTATGGGTTAGGGGCCCCACATTATCTTGAGAGCTACCATCTTTGGTTCTGGATGGGGCTATCTAGCCCCCAACAGACCTGGTGCGTAATCTGAGGGTCCTCCTGAACTCACGACTACTGCTCATAAGAACATAAGAACAGCCTTGCTGGAACAGGCCACAGCCCATCCAGTCCAGCATTCTGTCTCACACAGTGGCTAACCATTTCCTTCAGGGTATTCCCAAGCAGATGCCTTCACCTGCTTAGGATTCCCTGGAAATGGCATTGAGAGATATCCTGCCTATCTCTCCAACCCGGAGGTTGTCCTTAAGTATCCATAATTATAGCCATTGATACTCTTGTCCTCCATGAACCTGTCTAATCCTTTCTTAAAGCTGTCAAGACTGACAGCTGTCACCACTTCTTCTGGCAGGGAGTTCCATAGACCAGTAATCCTCTGGGTGAAAAAGTACTTTCTCTTATTTGTTTGAGAACTAGTACCCAAAAGTTTCATGGAGTGTCCCCTAGTTCTAGTGTTATGCGATAGGGAAAACAGTTTTTCCTTATCTACTTTGTCCACACCGTGCATGATTTTATAAACTTCAATCAGGTCACCTCTTAGACGTCGTTGTTCAAGAGTGAAGAGGCCCAACCGTTGCAACCTCAGATGGTAAGGAAGGTGTTCCAGTCCCCTAATCATTTTGGTTGCCCTCCTCTGCATTTTTTCCAGCTCCATAATATCCTTCTGGAGGTATGGCGACCAGAACTGTACACAGTATTCCAGATGGGGCCTCACCATAGATTTATAAAGAGGCAAAATGACACTTGCTGACTTATTTTCTATACCCTTCCTAATGATCCCTAGCATTGAGTTTGCTTTTTTCACTGCTGAGGCACACTGGGTTGACACCTTCATTGAGCTGTCCACCAGGACACCAAGGTCCCTTTCCTGGTTTGTCACAGAGAGTTCAGACCCCATCAGTTTATAAATGTAATTGGGGTTCTTTGCCCCAACATGCATCACTCTGCACTTACTAATGTTGAAACTCATTTGCCACTGTTTTGCCCACTCCCCCAGTGTCAAGAGATCCCTCTGGAGCTCCTCACAATCGCTCACAGTTTTCACTACCCTGTATAATTTAGTGTCGTCAGCAAATTTGGCTACCTTGCTTTTTACTCCTACCTCTAGATCATTTATGAAGAGGTTGAAAAGCAGGGGTCCCAGTACTGAACCTTGGGGGACCCCACTCTTTACTTCCCTCCACTTGGAGAAGTGTCCATTTAGTGCTACCCTCTGTTTCCTGTCCCTTAGCCAGTTTCTGATCCAGGACAAGACCTGTCCCTTTATTCCTCCATGAGCAGGAGGCAGTCATGGCCAGGAGTGCTTTTGCACAATTTCATGTCATACGCCAGTTATGCCCACTCCTAGATTGGGACTCATTGCTCATGGTCACGCATGCTCTGGTCACCTCCAGACTGGACTATTGTAATATGCTCTACACAGGGCTGCCCTTGATGACCATTCGGAGGCTGCAACTGGTCCAGAATGCAGCTGCCCAGGTTGTGATGGGGTGCAGATGTTACACTTGTGCCTCACCGCTGCTTCAGGAGCTGCACTGGTTACCGGTATACCTTCGGGTGCAATTCAAGGTGCTGGTAATGACTTTTAAAGCCCTACATGGTAGTGGGCCAGGATACTTAAGAGACCACATCACCCCAAGAACTTCTGTCCATCCCACCAGAACGGACTGGAGAGGCTCTCTAGCACCAGAAAGAGGTCCTTCTCTGTGTCTGCTCTGGCCCTATGGGACCTCCTGCCAATTTAGCTATGACTCCAGATAGAGTTGCTGCCCTTCAGGAAATACTAAAAACCTGGCTGGCAAAGCAGGTATGGGGCACCTGAGTGCTGGTTGCATCAAAAGGGTGAGATATACATGTAACTAACTAACTACATAAATGCTTTGTTTTCTTCCAGATTGTTCCAGTCCTGATCCTTTCAGATCTGTTGCTTGCAGATTTTTCTCAGATGTTGTCTTGTGATAAATTATCACCCATTCTCTCTCTTTTAGATTTAGATCCCACCTCAATTAGTGCATGTACTCTTCTGGGTGACTAACAACATTGGAATTAAGCACAATAACTTTACATAAAATTACTACAAACCAAAAACAAATTTTCATCAACAGTCAAATACATTGTATATGTCCTGCTCAGCACTCTAACTTCTATTAACACTGGGGAGACTTTTTAAAAATTTCATTGTATTCAGTTTCTTTATACAGTTACATCACATTCTATTACTTTGGGGTCTTTCCCCACTTTACCTCTTCATTTGATCAATTTTGACAGATTTGTTTAAGTGGCTCCATTGGTTTATCCAGTTTCACATGTGACATGAAGCACATTATAAGGTGAAGTAGATCTTGTGTGTTTCTTTCTCTGTATTGTGCAAGCCATCTTTGATTCAATGGGTGAAATCCTGTTGTGTAAAGTGCTACAGTATATAAGTGTGATTGCTTTATTAGTCAAAAATCCACTCCAGATTGCTGCTATTAGAATTGGGACTGCTGCTTGTGATCTGATGGTGATTGTTGACTATTGAAGTGCCCCCTCTTCCTGAAGCTTCTGAAGGTTTTTTTCCCCAAGGCAAAAGGAAGCTCAGGGAAACCTCAGAACCTGCAAATAGGGTATGTGGGGTTTTTCTAGTTTACACCAGTATAATAGCGTCCATTTATTGACACACAGACCCCGGAAACTCCATTCTTTTCTAGATTTTGTTCCATTTTGTTAAATTACTTGTCTCCAGTTTTCTGTAACCCAGTTTCCCACATTGTTTTAAGATTCCCAGCTTCCTCTTAAATACTATACTTTTGTTGAATAATTTATATTCATTCTACTTTTCAAACAATGAATAAACTCCCAGGAAATCTTACAGGGCAATGGGTTCATTCTTTTTTTTTTACAAGTTTTTCCACCTCTGCCTTCTTTTTCCATTTGAATCACATCTGAGCCTTCTCGTTGATCCAAGTCACAAATATGTCAGGAGTTCATCTATTTTAAAATGTAATGAAAACAAAACTTAAATCTGATTCAGTTGGAGAACAGCGCAGCACCATTTTGTGCAAAATGGCCCATGCTTAGTCTCTGGATACTCCGGTTAGTAGGACGATATTGACAATACTGAACCAGATGGACTGATGATCTCCCTTGAGTCCTAATTAGAATCCTTCCCTTGTCATTCTTTTTTATCAGATGTTCAGGAATAGTTTAATATGAGGTGCAGTGTCTAACATTCTCAGTGCATAGTCCAGACAAAGTTTTCTGTTAGTTTAGGAAGTCTGTGGTCTTAAACTTGGAGGGGGGGATACTTAAAATCCTGAATTTGAAATCTGTACATTGCAATATTTTGTTACATACCCCATTAAATGTTTATGGAAATAGCATTAATGTATGTGCAAAATGAAGCACTGAAGGGTTTGTAATGAATGCCTTGGAATATTATCTCTGTTTGTATTCTAGTAAGTGTTGCATGGCACAAGACAGTGTGTTTGCACATTTGCCCTCATTCCTCTATATCTGAGCCTTTCACGTTAATTGATTTAGGAAGTAGTTAGATATTTCCTCCATTAGCAAAACAGCTATACTTCCCCAGAGCTCAGCCAGGGACACTTAAATGGATTGTTTATTGCTGAAGACATATCATCAATAAGCAAACATTATTGGAGCTCCTTAATAAAAAAGAAACTTCTTGCACAGTTTAAATATCTTCCTTACTTCAGTACGTTGAGACCTGCTAGTCATTTTGTTCTTCAATTCGGTGTTTACACTGAAGCCCAATGAAATATTGCACTGCAGTCTCCCTTTCTCAGAAGGGGAGTGTTTGTTGACATAATTATTAAAACATAAATACAACTTTTATCTGGACAAATTAATACAGGAGAAGATCAACAAAGGCTGTATGGTTGTTCAGATGCAGGTGATAAGCAAAAGCTCTTGTCATAATTGTTCGGTCAGATATGAAGGTCATGGATTTTCCCCTGCTATTCCTGGAGCCTGGAGTCTTTTCAGAGGATTACTATTATCATATCAATACTGCATGATGCATGTGGAGTAGTAATTTATGGTTCCAGGAGAAAGAGCTTTGCTCAAGGTGCCACTTCTGCTGCAGGGATATTGCATTTATTCATGATGGTAAAAACTCCAGTCCAGATGGGGTGATGGGCAACAGAACCACAAATGAAGTTCAGAATAGCTAAGCATAAAGCAAGGCACTGGCAATGGCACAGAAATGCCTGACATATATGGTGATGAAATCTAAATTGGCTGTTACTAATCAGGAAATAAATGTTGGGGCTGCATTGGATGAAAAAATGAAAATATCAGCTCAATGAGCTGCAACAGGGGTGAAAGGCAGGAAAGTTGGTTTAATCGTAAGAAAAAATGGGAGTGATTGGAAATAAATTGGCAAGCCTAATAATGCCAATTTCTAAATAAGCACTGTGTTCTTATTTAGAATAGTATATAGTTCTGGCAGTCCAAATTCATAAAAGATGGGGTCTCCTCTCATAAAAGATATGACCATAATGGTAAAACTAGAGCTTGGAAAGTTAATGCTAAAGTAATTATTTACTGTTACAGCCTGCAGATCTCCCCAAGTAATTAGGTATAATTTTACCCATGTAAAAGTAACTATTTAAAAGTAACTGAAATATTCACTTTATGCTACTTATAACAACAAAATGCCTCAGGCTGCAGACTTTTAGTAAAACACCCCCTTAAATAGTGAGGCTGCACAATCTTTTTTACTATTAAAATAAACAAATAGTATAATTACACTGTGTTAGGGATGAAGTTACCACCAAGTAATTTACAATCATTTTGTTTAGCTAGTAATCAATTACAAACAACATGTTATTTGTAACTTGTTACTTCTGAGGGGAAAAAACATAGGACAAACATGATCTGCAGAATTACAACATCTGTGAGTGAGAAAAGGCATCAGTGGTTGGAAGTTGTTCAAAAAATAGGTGGCTAAAAGAAGATCTTAACCTATAAAACCAAGTGTTCACCGTTGGAATTGGCTATGGGCTGCTGTGCATCGCCCTACTTACCCGTTCCCTCCCTTCGAGAGCACGGGCGAAGTGGCTACGCAGGTCAACCAATGGTTTAAAAAATCGCGATTGGGGCATCAGCCCCACCATTGGCAAGAAAGGGAAACAACTTCATTTCCCAAAAAGCATTGTGTTTCGCCGTGTTTCTCCCAGTGTCAGCCAATCAAGATGATAAAAACAACGGACTCAGTCTTTGTTTTACGAGCCGCAACCAATCAAAAGTAGCGTTTCAAAACCTTGCCAAGCGATGGACGTCAGAAACTACAATTCCCAGCGTCCTCCGTGCTGTGACCCCTCAGCCAATCAGGCTAAGGGACATGAGCATGGAGGAGGCTGGGAAAGCCAATGCGCCAACAACTTCCCTCCAGGAGGCACTATGTCTCCCGGAGGGAAGCCATCCCCAGCTCATCGCGGTGGGCGGCTGGCCATGTCAGATCCTGGACTGCCTGCTTTTGGCGGCCCCCACCCAACCGGCGAAGACCTCGGCACCAGCGGAGAGGGAGAAAAGGCTGCGCCACAGAGGCATGGAAGGTGAGGCCCGGCACAGAAGGCTGCACTGGGGAAACGTAGAGTACGAAAGGCCCAACTGGCAACGGGTAAGTGGGGCGGGGGAGAGGAATTGAGGAGGGGAACGGGCCTGGGGAGCACGCCACCCACACAGGTCATAGAGAAGAAAGGGGGAGAACGAACCCACCTCCTTCCCCCCAGTCTCAGTCCCCTACCCCACTTACCTGTTGGCAGCTGGGCAATTCGTACTCTGCGCCTCCCCAGAGCGGCCTTCTGTGCTGGGCCACTCACCTTCCATGCCTCCATGGTGTGGCCTTTCCTCCCTCAATGCCGGCGCCAAGGCCTTCATCGGTGGGGTGTGGGCCACCAAAATCAAGCAGCCCAGCCGGCAAACGTTGCTCCCGCCCACCCAGCAAAGGCCTCCTGGGTGTCCTCACCAAGGCTTGGGGGGAGGAGGAAGAGCTCCTCCTCCCCCTGCAAAGCTTCAGCATGTGTGTGTGTGTGTGTGTGTGTGTGTGTGTCCTCACTGAGGCGTCAGGGGGGGAGGAGGAAGAGTCCCTCCTCCCCCTGCAAGGCTTCGGTGTGTGTGTGTGTGTGTGTGTGTGTGTGTGTGTGTGTGTGTGTGTGTGTGTGTGTGTGTGTGTGTGTGTGTGTGTGTGTGTGCTCACCAAGGCTTCGGGGGGGGGGGGAAGAGCCCGTCCTCTCCCCATGGAGCTATGGCATGTGTGTGTATTGTGTGTGGGTATGTTTGTGTTGTGTGTGTGGGTGTGTTGTGTGTGTGGTTGTGTTGTTTGTGTGGATGTGTTGTGTGTAGTTGTGTTGTTTGTGTTGTTTGTGTGGTTGTGTTGTGTGTGTGTATTGAGTGTGTGTGTGTGGTTATGTTGTGTGTGCTGTGTGTATTGTGTGTGTTGTGTGTGTATTGAGTGAGTGTGTGGTTGTGTTGTGTGTGTGTTGTGTGTGTGTTGTGTGTGTGTTGTGTGTGTGTGTGGTTGTGTGTGTGATTGTTTTGTATTTGTGTATTGAATGAGTGTGTGGTGATATTGTGTGTGCTGTATGTGTGTATTGAATGAGTGTGGTTGTGTTGTGTGTGCTGTGTGTGTATTTTGTGAGTGTGTGTATGTGTTGTGTGTGTGTGTATTGTGTGCGCGTGTGTGGTTGTGTTGCATGTATGCTTATATTGTGTGTATGTCTACCCCTCAAAACCACCCCAACCACAAGCACACATGTTATACCTGCCCGGCAGGGCAAAAAATGCTGATCTTAACCTATAAAACCAACCTATAAAACTTTACAAAGTTAAAAAAATAAAAAATTTACAAAAAACAACAAAGAATTCATTGTTTTATATAAAGCACAGGGGGGAAAAAGCCCGGCAACGCCGGGCAAACTATGCTAGTACCATATGAAACCAAATGAAGGGAATGGGTTGCAGAAAGAGCATTATGTTATTTCAAAGTATCAATATGTAAGGGTCATCCTCTAAATTGAACTGAACGGAATATCCAGAGGACAAGAAAGAAGGATTTCTTTATGCAATGTGTAATTAACTGAAGATACATTTCACCAGAAGATGTGGTGACGAACACTGGCGGACCAAATAAATTTCAAATCAAAGAAGATAGATCTGAAAAAGAAACTACTAGTGTTGCAGGTTACAAACAGAGTCTGCAGGGGATGCTTTCATGTCTGATATTTAATGTGGACTTGCCATGTTTCATACACTTACTTTTATGGCCTGCTTGCTGTCTGTACTTCTCTGGGATGTTAAGGCTCTGTGAGTTGATGTGAATGACAGGAAATAAGCCTTCCCCTACTTTGGAGATCCAAGTTCCAGTCTCATTCAGCCAGAGGTTCACTCAGTTACCTTGGGGTGGTCACTCTCTCTCAGCCTGATCTATCTCAAACATTTCAGTGAGGATAAAGTACTAAGAAGAAGAGCTAGATGTACTGGCTTGACCTCAGTGGAATAAAGGATGAACATCTATGAATGCTTCTTTTATATAAATCAGGGATTCACAACCTGTGGCCCATGGGCCGGATACAGCCCATGACACCATTTCATGTCCCCCCCCCCCCCCCCCACACACACACACTGCTTCCACCACACCAGGAAGTGTCATATGGTGGAAGAAGGGCAAAATGGCCATCCAGCCCCTGAAACAGTCTAAGGGAGCGTGACCCAGCCCTTGACTTAAAAAGGTTGAGAACTCCTGATATAAACGGATAATCTGCCATCTATTCAAGCTTCTCCATTCCTTCTGAGTTTAACAGCAAATTCTACATTAGCTATGAGGGATGAGTTTTCCCAGCAACCACTTATTGCTACAAGCCATCCAATTTGTGAGGTGTTTTTGAAGTGGCTTGGTCTTCAGTTCTACAAAACACCTCCTCTTGGTGGAAATGAAAATTCCTAGAATGTGTTTATCAATATGGATGAACTCTGCTGCCTATATTTTTGGATGCTCCCTTAGGGCCATGGGCACTTTCTAGGTAATCACTTCGCTTTTGAACATACTACCTCTCTATGTGCAACTGACCCCTTTTAGCAGCATATCTTTAGTTGCTAGACACATGTCTCGGTTTTCTTCCAAGAAGCATGAATTAACTATCAAGTCTGATACCAATGTGTAATCTACTCATCTAAATGATAAAAGGCAATAACTTATGTAGGACCCTGTATTGAATCTGAGTAAAAGTTTGAACCTCACTTTCAAATTGAGCTAAGTGAAAATTTGTACCAGTGAAGTCAAGCACTGAAGCAGGTGTGCTGGGTGACCTGATTTTCCCTCAGCATGAATTATCCAGGAGGAGAACCAGAACTGGTCCTATAGAATGTCCACTGAATATTTTAAAATTTGTCAGTTTTATATTTGACCAATTCCAAGTCAGTCTGTAGGCCTCATTCACCTACTCTGCTGAGAGCTGTCCCTACTCTTTCTCTCTCTTTTACATATAGGATAGAATCCTGTTCTTCACATAAAATGAAGCATAACATTCCATCTTATGCCTGGCAATGATCTCCACTAAGATAGGAATATCATTTCCCTTTCCTTCAATAATATTTTATTTAGATCAGTGTTTCCCAACCTTTGGTTTTTGGACTTCAATTCCCCAAAGCACTGATCAACCAATGTACTGATTTAGGTTTCTGGGAATTGAAGTCCCCCTGTGGGGAATGGGCCACACATTGGGAACCACTGATTTAGACTGTAATACTACCAGTTTATGTCAGGATTACCACTAATGAGAAAGAAACTAATCTGGAATAACAAAACTTTTCTGAAGTAAGAAAACCTAAATTCCTTTGGATTTCCTGAAAGTCACAAATGTGCAAATCTATACCTTTGTCTGGTTAACATATGTGTTCTCTCAAGATATTCCTTCAAGTAGCAATATTTATTGCCTTCATCCTAAACTCACATGGAGATTAAAAGAAATGCGCTGACTGATGTTATATGACACAACATGTGTCTGTTATATGACACAAAATGTGTCAAATAAATGCCTGTTGCAGAAACATTCCCCAGCCTGTCTTTTTGAGTACTGTCTGTCTTTCCTGAGTTCCACAGATACAAGAATGTGAACATAAATTTCCCACTTCAGTATAAATAGGATACATGGCATAGACCACCAGCAAGAAGGTAAAGGACATCAGACCTATTTCTATGATTGGTAAGTTCCTGAATGTTGTTGTTGTTCAGTCGCACAGTCGGTTCCGACCCTTTGCGACCCTATGGACCATTGCTCTCCAGGCGCCTCTGTCCTCCACCATCCCCCTCAGCCCTCCCAGCTCTGTGCCCATTGTGTCTACAATGCCATCTAGCCATCTCATCCTTGGCCTCCCCCTTCTTCTTTTGCCCTCCACCTTTCCCAACATCAATGCCTTCTCAAGTGAATCCTCCCTTCTCATTTGATGTCCAAAGTATTTTAGCTTCATCTTTACTATTTGACCTTCCAGTGAGCATTCAGGGTTAATTTCTTCTAAGATTGACCTATTTGTTCTCCTCGCTGTCCAGGGTACTCTCAAAACCCTCCTCCAACACCACATTTCAAAGGCATCTATTCTTCTGCGTTCAGCCTTCCTAATTGTCCAACTCTCACATCCGTACATTACTACTGGGAAAACCATTGCTTTGACTATTCTAATTTTTGTTTTCAGTGTGATGTCTCTGCTTTTCACTATGTTCCCCAGGTTTCTCATTGCTTGTCTCCCAAGAATCAGTCGCCTTTTTATTTCATGGCTATAATCCCCATCTGCAGTGATCTTTGATCCTAGAAAAGTAAAATCTGTCACTGCTTCTACTTTTTCCCCATCTATCTTCCAGGAACTGATTGGGCCTGTTGCCATTATCTTGGTTTTCTTGATATTTAGTCTCAAGCCAGCTTTTGCACTCTCCTCCTTCAGCCCAATCAAGAGATTGTTTAGGTCTTCCTCACTTTCTGCCATTAGGGTGGTATCGTCTGCATATCTCAGATTGTTGATGTTTCTCCCAGCGATTTTAATCCCATATTGTGATTCCTCCATCCCTGCACTGCGCATTATGTGCTCTGTGTATAGGTTGAATAGGCATGGTGACAAAATGCAGCCTTGTCTTACTCCTTTTCCTATTCCAAACCACTCTGTCATTCCATGTTCTGTCCTAACTGTTGCTTCTTGGTTCATGTACAGATTTCTCAGGAGGCATATGAGGTGCTCTGGTATTCCCATCTCTTTAATTACTTGCCACATCTTGTTGTGGTCCACACAGTCAAATGCCTTAGTGTAGTCAATAAAACAGAAGTAAACTTGTTTCTGGTATTCCTTTGTTTTCTCCATGATCCAGCGTATGTTGGCAATGTGGTCTCTAGTCCCCCTGCCTCTTCTGAAACCTGCCTGCACCTCTGGTAATTCTCTTTCCACATGCTGCTGAAGTCTATCCTGTATTATCTTGAGCATCACCTTACTGGCGTGTGGGATGAGCGCGATTGTTCGATAATTTGAACATTCTTTGGCATTGCCCTTTTTTGGGATTGGGACGTATACTGATCTTTTCCAATCCTGTGGCCATTGTTTTGTTTTCCAAATCTGCTGGCATATTGAATGCAGTAATTTGATGCCGTCATCTTTTAGCGCTTTGAAAAATTCAACTGGGATACCATCATCTCCACTAGCTTTGTTGTTTGCAGTGCTCTCTAGGGCCTTTATGACTTCGTTCTCCAGGATGTCTGGCTCAAGTTCTACTTCTTCATCATTGTGATTGTCAGGAGTGTTGAGGTCCTTTTTGTAGAGTTCCTCTGTGTACTCTTTCCATCTTTTCTTAATCTCTTCTGCATCAGCTAGCTCCTTTCCTTCTTTGTCCCTTATCATGGTCATTTTTGCTTTAAATGTTCCCTTAATTTCCCCGATTTTTTTGAAAAGATCTCTGGTTCTGCCTCTTTTGTTGTTTTCCTCCATTTCTCTGCACTGTTCTTTTAGGTAGTTTTCCTTATCTCTCCTTGCTTTTCTTTGAAATTCTGTGTTCAAATGATTGTAGTTTTTCCTTTCTCCTTTGACTTTTGCGTTCCTTCTTTCCTCTGCTATTTTAAGAGCCTCATCAGACAACCACTTTGCTTTCTTACTCTTCTTTTCTTTTGGTATGGTTTTCTTTGCTGCTTCCTGCATGATGTCCCTCATCTCTGTCCATAATTCTTCTGGCACTCTATCTATTGAGTCTAAGCCATTGAATCTGTTCATCACCTCCACCACGTATTCTTTAGGGATGCTGTCTAGGTGATATCTTTCTGGTCTCCGTGTTTTCCTTATTTTCTTTAGTCTAAGCCTGAATTTTGCGATCAATAGGTTGTGATCTGAGCCACAGTCTGCTCCAGGTCTTGTTTTTGCTGACTGTATGGAGGTTCTCCATCTTTGGCTGCAGAGTATGTAGTCAATCTGGTTTCGGTGTTGGCCATCTGGTGATGTCGATGTGTAAAGTCGCCTCTTGCGTTGGTGGAAGAGAGTGTTTGCTATGACCAGTACGTTCTCTTGGCAGAACTCTATCAATCTTTGCCCTGCTTCATTCTGTGTTCAAAGACCAAATTTGCCTGTTATTCCCTCCACTTTTTGATTTCCTACTTTGGCATTCCAGTCTCCTAATATAATTTGGACATCATTTCTTGGTGTCTGTTCTATGAGGTGTTGTAAGTCCTCATAGAACTGGTCCATTGTGGCTTCATCTGCACCAGTGGTTGGTGCGTATATTTGGATCACAGTGACATTGAAAGGTTTGCCTTGAATTCTGACTGACATCATTCTGTCATTTTTGAGATTGTATCCCATTACTGCTTTTCTCACTCTTTTGTTGACAATTATGGCTACTCCATTTCTTTTGAGGTTTTCTTGTCCACAGTAGTAGATATGATGGTTTCCAGAGCTGAATTCACCCATCCCTGTCCATTTGAGCTCACTGATGCCCAAGATGTCAATGCTTATTCTTTCCATCTCATTTTTTACCACTTCCAGTTTACCTTGGTTCATTGATCTCACATTCCATGTCCCTATGCAGTATTGCTCCTTACAACATTGCATTTCCCCTCCCCCTTTCCTGTCCCTCCCCTTTCTCCCCTCTGTGGTGTTAAGCATCCTGTATCACCTAGCCTGCCCTTTTGTTTTGTCTTTTGTTTTGGTCGATAGGGTTCTCTTGGCAAGATTTGTGGCGTGGTTTGCCGGTGTCTACGCCATTTTTCTCTCCTCATACATTTTATCACAGTTTTTAAAAGTTTAACACATTTAATATAACATATTATCATGCATATTATCACACTTTAAAACACAGTCTCTATGTCAGTTTCTATGTTTAGTCAGTATAAAGTCTCTATGTCAGTTGCTATATTAGGTCTTCTACATTTGCATATCTGTTACTTATCCTTTGCCTGGGACTCTGGCTCTCCTTCCTCCTCCTCACCCCCCCTGGGGGTGGCTGTCCGGCGGTGGCGGCGGCAGGCCCCTTTGCCGCTCGCCCGGCTTTCCTCCTCCTCCTCACCCCCGGCTGGGGTGGTTGCCCGGCGGCGGCGGCGGCGGCAGGCCCCTTTGCCGCTTGCCCGGCTCTCCTCCTCTTCCTCACCCCCCGGCTGGGGGTGGCTGTCCGGCGGCGGGGGCGGCAGGCCCCTTTGCCACTCGCCCGGCTCTCCTCCTCTTCCTCACCCCCCGGCTGGGGGTGGCTGTCCGGCGGCGGCGGCGGCAGGCCCCTTTGCCGCTCGCCCGGCTCTCCTCCTCTTCCTCACCCCCCGGCTGGGGGTGGCTGTCCGGCGGCGGTGGCGGCAGGCCCCTTTGCCGCTCGCCCGGCTCTCCTCCTCTTCCTCACCCCCCGGCTGGGGGTGGCTGTCCGGCGGCGGTGGCGGCAGGCCCCTTTGCCGCTCGCCCGGCTCTCCTCCTCCTCCTCACCCCCGGCTGGGGTGGTTGCCCGGCGGCGGCAGCGGCAGGCCCCTTTGCCGCTCGCCCGGCTCTCCTCCTCTTCCTCACCCCCCGGCTGGGGGTGGCTGTCCGGCGGCGGCGGCGGCAGGCCCCTTTGCTGCTCGCCCGGCTCTCCTCCTCCTCCTCACCCCCGGCTGGGGTGGTTCCTGAATACCAACAAGTTATTTTGTCAAACATTCCTCTACTGTATTGCTCCTATAGAAAGTGGCCGATATTTTTTGTTTGAGAATGAGGTAATTTTTATGTGATCTTTTATGGCTTCCCTCTTCCCTGAAAGGCACACAGGGAATTATGTTTTATGGAGGTCATTTGTTCCCTGTCTACCAGAGATTCGGCAGGTCTCAGAAGCTGGGCCATTCATTCACTTCAGTTCTATATAGACCTCATGACATGACAGTGGCAACAAGAATGCGGTAGGAAACCTGTTTCGCTGTGAAAGATTACTAGAACTCGTTCTTATAACACAAGATAGTATATGGCTAACACCATTTCACACGGTCAGTTCCTCAACATTTTTTAAAACCTTGTCTGCTAGGAAAACTTGAAGAGGAAGCTTTCACTCATTGTTGTTCTATAATTCTGCTTCAAATGATTTCTCAAGTATAGCGCATCAAATTATTTGATCCTATTAGGTGTTGTGGTCTGGGTTCGAATCATGCAGAGTTAAGCAGTTAGCTTTTGGCAGCAGTGGCGGTGCCCATGTGGTTTTATCTATCTCTCCCAGACAATAACAAGCTGAGATGCAGAGTAACAGTTCAACAGAAACAGGCTTTTACTCAGCAGAATAGTTCATAAAGATAACAAAAACAACAGATTCCTCTTTGGCAGATAAACAGTCTGTAAGTCCTTGTGAGCACTACTTTAAGTCCTGAGGCACAGTAAAAGTACTCACTGCAACTCCAGCCTTATTCTGGCTGGCTGTAGGTTGGACAAAACCCTTTTTGTCCAGGCTTGTTCCTTCAGTTGAGTTCCAGACCTCTGAAGACTGCTCTGGCTTTTTTTCTCCTCCAGAGAGTGTCAGCAAAGCCAGCAGCATTTTCCTCAGGCAAAACAGTGATGTCCATAAGGCAGTAAAGCTAGCAAGCAGTCTGACTAGCATCCATCCAGTAGTTTAGGCATACAGCAGTTTTTGGCACAAAGCAAGGTAGCTATTGAGAAGCTTTAGTGTCTTGCACGGAAGACAAAGAAGGAGTCGGAGTGAGGACTAAACCCAGGTTTATTTCATGATGGTCAGGATGAACATGTGGTAATGGCGGAGGTACATCACATTATATACAGCAGTGCAATACATTTGAATCTTGTTGCACGGTAGCTCATTGGCTGCTACCGGCGTGACGTCGTTCCAAGTCACGCCCATCTTCTGTAGTTAGTGATAGTGCGGGAGAGTTCCCGCGGCTGCCGGTGATTTGAGGAATGTGAACCATGTGAGTTGAACGCTCGCAGCTGCCCTCTATGGGCAGCTTACTCGCGTTCCCTTAACAGCTGAGCTACATTGTAATTATGGTCAGGTTACATTCATACATTTCTTAAAGCAACATTGTACATACATAACACCCCTCCCCCCTAGGATGGGACGAAGTCCCTCAACCACTGTGGCTTGCCGCACGTGCGCCTGGGGCGTGTGGCCGCTTGACTTAACACAGGGGAGCCGGGGGCTCCTGGTTCCGCGGAGTCCCGTCCTGCAACGGAAAGGGGGGACTCCTTAGTGGCTCGGTGTGGACTCTGCGGCAACCTTGCATTGGGGGACGGGAATGGAATGAACAGTTGGGACGTGAACCCCTGCCTACCGCTTGAGGAGCTTGGGGTCCCCCCCAGTACGAATCTCGGGACCGACGAGGAGGCCCTCGTGGTCTCGCCACCCCCTGTTGCCTGTCCGGGAGTTCTAGAGGATGAGGCGGGCGGATTCCCCCCTGCTGCCTGTCTCGGGGGTGTCTGTCTCCGGGGGGCTGGAGCTATGGTATACTCTAAAACAAAAGGGCTGGGCGGACTGGAGGTACCAGGGGCTGAACTGAAACCCCTCTTCTCGCTAGGACGGGTGGGGGACCACTCCGCGACACCCCCCTGGTACTGCAAATCATAATCGAACTCATCCCTCTCTTCCAAAGTATCCTCCTCTGTGGCTGAGAATCTAGGGTATGCATTTGTACCCGCTGATGCCGCCGTGTCTCCCCCTTGGGTCACGCGGGTGGGGGAGGACCCTAACGCTGATTCCCCTTCACTGGTGACTCGCCTTCTGAGTTGGTCGGCATGCCTTCTCCAGAGTAGACCCAAGCTAGTCTCGACCCTATAGGATACTGGCCCCGTCTGCTCAATGATCGTCCCTGGTACCCACGCTGGCCCCGCGGCCGCGTAGTTCCTGCAGTGAACCGGGTCCCCTACCGAAAAACTTTTGGAGCTCTCTACCCCTATATTTATATTTCTCCCTTCATCCTCCACCCTGGACGGATCCATCCGGTCAAACAGTGTTACCGGACGCCTCCTCATGAGGAGTTCGGCTGGTGAAAATCCTGACGCTAGGGGGGTTGTCCTGTAGCAGATGAGGAACTGACACAGATGGAGGTTCAACTCACCGGGACCCATGCACCGCAGTCCGTCTTTCGTAGTGCACACTTGGCGCTCTACCTGACCGTTTGTGGCGGGGTGAAACGGGGCAGCGGTAATGTGCCTGATGGCGTTTCTCTCAATAAACGTCTTGAACTCCGCAGATGTGAAGATACTAGCGTTATTGCTAACAAGGACGTCTGGCAGGCCGAAACAGGCAAAAACCTTGCGCAACTGTTTAATGGTTGCCGCAGAGGAGGTGCTGTTCATGGGGATTACTTCCAACCACTTGGAATAGGAGTCGACTATCAGTAGAAACATGGACCCGTGGAAAGGGCCAGCGAAGTCGACATGTATCCGGGACCATGGCCCGCGGGCCGTGTCCCATTCCCTATGGGGTAGCCGGGACTCCTCGGGCCGAGAGCTCTGGCAGCTCTCACACGTGCCCACTAGGCGTTCTATATCCACGTCTATCTGGGGCCACCAAAAGAAACTCCTGGCCAGCGCCTTGGAGCGCACTATTCCCGGGTGACTGGTATGCAGTAGCTTCAGTACCTTAGCCCTTAACTTCTCTGGGATGACTACCCACTGGCCCCAGAGTAAGCAGCCCCTTTCCAGGGAAAGCTCTACTCTACGCCTGAAAAATGGCTTGAAATGCTCCTTGGGGGTAGTAGTGGGCCACCCTTTCCTAACCCAGGAACTAACTTGGGCCAGCATCTTGTCGGCCGCCGTGGCCTTGGCGAGGTCGGCCGGGACGATGGGGGGTGAGTTGAGGGACTCGATCAGCAGGACTTGGTGTTCCTGCTCTACCTCGCATGCGGGATCCCCTAAACTAGGGAGGGGAGACCGGGACAGTGCGTCCGCATGGGAGATCTCCTTCCCTGGGCGATAGGCCAGCTCATACTGGTAGGTGTTGAGGAATATGGCCCAATGCAGCATCCTGGGGGATAGAATTTGCGGGGTGGGATTGCCGGTAGTGAAGATCCCCAGAAGTGGCTTGTGATCCGTCACTACCGTAAACTCGCGGCCGTATAAAAAATCGTGGAACTTCTTTGTTCCCGCGATTATGGCCAGGGCCTCCCTATCTGTTTGCACGTAATTGCGCTCGGCCTTCGAGAGGGACCTTGAGTAGTACGCCACCGGGGCTTCCCGCCCGCTCTCCAACACGTGGCACAGGACCGCCCCCACCCCCACTGGGGACGCATCACAGACTAAAACCACTGTTTTTTTCGGATCAAAGTGGGTCAGGACAGCATCCGAGGATAGGAGTGTCTTAAGCTCCTTGAACGCTCGCTCCTGCCTGTCCCCCCACCGCCAAACCGCGTCCTTTTTTAGTAGCGCGTGCAGTGGCTCCGTGACCGATGCCTTCCTAGGCAGGAAGGAGTGATAGAAATTTAGGAGCCCTAGGAATGACTGCAGCTCCGGTTTCACGGTGGGACGAGGGGCATTTTTCACGGCCGCCACCTTGGACTTGGAGGGTTTGATCCCCCCCGGGGTTATCTTAAAACCGAGAAATTCGACCTCCCTCGCAAAGAATACACGTTTGTCCCTTCTCAGTCGAAGTCCCGCCCTCTCGAACACTGAGAGGACCCCGTCTAACCTTTTTGCTAACTCTAATTCGCTCCCCGCCGTTATCAACACATCGTCAAAATATGGGAGAACACTTGGAAGCCCCTTTAAAAGGCGTTCCACGAGGGACTGGAAGATTCTGGGGGCCGAATTCACGCCAAACTGAAGGCGCGTTACCTTAAATGCCCCCTTGTGCGTCACGATCGTTTGCGCAGCGGCAGCAGCCGGGGTTACTGAGAGCTGCTGATATGCTTGCGCCAGATCTAGCTTGGCAAAACACCTCCCCCCATGTAAGGTGGCCAGTAAGTGGCTGACCACGGGTACCGGATATGTATTTGGCCGAATGGCCTTATTGATCGTACATTTGTAGTCCGCACAAATCCTGACCTCCCCGTTTGACTTAAGGGCCGTAACAATCGGCGTTTCCCACTCCGCCGAATCAACTGAAACCAAAATCCCCTGCCCCACCAACTTGTCCAGTTCCGCCTCGATCTTGTCCTTGAGGGCGAAGGGCACTCTCCTTGGCTTGAGGCGGATGGGCCGGATTTCTGGGTCCAGCTCAAAGGAAACTGGGGGGCCCTTGTACGTCCCGAGCCCCTTCTTGAAAACGTCCGGGTGTGCATTGCACACGTCCCGCATTGGGTCGGCCTCGATGGCGTTAATGCCGGACAGTTCGATTCCCAGGGGAGCAAACCACTGCGTTCCCAAAAGGCAGCATCTCCCCCCCTTGAGGACCACTAGGGGCAGTTTCTCGGAGTAATTCTTGAACTTCACCTTGAAGTTCCCCACCCCCAACACTGGGATCCCATTTCCCTGCACGTCCCGTAAGTGTGACTTCATGGCCCGCAGTTTGGGCCGCGCATCTGGGGGAATGCGCATAAACTCTTTTTGGGACAGGATGGAATAGGATGACCCCGAGTCTATCTCCATCCTCACTGGGACCCCCTGTAACAGTACCTCTACAAAAAACTGCCGGTGCTCCAGGCCCACGCGGTTCACGCCTTCCTCGCTGTAGTTGGCTGAGACCTTCCTGGTGCCAGCCGCCTTCCGTTGGTGTGTCTGGGGATGGCTCGAAACGCCCTTGTCCTCGGCTCGCCTGCGCCTGCATACTCTGGCGATGTGTCCCCTTTTGGCCACAGTTGTGGCACTCGGCCTTTCGGAATGGACACCTCGAGCGGTTGTGGGACGTCCCACAACCGTCGCAGCGGCGGTCTAGCCGTTCGCGGGTCTGTCGCCTCTCCCCATGTTTCTTTATCCTCTGGACGTCGTCGTCCTCGCTGGAGCAGGAGTCCGCCGTCGTGGACGACTCCTCAGACGTCGCTGGTGTGCCGGCGGGCGACTTGGGGGCCCGCCAGGCCGTCTTTGCCGATGTTCGCCGGACCGCCTGCACTGGTGACTTGGCCCTTTCGGACGTGGCCCCTCAGGACTTGAACACTCTGACCCCGCATTCATACATTTCTTAAAGCAACATTGTACATACATAACAGAAGCCCTAATTTATACATGATATTCTGCTCAGTCACCCACTCAGTGAATTCAACTGGGTGCTGCTCTGTTGAAACCTTTAAAGACATAGTCTCATGTATCTTATACAATACCATTCACATGTATACATTACATCCCTATCAATTCCTCTCCTATAGTCATACTTCCATCTGTGTTGGCATTGTGCAAGAACATTGTTATGGCAAGGAAATTTAGGTGATATTGCCCATTTTCCCCTCCAAAGCTCTAGAAATGGCTAAAAACAGATAAGACTATGGGCTGATGTAATGAGTCCAACTGCAGAGGATAAGGCATTGATTGATTGCTCCAGGTGGAGGAGTGTAGAGCCAAGGGTTTTTACTGTATAAAAGGAGCAGCTCTAAGATCAGGTTTTTCTGAGCTCTCCCATCGATAAGAAAGTCGTCTCTTGTTACCTTGCCTGTACTCCCAGGTAGCATGAGAAGAAGGGACTGAGAGGAAACCTGTTAAGTATCTTTAAAACATTTGTATTTCTGTGCCTTTGTAGGTAATCTGTCTGTATCTAATGTACTTTGCTGGTTTGCCCACTGAAATGCTTATCTTGTGGCTGACATCCTAGAAAGAACCTAAGCTTATTCTGACCTGGCTAGTTTGGGTTGGCAATACACCGTCTACCACTAAGAATTTTGCCACTTCATTCTTCTACTTGTTACTTCAGAGCCAAATTTGTGGGGAGCAGAGGACCTATGGAGATAACACTTAGCTCTTTTGCAACGTGCATTTGTTAAAATAAGGCTGTTGGCATTTATTTCATTTAATTTCATTTATTAGATTTGTATTCTGCCTTACTCAACAAAAATGTGACTCAGGGCGGCTTACAGCAGAGAATACACAATTATGTCCATCACTCCAGTCCCATGGAGAAAAAGGAAGGCCTGAGAAAGGGGAAATTTCTATACTCCATATGATTATGACTATTTTATAAGGTACTCTTTGAAATGGTGCCATATTTGTCATCGAACTCTTGTCATTGAATGTGATGGAGTCTCCCCTGCCTCCACTTTTGGATTGTTGCTTCGAATACCTCACAGGGCACGGATTGGCATTGTACTTCCTGCTGAGGGGCAGAAATAACAGTATGTAATATTACAAGGAGGAAAGGGAGTGGGTGGCGGTGGAGTAGAAAAACAGAGCTGTGCCAAGGGAGAGACGGAAAGCAAGTGCAGAGTTCTTCAAAGAGGAACATCAAAGCACTGAAGAGAGACGAGAGGAAGAGCTGAGAGTGACAGATCTAGTTTAAAGAGCCATCTATCTCCCAGCTCTTGCTATGTAAATTATCCTCACTTGCTGAAGAAATTGCTAATATGTTTTCAAACCATATTTCTCACTGCACTGACTTTTTCCTTGATACTAAAAGGTATGTTATATTAGGTCAGGCCCATTGTGGCTGACAAGAATTTGAATTTAGCTGTTTATGGTACAACCAGCAGGCAGCAGACATCATCATTAGATGTTCATTTAGGGCTCAGTTACCTGTTGTTTCATCTATAGAGTAAGGCTTTAGCTAAAGCGGAAACCTGCCTGAGGGGACAAATATCTGAAATGAATCTCCCTGCCCACTGGGAATATTTTGCACTGGGTATTTTGTCTCTCTCATTGCATTATGTTAATTTCCCCCACATCTTAGACTATGGGATACCACTCTGTTTTTGCATAGCAAAGGATTAGCAGTCTTTCTACTGGTGAAAACTGTGTAGCCGTAACCCAGTTTAACGTGCCAGGAACTCAGACTAGAGATTCAGGCAGTTGGAGCTAGAAACTTGTTACCTTTGTAGCTCACAGAGTATAGATGTCACTGAGAAAAGATAGGAGTGAGGGCAGTATGATTTAGCATTACAGTTTTTCAGGTTTTTTAAAAAATACAATACACTCCTTGTTCAAATTCATGTCTCACAATGAGCCATTGTTTGTTAACCCACTTTAAAATAGCAAGAAATGTCAAGATGAAGTATCTTGGTAAGGATTTTACCGTGTCCCAGTATCATGTCAGTGTGTTCTGTTTTTGGTTCTGTGTTTATGTGCTTTATATATCTTTTTAGTGGATGTCACCTGTGTGAGGCTATAATCTATTCCAAGACAGATTCCCATTTGTACTTTTGGTCTGCCTTGCTGTTCCTCCACTCTGCTATTGGTTTACATCAACTACAGACTTTATTGCACCACAACTCAATGCTGCTATTTTATGCTTAATCTGAATACATCTCCATTACAAGTATACTTTTATTCTGTCTCCTTGGCATGAACAGTTCATACTGCCACAACAACATGTTGGTAAACACCATGAAAGCTACAATAAAACTTTAGCACAACATGAGATCCTGATGCCATGTTCTGGGCCTGGTTATAAGTTTAATGAATTTGACTCATAGTGGGGGTGCTATGTTGGTATGATGACACAACAATTTGGTGGAAAGGAAATACTGTATGATACATACCTGTCAAGTATCCTGGATTGGCCGGGATTTCCTGTATTTCTCCACTCTTTCCTCCCCTTTCCCGCTGCCGTCCCATATTTGGATGGCAGAGAAAGGGGTTACTGCACACATGCACCCATAACCAGTTCTGCACATGCACAGATGAGTTGATGTGGTGCATGCGCACCCGGGCCAGAGCAGTTCCCGTATTTCCAGGAGCCGTGCTTGATGGGTATCGTATGATATTGTAATGACTTACTGTGGTGTTCGGGGAATAATAGGCAGCAGCCAGCAATACGGGCCAAACACTCAACTTTATTCAGGGAATAAGAACACAAAACACAACTGCGCCACAGCGACTTATATTCAGTCAGGGAAAGCTACATTTAAGCGGGAATTTATTTATTTATTTATTGATTCATGCTTATATATACCGCCCACTCAGGTACAACCCAACTCAGGGCGGTTTACATAGCAGACAGTAAATACATAAAAGACACATGATAAAACAAAGTTAAAAGTTAAAAAACCCACCCCTAAAAGGTGCGCACGAACTGAAGGGACCTTGGGGGAAGGCACACTTCTCTATACCAACCACCCAAAGGTACCCCCATCCCCACCCGCACCCCAAACTTGGCCCGCCAGACAGGTCTTTAGTTCCTTCCTAAAGGGCAACAACTCCGTCTGGAGACGCAGTTCCACAGGCAGGAGGTTCCAAAGGGCCGGTGCGGACATGGAGAAGGCCCTCCTCCTTGTGCCAGAGAGGCGAGCCCCCCTGGCTGATGGCACAATTAGAGAGCCCCTCCGGTCTGCTCTGGTTGGACGGACAGACGTCCTTAGGGCGATGCGGTCTCTAAGATACCCTGGCCCACTACCATGTAGGGCTTTAAAGGTCAAAACCAGCACCTTGAATTGCACCCAGAGACAAACTGGTAACCAGTGCAGCCCCCGAAGCAGTGGTGAGGCATGGGCATAACGTCCACACCCCATCACCACCCGGGCCGTGGCATTCTGGACCAGCTGCAGCCTCCGAATGGTCATCAAAGGCAGCCCCATGTAGAGCGCATTACAGTAGTCTAGTCTGGAGGTCACCAGAGCGTGAGTGACCATGAGCAAAGAGTCCCGGTCCAGGAGCGTGCGCAACTGGCAAATCACCTGAAGTCGGGCGAAGGCCCTCCTGGCCACAGCCACCACCTGTTCTTCTAGCAGCAGCCGTGAATCCTGGAGGATCCCCAAGTTGCGCACCAGGTTGGTCTGGGGCAAAACAGCCCTATCTAAAACAAAAGATGGTAGCTTCCGGGATAACGTAGGACCCCCTATCCATAGCCACTCAGTCTTGCTAGGATTCAGCTGTAGCCCATTTGCCCCCATCCAGACCCCAACAGCCTTCAGACAGCTGGAAAGGACTTTGACTGCATCACTGGGGTCCCCACGGGCCGAGATGTACAACTGTGTGTCATCCGTGTACTGGTGGTACCGCACCCATGGGAACGGATGATCTCACCCAGCGGCTTCATGTAGATGTTAAATAGGAGAGGAGAGAGTACCGAGCCCTGAGGCACCCCATATTTTAGGGGCCTAGGACTCGACCTCTCACTCTCCAACCACACCGACTGGGTCCGGCCCCTCAGAAATGAGGAAAACCAGGACCACACCGTGCCCTGGATCCCCAATCCTCGGAGCCATTCCAGAAGGATACCGTGGTCAACGGTATCGAAGGCTGCTGAGAGGTCATTAATTAACAGGATTGGTGGATTGAACTCAGGAGAGAGTGGGGTGATCCTTGACCGGCTAGAATTTGCGCTTCTCAGAGTAAAATAACGCAAATCCCAATCTCGCGTTACTTGAAAACTGAGGAGAACCCAAAATGGCGAATACATTTTATCAATACATTTAACACTTTTATTAAATACACAACACTTATCCTAAAAGCTAACAGCCATTGGCATAAAAGAAGAAAATGAAAGTACTGTACCTTGTGGCACATGAGACACACAGGGCTTCGTAGGGCTTTGCTGCTTTGGATGTGACGTTACCTACAGAGTCCCTTAATGTACCTGTGTGTAAATGGGAGACTTTGTACCAGCATGACCAAAGAAGATGGTGGGGCGGAGGGGGGGGGGGGGGTCAGAGAAAGAAGATAAGTAAGACTTGCTTGGACGAACTGACCTCAAACTTTTGATTGAAGAGGGGCGTGGCCAAGATGCCGGAGGGTTAACACACACTTCCTTAGCTCGCGCCATTAAAGAGATTTTAGAATGAGAATTTAAAGTAAAAAAATCTGGAAAAGACCAAATAGAAAGGCTGGAATGCATTTTGGAAACTGAGAAGCATCGGATGAGTCCTTTGTTGGAGGAAATTGTGCTGGGACCGTTCTGATAGGGAGGTCGAAGCCCGCAGAGGTGGCTGGTAAGGCAGACGGCGCAAGCCACGGCCGGACAAGCCACGGGTGGGCGGGATGCCCGAGAAGGCAAACAGGAGAGTAAAAAGAAACAAAGAGGACTCTAAACGGGGTGCAGCTCTTCACTGGTGGTACAGGAGACGTGTGGCAGGAGAATCGGACCTGTGAGGTTGGTGCCTTTCGTACCCGTGAGAAGGGAAGGCAAGTGTGGAAGGAGGGTGGAAGTTGGGAGAACAGAAGAGCAGCGGTAATGGCGGCGGAGAAGATCGAAACTTTAAAAAGTTGCTGGAAAATCCTGAGAGAGGCGACTGAGGAGGTTGATAATTGGAGTAAAAGACGGTAAAAGAAAGGGGCAATTACGGAAGAGAGAAGGAGGTTGAAAACTTATAGAGTTTGGAGCATTTTCAGAAGGTTTGTGAACGCTTGGGCCTCGAAAGAGGGGGAAGAGATAGACCCAGAGGGCAGTGGAAAGCTGCAACATTATAGCGATTCTTTGCAATTACTATGGACTTTTCCAGGATATAAGGGTCTGTTCTTTTTTTCTCCCCTCTCTTGGATACAAGTTAATCTTCCTGCTGTTCCTTCTTCTTTTTGAATTGGAAGTGTTATTTTTGTTATCTTTTTTACACTGCGACCGCAGATGGGCTTTTAAAGGAAAGGGGTTCCAGATTGCAGCTTGGCTTTGCCTCGGATCGTCACAGTTTTGTTTTTTGGCTTTGGATTTATTGGATCAATTTCTCCTAAACTTTGGGAATATCGGGGTATGAAGATCTTACCGGGATTTTGTTGAATATTAATTGGCAATTGAAATTTATAAAAGAAGAAAGCCTTAATTACAGTTTGGATTACAACTGAAAGGGTTTCTCTTTTTGGATAGTGCTTGGCTTGTTTTCAGCAATATTTCAACCATATTTGAGTATCAAAGGAAGCTGGAGTTTGGAGATAAAAAGATTGAGCTACTGAGAGCTTTTTTTGAAGATTTGATGGCAAGCATGGAGAAGAAAAAGGAGGAGGAGGTGGTCAAGCCTAAAAGATTGGAACAAAGAAAAGAAGAAAAGAAGGAAGAGAGGAAAGAGAAGGCCACAGTGGAGACATCAACAGTTGGAGGGACAGACACGGACTCAGTGGATCCAGTGCAAATATTGGTGGAACTGGGGAAATTGATGAAAAAGATTGATAAGATGGAGGAGGCAAACGCAAAGGGGTTTCGTGAAATCAGAGAAGTGAGGGGGAAAGATAAGGAAGAAAAAATGGGATGTCATAAAAAGTTAGCTTCTCAATTAACTGATTTTACCATAAAGGTAGAAGCTAATTATCAGAGAATGGATAAAGCCTGGAATGTGGTTCAAAAGGATGTGAAAGTGGTACAGGAGGATATGAGAGGGTTACAGGAGGATAAAAGAGAAGTTAAAATAAAGGTGCAATCACAGGTGAAGACATTGGATCTAGTTGAAGAGGTTATGAGAAAACAGAATGTGGTCATTCGTAATTTGTTGGAAAAAACGCCAGATAAGCTGAAAGAATGGAAGCGCGGTGCCAAAATGGCCGCCGCGCTCTTTGCGGGCCCCCCCGGACGAAACCATCCGGGTAGTTAGGGGCGTGGCCAGCACCCTAATAAAAGGGCTGGCCACGAGGCAGCCGTGCTGCCATTTTGGCGAACCGACGGAGCGGAGAAGTTTTTCCTCCTTACCTCCGTCGCTCGTGTCTCTTGAGGGAAGCCTTTTCGGGCAGCTTTCTCTTGTTTTAGGCTTCCTAGCTACTTTTAGCCATGCCCTCGAAGAAGAAGGCAGCCGCGAACGTGGCTCGATCGGCGCGGAGGCGTCAGCCGGGTCGGAGGACCGCGACTGCGCCCATTCTGCAGCCACCTTTAGCGGACCCCACCGGGAACGGTGGGATGGGATCGGTAGCTCCTTGGCCTGATGCGCGGAGCATACCCGCTGCCCCGGACGGGGCCTCGGCCCTTGGCCCGCAAACAACGACCACGGCCCCTGCCGTGGTTCGTGCGGCGGGGCCGTCTTGCCCGGGTGCGCAGTTCCCTATGGGGGGTGCGAGCCACGGAGGGTGGTTGGGTTCCCTGCCTTTACAGGGCGTTCCTACGGCTTCCCAGGGGCTGAGCATGGGCTCTTGGCCTTATCTGGCCCCTGGGGCTCAGGGACCTGGACAGGTACCCATGGATTATGGGCCGGTTGCCCAATTGCCCCCTGTCGGGGCAGGGCCCTATGTCGACGTGGGGGCCCTCCTTGCCCGGGTGGCGGCCCTTGAAGCGTCCTTGGCAAGGGCCAACCAAACAGGGGTGTCTCTAGGTTTTCAGGTACCCCCTTTGGCCGCCGAACAGCGGCCGGCGATGGGTCGGGTTGAGCCGCCTGAGGCGTGCGGGCCAGTGGTGGCCACTGCCTCGCAGCTCCCCACCCCACAGGTGCAGCAGTCTGGTGCTGGTTTGGCTCCGTCGACGAGCTCAGCTTCGGTCGTGAGCTCCGACGCCCCCAGCGGGCCGGAACCCCCGGTGGGGGCGGCCTGCGGGGGTGCAGCGGGTGAGTATGCAGTCCAAGCTAATGCACCCACACAACTGACTTCATTGGGGGGGGGCTGTTCAATGGCCTTGGCCTCGCTCGGGTGGCACGGCGGCCCAATGGCCCCCGGCCCACCCAGCGACTTTGCCCGTTACACAGGGCCTGGGTCGGGGTGGTGCCCCCAATGTCCTCGGGAATGTGTTCGGAATCCCCGGGCTGGCTCAGGCTCATTTTCCTTTGCCCGTAGTTCCCTCAGTGCCGGTGTCGGCTTTGCCAACAGCAGGGTATTCCTTGCCCTTGGGGGACCATTTGGCCCAGTCTACCAAGGAAAAGATTTGGAGGGGCGAGTATGTAGATATCTTCTCACTTCTAAATAGGGAGCCGACCAAGGAAGAAAGGGAAGGGCTGGACGAGAAGGACAAGGAGCAGGCGCGTCGTCGTAAGCCGCCACGCATGTGGGCAAATTGGTTGCCAGCATACCTGATTTACATGGCCGTTTACCTCAGGGCTAGGCCGGATTTGGCTATCCCTATGGTCCAATATCTGGACAATATTTACCGGGCTATGGTTGACTTCCCGGGTCCGTCATGGCTGGCTTACGACGAAGAATTCCGCATGAGGATTCCGCTGCACCCAGAGATGAGGTGGGATGAGCCCTGCCAGAAGCTGTGGCTTCTGTATATGACCCCCACGCGCCCGGCGCCTGGGGAGAGATACCATTGTGGACATGCGGTCCAACGAGCGGCCCCAGTACAGGCACCCCGCCAAGTGGCGGGGCAGGGGGTTCCAGCCCGCCTGCTGTGCTGGACCTTCTCGTCCAATGGTTCTTGCAACAGAAAAAATTGCAAGTACAAGCATGAGTGCCCCTCTTGTTCTGGCCCCCACGCTGCCTCCGCCTGCCCCAGGCCAGGAGGATACAGGGGCAGGGGTAGGGGTGGACAAGGGACAGGCAAGACTGCCATGGAAGGAGCGGGTTCACCAAAAGGCCCCCTCCCCAATTAATGTCGACATGCTGGAGCGTTGGCTCGCATTGTACCCGAGGAGAGCAGACGCTGTTTACCTCCTTCGGGGTTTTCAACTGGGTTTTCGTATTCCTTTCACGGGGGATAGGTCACCGCAGGATGCACCTAACCTTTTGTCACTTAGGGGAAGGGAGGAGGTGGCTGCCGCCAGCATTAATAAGGAGATTGCTGCGGGCAGGGTCGCCGGCCCTTTCCCCGCACCCCTGTTCCCCAACCTTAAAGTGTCTCCGCTAGGACTAGTGCCCAAGAAGTCCCCGGGCGAGTTCCACCTGATTCACCATTTATCCTACCCAGCCGGCCACTCGGTCAACGATGCTATCCCTGATGACCTTTGTTCTGTCAGGTATACATCCTTTGACCAGGCATTGCGCATGGTGCGCTCATGTGGCCCGGGTGCACTGTTGGCTAAGTGTGACATTAAGTCGGCGTTTCGCCTCTTGCCCGTGCACCCGGGTGACTTCGAGTTGCTGGGTTTCAAATTCCGGGGTGAATATTATTTTGACAGAGCTATGCCTTTCGGTTGTTCCATATCCTGCTCGGCTTTCGAGCGTTTCAGTACCTTCCTGCAGTGGGCATTTGTCCGTAGGTCAGGGTCTCGGTCTGTAGCCCATTACCTGGATGACTTTTTATTCGGGGGTGAACGGGGCTGGGACACGTGCACACGTCTCCTCAACACATTTCAGACGCTAATGGAGGAACTCGGTGTCCCTTTAGCGCCCGAAAAGACCGAAGGCCCGTCTAATAAGCTAATATTCCTGGAGGTGGAAATTGACACGGTAGCGCAGGCTTCTAGGTTGCCCGCAGACAAGGTGGCAAGGATAGTGGCCCTTATATCGGACTTGCTGGCTAAGCGCAAGGCATCCCTTCGGGAATTGCAGGTGCTACATGGCCACCTCAATTTCGCTTGCAGGGTGGTTGCACCTGGCAGGGCATTTGCTCGGCGCTTGTGCGACGCCATGGCAGGCTTATCCAGGCCCCATCACAGGGTGAGACTGACACGGGGCATCAGGGCAGATCTGCACGTATGGCTCCAGTTCCTGAGGGAGTTCAATGGGGTCTCATTTTGGAGGTCTGACCTCCTGGCCTCGCCCCAGTTTCAAGTTCAGTCTGATGCCTCGGGATCCCTTGGTTATGGGATGTACTTCAATGGGAAGTGGGCATATGGTGGATGGCCACCAGCCTGGTCAGGCACGGGTCGCCTGAGGGATCTCACATATTTGGAATTTTTTCCCGTACTGGGGGCCTTGATGCTATGGGGTGAGGAGTGGGCCAACTCTGTGGTGCATTTCTGGTGTGACAATGCGGCTGTGGTCCACATTGTCAACTCACAGACCTCAAAATCTCCCAGGGTCATGGATCTTGTGCGCCAGTTTGTATTGCGCAGCCTGCGCCTCAATGTACTGTTCAGAGCCAGGCATATCCCGGGGGTGAATAATGATATTGCTGACGCTTTGTCCCGCCTGCAGATCTCCCGGTTCCGTGCCTTGGCTCCGGATGCGGAGGAATTTCCCTCGCCACTGCCGCAGGAGATATGGACCATTGGCAAGGAGAGGTGAACCGGGCGATAGGCATGTCACTGGCGCCATGCACGCGTAAGGCGTATCACCACACGTTGGTTTCATTTCGGACCTTTTGTTCCCAATCTCGCCTGCCAGATACCTGGCCGATCCCAGTGGCCCACATCCTCCGTTTTATGGTTTAACTGCACGCCCAGGGCCTGGCACCACGCACCATAGCATCTAGGCTATCAGCGCTGGCTTTTATGGCCAAGGTGGGAGGTCACGCAGACAGTACCGCTGATTTCCGTGTGAGATATGTTTTGGAGGGGTGGGTGTGGGAACGTGGGCGTTGCCTGGACGACCGTCACCCAATTTCCCCTGGGGTACTTACCCAACTGGCACGAGGCTGGCAGGACCTATGTTTTGATAGGTATGAGGCAGCCCTGTTTCGTGCGGCTACAACGGTGGCCTTTTTTGGAGCGCTCCGCATCAGCGAACTTGTGATGCTGTCTAAGGCGGATGCAAGTCGTAGGGCACTGGAACTCGAAGATGTCTATGTTTGCAATGATTGGGCTCAGTTGAGGATACGCTCCTCTAAAACAGATCAGCATGGCGTAGGCAGTGGAGTAAGACTGCTACGATGTTCATTGGCAGACATCTGTCCGGTTGGTGCCCTACAGGAGCTCCTTGCACTGCGTGGCACGCACCATGGCCCGTTTTTCTGTCACCAAGATGGGTCTCCCCTCACTAAATTTCAGTTTTGGAAGGTGACAGGGAAGGCACTGGCTAGAGTCGGCCTCCCTGGGGCCCGTTGCGGCACCCATTCATTTAGAATTGGGGCGGCCTCTACTGCGGCTGCTTATGGGTACTCCGGGGCTGACATACGCAGCATGGGGAGGTGGGGCTCACAGTGTTTCCAGTTTTATGTTCGCCCACTCCCACCGTGAGTACCTTCTGAGTCACCATGTATTTCTCCTTCCCTGTTTTTTCCCTTGACAGACCCTGGGTGTCGTATCACACCGGTGACAGTATGGCTGGTGGGCCATAGCTACGTGCACAGGGCAGCGCATTACGCTGCGGCGACAGATTGGGGACCCCGACTGGGACTGGGTGCATACGCACATTTCACATGGCATGGTAAGCCTGGTATGTTGTGGCGGGAGCTTTTGCCATTCCTCTTTTCGTCGAGGAGTGCCGACCCGCCCGACATTCTGATCATACACCTTGGGGGTAATGACTTGGGTCAGGTCACTGGCTTATCGCTGAAGCATGCGATTTGCGCGGACCTCGCCTACTTACATTACGTATGGCCCGCCACAACCCTTGTTTGGTCAGATATGGTCCCACGGCACGCTTATGGGGGAGGCTTCGACCTCCAGGCCCTGGACCGCGCTCGGCGCATGGTGAACAGGGCGGTGGCCCGATTCCTTTCGACCAAGGGCTGGGGGCGTGTCAGTCATCATCCTGCCATTAGTTTGCAAAATTATGGGCTTTATTCAGGGGATGGGGTCCATCTGTCGCGAGGAGGTATGGACCTCCTGCTGGGTGATTGGCGAGCAGGCCTGTCGACCGAGCTGACGGTCTTGGGGGGGGGGCGTCGAGCCTTTATTGAAGCCTCTCCGGGTGGCGGGTAGCACTGGTAAGGTAAACATTTATGACCCACAGGTATCCGGCAGGTTCGCAATTGACTTGACAACACTAGATAGGCATAAGTTGTTTAAACGTTGTCCGGTCAACGACGAACCAGGCGAGGGGGTGATGGTTACCACTAGACAGCTGGAATCACCCCCTGATTTTAAGGATACACGTCAGAGGGTGGGGTCATTAGTTAGATATTGACTACGGTCAACAATTTGTTTGTTGTCAACAAACAAATTGATACAAATAGATACATTGTAACAATTGCCGTTGGCAATTTTGGGTGGTACCTTACCAGTGTTACTTCGGCCTGCTTGCCTTAAGAATTATGATTGGTCGTTTTACCAATAGAAATTTATAATTCGGACTAGGGCTTGAATCAATAAATGTGGCCCATGCCGTTATCCACTTTCATTTGTGTCTGAGTCCATCATTGGGGGGGGGGGCGCCTGCAATGGAAGCGCGGTGCCAAAATGGCCGCCGCGCTCTTTGCGGGGCCCCCCCACCGGACGAAACCATCCGGGTAGTTAGGGGCGTGGCCAGCACCCTAATAAAAGGGCTGGCCACGAGGCAGCCGTGCTGCCATTTTGGCGAACCGACGGAGCGGAGAAGTTTTTCCCCTCCACCCCCTCCCTAGTTAACAGTGTGATTTTTTGGTCGCTTCGGGGCCGGGTGGGAATTTTTGGCTGGGACTCGCTATTGGCCCTTGAGTCCTGGTTTTTTTCGCCCATCCCACACTGTTGCTATGGTTTGATATAGGGGTTGTTCTGTGCTACTGTTGACTTTGGTCACATTGGCGGGTAGCACTGGTAAGGTAAACATTTATGACCCACAGGTATCCGGCAGGTTCGCAATTGACTGGACAACACTAGACAGGCATAAGTTGGTTAAACGTTGTCCGGTCAACGACGAACTAGGCGACGGGGTGATGGCTATAGCTAGACAGCATGCATCACCCTGTGATTTCACGGATACACGTCAGAGGGTGGGGTCATTAGTTAGATATTGACTACGGTTAACAATTTGTTTGTTGTCAACAAACAAATTGATACAAATAGATACATTGTAACAATTGCCGTTGGCAATTTTGGGTGGTACCTTACCAGTGTTACTTCGGCCTGCTTGCCTTAAGAATTATGATTGGTCGTTTTACCAATAGAAATTTACAATTCGGACTAGGGCTTGAATCAATAAATGTGGCCCATGCCATTATCCACTTTCATTTGTGTCTGAGTCCATCATTGGGGGGGGTGCGCCTGCAAAGAATAGTTGATTGGCTGAATAATTTGAATATGGGGATAAATTTTTTAAGTGAAGATATTGTCAGCTGTTTCAGACTGGGTGCAAGAAAAGGGGAAAAGCACATAGAAATGTTTTAGTTAAATTTGCAAATTGGGCTGATAAATTAAAGGTGATGAGTTTTTTTAAAACAAGCTGGACCTGGCATTTTGAAAACTGAGGGATGGGATATAGAGGTTTATAATGACATATCTGTAGAATAATGGGTATGGAGGTTCAAGATGAAACCTGTGACAAAATTGCTCAGGGAACGATCGATTGATTATCACTGGAAATTCCCCAAACAACTCAGATTTTTCTATGATAAAAAAATGCACATGTTGGATGAAGAAATGGATTGTTTGGAATATTTGTGTCAAAAGGGTTTGGTTAAGGCATCATCTCGTGAATGGAGGGGTTTAAGAAAAGCATTGGTGGAATCAGGGGGAATGAGAAGAGAACATGCAGGTGAGTCAGAGAGAAGGGCAACAGGAGGAAATGAGACAGAATTGGAAGTGCAGGTGGTGGCGGAAGAGGGTTGAACCAGAATGAATTTAAAAAGAGAGACGATGTATATAGAGGAGGGAAAAAGAGATGCTGAAATAATATTTTTTCTTTTTCTTTTTTATTATTATTTTTTATTATTATTTACATTAGTGGATCGGTGCTAGAGCTTTAGGGACTTTGGTGTTTTTTTACACGTCCCCCCCTCCCCTCCCCTCTTTGGATGACAAGGGCTGCTTTCTGGAAGGAAGAGTGGGGAGGGTAGCCTAAATTTTGTACATGTTAATTGTTAATTGTAATGTAATTTTGTATTTGAATGTTAGTCAGTATAGGGTGAAGGAGATGGCACAAGTAGGAGTGCGGGGAGGTCAGAAGGGAAGAATGCTAATTAAATAATGAGGGAGTTTAAAATATTGACGTGGAATGTGAAAGGTACTGGCCGTCAAGTGAAGAGGAGGAGGATAGATAATGCTGATATAGTTTTTCTTCAGGAGACTCATCAAAGGTCAGGAGATACTAATAAGCTATTTTTGGGATGGATGGAGTTATATGAAAAGTCATATGGTACTTCAAAAGCAAGGGGGGGTTGGTCCTGATTTCAAAGAGACTTGGCTTTAAGATGTTAAAAAGTATTTCCGATCAAGAAGGTAGATACTTGATCATTATAGGGAAAATAGACGATGGAGAAATAACCTTAGTCAATATATATGCTCCAAATGATCATCAACAAGAATTTTTAAACAAAGTGTTGGAAATATTAGAAAAAGAGAGAACATTGAAAATGATTGTAGCAGGTGACTTTAATTTAATAAGGGCAAAGGAGGATAGTTCCAATGTATTAAGGTCTGGAAAGGGGGATAATATGAAGATTTTGGATAAATGGATGAAGGCCCTATGTTTGAAGGATGCTTGGCGGGAGATTAAAGGAACAGAGAGAGCATATACCTATTTTTCACAGGTCCACAACACTTATTCCAGAATAGATTACATTTTTGTAACAGAAAATATGGTTAGAAATTTAGAAGATGCAGAGATTGGAATTTTTAAAGAATCAGACCACGCGAAATTTTGTTTAGAAGTAAAAATTGAAGGTGCAAAGGGATATAGGAGAAATTGGAGATTTGATGATAAATTGTTTCATGATCAGAAAGGTAAAGAACAGATAATGGAAAAATGGAGTGAGTGTTGGGATTGGAATGATACGGGTGAGGTTAATTACAATGTAGTGTGGGATGCCATGAAGTCGGTGTTTAGAGGGGAATGTATTAAGTTGGCTAGTGTTAAAAACAAACAATTTAGGGATAAACAGAATGAGCTTGAGAATGAGATCAAATGCTTGCAGGAAGAACATGTAAAGACAAAAAGTAAAGAGGTTTTTGAGAAAATGCAAAGGTTAAAAAAAAGAATTGATAGGGAAAGATATGCAAAAAGTTAAAAAAGATTTAGTGTATTTACAGAGGGATTATTTTGAGTTTAGTAATAGAAATTTGAAGTTCCTGGCAAGAGCAGCTAAAGAAAAAAGAATTAAAAGAGAGATTGGAATACTGGTGGATGAAACAGGTAGGAGGTGTAATAAAATTAAGGAAAAGATTAAGATAGTGGAATTTTTTTATCAGGAGTTATATTCTAAAAGAGAAGTGAATATAGAGAAATTGATAGAACAACTGGAAAAGCATGTACAAAAAAAGATAAATTTAGAGCACAAAAATAGAATGGAAGAGAAAATAACGGAAAAGGAAGTAAGAGACACAATAGCCAGTTTGAAGACAGGAAAATCACCAGGTGATGATGGGTTAACAGCAGAATTTTATAAGGAATTTAAAGATTGTGTAGTTCCAAGATTGGTGAAGTTGTTTAATTATATAATGGATGGAGGGATGATACCGTCATTATGGTATAGGACTATAATTGTTTTGTTGCCGAAACCTGGAAAGGATTTAGAAAAAACAGAATCCTACAGGCCTATCTCTTTGATAAATCAGGACGCCAAGATATTTACAGCAATAGTCGCAAACAGATTGAATGGAATTATGGTTAAATATATAAACGAGGACCAAGCTGGATTCTTGAAAGGAAGACATATGACAGATTTGACAAGGAGGGTCTTGGATTTATTAGATATTGCAGGTAATACAAAAGAAAAAGTTGGTTTATTATCATTGGATATTTTCAAGGCTTTTGATTCATTGCAGTGGGTGACAATTAAGGAAATTATTAGATTTTATGGGTTTGGAGATAAATTTTGTAGTATGACTGGACAATTGTATCAATTTGAATTAGCTAAGGTTAAGCTAAATGATGAGTTTACGGATGAAATAAGGTTGGAAGCTGGCACTAGGCAGGGTTGTCCACTGTCCCCAATATTATTCATAATGGTGATGGAATTGTTAGCTGAAACTATAAGAGGAGATAGTGGAATAGAAGAGATCTCAGAAAATAAAATAAGTCTTTATGCGGACGATAATTAGTAATTATGAAACATCCAAGAAAAGCGCTAGAAAAAATTCAAGGTCATTTAAAAGAATTTGAGGAGGTGACTGGACTGAGAATAAATTGGGATAAATCTGAGATGATATTTTGCAATGTTGATAAAGAGGAACAAAAGAAAATTAGAGACAAATTTAAAATGCAAGTTAAAAATAATTTGTGATACTTAGGAGTTGAAATATGTCATAAATTTGAGGATCTCAAACGACTGAATTATGAAAAACAAAAAAAGGAAATTAAAGATAAAATTGAGCAATTTAAAAATATTAAATTATCCTGGTTTGGCAGGATAGCGTTGTGTAAAATGATGTTGCTGCCAAAAAACAATTTCCTGTTTGATGCATTACCAATTTATCTAAATGATAAAGAAATTAAGGACTTTCAAAATATATTAAATAATTATTGTAATGGTGGAAGGAAACCCAGAATAGCGAAGATTTTGTGGTATTTACCGCAGAAAGAGGGAGGATTGGGAATACCTAATCTGAGAAATTATTATAGAGCTTTCCAAATTAAGAGTATTATGAAGATATTAGCAAGAGAAAGAGTAATGTGGGAAGAATTGGAAATGAAAGAGTTAGATCGAATGGGTAAAGGTATATTTTTGGATATTAATGACGGAAAAATTAAAGTTAAAAATAAGATGATGAAGACATTGTTGGGGGTATGGAGAAGGGTCAAAAAGAAATTAAATCTGGACTTGTCACCTTTTGTGGAGTTGGAAGACCTTGGAAGTTTTCCGATAAAAATTGATTAAAGGAGAAGGGAGGTATTAGAAAAGAATGATGTTTCTCTGCTGAAGGACTGGGTAAGAGTGTGTAAAGATAGTAGGAAAAAAGCGGAAATATGTGCACAGTTGAACTTAAATTGGCTACAGAGAGCGTTGATAGTTAAATGAAATGGTCAATTTTTGGGACAAATAAGTTTAGAAAGGGGTAAAACCGAATTTGAGGAATTGATATTGAAAATGAGAAAGGGAATTGTGGGAATAAAGGGAATAGTGAGTAGAGTATATAGAATATTAAATAAAGAAGGAAACCCACAAGAAACATTGAAATCATGTTGGGAGCAAGATTTGAACATAGCAATATCAGAAAGAAATTGGAAAAATAAGTGGAGAAAACGATTTATGAGAACCATGTCAGTTAGAATAAAGGAACATAATTTTAAGATCTTGTGGAAATGGTATTTGACTCCAGAGAGATTGTTTCAAATGTATAATACAAAAAGTAAAAAGTGTTGGAGATGTAAAAATTCTTTGGGAACTTATGAACATATGTGGTGGGAATGTACTGTGGTAAAAGAATTTTGGGGGAAAATTGAAAAAGAGGTAGGGGAGATATTAGGGATTGAATATGAACTAGATGCAAGTATGGTATTACTAACGGATGTTGAAAAATTAGAACTGAATGAGGATAAAAAGGAATTACTATCCTTAATGGTGGTAATGGGTAGAATGTGTATTGCAAGGAATTGGAAATCGGAGGGGAGTTTGAAAATATAAGAATGGTATAAGGAGATGTGGGATCTTGCATTGAACGACAAACTGACATGGGAAATAAATAAATATAAAGGCAAAATTAAAGAAAATAGATTTTGGAAAATTTGGCAGCCATTCGTTGACCATTCGATGAAAAGTGAACAGGAGGACAGCCGGGCACCGGATAAGGCATATTTTTGGAAATGGTGAGAAGAAATGTGAAATCCCGCAGACTCCTACAAGATGTAAATACACAGGGTGTATAAAGTGATTATATGTTAGTATATATATTTTTATTATTTTATCATATATGTGTTCTTAGAATACTATGGAATAAATGAAGATTGGGGATGCTGCTGTTTGAAGGGTATGCCACCCATGGATGGGTGGTGGAATAATTATAAAGTACTAAGAAAGTATTGGCAATATCTTTGATGGATGTTAACAATGAATAATGTTATTGTGTTATATTATATTATGTTTTATTTGTTTTGTATTGTAATAATAATTAAAATTAAATAAAAATTAAAAAAAACTTTTGATTGAAGTTTGGTTTGGGATTCTGAAGAAACTCTTGTACCTGTTCACAGCCAATCTATGACTATCCCTTGCACTTCTATCTCTTGGTTTTTTATTTAATATGTTGCTTGACTCCCAGGATATCTGTTAACATCTGCCTCTGGGTATATACCTATTCTAGAATCAGTATATCCTATTCCCCAGTGGTGGTGTGTCTCTCAGCTTGGTGAAGGCCTGACACTCAAAAGAAACCCTCTCTCTACTTTCTGTGAGCTTAGCGTTGACAGAGAAAAGACAGATGAGGTCTCAGGTTGGCCTTGTTTATGGCCTGCATCTTGCCTTGGGCTTTTGCTTCAACAATTATATTTTCCCAAAAATGGCTGAATCTGCTATTTCTTTTATCAGTTATTAATAATAACTGATCCCATTCCGTGCTTTTCTACTGGCTTAAATTAGAGAATACAGTTAGCATGTTACAGTATTTCATGCAAAGCTCCACTAAGAGGTAGAAGCCAGCTGTTCATCCTAGCCTCTGATTACCTCACTTTGGACATTGAAAATTAGCCTGTCATTTTTTTGGTGAATGGCCACTGATAAATAAATACAAGCTTTATTTGAGGCCCAGGCACAGTTCTTTCAAAGAGTTGTCTGTCTGGGGAAAAAGCAGCATAGCAGCAAAATAATTTTTTTAAAATGACAAATGCTTTTCCCTCTTGTGTGATTTAACCCTACAGTAAAAATAGGAAGAGGTGGGTTGCAGCACAGGAGGCCTCATTCTAGTGGGAAGGAAATTCTATCTCTAATTTATAGATCTGTGAGTATTTATAGAACACTTAGGTTCAAGAGTTTCAAAGCAGTACACAAAGTAACACATATAATATACAAAGTGCACTAATCATAATCTATAGCTGAAATATACAAAATACAAAACATAAAGATGAACATACAATATTGATTGGCTCCATGAGACATATGTTTGTTTGGAATATACAAGAAAGGTTTGCATACATTTCTTCTTCGAGTACCTTATCCAATTCTGAATATTAGCTACCCTTATGCCAGTCAGCCATGAAGATTGTTGTGGGAGCAATATAATGCAGTGGCCTTCCATTTGCCTTCTGCATCGCAGTATGACACCCGTACCACTGTTCCAGTTCTGCGAGTCACTTTCTAGTCCCCTTTTGGCACAAAAGGTCTTCATCAGCTCCAGGCCAGTATTGATGAAGCTTTGGCCCTCCATCACGATGGATTCAATTGGGATTTAATCCATTTGGGAACCATCGCCCTTCCTTGTGGACTTCACCAGCCAAGGCAATTAGTCCTCAAGGTTGTTAGATTAGTTTATGATTGTGTGATGATTGGTCATGAGTCGATGGCAGTATAAATATACATGTTATACATCAGGGATTCTCAACCTATGGCTCACAGGCTGTATCCGGCCTGCAGCACCATTCCATCCAGCCCACACCCTTGCTCCCATTGCTATCACCACTGCTGTCCTCCCCCCACCTAGCTTGGCATGTCCCTAACACCACTCCATAACAGGGTGGATGTTGAAAGAAGGTTTACAACATCCACCCTGCTACAGATTGGCGTTAGGGACATGCCAAGCTAGGTGGAGGGGAAAGGACAGCGGAGACAGCAAATGGAAACAGAAGTGGCAGATGCCTGTGGTTGCCCGCAGCCTTCCCAGGTGCCAGTCTGGCTGAGTGTGGGCAAGAACAGGCAGGACCCCTCTTTCACCCATGGCAGGCAGATAAACAGGGAAACAGCATCAGTGGCGGCATGGGAGGAGTTTTTGCCGGTCAGACTGGTGGAGTGTGGGGGAGTGTTGGCATCGGTATTGGCATCAAGGGGGGGAATGGTGGGGGCTCGGGGTGGTCATGGCAGCAGCAAAGGGGACACCAATCTGGCTCTCCAACTGTCTGAAGGGGTATGGTCTGGCCCCCGGCTTTGAAAAGTTGAGAACCCCTGTTATACATGTTGCATAAATATACATGTTATCAACTGCACTTGAAACTAGAAGTTGTAAGAGTACATAGGGTATTTCATACAGCAGGCGCCACAACACTGAATGCCCTTGTGCAGAACTATCACACAATGGACCTGAGGAGTAGGCGGCCCAAGCAAAGCTGCCCCTGCAGTTGATCTTGAGGATTAAAGAGGCACATAGATAAGTATTCCCATTCCCTAGAGGAGAACAAGGCAGGGCATGCAAAGAGGAGCAGCTCTCCCTGCAACCTTTGCACACAATTAATTGTCTTCAAGGAGGAAAAATCCACCCAGGGGTTAAAGCCCAGAATACATTAACTCCAACAGTCAGCTGGATCAGAAACAAGAGGTGCAGGGTTGCTGGCTGTGGCATTCGCGTTTTTGTGCTGAAAATGAGGATGAGAAATTGTAGCCCAAAGGGTCAATTTTTCAGGCATTTTGAAGTGACTGAAAATGGGGGTTCAGAATGAAAGTGTCTCCCGAGCCCCTGCTCTAACCTCCACACTGCAGCGTTGTAATAAGGTGCTTTTTATGTAAGTGACCTATTTTCGAGGGAAGCCAGCTTTTTGAGAGGGGAATTGAAAAATGACTAGAGCAGCAGTTTTTTTAACTTTAATATGTTTTCATTCTCAGTGAGCAACAAGCAGCTGCTGTACCCGCAGGACTTGAGGAACTGTCTGGTTTCATAAATGGAAATCTCCCTCTGCCTAAATGCCAACTGAGGGGGACGAACAACAAATAAACAAAATGCGTGCAAACCCTTGCTATACAGGGCTCCCTTAGCAGAGATCTCCCACAGAGGGGGGAAACAGCATGGCCCTGTTGCCCCAATATGAAGAAGTATGAACTTCTCAGGAAGCTTATATGTAGTTACAGCTGCAGGTCATACCCATCAAAAGAAGGGCAAACAAAATATCTTTGCTACCCTGGCATTGTGGAACAGAGATGGGACTGGGTTATGCTTGAATGAAGAAGACAAAACAAAAAAGTCTTTGGTGAAATCCACATGCCTCCCACTCAGTTTCAATTCTGATTTATGCTGTTAGCTTTGCATATCTTTCTTTAGATGGAAATATGTATTCTACTTTCATCAAAGTATGGGAAAGCAGCCCTGCAAAGTTGGAGAAAATGGAAGGGAATTGTCCAGTTCCCTCAGTCTTTGCTCAAATGACTTGTGAAAGTAGGACCCTATTAACAGCTTGGTTTCGAGTCCTCAGATGATCCTTGTTGCCATTCTCTGTACATGCTCTAGATTGTTTCAATCTTTTCTAAAGTGCAGTGCTCTGAATTGGATACAGTACTGTGGATGTGGTCTAACTGGTGCTGAATAGAGGGAGATTAGTATTTCACGGGTTTTAGAGACTAGACTTCTCTTAATGCAGCCTGAAACATTGTTGGCTTTTTTTTTGCTGCCACATCGCTCTGTTGACTAATATTTAGCTTGTGATCTACAATAATTCCAAGATTCTTCTTGCTTGTAGTATTACTGAGCCAAGTATCTCCCATCTTGTAACTATGTACAGTATTTGGTCGCCTCCGCAGGTGTAAAACTTTGCACTTATCCCTGTTAAATTTCATTATATTGCACTCCTCCAACCAATTCATTAATGAAAATACTGAAGAGCACTTGTTACACCCACCCAGCTTGAGAAGGAACCATTAATGTAACAAAATGTACAACCACCTGACACTTGTGCTACCCAGGCCACATCCAGTTATCCTGCTAATCAAAATATCATGGGGCACTTTGTCATAGGCTTGCTGAAGTCAAGATATATTACATCAAAATAATGTAATATGTCTTGTATGATGCCTGAACCTGAAGCAGCAGCAAACCTTGGGAAAAGTTAGTATTTTTTGGATGATTGCTCCCAGACTTTCTTAGCTTTTGGCTGTACTAGAATGAGGATTCTTTCAGCTGTAGTCCTACAGCAGCTTTTCAATTTGTATGAGCAGTCTAGGTTAAGAGGTAAAGAGTTCTGTCATTTGGTAGAGGAAAACAGCAGAGTAGTCCATAGGTGCAGCTAAGTTGCCATCATGATTGAGTCTCTTCTTGAAAATGTGACTAGTAGAGGAATATGGGTGTGGTTTTTTAGAATAGAAATTATATCTCAATGCTTCCTGTTTCATGTTAACTCAAGAGTTAAGGTATACAATTGTTAGGTTCCATATACAGTATTTACATACACTGTCTATCCGAATCCATAAATCTAGAAGTATCCACAGTTTGTTACATTCAATCATGTTGAATTAGAATGCAAGCTGGAATGTTTCATTATCTTCCAGTGCATGTAATGTGCATCAATCCACGTATCAAGTCAAAGAAGCAGATTCCTTCATGTACATCTCCCATGTGTAAATTATAGGAAGATTTTAGAAGACAATGTTCATGGCAAAAAAAAAGGCTTCCAGAAGAAAGATATGATGTAGTCTGACATGGTCCATGTAGTCCAGGGCTGTTTACACTGGGGTTAGTAATTATCTTAGGGTCCCAGGTAGAAAAGGGGAGCTTGAAATGTTTTCTCTGTGGCCATGATGCTTTTGGATGTTCTAGGAACTAACATCCAAAAGACGACTTTCCTTAACTCCCAGATCTGCTATCCCAAGTTCTTTCTATCTTGATATCCCTAACACAGTTTGAATTACAGGGAATTAGCAACAACAACAACAAACAAAACATGTTTCAAAATATCATGTTGTACAATAGTTAAAAGGACTGTGGTGGCTCAAGTGGTTAAGAAGCTGAATTTACTGACTGGAAGATTAGAGTTCGATTCCCGGGTACTGCATGATGGAGTGAGCTCCCACCTCTGTCCCAGCTCCTGCCAACCTAGCAGTTTGAAAGTGATAAATTGCAAGAAGATAAATAGGGACCACTTCGGTGGGAAGCTAAACAGCGTTCTGTGAACTCCAGTGTTGAGGCATGCCTGCCATATGTCCATGGAAATGTCTGCAGACGCAGATAGTGCTGGCTCTTTGGATATAAACAGAGATGAGCACTGAACTCTAGAGTCAGATATGACTGGCTTTTGAGCAAGGTCAACCCTTACCTTTACAATAGATTATTTTATTTATTTATTATATTTATACCCCAGCCATCTAGGGGATTTTCCTACTCTGGGTGGCTAGTTATATGGCACTCACCGATGACTTGGGACCTTGGTAAGGAGGCTGGGTAGGTTCAGTAAGCTGCTTCAATTTGAGTTGCCACATTCCCTCCTGCAGCATTTACTGAAGCCTCTCACTACCTGTCCTCAAGCCCCAGGGTGGATTCTCTTAACCTGGGGATATGCTATTTCAGTTTGCAGGCGCACCCCCCCAATAACGGACACAGACAACATTGAAAGTGGATAACAGCAAAGGGCCACATTTATTGATTCAATGCCCTAGTCCGAATTATAAATTTGTATTGGTAAAACGACCAATCATAATTCCTAAGGCAAGCAGGCCGAAGTAACACTGGTAAGGTACCACCCCAAAATTGCCAACGGCAATTGGTTACAATGTATCAATTTGTATCAATTTGTTTGTTAACAACAAACAAATTGTTGACCGTAGTCAATAACTAACTGATGACCCCACCCTCTGACGCGTATCCGTGAAATCACAGGGGTGATGCATGCTGGTTAGCAATCGTCATCACCCCATCGCCTGGTTCGTCGTTGACCGGACAACGTTTAACTAATTTATTCCTGTCTAGTGTTGTCCAGTCAATTGCGAACCTGCCGGATACTTGTGGGTCATACTGTTTACCTTACCAGTGCTACCCGCCCATGTGACCAAAGTCAACAGTAGGAACGCAGAAAGACCCCTATATCAAACCATAGCAACAGTGTGGGATGGGCAAAAAAGCCAGGACCCGGAGCCAATATGGGTCCCAACCAAAAATTCCCACCCGGCCCCGAAGCGACCATAATATCACACTGTTAACTAGGGAGGGGGTGGAGGGGAAAAAACTTCTCCGCTCCGTCGCTGAGGCAAAATGGCAGCTCGGCTGCCTCGTGGCCACCCCTTTTATAAGGGAGCTGGCCACGCCCCTAACTACCCGGATTCTCTGTCCTGTGGGGGGGGGGCCCGCAAAGGGCGCGGCGGCCATTTTGGCGCCGCGCTTGCATTGCAGGCGCACCCCCCCAATAACGGACACAGACAACATTGAAAGTGGATAACAGCAAAGGGCCACATTTATTGATTCAATGCCCTAGTCCGAATTATAAATTTGTATTGGTAAAACGACCAATCATAATTCCTAAGGCAAGCAGGCCGAAGTAACACTGGTAAGGTACCACCCCAAAATTGCCAACGGCAATTGGTTACAATGTATCAATTTGTATCAATTTGTTTGTTAACAACAAACAAATTGTTGACCGTAGTCAATAACTAACTGATGACCCCACCCTCTGACGCGTATCCGTGAAATCACAGGGGTGATGCATGCTGGTTAGCAATCGTCATCACCCCATCGCCTGGTTCGTCGTTGACCGGACAACGTTTAACTAATTTATTCCTGTCTAGTGTTGTCCAGTCAATTGCGAACCTGCCGGATACTTGTGGGTCATACTGTTTACCTTACCAGTGCTACCCGCCACACGGAGGGGCTTCACAGAAGACCTGACGCCCCCCCCAGACCGTCAGCTCGGTCAACAGGCCTGCTCGCCAGTCACCCAACAGGAGGTCCATACCTCCTTGCGACAGATGGACCCCATCCCCTGCATACAGGTCATAATTTTGTAGACTAATATCGGGGTGATGACTAACCCGTCCCCAAGCCCTGGTGGCAAGAAACCGCGCCACTGCCTTATTGACCGCGCGCCTAGCGCGGTCAAGAGCCAGGAGGTTAACGCCCCCTCTGTAAGAATGGCGCGGAACAATGTCCGACCAAACCAGGGTTGTGGCAGGCCAGACATAATGCAAGTAGGCGAGTTCCTCGCAAATCGCATGCTTGAGCGATAAGCCGGTGACCTGGCCCAAATCATTGCCCCCCAGGTGGATGATTAGAATGTCAGGCGGGTCAGCCCCCAGGCCAGAAAAAAGGAAAGGCCGCAGCTCCCGCCATAACATCCCAGGCTTACCATGCCATGCGAGACTGGCGTGGTCACCCAGTCCCAGTCGGGGTCCCCACTCTGTCGCCGCAGCGTAACGCGCTGCCCTGTGCACATAGCTGTGACCCACCAGCCATACTGTCACCGGTGTAATACGACACCCAGGGTCTGTAAGAAAATTGAGAAAAAAGGGAGGTAAGGTGACTGGATTGGTACTCATGGCGGGAGTGGGCGCACATAAAACTGAAAACATTGTGAGCCCCACCTCCCCATGCTGCGTATGTCAGCCCCAGAGTACCCAAAAGCAGCTGCTGTAGAGGCTGCACCAATGCGGAACGAATGTGTGCCATAACGGGCACCTGGTAGGCCCACCCTGGTGAGGGCTCTGGCTGTCACCTTCCAAAACTGAAATTTAGTAAGGGGAGACCCATCTTGGTGACAGAAAAACGGGCCGTGGTGCATGCCACGCAGTGCCAGGAATTCCTGTAGGGCACCAACCGGACAGATGTCTGCCAAAGAACACCGTAGCAGTCTTACTCCACTGCCTACGCCATGCTGATCTGTTTTAGAGGAGCGAATCCTCAACTGGGCCCAGTCTTTGGCAACATAGACATCTTCGAGTTCCAGTGCCCTACCACTTGCATCCGCCTTAGACAGCATCACGAGTTCGCTGACGCGGAGCGCTCCAAAAAATGCCACCGTTGTGGCTGCATGAAAAAGGGCTGCCTCATAATGATCAAAACAGAGGCCTGGCCAGCCCCGGGCCAACTGGGTAAGAACCCATGGGGAAATAGGGTGCCGGTCGTCCGGGCAACGCCCGCGCTCGCGCACCCACCCCTCCAAAACGTGTCTCACACGGAAGTCAGAGGTGGTATCCACATGACCCCCTACTTTGGCCATAAAAGCCAACGCCGAGAGCTTGGATGCTATGGTGCGAGGTGCAAGGCCCTGTGCATGCAGGTGAACCATGAACCGCAGAACATGGTCCACCGGGATAGGCCAGGTCTCTGGCAAGTGAAATTGAGTAGCAAAAGCCCTATACGAATTGAATGCTTGTTGATACGCCTTACGCGTGCGTGGCGCTAGTGACAGGCCAATCGCCCGGTTCACCTCTCCTTGCCAATAGTCCACATCTCGTCCGGGAGTGGCGAGGGAAATTCCTCCGCATCCGGGGCCAAGGCGCGGAACCGGGAGATCTGCAGGCGGGACAAAGCGTCAGCAATATCGTTATTAGCCCCTGGGACACGCCTGGCCCTGAACAAGACGTTAAGGCGCAGGCAGCGCAGCACAAAATGGCGCACTAGATCCATAACCCTGGGCGATTTAGAAGTCTGTGCATTGACAATGTGTACAACGGCAGCATTGTCGCACCAGAAATGCACCACTGAATTAGCCCACTGTTCGCCCCATAGCATCAAAGCCCCCAGAATGGGAAAAAATTCCAGGTATGTGAGATCCCGCAGGCGACCTGTGCCTGCCCATGCCGGTGGCCACCCACCATAGGCCCACTTCCCATTGAAGTACATCCCATAACCCAGGGATCCTGAGGCATCAGACTGGATCTGGAAATTGGGGGATGCCAGGAGGTCAGACCTCCAAAATGAGACCCCGTTAAACTCCCTCAGGAATTGCAACCAGACGAACATGTCTGCCCTGATACCCCGGGTAAGCCTGACTCTGTGGTGGGGCCTGGATAACCCTGTCATGGCGTCGCATAAGCGCCGGGCAAAAGCCCTGCCCGGTGCGACCACCCTGCAAGCAAAATTAAGGTGCCCATGTAGCACCTGCAGTTCCCTCAGGGATGCCTAACGCTTGGCCAGCAATTCAGAGATAAGGGTCACTATCCTGGACACCTTATCACCCGGCAACCTAGAAGCCTGCACTACAGTGTCAATCTCAACCCCCAGGAATACTAACTTAGTCGATGGGCCCTCGGTCTTTTCGGGCGCTAAAGGGACACCAAGTTCCTGCATTAGCGTCTGAAATGTATTGAGGAGACGTGCGCACGTGTCCCAGCCCCGTTCACCCCCGAATAGAAAATCATCCAGGTAATGGGCTACAGACCGGGACCCTGATCTGCGGACGAAAGCCCACTCTAGGAAGGTACTAAAACGCTCGAAAGCCGAGCATGATATGGAGCAGCCAAAAGGCATGGCCTTATCAAAATAATATTCCCCTTTAAATTTAAAACCCAGCAATTCAAAGTCGCCCGGGTGCACCGGCAAGAGGCGAAAAGCTGACTTAATGTCGCACTTGGCCAGCAGGGCACCCGGGCCACACGAGCGCACCATGCGCAGCGCATGGTCAAACGATGTATACCTGACCGAACAAAGGTCATCAGGTATAGCATCGTTAACCGATCGGCCGCCTGGGTAGGACAAATGATGAATAAGGCGAAACTCACCTGGGGACTTTTTGGGAACCAAACCCAATGGCGAAACTTTAAGATTGGGAAACGGGGGTGCGGGGAAAGGTCCAGCGACCCTGCCCGCGTCTAATTCCTTTTTAATGCTGGCCGCAGCCACCTCCTCCCTTCCTCTGAGGGATAAAAGGTTGGGAGCATCCTGAGGGGACCTATCACCCATAAAAGGGATACGAAATCCCTGCTTAAAACCTTGAATGAGATACTCCCCGTCCTCCCCCTTCGGGTACGATGCGAGCCAGCGCTCCAGCATGTCCACCTTAATTGGGGAGGGGGCCTTTTGGAGCACTAGCTCCATCCGTGGCAGCCTTGCCAGCCCACTGTCCACCCCTCCCTCTGCCTCGCGCCCCCCCAGGCTTGGGACAAGCAGAGGCTGCGTGGGGACCAGAACATGTGGGACACTCATGCTTATACCTGCAGTTCTTTCGATTGCAGGAACCATTTGACGAGAAAGTCCAGCACAGCAGGCGGGCTGGAACCCCCTGCCCCGCCGGTTGGCGGGTAACCTGCGCTGGAGCCGCTCGCTGGACCGCATGTCCACAATGGTATCTATCCCCCGGGGCAGGGCGTGTGGGTGTCATATACAAGAGCCACAGTCTCTGGCACGGCTCATCCCATCTCATCTCGGGGTGGAGGGGAATCCTCATACGGAATTCCTCATCATATGCTAGCCATGAGGGGCCCGGGAAATCGACCATCGCCCTATATATGTTGTCCAAATATTGGACCATGGGAATAGCTAAATCCGGCCGCGCCCTCAAATATACCGCCATATATATTAAATAAGCGGGGAGCCAGTTGGCCCAGGTACGCGGCGGCTTACGGCGGCGTGCCTGCTCCTTGTCCTTCTCGTCCTGACCCTCCCTTTCCTCCTTGGTGGGCTCTCTGTTCAGGAGTGATAAGATATCTACGTACTCCCCTCGCCATATCTTCTCTCTGGTAGCCTGTGCCAAGTGATCACCCAATGGCAAGGAATACCCTGCCGTTGGCAAAGCCGAAAAGGGGACAGCCGGCCTAGTAAAAGGGGCCTGAGCTAACCCTGCCACCCCCAGGACATTCCCAGCAGTGTAAGGACCGAGGCCCACCCCAGTGGGCATGGTGGCAGTCGTTGTCGCCGGGTGGGTCGCCAGCAGCGTGGCCCCCGCACCACCCGCGCGAGGCCAAGGCCACTGAAAGGCCCCCCCTATATTGGGAATGTGTGTAGATGTACTCGCTTGCACCGTATACTCACATGCTGCACCCCCGCGGGCCGCCCCCACCGGGGGTTCCGGCCCACTGGGGGCGTCGGAGCTCACGACCGATGTAGAGCTCATCACCGGGGCTTGACCCGCACCAGGTTGCTGGCTGGGGAGCTGCGAGGCAGTGGCCGGGGCCGCGCCACCCGCCTGCAGCAGCTCAACCCTCCCCGCCGGCTGTTGTCCTGCTGCCGACAGCGCCTCAAAAGGTACCCCGAAGGGGGCGCCTGCCTGACTGGCCCGGGCCAAAGACGCCTCGAGGGCCGCAATGCGGGCCAGTAAGGCGTCCACGTTGACCATGGGCAAAGGGCCGGCCGGCCCGCCTGATCCTGGCATGGGGACAGGTCCCTGCGCCCCAGGGCCCGTATATGGCCATTGGCCAGCGCCGAAGCCCGGTAGGGCTGGTGAAGAAAACTGCCAAGGCAGGGAGCCGGGCCACCCCCCAAGGCTAGAGGGCCCCGGGAGAGGCTGCGGCCCAAAAGAAATAGGCCCGACGGAGTGGGCAGGAGGAGGAGCGGTGTCCGCCGCTCGCGGGCCGCGGGCCGGAGCGCCTTCCGCGCCCGCACTCTGATCGGGCCAAGGGGGAATAGACCCCATTCCACCAGCCCCGGCCGGGGATGGCAAAGGTGGCTGCTGAGGAGGCGGCACCACGGTCCTCCGACCTGGGTTGCGCCTCCTAACAGCCCGCGCTGAACTCGAAGCTGCCTTCTTTTTCGAAGGCATCTCTCCTGAAGCAAAAAGGGAAGCCAGCCAGGCAGAATCGCCACCAAAAGGCTTCCCGGTAAGCTAACGAGCGACGGAGACGCAGGGAAAAAACTTCTCCGCTCCGTCGCTGAGGCAAAATGGCAGCTCGGCTGCCTCGTGGCCACCCCTTTTATAAGGGAGCTGGCCACGCCCCTAACTACCCGGATTCTCTGTCCTGTGGGGGGGGGGGCCCGCAAAGGGCGCGGCGGCCATTTTGGCGCCGCGCTTGCATTAGTAGCATGAAGGCAGAGAGCTGGATAATAATTGTATTGCCTGAGAGGCTGAGTTCCACTCCTTCCGTATAGCAGCAAAGTTTTATTTAGCAAAGAACAGTATCTGAAAAAGACAAAGTACAGAAAACACAGGAATACAGAGTGAATCAGAGTGTTGCTCTAGCATAGCCGCTGGAAGGATTAGCTCCTTAGATATTTAGTCTCTTCTCAGAGATTGGGACGACCTATCAGCAAAACACGGTAATCCTTTAATTACCAAAGAGTCCGATTTGAGTGTCTTCATGCAGCTCCTTAAATACGGAAATTGCTCCTCCTTGGAGGTTTGGTCTAGATAAGTGAAACCTATGAAAGTGAGCCACTCCTATATCAGATAAGAGTTTCCAATAAAATTTATCCTCCCACTAGATAAGGATCTTAACCTATAAGGAAGGGATGTGGTCATGCGTGTGAGTGTGCAGAATGCGTGTCCACACCCGTGCAGCCTATCCCATAATGCGCCATGCACACATAGCTTGCCCAACTGAGAACATCACAGTGAGGGGCCGAGAGTGGGGCCTAAACCCCACAAAATGGGGAAAAGAATGGAAACTACAACTCCCATGGTGCCATGGGAGAAAAATGGCAGTTTAACAGCCAGGCCTGCAAACAGAATGTTGGAGAGAGCTGATTTGCATGTTGGACTGTGATTGGTTGAGAGTGAATGACTGACAGGCAAAGGTCCTGGAATTCCGGAGAGAACCTAGCCAGGCCTGGAAACAGAATGTTGAAGAGAGCTGATTTGCATGTTGAACTACAATTGGTTGAACTTGAGAGTGAAAGACTGATGGGGAAAGGTCCTGATGCGGATGGAACAAACCCATTCCATTTAAGCCACTATAGCCCTGGAACGAGTGAGAGATAGAGAGAGATAGGGAGTGTGTGTCTCTGTGTGTATGCAAGACAATGCACAGACAGTGGGTTCCGGATCAGTCACGTGTGTGTGTGTGTGTGTGTGTGTGTGTGTGCCAGAGAGAGAGAGAGAGAGAGAGAGAGAGAGAGAGAGAGAGAGAGAGAGAGAGAGAGAGAGAGAGAGTGTTGGGGTGTCTCAGGGTCTGAAAACCCTAAACATACAACAAACACCCCCTGGCCAAGGCTGGGTAATTAGCTCTCATCCTTCCTTCCCTACCTCCAGCTGTTCTTCTCCCCTTCCTTCCTTCTTTCCTTCCCTTCCTCATTCTTACCCTCTCATCTTCCTTTCCTCCTAAATTTCCCCCTCAATACCTACCATCCCTCCCTCATCATCATGCCGGAGTGAGTCTGCCCAGGTTCCTATACTGAGAGCCAGGGGGCATCACAAACGGTGTGGAGGGTGGAGGCAAAAACCGTCAAAGACAAGCACCTATGCTAGTATCCAATAAAATCTGTTTGCAGATAAGAGGCCCCAATCAGAGAGATCTGCTCCTACCCCTCCTGTCAGGTAGAGGTGGAGTATTTCATGATTGGCTAGGGACTTGGGGATGCTCCAAGTACTCCTGGCTCCCCACCTTTGCTCTGTCCTTGACTTCAAGCAGCCTAAGATGGAGTCAGAAAGTAAAATGGATGCAGTTTGGTTCATCAAGATTATGACAAGTTAAAACATATATGTATCTTAAGCTTTCAAACACAGTCCTCTTCCTGACAGAAATAGGTTGTTTATCTTGTTAGTGCTCAAAGAATCCCATACTATTAACACTAAGCAATAAACATTTAGCAACCTGGGACCTTCCAAATGTTTTAGACCATAATTCCCACCATTTCTGACCAATGGCCCATACTGGCTGAAGTTTATGGGAATTGAAGTCCCGTACAATTTCATGCCAAATGGGTTAAAATGGTTGAGACCTTATGAAAATACATGAAATCACACTAAGATTATTTCCAATTGAAAACAAATCAGAAATGCAGAAGTTTAACATATTTGAGACTAGCTTGTGATGTATCTACCCAAAAGCAAAAGATAGTAGCATGACAGGAGTTTATGTTGTTTGTAATTGAGGCTTTATTTTATTCCCCCATTTACCCGCCCTCCAATTTAAAAATATTTAAGAGTATCAATGCAAATTCAGGTAAGGCCCACCAGTATAATACCAGTATTCATCCTGTTCATTTAAATCTAGAACAGGTAGATCTAAAAGCCAAAGAGTGGTGTAGCTTAGGTACCATATTTATTGAGCTGAACATAGATGAGCTCCCAAAACATACATATAAGGTCTTTTCTTGTTTTTCAGTGTTTAGACCTGCTGTTGATCAATACATGTGCCAGCATCTGGATGCCATCTTTCTATTATTAGCAGAAACCTTCTTATTCTTTTCCAGGATCCTCCCAACTTCTTCATTACTCCTATTGCAATCAACCTCAGATCCTAGAATAGTACCCTGCAGGAGTGTCCTACACTGCTCTAGCTCAGCCTCAACAAAATTGGAATATGATGTTGTGGAACATTACAAGATTGCAGTGACCTATACTCCTTCAGTCACAGGCTTGCTTCCTTACAAAACCAGTTGTCATTGTCATCTTCTTCCGTGTCTAGGCCAAACATGAAACTGCCAAAATGAAGCCACCCTTGGTGAGTTCATTCTGCAGTTCCTTTCACCTGATCTAGTGTGAGAAAGATTAGTTGGCAACACAAGTTTGCCATTACCAGGATACACCCGATTGTGGTTCAAAAATACCACAATCTTTGAGGAGGCTCTTTCATACTTGCTGGCTTTATTTGAGGTTTTTGTATGTATATCCTTAAATATATGGCAGAGAAGGAGTTGGCTAGGTGGTTTGTTGACGCAATGGGCACAGAGCTGGGCAGGTTGGTGGAGGATAGGGGTGCCTGGTGTGTGATGGTCCATGGAGTCGCAAAGGGTCAGACTGTGTGACTGAATAACAACAACAAATCCTTAAATATGTATTTACATAATATTAAATAAATAAATAAACTTATATTAACCTAACTAGTTAAGTATGGGACAGGTGTGGTAAAAGTTTCATAAAAGTCCAGAGTAGACACTCAGAATAATCCTTTAATGACCAAATTCAAGCACAAACAGTTATCATTATCTCAGAGGACAATCTGACTGTGCTATGTAAGAACCAGTTTGTGCGGCAATACTTAAAATATTTTTTCAGAACTAATGTTTCTCTGCATGCATGTGCCCATTGCCATACTATACAATCTATACAATACCTGTAGCTTTTTTGTGATTTGACTTTAATAGACAGAGTCTCTCAAATGTTTGAAAAGTTGTGCAACTTTGCCTCTGGCATTACTTTTTGGGTTATTTTTATTGTTAATGCAAATCCAGTGGCTGTTATTTTGATTGAAGCCACAGTTAATGCTATCTTTTAATGTTTTTGACTTTGGGCCAGGGAGCTGATTGCAGCTTCCTCTGTTTACTGACTTCCTCTCCTATCATTTGCAAGTTAAATAAGCTGCATAATTTTTATTAACTTGCCATGTTGGGGGGAAAAAACATATTCTCTTTGGGACTCATGAACAGTCCTTTGTATACTTTATTCTTAAGGAGATTTTACTTGTGCAAGAGAAGCCAAAAAGAATCAACAAAAGCAACTCAGCATACTTCTACTTCATCACAAATAAAATAAAATGACTCTAAACCAAGCTGTGTAGGTACAATAAAGACAAATCAGGGAAGGCCTTTGCCCACTTGGGACATCTCTCCATCAGACCTTAGAAAGCACTCAAGATAATTTGTCACACATACCATCAATCCTGAAAGTAGCTACAACTTGGCTTTTAATACAGTAAAAACACTGGGTTTTGATGGCAAACCAGATCCTTACATTGATTTTGGTGAAAAATCTAAAATTAATCCATTATTACAATTGAGTTGTAAATATGTTCATTAGCCTTTAATTTCACATTTTAAAAAACCAACAAATTAGCTTTTCTAAAAACATTGACTTCCTCAACAGTGACAAATAAAAACACATTTAGATAGCAATTATTTCTCTATCCATCAATGTCACCAGTGTTTAATTCTGGCCTAGATATGGAAGAAGAAGAGGAATACCAGTGTTTCATAACCTATATAACAAAATGTAAAGTTATTATGAATAATTAGCAAATTAGGACTAATAAATAATAAATCATCTTGCAGGGCAAGTATTCTGCGCATCCCTACATGTAAATTGTCATGTGCATCTTTTATAGAAATCTGTGTCCTTTGTTTTTCAGAGAAGCATAGACTTTTCTTTGGAGACATGCAAGTAGCATCTCTACGCACATACCCACACTCGCACCCATATAAGTGTAGATCTATCATGTTCTAATTGACACAATTGCTCCTAAGCACTGCTTTATGTTTAAAGAAGGTTGTCTGCCCCCCCTTCCCAACATGATGAGGAGGTTTACCAACGAAGTGTAGAGAACATAGCAAGAAATACAAAACTTCCAAGGACACTGGAGAGGATACTTGGCAGTCTGCTGTGATTTATTTGCTAAACATCTGGCTGATATCATTATTTGCATCAGGTTCAACCTGGCTGCTACTTTTAATACAATACAAACACTGGGTTTTGCTGGAGAACCAGATCTTTACATTGATTTGGGTGATTTCACTTGTCACAGACTGACCAGAATCATTGGTGGAGTGTAGTCAACTATATGTCTCCTTGATTGTTGACTGAAAGCATCCAACTGGTTGAGTTTGAAAGGTAATTAACACATCACCTTAGGGAGAAGTAGCAGGTAGAATGAAGCAATTGTCCAAGGCAGCAAATTTAGGGAAATGGAAGTACAGTAGTTACAATCTTGTACACACTCTTATTTGGAGGACAGAGTGAACTATGTGGTCTCTTACACATCCTAAAACCTGTTGTCCCCCAGGTGCAGCACAGGCCATTTTGACAAGACCTGTGAAGATGTAAAATTTAAATGTCAGTCCAAATTACTTCTGTCTGTGAGCAGAATGGAATGGCAATCTTGTCCTTGCCACGGGCAGCAAAATATTATGGGTATGATGGATAGCTGTCATCTTCACACTATTTCTTCTTTATGTCAGCTGGCATCAATGGTAGTGATTGTAATAACATATGCCTATTTTTATCTTTTTCTTTTCTGACTTCTAATAAAAAATGCATGAATGTCAGATTTAATGTGAGGGGTCCTGGGTGTACCATTCCATCTACTAATCCTCTGGGCACTTTCTATGCCCTGGATGCATATTGCTTTCCTTAATACGGACACTATACAAGCATTGGTGCAGCCTAGAATTGAACAAGCTATTGTTGACTTATCTTTAACTCACCACTTCAGGATTACAGTTAACTGTTGGTGAGCAACTAACCAACTATCCATCTACAGTAGCATCATATACCCCGTACTTTATTGGGTTGTCCTCAATAACAATATGGGGACTGTCACATCCTTTCCCTTTGATACCAATGTCAAACCTCCCTTTGCTACCACTTGCCTCTTGAGGTAATGGCCTCTTTAAATCAATCCTATGTACTGATCAGATACTTATCTAAAGTGCCACTCAGCACGAAGACAGAAAATAAGGTTTTTATTTATCTATTTATTTAGTTAGTTCAACTTATATTGCCGCCCAATTAACAGGCGACTCCGGGCGGCTTACAACATCGTCCCATAAAAACATATAAAACCCCACTAAAAATAATTAAAACATTGTCATATTAAAACATTAAAAACATTTAAATAACCTACCCACCCCACCCATAAACCAGAGACAGAAGGGGAGGATCATGCTCATTCAGACAAGCCAGCAGGCAGGGGTCATTTCTTAAAATAACAGTGTTAAAAGAACATTGTTTATTCCTAGGCTTTAAATTCATTTAGCACAATCATGTGGATTTGGCTTGGAAAATTCCAGACTGGTTCTCATTGACTTTTACCACATGAAATCAAAGGAAATTAATACAAATCAAATCATCCCATTCCTGGAGCATTTCCCACATTATTTGTCAATGTAGTTGTTCCCTGAGTCTCAGAGGGCTGAATCCACAGTTTAATGTTGCCACATGTATGCTCTCCAACACATTTCATCTGGTTTTGGAGACCTGAATTAATTTAATTTAATTTATTAATTTAAAATAGCAGTGGGGGCACCTCTAGAAGTCATAGCATGGTGTGGACAATTACCCATTTCAAGTTCAGCACCATTGCCCGTTTCAGTAGGGGATGACTCAACATAAAAGTCCCTCCTTTGGTTACAAGTGGGGGTAGACTGGGTAAACTCTAACACATGAGGATGAGGGGTCCCAGGGGAAAATTCGAAAAACTCCCCCTGATCCTCAACTGACTGGTGGAAATATCAGACTGCTGTGAGCCCTGTGCAAGGGGCAAAGATGCTCACTCAGAGTTTGAAAACAGGGCTGAGCCTTCTTTGACTTCCCCTTGGAATAAATGAGTGGGGGAGGACTCTAAGATAGAATTATTACACGTTTCAGTGGCTGAGGGTATCCCAAAATCAAAAGATTCTTCCAGTGACGGCTCTGTTACCCCATGCCTCAGTTGGTGGTGTCTCCGCCAAAGTAGGCTGTTCCCTAGTTTCACCCTGTAGGAGACTGGCCCATTTCTTCCTGTAAATACACAACAGCTACGTATTCCTGTTCTTCATTTCCCCCTTCATCCATTTGTATTTCTCCATCTTCTTCATCTTGCTCTGATTATAGCCAGGGAGAAAACCTCTTTCATTATTTCCAACATCTCTTACAAGCTAATTCCTCCAGACTTTCTTCCTACTTATTCGTACTATTCCTTGGTGAGTCTATTTTTTAAAAATGAATGCCTCTTTTAAAGGTCAATAAATTTGAAAGGCCCTCACGCAGGCAACCCAATTTCTTCAAATCCATCCCATTTCTCTTTTTCATTCCAATTGTTTACAGTTGTGCCTGTAATATGTAATATGTGACTGTAATATGTGCCCATTCATCATGAACTCTGATCTCTTGAATGTTACTGACAATGGAGTCTCACCTAGTACTTCCAGAAAATTACTGAAATCAGTTTTCTCAAACCCACATCAACAATCACCACAAAATCCAGGACCTAGATAGAGACAGCTTTGCAATAGTTGTCCTTCAACATCTACACTAAATTATGCCCCAGCAACAATTTGAAAATGTTAGCACATGGTTACACTGTTTTTAAAGATGGTGCTGAAATCAAGTGGTTTTCAAATTGGTTTGCATGTCCATCATGCCAATAATGATGGCATTTCTGCTGCTGCTGGAATCACCGCCACTAATCAGCTAGTCTAGAGTCTAGACTTCAGCTGATCAGCAAAACCTGAGCTGATTGGGGGCAGTGATCTGCAGTGTAAGATCACTGCTGTTAATTAGCTGGAGATCATCTCACTGATTGGCAGAGATGAGCTCCTGGACTTTCTAGAGTTTCCACTGTCTAGCTGTTTGACAGCAGAAACCCCAGTAAATACCAACATAAGAATGCACATATTTAAAATCATTATATTTTGCACTGAACCAGTACAAACTAAATGTCTCCCTGGCAGTTGGTTAAAAATAATGTAACCATGTTATGTATGTTAACTGTGTTTAACTGTCAAGGCGATTCAAACCGCCATGTTCCCGCGCTTTCCCTAGCTGTCAAACAGCGTCTCTGTTTGACAGCTACAAAATCTCGCCAGACAGCGTAGTCTCGCGGGATTTCGATATGGCACGCAAATTAGAATCTGACAGGAGTGGAATGTATCTTTTCTCATTTCTATTCTTATGCAAATAAGTGGATCGAAAAATGTGCACACTCTGTTAGCCAATAGGCTTGTTGTATTATTGTTACTGTTACTGTTTGTAGTGTATATAAGTCTGAGTTTTGCTCCATCCAAACTGTGTTCAAACCCCATTAATAAAGAGCTGAATTTCACTACTTCATTCGTCTGCTGCTTCATTCCTTGAACACTAAAAACCAAGGCTGTGTTTCAAAGGATCATTGATTTTAAAATTAATTTCACCCGTGTAAATACCATTGCTTATGTATGACTTCTTAAGCCTGTAACTGCAGCCTTACTTTGTTCAAAGCTTGCTGTCCTGACTAGGAGCCTCTGTTACAACTGTGTAACATGTGGATTGTTCTCAGAAAATAAACCATGGCTCTGAGTTTGTAAAACTTGGGCAGGGCTGTTAATGACAGAGTCATTTGAAAACATACCATGGCAATGCTTGCATCTTGACATTGTGAGCAGGAGCAGCACAATATTCCAAGAGCTCATCCCATGAAAGCAAGTAGGTCATCCTAATTATTGATTCAGTTTTATACTAAAAAGCTCATCGAAGTTTAAGCTCAGGGTGTGGCTGCTTCATTTGGACTTCCAGCTCACTAACTGTATTAACGAAGAGGATAGAAATATTTCCCATGGAATCCAACCAAGCTTTGAATGAAGTCCAATATATATTATAATTGGAATCATGCTAGCATAGTGAAATTTATTGCTCCAATTATTCCTGAGAAAGTGGGTAATTATTACTTTGCTATGCACAGAAATTGTCAGACCTCAGGAATGTTTAATAGGGTTTTGGTAACAATATCATAGAAAACTGTAATTTCCTGGATAGGAATATGAACACTGCTAAGACCATGATTCTTATGTTATGATGTTCATAGGGCAAATGACATGAGGAAACTACATTTCTTAGGGCATGTGGCACTTTGGTCACAGCCATAACAAAATTCTAGGGGGCCAAGGAGAATGAAGGCAGCAAATCTCTTGACTGCTTCAGGAAGGGCAACAGCTACAACCGCGGAAGCAGCAGGTGCTTCAAGAAAGGAAGACGAACAGAGGCTGGTAAGACATTTTAGAGGGAAGCGGCCCTGATTATGACATCAGGACACAATGGGATGTCATTTGGTTGATGACTATGCCCATAATATTTGAAGATAAATGCTTCCTTGCTTATAACCTGTCTATTCTGGCCTTCCTGAGCTGCTGTAGTACAGCTTTTAAAAAGCCTCTTGAAGTCAAAATGCTATCTGGTGTTATCTCTACATCCTGACAGTATTTTGCTCTTCCAAAGGAGCAAGAAAGGGCTGCAGCAACTCTATCAGCAGCGGCAGCAACAATCCTCCCATCCAGGGCCAACATCAGAAGTTTCCGGGTCTGGTATGCACCCCCCCTCCACATTTTGGCCACGCCCCCATGGTTTCTGTGCATGTGTGGTCTGTTTGCGCATGCACACATTGTTTCCCAGCGCCAATGGGCCCCCGTCATCTCCGGGCCTGGGACAGGAGTCCTACATGTCCCCCCTGATTGCGGCACTGCTCCCATCAGCTGGGAAGCCCTTGATGGGGTCTCAAAATAGGGCAGGTTGGAGCTCAGTTGGGGCTGATTGGCCCATTCAACATACAACATGTGTGGATGTAATTGCACAAACCCATCCCAACCTGCCCCAAATCTATCCCAAACAATACACTATATTCCCATATAGACAGCTGCTTGCTCGCTTGCTGTAGTTCTCTGCCACCTTTCTCTGCCGTCAATGGGATTCAAGGCAGCTCACAGATAGTTAAAAGAGATGGTAATTAAAGTTTATTTAAAGTTTATTTAGTTAGTTTATTTTTATTGAATAGTGTGCTTACTTTATATTATTTTTAAAATAAAATTATTTTTTTAAAAAAGATAATTTAAGAATTACAAATTATTGGTATGAAAATATAAAATCATCATTTTTGTTGTCTCCCCTTAGAGCAGGGGTTCTCAACCTTTTCAAGCTGTGGGCCGGACTATGCCCCCTCAGACAGCTGAGTGGGCCGGAGTAGTAATTTCCCCAGCCATATTACAGAGGTGAGATTCAGCTCAGAACCGATAGCAGAAATTCCGACTGGCCCTGCCCATCCAAGTTTTGAAATAAAGTAGTCCTACTTCAGGTGCAATGCAGAGCTTTCCCCCTGGCCAAACCCACCATACTATGCACACAGAGTAGGTAGTATTTTTTTAATCCCACCACTTCATAAACACTGTTATAAAATGCACCCGCGGCTGTTGTAAACACATTTACAACAGCAGTGGGTGAATTTACCACTTCTGGTGGTGGCAGTGGCAGTAATGTGGGCCGCATAAAATAGTATTGTGGGCCTGGCCCATGGGCCATAGTTTGAGAACCCCTGCCTTAGAGAGTCAAAATAAATGAACTGTTACTGTTCTTGGATTAATTTGCTAGGCAAGCTGCTACAGCCCATATTCTCATACCACTTCAGAAGAACCTCTGCCCACATGGCTATATTTACAACCATTTTCCACCTGCTGGCCTGCTCTTCACCTCCTTTTGGCACACCATCTTCCCCTTGCTCTTTCAAAAAGGGTACAGATGTCCTGGATGCTTTGAGGTGCTTGTGCTTCTTTACACAGAGGTGAGCAGGGGCCATGAGATGGCCAGGAGAAAAAAACATTGTTGTTTTCAGCTGGCAAGTGAGCAAGGGAAAGAGAAGAAGAGGATAGAAGATGAGATTGTCAGGAAGGAGAGGCAGGTTGAAAGTAACAGAGTGATCAAAGCAGCAACAACAGGGCCCTGCCAGTAGAATTCACCACTTCATTCACTTACTCTGTCTAATGAGAAGGCTGACCTTGAAAATTGAAATAGTCAAGCACAATGAAGAAAAGAGAGGAAAAAACCCACCATAGCCTGAACCAGCATTAGGAAAGGATCAGAAAAGAAACTTGTAGCAGAATATATATAAAGAATTGTTTACTTTTCAAAAGTACTGCATCTATGTCTCTAAATCTTTTTCATGAGCAGGTCTCTATGGACGAACCATAGCTATTTCTTAATTTTTGACAATCTTTCTCTGTTAAAAGTAGAAATGACATTGATTCTTCCTAAGCCACTAGGAGATTGTAAAGTCATTCTCTTTCATCAGACTTTTAACTGCCTTTGGAAAGTACATATCTAACATGCTAACAAAATTTATGGATTCATCAACAAGGGAACACAGTATTTCACATGAAGGCAGCTCAAAAGTATTTCATGTTTTGATGAATGCCAAGATCTCCCTACAAGGTACACGTTGCTCTTTGTTTCACCTTGAACATGTATTTGAAGTGTGCACTGCCAGACATCTCAATAAATTTTCCATATTAGTAACCATGCTGAGATGCTAAATTACAGGGCAGTGATGTGACAACAGAAACAACTTGTCTTCTTTGGCTGGGAAAGATAAACAAAGGTCTTCCAGCATTACTGTCCTCTCCCCTCCCCCCCCCCCCAAGAGGACAAGGGATATGTGGCCACTGGCATAGATGGAAAATTCTGCAGTGACCTGGCAGAATAGAAATCAGTGCAGATGACCTTTGAGATGTATCTGGCAACTGAACTGTCAGGGCTGGGCATGATGATGAGCAGAGATCCCAGAGTCATGGGACAATCCAGTAGTTAAGGATCAAAGTGGGGTAAAGCAAACTGGGGTAAAGAAATAAGCTAGCCTTCAGGTTTAAGAAAACAAATTAGGCAATCAGAATGCAGGAAAAAATAGCAAACCTGCAGTAGCTCAAGTGGCTAAGACACTGACTGGAATGCAGGAGGTCAGCAGTTCAATTCCTGAGTACTGCAGGACAGAATGAGCTTCTGTCTTTGTCCCAGCTCCTGCCAACCTAGCAGCTGAAAAGCAAGAAATTGCAAGTAGAAAAATAGGGACCACTTCAGTGGGAAGGTAAACAGCATTCCATGTGCTCTGGTGTCTAGTCATGCCTGCCACATGACCACGGAAACGTCTGCAGAAGAAGACTGCACTGGCTCTTCAGCTTTGAAACAAGGATGACTGGCTTTCTTTTTTAAAAAAAATTATTAAATTTTTTAACAATAATACAACTTTAAAAAATGACTATGAATAAAAATACAGACATCATACTTACAAATACAATATATATGACAAAAAATAAGAAAAGAAAACATGGGAATATAATTAAACTACGACTTAGTAATATACTACCTTCCCCTTTCTTCCATACATCTTTAATTATATTTCCAAAAAATTTAATACATTATAATACTCTTGCAGTTATCCTAATATACATATTCAAAATCTGTTCTTAAACTCATCAGTTTAATACAACTACTAAGTCAAAGTAAAAATACAATAATTAAAATTCACTAAACACTTTTCACATAATACACGCAATTATATTTTATCCCACGTTCCATCAAAATTTTTGTTGCTGGTTGGATCTTATATCACCAACCACATTATTCCAGTGATATATCATTGTAAACCTCAACATCATTCGCATCAATCTTTAAAATGCCAGACCCAGCTTGTTTTATAAAGGCCATCACCTTTAATTTACCCCCCCCCCATTTACAAACTTAACCAAAATATTTCTTTGAACACTTTTCCCTTTCCTTGCACCCAATCTATAAACATTTGCAATATCTTCATTCTAAAAATCTTTCCCCATTTTCAAACTGGTTAGCCAATTAACTATTCTTTCTTTCAGCTGGTCTGGCATTTTCCCCACAAGATTGCAAATTATTATGTTCTGTTTTCTCATCATCTCTTCCATCATGTCTACCCTTTTCTCCGGCACTCCTACTTTCATTTTAGTATCCTTTTCTTCCTCATGTAACCCTTTCATGCCATCCTGCATCAATTTCATATCTTTTTGCATCAACTTAACACTTATATCAATCCTCTGAAAATTAAAATCAACCTTCTTAGAAAAATCAGTAAACATTGCAACCAGCTTATCCTGTTTTTTCATAATTTCATCTTTGTCTTTTACCCTTGTTTCCTTAATTTCACGAAAACCCTTCACATTTGCCTCCTCCATTCTCTCAAATTTCTTAAACAATTTACCCAACTCAACCATAATTTGCATTTGGTCCATTGGTGCAGGTTCTGGTGCTGCTGTTGATGGGGGTGCTTCTTCAGTTGCTGATTTATCTTTCTTCTCATCCTTCTTTGCATCCATCTTCTTAGGCTTCACCACCTCTTCATCCTTTCCCTTTCCTTTTCCAAGTTTTTCCATTGTAATTTCAAATAATAGTCTCAATGTGGTTACCCCTTTATTTCCTCCAAATCCGGCTTCCTGGTCAAATTGCAGATTCAATTAAATGGAGTAAACTTATAGAGTTGTGACTTATATTAATTCTTCGAGATCCAAAGCAAAAAATTTAGCTGAATGCAGCTGCACACTTTCAATAATTATAATCCACGTGTTATTATCCAACCAAGTAAAAAAGCTTCTTTTTTATCCTTATTATAATCCAATTGTAATATTGCTTCAAATTCTTAAATGTTCCCAGCAACTATATATCCAGAATCTCAATTTTTTAAAAAACTCCCCTTCCAAACCAAAAAAAATCAAACTATTTGATCCAAATGTATGTAAAGGGGGAAAGGGAAAAAAGAAAAAAGTTATTCCACAATTATAATCCAAACTGCAGCATCAGTTTCCGAATATAAATTTATAATCTATCCAAATATTTGATTCCCAAAATTCCAGGTTCAAATGTCTCTTTTAAAATGAGCAAAATCAAAAAACTGCAACAATATGGCAACTGTGAAAATGCAGGAGACAGTGGAAAGATGAAGATGAAACTAAACTTTAAAATGACGAATCAGTGTTCCAACCAATTTCAAACGGTGATCCAGGGAGAATAACAAAAATAATAATAATAGTAATAATAATAAAAAAAATCTTTTCCGTTATGGAGATCAAACTATTCAGTTCCAAAATGTATATAAAAAAGAAAAGAAAAATCTTAATCCAAACTTCGGCTGTTTCCAAGCAAGGTCCACCTCTGTTCAATGAGCCCAGTGCACTTCAGCAACCCTCTTTCTCCTTATTTCTTTCACCTCCTTTCTTTCTTTTAATCCTTCCTTTTCCACTTCTGTTCTCCTTCCATCCAAATACCACCACTCCTTCACTCCAACTCCAGAACCACCACTCCAATCTTGTCGCTTTTTGTACTTTCTCTAACTTTCGATCTTTACAAAGCTTGCCGCCATTACTCCTTCTTACACACACACACACACACACACACACACACACACACACACACACACACACACACACACACACACACACACTGCTCCTTCCTCATTCTTCCTTTGGACCTCCAACTTCCACTCTCCTTCGCGACTTTCTTAATCTCCTCAGGCTCTCTCCTCCATCCACTCCACGACCCCTTATCCACCGCCATTTCGTTTGATTTATTATAGTGCTCCAAAGCCCCCCTCTTCAGTTTTGAACGATCGAGCCCGGCCTGTGCCGCACTTCACTCACCGCCTGATCTCCAAACTCCGACCACGATTTCACCCAAAAACTTAATCAAAAGCATCCAGGACATCAGGGCAGCTCTTTTCTTGAAAGTTTGTCTCTAAATCGTTTCTAATTACCACATTAAAATCACATTAATAGTGCGAGCTGATCAGAATACGTGTTACCCCAGCAGCATTTTAGCCACGCTCCTCACAACTGGCTTTTGAGCAAGGACACAGGACACAGGACAACAGCACAATTCCATTCACCCCAGGTCTTCTCATCCTTTCCTGGCAAAGACAAAGAGGAAGTACAGAAAAGTTGGCTACTTTGAAGAAAAGCTAATCAATGGCAGCTGTAACAAGAGATGGCAGGCAAGACCACTTATTAATGTTGGCCAACCCCGCTGCCAGAGGAAAAGACTTATTTTGTCAAGATATATATATTTTCTTAATTGTAATTAATTTGGCAAACCATCCTCTGCTACCATTTTGTCAGGTTGTCTGATGGTCTCTAGCCAAATGAATAGTCAGGAGTCAAGAATCAAAGCACAAATATTTATTTCTTCTTTCTCATGTAATGAATCTTTCTTATGTTTCTTTACAAGATCATCAACATACAGGAACATCAACGAGAGTGAACAGGAGATGAGTGGTAAGTGCTTTATATACAAGGTAGGTGGGGCTAAGGTGATATTGCATTATGGGTTTTGTAGGAGAATCAGATAGATGTTATATCTTGACATATTTGACTGCAAACCTTTAACCAAGCTCTGTACACCACAGACAGTCTTCAGTGTGGGACTCTGTCCTTCCTTAGACCCAAGGCCTTTGAGCCCAGTTTTTGAGACATTGTCTGCATTGTATGGACCTGGGTTTTGGCTGGACAGGTACAGTTGCCTAAGCCTGTGATGGCGAACCTTGGCACTCCAGATGTTATTGGACTTCAATTCCCAGAAGCCCAAGCACCCTGTGAATCCACACAAATGAGTTTACTGTGATTCATCTGGCCCGCACTGCCTTCGTCACTCCAATACGACACATTTTACTTCTGCTTCCGGGAGAGATGAAGGCAGCACAGGCCAGATGAATCACAGTAAACCCATCGTGTGGATTCACAGGGTGCTTGGGCTTCTAGGAATTGAAGTCCAAGAACATCTGGAGTGCCAAGGTTCACCATCACGGACCTAAGCCTTCTTTATCACCTATAGCAGCAGAAGGAAGCCATGCACACAGGCAGCCAATACCATCTGCCATCACTCATCTTTGATGTGGCCACCACCATTCCTCTTCTTTTCAAAGCAACCACTTTCTCCTACAACTATTCACCATCTTTATCTGAGGGGAAGGGAGACACACACCTCCCTTCTTCCCTTCAGGGTCCTCCATTGGGAACAGGGAAACTGCCTTGCTGCAGCTGATGCCACCACCATTTCTTCCTTTGGTAGACAGCACAGAAATGCCTTCTTAATCTGTAGGGAGTTCATCTAGATTGGTGCTGTAGTACACTACTTTCTGCCTCAAGCAGCTGCAGAGATTGAGTCATTCCTGGCAAAGTGAAATATGTTTCACGTGTACGCACCAGAACATTATGCAACATTGCCAGGGACCTGGGCAGACTGTTCTCTTGTAAATACATATCCTAATCTAAATCCACTGTAGTGGCAAATGGTCAGCATGAGAAACTGCAATGTGAACACCATCCCTTTCTTGGTTTGGTTCAAAACCCAGAAATAATTCATTAATTTTAAATTGTTAAAATGTAAAAATGTTTTAAAAATTCAACAAAGGCACAATGACAGCAATTAAACATTTTAACTTAATTTAATGTTTTCTGTATAACATTAACAGGGTTCTTGCCTTATTCATTTTTCACCATTACTGTTCCTTCTATCTAAGAGGCAACAAGCTGGGCAGTGTCCCATTCATTGTTAAAGGTTATTAGACATGGTAATTCCTCTGATATTTAATTAAATGAGAGTTGGGGAGCTGCACAGATTGACTTATTCCAATCCAGGATTGAAGAAAATCAAGCAGCAGTTAGGATTGAAAAACTTAATTGTTGGTTAAAAGTCCATCTGCTTACTATGGGATAAATCACAGCTTTTTATTAAATAATTCAAATGCAGTGTCCAGTGCCTTTACAATGACATGTGATTTTAACAGAAAAGGACACAACACATATTCTATTTCTCCTTTTAATATAATTTTAAAAGCTCTAAAAATGTAACTCATTAATATGCAGTTTACTTAGAAGCAAATCCCACTGAGTTCAATGGATCTTAGTACTATGTAGGTTATAGGACTTACAAGTAAGCCTTTATTTTGAATGGGTCCATTTTTCCAATTGATATAGCATTTTATTATTATTATTATTTTAGGTCTTGCAGATCCCCTGCAGTGTGATGTAGTGAACAAGGGACTCAGAAGACATGGGCTCAAATCCCCACTTGGCAAGGAAATTCACTGGGGCAATAGGTATGGTATTGGTGAAAGGTAAAGGTAAAGGTTGCCCTTGCTCGAATGTCAGTCGTATCCGACTCTAAGTTTCAGTGCTCATGTCTGTTTATAGCCAAAGAGCCAGCACTGTCTGCATCTGCAGAAGTTTTCATGGACATGTGGCAGGCATACCTCAATGCGGAACACTATTTACCTTCCCACTGAAGTGGTCCCTATTCATCTACTTGCAATTTCTTGCTTTTGAACTGCTAGGTTGGCAGGAGCTGAGACAGGGACAGGCATTCACTCCGTCATGCAGTACTCGGGAATCGAACTCCGACCTTCCAGTGAGCGAGTTCAGCATCTTGACAACTTGAGCCGCCGCAATCCCATTGGTGAAGCTGTTCCTTAAATATCTCACCTACATTGGAAGTCCTGTTTAGTGTATGGGACCAGAGACAATGAAACAGCCGAAAGGTTGGCTTAACACAGGTTTATTGCATGATGATCCGGGGGAACATGAGGTAATGGCGGATGGGTAGCTCAATATATACGGTGGCTATACATTTTGAATGTGGCTCCTCGACAGTCTATTGGTTACTGTCCGCGTGGCGTCATGGACGGTCACACCCTCCTTGTCCAGGTGTAGGTGATGGCGGGAATCTTCCCGCGCTGTTGTTTGCTGGTGAGTCTGGGCCAGGAGAGCTTGAACGCTCGCTATTGCCACCCGGTGGTCATTAGCTCGCGTCCTATTGTAAGGGCTACAGTTAAGCAGCTGCTGGTTATAATGTTACACAAGCATGGTTACATTGGATACACGTGAATGGATACATTGTAAAAGGTACAGTACTAGAACACAACATCCCTCCCCCCTAGGATGGGACGAAGTCCCTCAGCCAAGATGGCTTATTGCAAACGCGTTTGGGCCGCGATGTGGGCTGACCTGCCCCAGGGGCACTACTGCTTCCTCGTTCCCTGGTCCCTTGTCCTGAAACGGGAGAGGGAGACTTGTTAGAGGCTTGCCGTGGTTTGGCGGTTTTGGGGGAAGGGAAAAACTCCATTGTGGGCAGACCGGAGACACTCGGGGCTAACGAAAAACCCCTCTTCTCGCTTGGACGGGTGGGGGACCACTCCGCAAAACTTCCCCGGTTCTGAAAATCAAAATCTAACTCTGTTGGGGTATCCGTATTAGTGGGGAGATCCCGCGGGATATCTATGAGATCGGCTTCCCTTCTCTCTGCTGACCGATCCCGCAGGATGTCTACGAGGACAGATTCCCTTTCCTCACCCCTTGGTGGGGACCCATGGCCCCCCTTTCCTCCCCCTTGGGCTGAACGGGTGGGGGAGAACCCTAACGCTGAACCCTGTTTCCGGCGGTCCGTGCCCTGCTCGTCGGGGACCCTGCGCCTGAGCTGGTCTGCGTGCCGCCTCCAGAGTAGACCTGTGCCGGTCTCGACGCGGTACGAGACGGGACCGGTCCGCTCTAAGATGACGCCCGGTATCCAGGCCGGGCCCGCGCTGGCGTAATTCCTGCAATACACGGGGGCACCCACGTCGAAACTCTTTGTGTCCTCTATCCCAATGTTCTTCCCCTTGTCCTCTACTCTCGTGGGGTCTAGCCTTGTTAGTATGGTGGTCAGTTTCCTGCGCATAAGCAGCTCCGTGGGGGAGTATCCTGAAGCTAGGGGAAGCTAGGGGAGTCACTCTGTAACCTAGCAGAAACTGGCACACTTGATGGTCTAGGTCCCCGGGCCCCATGCACCGCAGCGCGGCCTTGGTGGTGCGCACAAGGCGCTCTACTTGGCCGTTTGTGGCAGCGTGAAACGGAGCGGAGGTGATGTGCCGAATGGCGTTGATTTCTGTGAATGCCCTGAACTCAGAGGACGTGTGCTTACGAGGGTGTCGGGTAAACCGAACGTGGAAAAAACCCTCCGCAAGTGCTTTATGGTTGTGGCCGTGGACGTGCTTGTAACCGGAATGACCTCCAACCACTTGGAGAAGGCATCCACCACAAGGAGAAACAGCGTCCCACGGAACGGGCCAGCAAAGTCTACATGAATCCGGGACCACGGCCCCTTCGCCGCATTCCACTCCCTGTGAGGTAGGCGGGCTTCTTCTGGTCTGGAGCTTTGGCAGGGCTCACAAGTGCCGACCATGTGCTCGATGTCGGCGTCTAGCTGGGGCCACCAGAAATAGCTCCGTGCCAGGGCTTTGGAGCGCACAATTCCATGGTGACTGACGTGCAGGAGTTTGAGTACCCGCGGTCGTAAGGACGCCGGGATCACTACTCGCTGGCCCCACAGAAGGCACCCCCTCTCAAGGGACAACTCTAACTTCTTTCGAAAAAATGGGTCGAACTCTGCTGCCGGGGAGGACGCTGGCCACCCTTTCTGCACCCAGGAGCTAACCTTTGCTAAAATGTTGTCCTTGCCGGTCGCCTTGGCGATGTCGGCGGGCAGTATTGGGGGCGAGTCGAGGACCTCTATCATCAGCACCTGGTGGTCTGGCTCCTCCCCGCCCACGTGGCTGTTATCCTGGGGAAGGGGGGACCTCGATAGAGCGTCCGCATGGCTGATCTCCCTCCCGGGCCTGTACACTAACGCGTGCTGATACGCGTTGAGGAAAATGGCCCACCTAAGCATCCTTGGGGACAGGATCTGTGGCATGGGCTTGTCTGCGGTAAAAATGCCTAGCAGGGGCTTGTGATCGGTTACGATTGTGAAGGGGCGTCCGTACAGGAAGTCGTGGAACTTTTTTGTTCCCGCAGTTATCGCTAATGCTTCCCTGTCTGTCTGGGCGTAGTTTCTCTCCGCTTGGGACAGGGACCTGGAATAGAACGCTATTGGGGCCTCCCTTCCGTTTTCCAGCACGTGGCACAGCACCGCCCCCACCCCCACCGGGGATGCGTCACAGATCAGGACCACTGGGCGCCTGGGGTTGAAATGGGTGAGGATGGCATCAGACGCCAGAAGCTGCTTTAGCTCAGTAAATGCCCTCTCTTGCTCGTCGCCCCACTTCCATGCCTCGTCCTTTTTAAGCAATCTGTGCAACGGTTCGCCCATGGCTGCTTTCTGGGGAAGGAAGGAGTGGTAAAAATTCAGCAGCCCTAGGAACGACTGCAACTCGGGCTTGGAGGTGGGGCGAGGGGCCTTCTTGATGGCGGCTACCTTAGATGTGGACGGCCTTATTCCCTCAGGAGTGACACGGAACCCTAGGAATTCGACCTCGGTCGCGAAGATAACGCATTTGTCTTTTCGCAGTCTCAACCCCGCCTTTTCAAATATCGCTAGAACCTTGCCCAACCTCTTTGCCAATTCAGCCCGACTTCCCCCCGTTATCAAGACGTCATCAAAATAAGGCAACACCCCCTCGAGCCCCTTCAGGAGGCGTTCCACGAGTGACTGGAAAATTCCAGGCGCCGAGTTTACGCCGAACTGAAGGCGTGTCACCTGGAACGCCCCCTTATGGGTGACTATGGTTTGGGCAGCCGCTGCGGCTGGGGTCACCGAGAGCTGCTGGTAGGCTTGTGCTAAGTCGAGCTTAGCGAAACACTTTCCCCCATGTAACCTGGCCAGCAAATGGCTGACTACCGGCACCGGATACGCATTAGGGCGAATGGCCTTGTTGATGGTGCACTTGTAATCCGCGCATATGCGTACCTCCCCGTTAGCCTTTAGTGCTGTTACAATTGGAGTTTCCCACTCCGCAGAATCAACAGGAACAAGAATCCCCTGGCCCACCAATTTGTCCAGTTCCGCCTCTATTTTATCCTTGAGCGCGAATGGCACCCGGCGCGGTTTGAGTCTTATTGGACGGACCTCAGGGTCTAGGTCGAAGGCTACTGGGGGTCCCTTAAATTTCCCAAGTCCCATTTTGAAGACTTCGGGGTGCGCGTCGCACACCTCCTGAATCGGGTCAGTCCCAACGGCAACGGCGTGCACCCCCCCAATGAACAAACCCAGGGGCTGGAACCATTGAGTCCCGAGGAGGCTGCAATTCCCCCCTTTGAGAACAACTAGGGGGAGAGTCGCGGCGTGTTTCTTAAATTGGACCTGAAATTTTCCAACCCCCAACACTGGAATGCAGTTCCCTTGCACGTCCCGTAGCGTGGACCTCAAAGCTTTGAGTTTGGGCCGCACGTGGGGGGCAATTTTCAGAAACTCCTTCTGGGGAATGATGGAATATGAGGAACCCGAGTCAATTTCCATCCTAATGGGGGCCCCTTGTACTAGTACCTCAACAAAGTAACGGGGGTGTCCCGCGGACACGCTGAACACCGGCGCGTCGTCCTCGCTGTCGTCGGCGATGCGGCCCACGCCGTCTCGCTTCCTCGTGGCCTGGGTGCTGTCCTTGGGTCTCGTCGCGCGGTCTCTCGAGCTCTTCCGGGCCTCGCGCCTTTGCCTGCAGACCTTGGCGATGTGCCCGCGGCGGCCGCAGTTGTGACACTCGGCCTTTCTGAAGGGGCATTTGGCGCAGTTGTGGTTCGCTCCGCAGCCGTCGCAACGCCGGCCTTCCTTCCGGACCTTCCGGACGTCCTCGTCGTCGCTGCTCTCCGCGGACGACTTCGAAACTCGCCGGGCCGCGTGAACCGAAGCGTGCACCGAAGTCTCTGCCTTGCCCGTCTTTGGCCGCCAGTCCTGGAGCTCCTGGTCCCCGGCCTTCGTAGCTTCCGCGGCTTGTGCCTCCTTCAGGACCTCCTGCAACGTGGGGGGGTGGCTCCCGGTTCATCAATGTGCGCTGAGTTTCGACATCGCTCAGGCCGCACAGCACGCAGTCTCTTAGTGTGATTTCTGCATTCTCCCATTTGCATGGGCCGGCCGCCAGTCGCAGAGCCGCTGCGAAATCGGCGACCGTCTCCCCGGGCGCTTGGACTCGCCTCCAAAACGCGCTCCGAGCGGGGAACATCGCCGTCGAGGGCCGGAAGTACTCGCGCAGCATGTGCATGAGCTCTTTCACCTTGAATTCACTCGCCCTCCTCGGCGCGATCAGGTCCACCAAGACCCTCTTGGTGTCTGGCCCCAGCATCCTGGTGAATATGGCCCTTTTCTTTGCCTCATCCGTGACTTCGGATTCCACCAGGGCTCCCTGGAAGTCCATCTCGAAGATGTCCCAGTCTGCCGGTCTCCTGATTTCGAAACCGGCGCATGTCTTGGTCCCGTGGGCAGCCATCATCCCACCTTCGTCGCCAATTTAGTGTATGGGACCAGAGACAATGAAACAGCCGAAAGGTTGGCTTAACACAGGTTTATTGCATGATGATCCGGGGGAACGTGAGGTAATGGCGGATGGGTAGCTCAATATATACGGTGGCTATACATTTTGAATGTGGCTCCTCGACAGTCTATTGGTTACTGTCCGCGTGGCGTCATGGACGGTCACGCCCTCCTTGTCCAGGTGTAGGTGATGGCGGGAATCTTCCCGCACTGTTGTTTGCTGGTGAGTCTGGGCCAGGAGAGCTTGAACGCTCGCTATTGCCACCCGGTGGTCATTAGCTCGCGTCCTATTGTAAGGGCTACAGTTAAGCAGCTGCTGGTTATAATGTTACACAAGCATGGTTACATTGGATACACGTGAATGGATACATTGTAAAAGGTACAGTACTAGAACACAACATCCTGTTAGGCTCACTGTAGGTAAGTTCCAACTGGATGGCACGTAATGTGCAAGACACAGGTGCCCAATGTACACCCAGCCAACCATGTTTTTGAAATTAAGAGATATATGGTGTTTATAAAAGACATCAAGTTAAGAGGACAGATAAAAATGCAGAATAGGGCATAGTTAGGAAGAGATCAGAACTGCTTCTGGGTGAGTTGATTGTGGTTCATTTTATCTGATTATTAGAAAAGTAGCCTTAGTCTCAAGTGCTGTGGTTTAAAGCAACAACAGATGGCAGAAACGTTGGGTTCAAAAGTCAGCTCTGTTAAAGCTTCTTACTGCACTTTACAGCCCGGCCACTGACCAGCTAGATACACACTGGAAGTTCTGCTCTGCAAACCCAGACTGTTCTCCAGTGCTAATTTGAATCACAGCAGCTTCATTTTGACTAGATTTCATTATGTAATAATCATTTGCTGAAATCCAGTGTAGTAGTAAACTGCAACTAGAGTAAGCCCATTGAATCAGAGATTTTATGAGTAAAAACTCTATATGTCATCTTTAGATCAGTTAAACATGCAGTTTCCTTGTGCCAGGTAAGCATATGCAACACTGTGTGGTTCTTGTCAATCATATGGCCATGTTCTCATTTTCGTTTATGTAATTACTTGCAGATGGTCACTTTAATTTGCTATTTTCCTAATTGCCTTTAATTAGAGAAGCAGTCCAACTATCCATCACTTGCTGAGTCCATCACTTGTTGATTCATAATGAATCAAGCCATTATTTTATTTGCCTAGTATAAGTGAGTTATTTGTGTTGCCTTTTTTGTCAGCAAACAGACAACATATTTTAGTTCGGGGAAATGCTGTATCAATTTCAATTGGGTGCATGGCAACCCCCTACTCTATATCCATGCTCTCTCTCTCTCGCTCTCTCTCATACACACAGACAGACACACACACAGAGAAACACAAACTCATTTCTCTCAGAACACAAAGTACAGTATCTGATATATCCAACTGGGAAAGACACTGGCAATTTACACACCTACACCAAATAAGAGAAGAGGAAACTCATGCATTTGCAGAAAATTTGTGTATGATAATGTCAATGTACTGTATATGTAAAAATTCTGAAATAACCCCTATAATGTAAATAAGAATGCAACATCTCATCATAGTGAAGAAGATTGTGCATAGGTGACCTGTCCACCTTCTGAATGCTACCATTCAGAGCCAAATATGGATGAGCAGTTCCTGTGTCCCTGTTCTTTTTATATTAATCCAGACTTCAATTAATATGGTTCAAGAGAGGCTTCTAGCAGCCTTTTGAAGAGACTGACTTTTATTATAGCTGTACATGAATTCATCTATGTTATTGTGCATCAGGGAAAACAATGTTCTACAAGGCAATTCTAAAATGAAGGCACTCCAAACCAAAAGAAAAAAACACACTTTGAAACTGGACTTTGGATCAGCACCAAACTTGACCACACACACAGTAAGTATTCAGATATATGCATAGCAAAAATCAGAGAAAAGAAACAGTGGCTAAGCTACTCAGTGATAACAGATGGCAATGAAAAGACGGGAGTTCTCAATTGCTACTTCAACTCCATCTTTTTCCAAAGGTAGTATATGATCCTCCAGGCAAATGTGAAGTACAAATGGAGGGGGAAGAATTGCAGCTTGAGATTGATAAACAAATAGTCAAATAATATCTTATAATTTTGAATAAGTTTAAATTCCCAGGGCTGGATGAACTGCATCTAAGAATATTGAAGGAACTGCCTGAAAAGATCTCAGAACGGTTGACTATCATTTTCTTGAACTCACGGAGGATGGGGGAAGTGCCAGATAATTGGAGGAGGGCTAGCATTGTCCCTATCTTCAAAAAGAGCAAAAAGGAACTACACAACAATCAACCTGACATTAGTCCCACAGAAACATTTGGAGCAGATTATAAAGGAATCACTCTGCAAGCCCCTTGAAAACAATGCAGTAATAACTAGAAGCCAATATGGATTTGTCAAGAACAAATCCTGCCAGACTACTCATATCTCATTTTTCAATCGGGTAACTTCCTTGGTAGACAATGGAAATGCTGTAGATATAATATATCTTGACTTCAACAAAGCCTTTGACAAAGTGCCCCATGATATTCTGATTAGCAAGCTGACCAGGTGTAGCCTAGATAGTACAAGTGTCATGTAGATGTACAGTTGGTAACAAAATCATACTCAAAGAGTGCTAATTAACAGCTGCTTCTCAAACTGGGAGTCACAAGTGGGGTACCACACAGTTCAGTTCTGGGCCCAGTGCTCTTCAACTTTTCCATTATCGACTTGGGTAATCGAGTTTAGGGGATAATTATCAAATTAGGAAAATTGGGTAGAATAGCTAATACCTTAGAAGACAGGAACAGAATTCAGAAAGATCTTGATAGGCTTGAACACTGGGCTGAAAGCAAGAGAATGAAATTTAACAGGGATAAGTGCAAACTTCTATTCCTAGGATAGGGTTGCCATAATTCCCTCCCACAAAACTGGGACAGAAATAAAGGTTGCCCTTGCTCAAAAGCCAGTTGTATCTGACTCTAGGGTTAAGTGCTCATCTCTGTTTCAAAGCCGAAGAGCCAGCGCTGTCTGCTTCTGCAGATGTTTCCGTGGTCATATGGCAGGCATGACTAGACACTGGAGCGCATTGAATGCTGTTTACCTTCTCCCCAAAGTGGTCCCTATTTATCTATTTGCAATTTCTTGATTTCAAACTGCTAGATGCCTCTTGGTTTGAAAACCGGGAGTTTCCATTGTGATTTTTTTTAACCGGGCCGGGACAGTTACAACCCGGGAAATTCCCAGTTTTCCATGATGTATGGCAACCCTAACCTAGGAACAAGAAACCAAATAACATACACAGTTACAAGATGGGGGATACGTAGCTCAGTAATATTATGAGTGAGAAGGATCTTGAAAATGTTGCAGATCACAAACTGAATATAAGCTAACAGTGTAGTGTGATTGCATTAACAGAAATATTGCAGTGGTGGAATTAAAAAAATTACATACATTAATTCGTGTGTGTGTATACTGTATATACTTTAAATTTAAAAAAAAAACAGTACCACAAATGATCATATCAATGACTCTAAGTTAGCTTGTTGGTCAGCTGCTCAAGTCCTATCCTTTAGGCAAGCTCTCCCTTCTTCATATTTGCACTGATTTGAACTGGACAGCTTTGCAAGCAGAGGACATCTTCAGATAGAGGGCTGCCCACGACAAAGCAGGACACATAGCCAGAGCACTGTTTCCTCATGGAATATCTCAGAACACATCACCTTTCATGGTCTGTGAAAAGGCAGCTAGAGTCCAACCAAAGGCAGGGTCATCCGAGATTAGTGAGGGGCCATATGGTAAGGAGTAGAGGCCACAATTGCCTCATCTGTGCCAATGGTGTCTTATCCTTGTTTCTGAGCCTGTGTCTATAACCTTTAATCAAGCTTTTGAGCCTTTAATCAAGCTTGTGGAGCCTTTTGGATGCTGGTCTTCATTCATGAGGGTGGTTTTACAATTGCTGTTGTAGTGCAAATTCCCTATAGATAACTTACCAAATGGTGGGCCCTTGTACACTATTGGTCTCTATTTATTAGTTACAATTACCATATTTGATGGCGTATAAGACCCACTCCCCCTCTTTAAAATACACTGGAAAAATGGGGTGTGTCTTGTACTGTATATAGTGGCCTATTTTGATAATAATGGGGATCATCTTATACTCAAATCCATCTTTTACACCAGCAAAATGGTATATCTGGTCTATCTTCCAGTGTGCACAAGACAATATATTTGGCACTTCTCCTCCCCATATTGTCTTTGTAACAACTCTGTGAGGTAAGTCAGTGTGAGGTAAGAATGTGGCTAGCACAATGCCCTCTAGTGTATTTCATGGTTCTTTAGAGTCCTAGGCCAACACTCTAATCATGATGCTGCACTGCTTCTTTATGCCATAAGTCTACATGTGTTACAGCATTCAAGACAACTTGGAAAGGAGGTTATAGCCAAGATATCGGATTCCAAAGCTGTCCTGCCCAAGAAGACAGGAGGCATGCCTTTCAGGAGTGCAGTCTCTCTGGGAATGTTGCAAAGATGTAGTCAAAAGAGTAGTTGATAGAGCATGAAGGCCAAGTTGCCAAGCAAAGGCCATTGAGAGCAGGACCCTTGAGAGCAGTAGAAAGGCAAGCAAGGTTGGAAAGCTGATTTCAACCACTGAGCTGAACAGGTTACTTAAGCATCTGTGGCCCACACTAGCAACTACCTTTGCCTTGCTCATTTCTGCTGCATCCTGTAAACCAGGAGTTCACGACCTACAGCCTGTGGGCTGAAACCGGCCCATGGTGCCATTTCATGTGCCCCACCACTCATGCTCCCGCTGCTGCCACCAGAAAAGATGAAAACAGCTAAAAATGGGCTGTAAATGCACCCGTGGATGTGCAAAGTTTACATATAACCACAGGTCTGGCCCACTCAGCTGTCTGAGGGGGCATGGTCTGACACACAATGGGAAAACATTGAGAACCCCTGCTGTAAACCCTTATCTCCCCAAGATATTCTTCTCTAAATCTGCTTTCTCCAACTGGCATGGGTGGGTTCTCTTAGAAGGTTCCAGACTCTGCTTCAGCCTTTGATGTCTGTGGCAAGGAGTTGCCAGCAGGACCAGGGCTGCCATCAGGGGGGGGGGACCATCAGAACTCCCATCCCGGGCCTGGAGATGACAGAGGCCTGGCAGCGCCGGGAAACCACTCATGTGCGCATGCGCAAACAAACCACGCATGCACAGGAAACCAAAGGGGTGTGGCTAAAATGTGTGTGTGTGTGTGTGTGGGGGGCGTACCTGGCCCAGAAATTTCTGATGCCGGCCCTGAGCAGGACTGTTGAGTTCCTAGACAATTTCCAATCTCCTATAAGTGTGATCCTGGCTTTCATCATCAGAGAAAGACACTTCCAGGTAGGGTATGCCAGAAGCTACCACAAAATATATAGATGCTATTGCTAGGATATTTGAATGTATAGGACCAAAGACAATGAACAGCCGAAAGGTTGGCTTAACACAGGTTTATTGCATGATGATCCAGGGGAACATGAGGTAATGGCGGATGGGTAGCTCAATATATACAGTGGCTATACATTTTGAATGTGGCTCCTCGACAGTCTATTGGTTACTGTCCGCGTGACGTCACGGACGGTCACGCCCTTCTTGTCCAGGTGTAGGTGATGGCGGGAATCTTCCCGCGCTGTTGTTTGCTGGTGAGTCTGGGCCAGGAGAGCTTGAACGCTCGCTATTGCCACCAGGTGGTCATTAGCTCGTGTCCTATTGCAAGGGCTACAGTTAAGCAGCTGCTGGTTATAATGTTACACAAGCATGGTTACATTGGATACACGTGAATGGATACATTGTAAAAGGTACAGTACAGAACACAACATCCCTCCCCCCTAGGATGGGACGAAGTCCCTCAGCCAAGATGGCTTATTGCACACGCGTTTGGGCCGCGATGTGGGCTGACCTGCCCCAGGGGCGCTACTGCTTCCTCGTTCCCTGGTCCCTTGTCCTGAAACGGGAGAGGGAGACTTGTTAGAGGCTAGCCGTGGTTTGGCGGTTTTGGGGGAAGGGAAAAACTCCATTGTGGGCAGACCGGAGACACTCGGGGCTAACGAAAAACCCCTCTTCTCGCTTGGACGGGTGGGGGACCACTCCGCAAAACTTCCCCGGTTCTGAAAATCAAAATCTAACTCTGTTGGGGTCTCCGTATTAGTGGGGAGATCCCGCGGGATATCTATGAGATCGGCTTCCCTTCTCTCTGCTGACCGATCCCGCAGGATGTCTACGAGGACAGATTCCCTTTCCTCCCCCCTTGGTGGGGACCCATGGCCCCCCTTTCCTCCCCCTTGGGCTGAACGGGTGGGGGAGAACCCTAACGCTGAACCCTGTTTCCGGCGGTCCGTGCCCTGCTCGTCGGGGACCCTGCGCCTGAGCTGGTCTGCGTGCCGCCTCCAGAATAGACCTGTGCCGGTCTCGACGCGGTACGAGACGGGACCGGTCCGCTCTAAGATGACGCCCGGTATCCAGGCCGGGCCCGCGCTGGCGTAATTCCTGCAATACACGGGGGCACCCACGTCAAAACTCTTTGTGTCCTCTATCCCAATGTTCTTCCCTTTGTCCTCTACTCTCGTGGGGTCTAGCCTAGTTAGTATGGTGGTCAGCTTCCTGCGCATCAGCAGCTCCGCGGGGGAGTATCCTGACGCTAGGGGAGTCACTCGGTAACCTAGCAGAAACTGACACACTTGATGGTTTAGGTCCCCAGGCCCCATGCGCCGCAGCGCGTCCTTGGTGGTGCGCACGAGGCGCTCTACTTGGCCATTTGTGGCAGGGTGAAAAGGAGCGGAGGTGATGTGCCGAATGGCGTTGATTTCTGTGAATGCCCAGAACTCAGAGGACGTGAAACAACTTGCGTTGTCGCTTACGAGGGTGTCGGGTAAACCGAACGTGGAAAAAACCCTCCGCAAATGCTTTATGGTTGTGGCCATGGACGTGCTTGTAACCGGAATGACCTCCAACCACTTGGAGAAGGCATCCACCACAAGGAGAAACAGCGTCCCACGGAACGGGCCAGCAAAGTCTACATGAACTCGGGACCACGGCCCCTTCGCCGCGTCCCACTCCCTGTGAGGCAGGCGGGCTTCTTCTGGTCTGGAACTTTGGCAGGGCTCACAAGTGCCGACCATGTGCTCGATGTCGGCGTCTAGCTGGGGCCACCAGAAATAGCTCCGTGCCAGGGCTTTGGAGCGCACAATCCCAGGGTGAGTGACGTGCAGGAGTTTGAGTACCCTCGGTCGTAAGGACGCCGGGATCACTACTCGCTGGCCCCACAGAAGGCACCCCCTCTCAAGGGACAACTCTAACTTCTTTCGGAAAAATGGGTCGAACTCCGCTGCCGGGGAGGATGCTGGCCACCCTTTCTGCACCCAGGAGCTAACCTTTGCTAAAATGTTGTCCTTGCCGGTCGCCTTGGCGATGTCGGCGGGCAGTATTGGGGGCGAGTCGAGGACTTCTATCATCAGCACCTGATGGTCTGGCTCCTCCCCACCCACGTGGCTGTTCTCCTGGGGAAGGGGGGACCTCGATAGAGCGTCCGCATGGCTGATCTCCCTCCCGGGCCTGTACACTAACGAGTGCTGATACGCGTTGAGAAAAATGGCCCACCTAAGCATCCTAGGGGACAGGATCTGTGGCGTGGGCTTATCTGCGGTAAAGATGCCTAGCAGGGGCTTGTGATCGGTTACGATTGTGAAGGGGCGGCCATACAGGAAGTCGTGGAACTTTTTTGTTCCCGCAATTATCGCTAATGCTTCCCTGTCTGTCTGGGCGTAGTTTCTCTCCGCTTGGGACAGGGACCTGGAATAGAACGCTATCGGGGCCTCCCTTCCGTTTTCCAGCACGTGGCACAGCACCGCCCCCACCCCCACCGGGGATGCATCACAGATCAGGACCACTGGCCGCTTGGGGTTGAAATGGGTGAGGATGGCGTCAGACGCCAGAAGCTGCTTTAGCTCACTAAATGCCCTCTCTTGCTGGTCGCCCCACTTCCATGCCTCGTCCTTTTTAAGCAGCCTGTGCAACGGCTCGGCCACGGCTGCTTTCCGGGGAAGGAAGGAGTGATAAAAGTTCAGCAGCCCTAGGAACGACTGCAACTCGGGCTTGGAGGTGGGGCGAGGGGCTTGCTTGATGGCGGCTACCTTAGACTTGGACGGCCTTATTCCCTCAGGAGTGACACGGAACCCTAGGAATTCGACCTCAGTCACGAAGAAGACGCATTTGTCTTTTCGCAGTCTCAACCCCGCCTTTTCGAATATCGCCAGGACCTTGCCCAACCTCTTTGCCAATTCGGCCTGACTTCCCCCCCTTATCAATACGTCATCAAAATAAGGCAACACCCCCTCGAGCCCCTTCAGGAGGCGTTCCACGAGTGACTGGAAAATTCCAGGCACCGAGTTTATGCCGAATTGGAGGCGCGTCACCTGGAACGCCCCCTTAAGGGTGACTATAGTTTGTGCAGCAGCGGCAGCTGGGGTCACCGAGAGCTGCTGGTAGGCTTGTGCTAAGTCGAGCTTAGCGAAACACTTTCCCCCATGTAGCCTGGCCAGCAAATGGCTGACTACCGGCACCGGATACGCATTAGGGCGAATGGCCTTGTTGATGGTGCACTTGTAATCAGCGCATATGTGCACCTCCCCGTTGGCCTTTAGTGCTGTTACAATTGGAGTTTCCCACTCCGCAGAATCAACAGGAAGAAGAATCCCCTGGCCCACCAATTTGTCCAGTTCCGCCTCTATTTTGTCCTTGAGCGCGAATGGCACCCGGCGCGGTTTGAGTCTTATTGGGCGGACCTCAGGGTCTAGGTCGAAGGCTACTGGAGGTCCCTTAAATTTCCCAAGTCCCTTTTTGAAGACTTCGGGGTGCGCGTCGCACACCTCCTGAATCGGGTCAGTCCCAACGGCAACGGCGTGCACCCCCCCAATGAACAAACCCAGGGGCTGGAACCATTGAGTCCCGAGGAGGCTGCAATTCCCCCCTTTGAGAACAACTAGGGGGAGAGTCGCGGCGTGTTTCTTAAATTGTACCTGAAAATTCCCAACCCCCAACACCGGAATGCAGTTCCCTTGCACGTCCCGTAGCGTAGACCTCAAAGCTTTGAGTTTGGGCCGCACGTGGGGGGCAATTTTCAGAAACTCCTTCTGGGGAATGATGAAATATGAGGAACCCGAGTCAATTTCCATCCTAATGGGGGCCCCTTGTACTAGTACCTCAACAAAATAACGGGGGTGTCCCGCGGACACGCTGAACACCGGTGCATCGTCCTCGCTGTCGTCGGCGATGCGGCCCACGCCGTCTCGCTTCCTCGTGGCCTGGGTGCCGTCCTTGGGTCTCGTCGCGCGGTCTCTCGAGCTCTTCCGGGCCTCTCGCCGTTTCCTGCAGACCTTGGCGATGTGCCCGCGGCGGCCGCAGTTGTGACACTCGGCCTTTCTGAAGGGGCATTTGGCGCGGTCGTGGTTCGCTCCGCAGCCGTTGCAACGCCGGTCTTCTTTCCAGACCTTCCGGACGTCCTCGTTGTCGCTGCTCTCCGCGGACGACTTCGAAACTCGCCGGGCCGCGTGCACCGAAACGTGCACCGAAGTCTCTGCCCTGCCCGTCTTTGGCCTCCAGTCCTGGAGCTCCTGGACCCCGGCCTTCGTAGCTTCCGCGGCTTGTGCCTCCTTCAGGACCTCCTGCAATGTGGGGGGTGGCTCGCGGTTCATCAATGTACGCTGAGTTTCGGCATCGCTCAGGCCGCACAGCACGCAGTCTCTTAGTGTGATTTCTGCGTTCTCCCATTTGCATGGGCCGGCCGCCAGTCGCAGGGCCGCTGCGAAGTCGGCGAACGTCTCCCCGGGCGCTTGGACTCGCCTCCAAAATGCGCTCTGAGCGGGGAACATCGCCGTCGAGGGCCGGAAGTACTCACGCAGCATGTGCATGAGCTCTTTCACCTTGAATTCACTCGCCCTCCTCGGCGCGATCAGGTCCACCAAGACCCTCTTGGTGTCTGGCCCCAGCATCCGGGTGAAGATGGCCCTTTTCTTTGCCTCATCCGTGACTTCGGATTCCACCAGGGCTCCCTGGAAGTCCATCTCGAAGATGTCCCAGTCTGCCGGTCTCCTGATTTCGAAACCGGCGCATGTCTTGGTCCCGTGGGCAGCCATATCCCACCTTCGTCGCCAATTTAATGTATGGGACCAAAGACAATGAACAGCCGAAAGGTTGGCTTAACACAGGTTTATTGCATGATGATCCAGGGGAACATGAGGTAATGGCGGATGGGTAGCTCAATATATACAGTGGCTATACATTTTGAATGTGGCTCCTCGACAGTCTATTGGTTACTGTCCGCGTGACGTCACGGACGGTCACGCCCTTCTTGTCCAGGTGTAGGTGATGGCGGGAATCTTCCCGTGCTGTTGTTTGCTGGTGAGTCTGGGCCAGGAGAGCTTGAACGCTCGCTATTGCCACCAGGTGGTCATTAGCTCACGTCCTATTTCAAGGGCTACAGTTAAGCAGCTGCTGGTTATAATGTTACACAAGCATGGTTACATTGGATACACGTGAATGGATACATTGTAAAAGGTACAGTACAGAACACAAGAGATAGTTTAGCAGCATTCTGAAAATGGAATTCCCTCCGTACTATCAACCCCAGAGAAAAGGCAGTCACCTCAGGGAGTTAGTTTGGGGTGTCATGGCCAGCAAATCTTCATATATATAAATCACTAGCAGGGGTGCCCGGCGTTGCCCGGGACAAATTTACTGTTCCTGGTTGCTTGTAATGGTGCCTTTCCCTCCCCTACAGTGGAATATGGGTTTTCCGCCCCTTCTGATCCCCCCCTGGATCTGTAGGGAAGTCCCCCTGTTTGACCCCTCTTCAGCCACATGGCATGGCCCACCAACCCCACATTGGTCCATGGGCCTCCCCCCAGTCGTTGCCCCCCCAGGGGTTCTGGCTGGAGCCTCCTGGCCCACTCCTCCTCAATCATATGGCATGGCCCATCTGCCCCACATTGACCACTGCTCGTTCTCCACCTCTGCTCATTCTTTGCCTCCACCATTGCTCATCCTCTGCCTCCACCGCCGCTCATCCTCCGCTTCCGCTGCTGCTGGTTTGCTGCTGCTGCAGGTGCTCACTGCCGGTGCTCACCACCACCACCACTGCTCATCTGCCACCGCTCTCTGCTGTGCAGACCACTCGCCTGTCTCTGGTCGAAGTGCCAGCTCTTCTGGGCTGCGTGCGCAGGTGGTGTGGTGGCCTGCGGAAGTGCCTGCTCTTCTGGGCTGTGCACACATCCAGGGGGAGGCATTTGTCCAGCGCACCTGCGCAATCCCACGCTTTGGTGCTGGACTCACCGGTGGCTGGGGATGCCCCTTTCACGGCCCTTTTTGAGGGAAGAAACCCACGGTGGGCTGCTGGTACCCCTCGCTGACACAGCTTAAGGGGCAAGGTAAGTAATGGGTGCGGTTCTAGGGTGTCCAGGTGTCGAGGCACATATACCTCTCACGGAACAACACCTTGGGTTTATATATTAAGACTAGCATATTTTGCCCGGTGGTGCCGGGCTTTGTAAAATTGTGTTGGATAGTAAAGGGTTTCGTTTTTTTTTTCTTGAACCAATGGTGCTGAGCTGTTTTAAATGGTGTTGAAAGGTTTTATGATTTTGTGGCTTCGAGGCACTGCGTCCACCTGTGGCGGACTTGCGCTCCCAGTGTGTGTGTGTTTTGTTTTAGTTTTTTTGCGCGCCAGCTTCCTCAGTGCCAAGCTCTTTAAATTGGTTTTGAAAGGTTTTTGTTTTATGTTTATGCAAATTTTACTTTAATTTAATTTATTTAATGTTAATTAATTTTTTGTACTTTAAAATTAAATTTTGTTTTTTTAAATCTTTATTTTTATGCATTTTTTATTTTTTGGTTTGGTTTTTTGGTTTTTTTGAGTGAAAAGTGATTTCTGGGTTTTTTTTGGTATTTTTGAGTGAAAAGTGATTTCTGGGTTTTTTTTGGTATTTTTTGAGATCAGTGTGAATATTTTTGAATGTTTTGATAACTTATTTGATTAATTTGGGGATTAATCTTATAAATTTCAATATTTTTGAATGTTTTTTCTCTTGTGGCCTCTGGGTGGGGGTGGTGAGCTTTTCTTCCTCTCTATACTTTTTCTCTTCTGTCCTCTGGGTGTCGCTTCTGGTAAGTATTTTCATTATTTTCTCATTTGAGTTCTGGCCATCATGGAGTGAAGACGTCGCCAGGTAAGCTCTCTGGGTTTTTTGGGGGGTGGGGTGGGGTTTGTGTTGGGTTTTGGGGGGTGTCTTTGTGATGTTTTTGTTCTTACTCTTTGAATGTTTTTGTGTTTCTTTTTGACTGTTTTTGTGACTGGTTTTGCATGTTTTTGTGACTATTTTTGAATGTTTTTTGTGTACTTTGTTTTTTTGGGGGGCGGGTCTTTTTTCTTTGCGGGCCAGGCTGGATCCCTGGCCTGTTGAAAGAAAAGGGTGGGTGGTCTTTTTTTGGGGGGGTTTCACGGGCCAGGCTCGATCCCTGGCCTGTGGGCAGGATAGGGTGGGGGTGGTCTTTTTTGGGGGGGAGTTCACGGGCCAGGCTCAATCCCTGGCCCGTGGGCAGAAAAGGGCGGGGGGTGGTGGTCTTTTTTTGGGGGGGTTGCAGGCCAGGCTCGATCCCTGGCCCGTGGACAGAAAAGGGCAGGGGGTGTCTTTTTTTTTACGGGCCAGGCTCGATGGCTGGCCCATTGACAGTAAGGGCAGCAGCGGTGGGATGAGGTTTCTTTTTTTTCGTGCGCCGGCTGGCCCATCGAAAGGAAGTGCAGCGGCAGGGGGATTCTTTTTTTCCTGCGCCAGCTGGCCCATTGAAAGGAAGGGCAGCGGTGGCGGGGGGCCTTTTTTCCCATGGGCCATGCTGGCTGGCCCGTGGGAAGGAAGGGCAGCGGCAGCAGGGGTTTTTTTACTTTTATTTTTCGCACGCCGGCTGCCTCGGCATTCTGCACGCTAATGGCGAGCAGGACGCTTTGGCTTGTAGTTTTGCCTGCACGTGTTTGCTTACTGCAGTAGTTTTTTTCCTGCGGCTTTTTTTATTGGCTGTGGCACATTTCCGAACGTTCCTTTTGCCATGCCGCTCATCCTGATTGGCTCTGGTGTGGCGCGGCGCAAGGAACATTGGGAATCGAAGTTGCCTTTCTTTGTTTGCGTCCGGGGGGCTCCTGCCCCCTGGCCGAAAATTTCAACCCGACAGTTACCTGTGAACCCCGTTCGGGCAAGTGCATGGAGGCTTGGACGGGGCTAGTGGGGCCTGCTGCAACATCCTTTGTCACATTCCAACGGTTAATGCACCATTTTATAGGTATAGATTGCTGTTATATTTTTGGCACTAGATACAAAGAGGATTGTAATATCTGCCTAATGGACCAGTGTAACTTGACTAGATTTCATAATGTATCCTTTGATTTAGGTGAGTGTGTTACATTTTTCTCCTTTACTCCAGAAAGCAAAATATCTCTGACTGGTCCTTTTTCTTAGAATGTGTCAATGCCCTACCTTTTTTATACTTAAAGTTTGCAGGGGAAGATTCTCCTGTTCTGTTGTGTCTTTAATGATATATGATGCTTTATGTGATATTTTATTATCATTCTTTAATTTTTTTGTATTGAATGTGTTTATTTCTGTATTAATTGATTTATACGATATAGAAGCTTTTGCTACATTTTATATTTATTATGAGTTATATTTAACCCATTTACAGAAAGAATGAAATAATGCCCAGAATCCTGTTGGAGTTTTATACTTGCATAGCACCCTTTCTTGGATGCACATCTTAATGTGGTAAAGGAGTTTAAGTGAAGCTGAGAGCAATGCTGTTAGGAATCCAGATTCCAATAAGAGCTGGGTCTCCTAGCAGTGTCACCCAAGGATGAACATTCACAGTTGAAGCACCAGCATAAGATACATCCACTCTGAATGAAACAAGAGACAGTGCTGGAAGGTGAGACTCGCAGGTTGGAAAGCACACAATCAACTACTGCAGAAGAGCAAATAAGAAGTATGAATAGCGCTGTCATAACAATACAAATAGATTAAATCTCAAAAGATGTCTATTGATATGCATAGGAGTGAAAGGAAAGTCCAGTGTTGCACAACATATATAATTGAAATGTGGAATATGAGAAGTTTGAATCAAAGAAAGATCTGACTCTGTGGAAAACCTTTCAACATACCATCATTCAAGTCTATGGTCCAAGAAGAGATATTGAAAACTTGTATGCAAGCATCCAGGAGGAAATTTAGCACACACCAAAATCATAGGTGATTGGAATGCAAAAGTAGAAAACAAAGCAGAACCAAATAATATTGGAAAATTTGGTCCAGGAAACTGAAACGGTGCAGAAGAACAACTCCTAGAGTTCTGCAAAGACAATCTACTTATTTCAAATGCATGCTTCAAGCAACTGAACAGATAGTCGAAATAGAAATCAAATAGACTATGTAATGTAATTGGAAGCAGAAGATGGAGAAATTCCCAAAAACAAGACCAAGAGCAGACTGTGGTACTGACCACGAATTGTTAATATCCAACATTAGAGTAAAGATGAAAAGAATCCTGAAAGAATATTTGAGCAAAAATGTAATTTAAACATTCATGATGAATTTAAAGTCCACATAAAGAAAAAAATTACATAAAGAAAAAATTAGTAAAGAATGCAAAGAGACAGTTGCAGTATTTAAAAAAGAGAAAAAACTAGATGCATGAAGGAATAAACATTTTAAAGTGCAAAGGAAGAATGAAAAGCAAAATTTAAAGGTGAACATTTTTAAAGTTGCACAATGACCAGGATTTTCTTCTTTTCTTCCTTCTCAACCTAGAACAGCAGAGATGCTTTACATATCACTAGTAGAAGTTTGATATGCAGAAAAGTAACACTATTTTTTCTGAAGCATGCTTAACATTAAAGAGCACAGAAATCCTGCACAAAGCACTAGCTTATGGTTAACTAAAGAAGAATGGGTCTTACGGTCAGCTGCGGCCTCTCTGCCTGGTCCCCTGATAAACTCCCTTGAGCATATTCCCCAATCTTCTGTCCAGAGTTTCTACATACAGTACCTCAGTGCCCTCTCTTGGTGGTACAATTTGCATGTGAACATCCTTTTGCAGATGTGAACATCCTTTTGCAGTAATTCTTAAAAGAGAATGAAAGCAGGTGAACAGGTGTTTATGTGGAGAACAGCTGTGTGGAAGACAACAACAAAGTGGCGAAAATGCCAAGCACATTCAGTCAAAGACAAGGAATCTTTAACTTGGCATATAATTTGAAATAGGAAAGATGGTGGAGGCATTTCAGGATTTTATGAGGGGAAAGAAAAACCAGAGCTGTATATTTCAGGAATCCATCAACTGTATAAATGTCTGGTCATACTGCCAGCATCTCAATGCCAACCATCAGGCAGCGGTTAACTAACCTGACAACCCTGAGGACTAATGGCCTTGGGTGACGAAGTCCACAAGAAAGGTTGAAGGTCCCCAAGTGGATTAAATCCCACTTGAATTGAGCTTGATGGAGGGCAGCACTTTCATAAATACTGGCATGGGGCTGATGACTATGTGTGCCAAAAGGAATCAGGACCAGAAAGTGACTCGTGGAACTGGATCAGTGGTATGGGGGACATGTTGTGAAGCAGAAGGCAAATGGAAGGCCACTGCATTATATTGTTCCCAGGACAATATTCATGGCTGATCACCATGATGAGAGCCTGATTCAGAATCAGATACAGGTATGGCACTTGAAGGAGAAAGTCTCTTGTATTTTTTCCTTTACAGTTATACTACTACAGAATAACACAGGGATAACACAGTAATGCAGCACAACACAATGTTACAACCTATAAAGCCTTCTATACATTGGCTTGATCAACCAGAGTTCCCCCCCCCCCCCTTTAATCTGATGTTGTCATTCCCTCTCCACACATAGACACTACTGGGCTTTCTTTCTTGTTATGATAGCTTTGTTGAAATCTTGCCACCTGCACATCTAGAAAGCATTATGAGAGGAATTTTAACAAGCTGCAAACAAGGTGAATTGTCAGTTTCCTCCATCTCGCTGCTGACCCTGTGTGGTCAACTAAAGCAAATTTACCTGGGAAGCCCAATTCACAACAGAGCCATTTGCATTTTTCACAACTGGATAGTGCACCCTCTTGTCCCTTGACTTTTACCTGCTCTCTCAAGGACTCTTCCATTTCCTTTGTCTCTTGTCCTATCCTATCACCATTACCAATGTATAGGGAGAGACACATTCACTGCTTCTTTCTTTATACCAGACTAGCATATTTTGCCCGGTCTTGCCGGTCAAATTTTTTTTGTTTTTTTTGGTTGGGAGTGGTTTGGATGGTGGTGACTTGGATTTTTTGTTTTTTGAATTTTTAAATGTTGTTTATTTTTTATTTGGATTTTTAAAATATTTTTTTGACTGTTGGATACTCTTCCAGCCTCTAGGTGGGGCTATGATCAAGAGTGTGATTGTCTTTGTCTCTTCAGTTCTGCTGTGGAGGCATGGAGGGAGGATGTATTTCATAAGTTCTCTTGAGTTATCTTATTTTTTATTTTGTTGTGATTCGGGGGTGCTGGGCTAGGGCTATTTAATTAAGTGTTTTTGCTTGTTCTTTTGTATTTTTTCTGGATTTTATATGTCTTTTATTCATTTGGATATTTCTGGTTGTTATTTCTTTTTTTGTATTTATTTTTGTAATTTGTGTTATTATTGGGTTTTGAGTAAGGTATTTTCATGTTGTTATGGTGTAGATAGGTGTTTTTAGTGAGTTTTCAGGGTTTTTCGTTAACCTTTGGTATTTTGGATGTGTTTTGTTGAGTTTGTTGTTTATTGTTTTGTTGTTTACTGGGTTTATTTAATTTATTTATTTATTTTTGTATTTTTGATAATAGTTGTATTTTTAAACTGATTTGTTTTGTTGTGGTTGTGGTTTCCAGGGTGAGGAACGGCCTGTCTGTCGTTGCCTCTTTCCCCCATTGCTGTTTCGACATTAGCTTTTGATGCAGCAATGGGGAAAATGAAGAGCCGGCAGTCAGCTTGCACTTCTTCTGGTAACGTTGGTTAGTTCGGTCGTGGGAGAAGGAGGCAGAGAAGAGCTATCTGCTTCTTAATGGTTCTCTCCTCTCGGACTCCTTTTCCCCTGGCTTACCTAACTGGAGATCTGTGTTTGTGGCTGTGAAGGTGTTTTTTTTGTAAAATTGTAGTGCAGCAGGCAACGTTCCATAAGGGGTGGTGCTCTTCCTTGTGGATTGCTGGCTACTGCTTTTCTATTATCTCCACTGTTGTTTCGTGCTAGTTTTCAAAACAGTGGTGTGGGTAGTACAAAGGCAGCAGCAAGTCATTCACCAGGGAGGGTGCTTCCCCTGACGAAGTGCTGCCTGCTGCTGTTCCCCCCCAGCTCAACTTACCCTGAGGCCGGCGGTGGTCTCGCCATGTCTTTGGTGGGGTAGCAGGGAGGAGAGGGAGTCCCTCTTCTCCCTGTTGCTCCAGGAAAGAAGGCTGGCGGTTGTTTCGCTGTGTTTTTTTGTGGGTTTGAGTTAGCGAGGCTGTGAGGTACTGTGTCCACCTTCGGCGGCCTTGCGCTCCTGTTGCATGAGGCAATGCATCCACCTTTGGTGGCCTTGCATTCCCGTTGCATGAAGCGCTGTGTCTGCCTTCGGCGGCCTTGTGTTTCCATTGCGTGAGGCGTTATTTTATATTATTTTTCGCTCGTGCCCTTCAGCCTGAATAGTTGAAGTGGTCACGGTGTGGAGGACGCTGGAAGTTGTAGTTCGATTTTTTTGTCTGCGTTTGTGGGGCAGCTGCCCCACTGGCGGCTGGCGGACACTTGCAGTGAAGGTCAGTCAGTGAAAAGGCAAGTGTACAGGGCTTGGTATGGGATAGTATGGACGGGTGCGGGCGTGTATACCGGATTCCAACAGTTAATGTCCCTCTTTATAGGTAAAAATGGACTGATTCTCTGCAGTTTTTATTCAGTTGAGCCCTGTTCCTCCATGCCATTACTTAGTACTAAACAGACCAAACTGGAGTTATTGAGGCCTAATCAGAAGGCTCGACATATTAATTCACTGCTTTTGCTAGTATTAAAAAATTCTTGGAACTCATGTCTAATAAACTATCTTACCTTGTCTTTTAATGTCTTGTTACATGCCATCAAGTTGTCTCTGATTTATGGCAATCCTATGAGAGATCTCTAAGATGTCCTGTCCTTGACAGGCCTGCCCAACACCTGCATGTTAAAATTTGTGGCTTTTTAGTGTATGGGACCAAAGACAATGAAACAGCCGAAGGGTTGGCTTAACACAGGTTTATTGCATGATGATCCAGAGGAACATGTGGTAATGGCGGATGGGTAGCTCAATATATACAGCTGGCTATACATTTGAATGTGGCTCGTTGACAGTCTATTGGTTGCTGCCTGCGTGACGTCGTAGACGGTCACGCCCTTCTTGTCCAGGTGAAGAGGTGGCAGGGAATCTTCCCGCGCTGCTGATCCAGGTGAATCTGAGCCATGAGAGCTGGACGCTCGCTATTGCCATCTAGTGGTCACTAGCTCGCGTCCTCTTATAAGGTTTACAGTGATACAGCTGAAGGTTATAATGTTGCACACAGAAAGGTTACATTGTTACCACATGGCTAGGTACATTGTTAAAGGCACAGCTTTACAGAACACAACATCCCTCCCCCCTAGGATGAGACGAAGTCTCTCAGCCAAGATGGCTTATTGCACGTGCGTTTGGGCCGTGATGTGGGCTGACCTGCCCCGGGGGCGCTACTGCTTCTTTGTTCCCTGGTCCCTTGTCCTGAAACGGGAGAGGGAGACTTGTTAGCGGCTTGCCGCGGTTTGGCGACCTTAGGGGAAGGGAAGAACTCCATTGTGGGCAGACCGGGGGTGCTCGGGGCTTACGAAAAACCCCTCTTCTCGCTTGGACGGGTGGGGGACCACTCCGAAAAACTCCCCCGGTTCTGAAAATCAAATTCTAACTCCGTTGGGGTATCCGTATTTGTGGGGGAATTCCGCGAGATATGTATGGGGTCGGGTTCCTCCTCCTCTGAAAGATCCCCCAAGATATCTATGAGAACATCCTCCCTTTCTTCCTCCCCCCTTGGTGGGGACCCGCGGCCCCCTCCTCCTCCCCCTTGGGCTGAACGGGTGGGGGAGAACCCTAACGCTGATTTTTGTTCCTTTCGATCTGCGCCCTGCTCCTCGGGGACCCTGTGCCTGAGCTGGTCCGCGTGCCGCCTCCACAGTAACCCTGTGCTGGTCTCCACGCGGTATGACACGGGGCCGGTTTGCTCCACGACAACGCCCGGCACCCAGGCTGGGCCCGCGCTGGTGTAGTTCCTGCAATGCACCGGGGCGCCTACGCTGAAACTCTTTGTGGCCTCTAGCCCAATGTTCCTTCCATTGGCTTCTACTCTCGTGGGGTCTAGCCTAGTGAGGATTGTGGTCAGTTTCCTGCGCATTAAGAGCTCTGCGGGGGAGTATCCTGACGCCAACGGGGTCACCCTGTAACCTAGCAGAAACTGACACACTTGTAGGTTGAGGTCCCCGGGGCCCATGCGCCGCAGCGCGTCCTTCGTGGTGCGGACGAGGCGCTCTACTTGGCCATTGGTGGCCGGATGGAAAGGGGCGGAGGTGATGTGCCGAACGGCGTTGATCTCCATGAATGCCCTAAACTCGGAGGACGTGAAACAACTAGCGTTGTCGCTAATTAATGTGTCGGGTATGCCGAACGTGGAAAAGAGCCTCCGCAATTGTTTAATGGTCTGGGCCGAGGAGGTGCTCATGACTGGGATGACCTCCAACCACTTGGAGAAGGCGTCCACAACAAGGAGAAACAGGGTACCTTGGAACGGGCCCGCAAAATCTATGTGCACCCGGGACCACAGCCCCTTAGCCGCGTCCCGTTCCCTGTGGGGAAGGCGGGCCTCCTCAGGTCTGGAGCATTGGCAGCTCTCGCAAGTGCCGACCATGTGCTCGATGTCGGCGTCTAACTGGGGCCACCAAAAATAACTTCGGGCCAGCACTTTGGAGCGCACGATTCCGGGGTGGCTGACGTGCAGCAGTTTAAGCACCCGAGGTCGAAGGGACGTAGGGATCACTACCCGCTGGCCCCACTCTAGTTTTTTTCGGGAGAACGGGTCGAATTCCGCTGCCGGGGAAGACGCGGGCCACCCTTTCTGCACCCATGAGCTAACCTTCGCCAAGGTATAGTCCTTGCCGGTCGCTTTGGCGATGTCGGCGGGCAATATTGGGGGTGAGTCTAGGACCTCTATCATCAGTGAGAACATCCTCCCTTTCTTCCTCCCCCCTTGGTGGGGACTGGCTCCTCCCCGCCCACATGGCAGCTATCCTGGGGAAGGGGAGACCTCGACAGGGCGTCCGCATGGCTAATTTCCCTCCCGGGCCTGTACACCAACGTGTGCTGATACGCGTTGAGGAAAAGGGCCCACCTGAGCATCCTCGGGGACAGGATCTGTGGCGTGGGCTTATCTGCGGTGAAAATACCTAACAGGGGTTTGTGGTCCGTTACGATGGTGAACGGGCGGCCATACAGAAAATCGTGAAATGTTTTCGTCCCCGCAATTATCGCTAGCGCTTCTCTGTCTGTCTGTGCGTAATTTCTCTCCGCTTGGGACAGGGACCTGGAGTAGAATGCTATCGGGGCCTCCCTTCCGTTTTCCAGCACGTGGCACAGCACCGCCCCCACCCCCACCGGGGATGCATCACAGATCAGGACCACCGGGCGTTTGGGGTTGAAATGAGTCAGTATGGCATCTGACGCCAGGAGCTGTTTCAGTTCATTAAATGCCCTCTCTTGGTCATCGCCCCACTTCCATGCCTCGTCCTTTTTAAGCAGTTTGTGTAGCGGTTCAGCCACTGCTGCCTTCCGGGGGAGGAAGGAGTGTAGAAGTTGAGCAGCCCAAGGAACGACTGCAGCTCAGGCTTGGAGGTGGGGCGAGGGGCCTTCTTGATGGCGGCCACCTTAGATTTGGAAGGTTTTATCCCCTCAGGAGTCACACGAAACCCTAGGAACTCCACCTCGGTCGCGAAGAAGACACATTTGTCTTTTCGCAGTCTCAACCCCGCCTTTTCGAATATTGCCAGGACCTTTCCCAATCTCTTGGCCAGTTCAGCCCGACTCCCCCCCGTTATCAACACGTCATCAAAATAAGGCAACACCCCCTATAGCCCCTTCAGGAGGCGTTCCACAAGTGACTGGAAAATTCCAGGCGCCGAATTTACGCCGAATTGAAGGCGCGTCACCTGGAATGCCCCCTTATGGGTGACTATGGTCTGCGCAGCGGCTGCGGCAGGGGACACCGAAAGCTGTTGGTAGGCCTGTGCCAAGTCGAGTTTGGCGAAACACTTCCCCCCGTGCAACCTGGCCAGCAGATGGCTGACTACCGGCACCGGATACGCATTAGGGCGGATCGCCTTATTGATGGTGCACTTGTAATCAGCGTATATGCGGACCTCCCCATTAGCCTTTAGTGTTGTTACAATTGGAGTTTCCCACTCCGCAGAATCAACAGGAACAAGGATCCCCTGGCCCACCAATTTGTCCAGTTCCGCCTCTATTTTGTCCTTGAGTGCAAACGGCACCCGACGCGGTTTGAGACGTATTGGGCGGACCTCCGGGTCTAGGTCGAATGTCACTGGGGCCCCTTGAATTTTCCCAGTCCTTTTTTGAAAACTTCGGGGTGCGCGTCGCACACCTCCTGTATCGGGTCAGTCCCAACGGCGTGCACCCCCGACCCAACGGCGTGCAACCCCCCAATAAACAAACCCAGGGGCTGAAACCATTGAGTTCCGAGGAGGCTGCAGTTCCCCCCTTTAAGCACGACTAGGGAGAGAGTCGCGGCGTGCTTCTTAAATTTGACCTGAAATTCTCCAACCCCCAACACTGGAATACTGTTCCCTTGCACGTCCCGTAGCGTAGACCTCAACGCTTTGAGCTTGGGTCGCATGTGTGGGGCAATTCTCACAAACTCCCTCTGGGAAATAATTGAATATGAGGAACCCGAGTCAATCTCCATTCTAATGGGGACCCCTTGCACTAGTACCTCAACAAAGTAACGGGGGTGTCCCGCGGACACGCTGAACACTGGGGCGTCGTCCTCGCTGCCATCGGAGATGCGGCCCACGCCGTCCCGCTTTCTCGTGGCCTGGGCACCGTCTTTGGGTCTCGTCGAGTGGTCTCGTCCCGCTGCACGGTCTGTCGAGCTCCTCCGGGCCTCGCGCCTTTTTCTGCATACCTTGGCGATGTGCCCGCGTCGGCCGCAGTTGTGGCACTCGGCCTTCCTGAACGGGCATTTGGCGCGGTCGTGGGCCGCTCCACAGCCGTCGCACCGCCGGCCCTCTTTCCGGACCTTCCGGACGTCCTCGTCGTCGCTGCTCTCCGCGGACGATTTCGAAGTTCGCCGGGCTGCATGCACTGATGCCTCTGCCTTGCTCGTCTTCGGCCGCCAGTCCTGGAGCTCTTGCACCCCAGCCTTTGTGGCTTCCGCGGCCTGCGCCGCTTTCAGGACCTCCTGCAAAGTGGGGGGTGGCTCTTGGTTCATCAACGTGCGCTGAATTTCGGCGTCGTTCAGGCCGCATAGCACGCAGTCCCTGAGGGTGATTTCGGCGTTCTCCCATTTACACGGGCCGGCAGCCAGTCGCATGTCTTGGTCCCGTGGGCAGCCATTATCCCATCCTCATCGCCAGTTTAGTGTATGGGACCAAAGACAATGAAACAGCCGAAGGGTTGGCTTAACACAGGTTTATTGCATGATGATCCAGAGGAACATGTGGTAATGGCGGATGGGTAGCTCAATATATACAGCTGGCTATACATTTGAATGTGGCTCGTTGACAGTCTATTGGTTGCTGCCTGCGTGACGTCGTAGACGGTCACGCCCTTCTTGTCCAGGTGAAGAGGTGGCAGGGAATCTTCCCGTGCTGCTGATCCAGGTGAATCTGAGCCATGAGAGATGGACGCTCGCTATTGCCATCTAGTGGTCACTAGCTCGCGTCCTCTTATAAGGTTTACAGTGATACAGCTGAAGGTTATAATGTTGCACACAGAAAGGTTACATTGTTACCACATGGCTAGGTACATTGTTAAAGGCACAGCTTTACAGAACACAACAGGCTTCCATTAGGAAATCCATCTATCCTGCTTTTTGCCTTCCTTGCTTCCTGTTGCCTTCCACCTTTCCCAGCATTATTGTTTTTCCAGAGTTTTGCCTTCTCATGATGTGCCCAAAGTAGGACAGTTTCAGTTTTATCATTTTTTACTCTAGAGACAGTTTAGGCTTGACTTGCTCTAGGACAGGGGTGTCCAAACTATGGCCCATGGGCTAGATCCAGCCCATGCCATCCTTGCTGCTCCCTGAAGTGGAAGTAAAATGTGCCCACGCATGTGACCGACCCGCTGAACCATGTGTCTGGCCTGCAATCCCCTGCTCTAGGAACTACTGGCTGTCTTTTTGGAAGTCCAGGGTAGTATCTACAAGACTCTCCCCCAGGAACACAGTTCAAATGAATAATTTTTTTTCCTGTCAGCTTTCTTTCCTGTCCAGCTTTCATTCTCGTATATAGTGACTGGGAACACAATTGGGTGGATGATCTTGGTCTTAATCTCCATTGATATGTTCTTACACTTAGTGATCTTATCTTACTCCTTCATTGCTGCCTTTCTGAGGCTCAGTCTTCAATTTCTTGGCTGCAGTCCCCATTTGGGTTGACGACTGAGCCTAGGTATACAAAATCTTACACTATTGCTATTTCTTCATTGTCAACCTTGAAGTTATATACTTCTTCTGCAGTCATGATTTTTGTCTTCTTAATATTCAATTGAAGTCCTGCTTTGGCATTTTCTTCTTTCACTTTCATTAAAAAATTCCTAAGTCATTGCGGTTTTCTGCCAGTAAGTTGGTGTTATCTTGCATATCTTAAACTATTGGTGTTTCTTCAACAAATTTTCACACCTCTTTCATCTGAATCTAGCCCAGCTTTCCATATGATATATTCTGCATACAGATTGATTCCTATACCTGGTCAAATCTTTCCAAGTCTGTTGGATTTAGTCAATAAAAAGAGCGAAGAGTATGCAACTAAAACTATGGTGTATTGTTTCACTCTTTACCCATGTTTCCCCCTCCTTTGTTGTTTCAATTGTGTCAAGTGTTAAATTCTAACAGTGTGATACACATGTGCTTTCCTCCACTTGAAAAAATGTTTGTTAGCTTAATTAGTTAATTGACTCTGAAGTTGCTTGTCAACCTCAAAGAAAAAGGTATTACTATACCACAGAGTGATGTTATAAAGACATTATCAACATTGCAGGTGCTACCATGTGAAACCAGAGCTGCAATATTCCTCAGTGATGGTCACAAGGGAGTCCTCATTACAGCATTTTCAGCAAATGCTGCAGAAGTGAGTTGAATCCTATTAAAGTTGTTTTAAAAGTGGCAGCTTTTGTAAACCTACTTCTTCTGCTCAAATGTATTGAGTCTTGGGTACATAGTTTCTGGGAATTTAAAGACTGCTACAAACAGAAATGTGTAATAGAAAACAATGGAGCAAGAGCATATGGTTTTAGAGCAGGAGTTCCCAACCTAAGGCCCACAGGCTGAATCCAGCTGGTAGCACCATTTCATGTGCCCCTCACCCCTCCAAGGGCATCTGGGAAACAAAATGGCCACCCCTTTGAAGCTGTTGGGACAAAATGGCCACCACCCCATCATGCAGGGCAAAATGGCTGTGCGCCCCTTGAAGCTGACTGAGAGAGCATAACCCGGCCCCTGGCTTGAAAAGGTTGGGAACCCCCGATTTAGAGGATGGGTGGGGAATCTTCAATTCAATTCAATTCAATTTTAATTTATACCCCACCCTACCCAGCGTCGGACGATCCAGGGCAGCAATAGAACATCAATGCATATACAATATAACACTACAATAATGTAATCCAATACAATCAATAAACATCACATAATACATAATTTCATAGCATCAAATATATTCAATATCAACAAAATCCCCAGGTGATGGAGCTCAGCTCACATCCCAGACAGAGCTCCAGCTCACGTCTTCAGCTGAGGCAACATCAGTCTGTCTCCCTGTCCCTCTGTCTCTCTCCCTGCCCCCGCTCTCACCACGGGCGGATAAATGACAAGTCCAGTGGCTCCGGCAGTGGCATGATATTGAAGCCACGTCGGTCACCCCACAAATGGGGCCAGTGTCTGTCCAGTCTCTCTCCTCGCCCTTGCTCTCACCAAGGGTGGGGGTCTGGAGAATCCAACAGCTCCAGTTGCTCCAGGACAGGCCTAAGCTGTGCTCCCACCTCCTGTGACTGGCAGGGCCACTGGAGGGAGCCGAAGGCACTGGCGTCGGGCATGGCATCAGTGGTTTTTTCACGGACCCGCCGCAGATGGACCTCAGCTGTGTCCAGCTGCGCTCCCACCTCCCATGACCGGTGGTGCCACAGAAGGGAGCCGAAGGTGCTGGCATCAGATGCAGCGGCGGCTTTTCACAGCTCCGCCACAGATGGACCTCAGCTGCGCCCAGCTGAGCTCCCACCTCCCATGACCGGTGGTGCCACAAAAGGGAGCCAAAGGCGCTGGCATCAGGCGCAGCAGCAGAAGCTTTTCATGGCCCCACCGCAGGTGGACATCAGCTGTGCCCGGTTGAGCTCCCACCTCCCGTGACCTGCAGGGCCACGGAAGGGAGCCGAAGGCATGCACCTTCCTTCCTTCCTTCCTTTCCATGCATAAATTATAACTATGTAGTCTCAGTCTTATATCTGAGCAAGTAAATGATAATAATTATGTGCCGTCATGTTGTGAAAGCAGAGAATACACAGAAGTGGTTTATCATTCCCTTCTCCTGGGGTTGCTTTGGGACTGTGCGGTTTGGATGATACCACACAGGCTGGCTTTCCTACCTGCAGACAGAGTTGGGAACTGAACTCCTAATTACTGGTTCCTCCTAAACCACTGAGCTATCCAACAAGCTTTGATCTATAAAAGCACACATTAAAATACAGCTGTTAATATTTAAGGTGTCACAATATTTTTTGGCATATCGATCTGATGAAGTGGACTTGATCCATAAAAGCTCACATTGAAATATAACAGTTAGTCTTTTAAGTGCTACAGTGTTTTTGTTTTGTTTATTCTCTGATACTGTATACCTGAAAAACAGACTAAGATGGCTACTATTCCCAAAAATTCAACAATATTTTGGCATCTTTTTTGTTCATCTGTTTTGTTTCCTGACTTATATATTTATTTCAAGGCCAATCCAAGAGGTTTTACAGCCTGAGGTGAAATATAAGGTGGCATTCCCTCTTCCACATAGAGAAGAATCTTGAATTGACCTTGCTTGCATGCTACCGGTAGTTCCTCTGCTCACCTAAAAATGTGAAACAAGAATTTGTTTGGACTATGACTCGTAGACTACTCCAGCCAATGCAACCATAGAAGCAGAGAACCTCTCTAATCAATGCTTCCCATACACCTGAAAAGCAGCTTGGGAAACATTTCACTGTCCCTGAACTGCACATTGCACTGCGTCAGAATCCTGTTGAGATAATGGCCAGAATCCTATTACTGTTAGCATAAAGTTTACACAATTTACAATGACTAATTAAAGCTAAATGACAAAACACTGGGGGATGTTTGGGTCATATGCCCAAGCATGTTCCGAGCTACATAACTCAGGTCACCTTTGTCAATTAGCCATAGGAAGTAACACAAATCTCATACAAGTAAGTGTGTGTGTGTGTGTGTGTGTGTGTGTGTGTGTGTGTGTGTGTGTGTGTGTGTGTGTGTGTGTACAGTGTATACCCATCACCTTGGGGACTTTGCCTTTTATCTACATTTGTTTAACTAAACTAATTGTTCATTTATACATATATTATCCCCTATTTCCAAAATTTCATATATTCTTGACCCGGCTTAACTTCTCTGGATTTGTCAAACAAATATTCAATAAATGTCCCTGAAATTTCCCTAAATTCATTTTTCTTTGTAACACCTTTGTTCAATTTTTAAAAAACCCAACAAATGCTAATAAGCTTTTGGGCAATTAAAAGGAATATAAATGGACAATTCATTCTGGGAGGACTGTGTTTTTCCTTAATATTTCTGACAGTACAAAATATTCGAACAACGGGGGGGCCTGTTGACTCTTTCTCTAGATTTGCCTCTTATTGTATCCAAGGTGTCACCAGTATTCTTGCCCTCATGTACCCACGTACTTGTCACCATATGCTCTTCCAGTGTAAATGGGCTTAAATCGGCCATATTTCTCTGAAAAAAAGAAAAAATATAATACATATGGATGGGTAGGAACTTATGGGCCAGCCTTGCTACTCTCTCGCCTTACTGCTAGAGTTCCTGTGCTTTTAATAAGAACTTGGCAGGTAGCCATCCAAAAGGCAGAGAATGCTGGTCAGGCCAGGCCAGGGTCTGAGACTTCAATTCTGTTTCTCACCACATACACAAAGTCTTCTCAGTTCTAGCCTAGGCAGCTCCTGATATATGGGCTTGGTCCTGGGTTCGCCTTCGTCCCGCTCTTGCAGAAGTCTTGTATTATTTGTTGTTATGTTGTGTGAGTGGCCTTCCCCTTTCACAACATGTGCAGTTTCCTCATAGTAAATTTACTAGTCCTGGGGGCAGGGTAGAATCATATTTGTATTTAAGACTGGCTCTCTCATGTGTATATATAAATCTCATATGGAATGGCAAGAAGGCTGAGAAGTAATTGTAACCTCAGGCTGGCTTGCAAACCAACCAACCTCAAAATTTTCCTCTATTCTGCATTCCTTCTCCAGCCACGGTTTGGGGGAAATGGCAGATTCTGCTGACTTGTTTAAGTGTCTTTAAATGACAGGAAATAGCTTAGTTGCTAAGTTATTGTCATGGTATTTTCTTTCCTATGCCCCATATCTTATAAGTAAATGTCTTTCATTGCCCAGAGGCTTTCTGCATTTCCAGATGCTGCACGAGCAGTTCCAGGAAAGCAAGAATTGATGGTTGCACACATGCATCCATTTGCTTTCAGAAAGAGGTGTGCACTTGCAATAAAATATGCAAGTTGTTCCTACTAGATCTTCAAAAAGTTACATTTTCAGACTATAGTTTCTGTAACTGGCTTGGTATTCTGGGGTGCTCTAATCCCAAATTGGATGTTCATGAGATGCTGCTTCTAACATGTTCACATTGCACAGTGCAATGTGGACATGGTAGAAGCAGTGTCTCGTGAACAGGGAAAAACAGAGCTCCGATTTGGGACTAGAGCCCCCCAGAATGCCCAACAAAACCAATGTGATGAGTCTTTTGAGCTTTTACAGTCAAAAGATAAAATACTTCCAGGAATCATACTCTGAATAGGATTTTAAAAAAAAACAACACCTAAATTCTTTCTGCCAAATGTACAAATAAATTGGCAAAATTTTGGAAAGTTTTTCTAAAAAAAAAAACACCAACACCAAACCTAGTAGGTGCAGCTGCTCTCACTGTGAAAAAGACAAGTGTGTTGCACCTTTTAAGAGCTAAATGTTCATTCCCTCTGTTGAAATGATGGGTTTCTGTTTTGTTTTCGCCTACATTAAGCAGCCAGCATCCTTCTGCGTTTTATCACACACAGATGGAAAAATCACTGAAGGAGGTGTGGCTAATTGATGTGATCATATGCTGGTTATATGCCTAATTGTGAAGTCAGGCATAAATCTATTATACAACCAGCACCTAGTCAACTAGCCACCATTTCTGTATTAATTTTTTTTTTAAAAAAGGCAACAGAGTAATGGCCTACTGTGGGGAAAAAATCATGCTGACAAATGTATGGATAGATATGCAAATCTGTGGAAATTCTTGTATGTAAAAGGGAAGAAAAAAAGATTCAAAAGAAATTCTCAGATATCCCTTAAACCATGTTAGGATTAAGAATGCGGAACTACTACCCTCTGCTGGAAAAAGGGCCAAATTGGTAGAGAGGCCTGGTCTCCTACCCATAAAAGCTAGCTTTTGAACAGGCTAAAAGACTTGCTAAAGGTAAAGGTTTCCCTTGCTCAAAAGCCAGTCGTATCCAACTCTAGGGTTCAGTGCTCATCTCTGTTTCAAAGCCGAAGAGCCAGTGCTGTCTGCTTCTGCAGACATCTCCGTGGTCATGTGGCAGACATGACTAGACATGACTAGCGCTGTTACCTTCCCACCAAAGTGGTCCGTATTTATCTACTTGCAATTTCTTGCTTTCAAACTGCTAGGTTGGCAGGAGCTGGGACAAAGATGGGAGCTCATTTCGTCCTGCAGTAATCAGGAATTGAACTGCTAACCTTCCATCTCCCAGTCAGCACCTTAGCCACTTGAGCCACTGCAGTCTCCAAAGATTGCAGTGACTCAAGCATATTTAAGCAAGTCTATATAGAAAGACTTTCTAGACTTGCTTAAATATGCTTCATCCCTGAAGCTGAAAGCATGAGATGAGAGGATCATCTAGAGACAATGTCATTAGTTAAAATGTTTCTGATGTAATAGTTGTTGCTTACAAGCTCTGTGTCTTCTTTTACTACAGAGGACTATGTTTTCCATCCTTTGCTTCCAGGCTATACCAATTCTGGCAGCTCTGGCAAAATAAAAATCAAGCCAAGGATAGACGGAGCCACAAAGAACTGGCATTGGCACTCTATTCCCATGATGGCAAACCTTGGCAATCCAGCTGTTCTTGGACTTCAATTCCCAGAAGTCCAAGTCTCTGTGAATCCACAAGAATGGGTTTACTGTGTATACACACAGTAAACCCATTCATGTGGATTCACAGGGACTTGGGCTTCTGGGAATTGAAGTCCAAGAATAGCACATATGTGCAGTAAACCCATTCATGTGGATTCACAGAGATTTGGGATTCTGGGAATTGAAGTCCAAGAATAGCACATATGTGCAGTAAACCCATTCATGTGGATTCACAGAGATTTGGGATTCTGGGACTTGAAGTTCAAGAACAGCTGGTGTGCCAAGGTTCACCATCACTGCTCTATTCTCAGGTAGTGATATTATTGAAGAACAGGCCTATCAAAATGCATAGTTGTCAATGCCGTAGACACATCCAAGTTTGCATCCCAGTTGCCGATGCTGTATACTGTATATTCTGTAGGACTCAGAGTCTGCAAATAGTCAGCCAATCAAAAACAGAATTAAGATTAAAATTAAGAAGACTAAAAGACAAAGGGCGCAACCAGATGGCGGGAAAGGCACATGGCCAATCAAACTGGAAAACATAGCTTTGCAGTGAATTAATCAACCCTTCCCTCTGTTGAGGAATTACTGCAGCCTGGCTCTTAAAAGTAGTAGCCCTAGAGGTGGCCCAAAAAGTTCCAGCTTGGGCATGGATTGGGTCTTAGCTGGAACACAATTCCCTGTATTGTGTTGTGTTGTATGTTGTGTGATCACCGGGATCATTACACAGGCGGTCCTTGTGTGGCTACTTTTCTGAAAATTAAAAATAGTCCAATGCCCTTCATTTCCTGACATAATAGCTTTCTATATTTTGTGACTTAAAACACCACCACTGCCACCAGCAACAACAATGGGTGACCATTCAGAGAACATGTATTCTCATCTGCTGTCTGAAGGGGTCCCATTGCTCAAGGATTGGATCATATGATTAGGTTAATTATGCTTCTTAGGAGTCCTACAGGAAGATGGGGTCCATAGTATTCACAACAGAACAAGACTGCAATACAAAAAACCTATAATGGATCTTTTCAGAACTCTGCTTCGTCACTCTCCAATTAAATGCCAAGAAGCAGAACATCCCATCTCTATCAAACCTGACAGTCACTGAAGCAATATAGCAGAGGTTATGAGAATAAGAGAACAGATGAAGCAGGTTGTCACTGAATGCTTTCCCAGGTCAAGTCATTTAACTGAAACTGAAACTGAACTGTAGAACGGAACAAGAGAGCATATATAGCTGATCTTTGGCTCCTGCCATGTTTGGGGGGGGGGGGACGACACCACTTAGCAGGAAATAACTGTGTGGAAATCACTTAGTGGAAAATCACTGTGCAAAAATCACTTGCTGTATTGGAAACTCAAATGCCTGGATATTTAAGAAAAGGAAATAATACTTCAGCAAAGCCACATGGCTATGGTTATTTCTTGCTTGCATCCAGTCCAGACTTAGTTTACTTGTCTTTATGTATTTACCATATTTAGATTTGTACCCCAACTTTCTAATGAAGGAATTTTGATTTTTTGGTTAATTCCTTAAGTTTGGCAGAGAATAAAGTCCCAAAAACCAGATGTAACACAGGGAAAAACATGATGAAGGAGAATAGGCAAAAATCCCAGTTTCTGTCCAACCCCCCCTTTGGTTCTCACAGCCAATAGCACTTCATATAGAAAGAAAATCACCCTTGAATCATTTTAGATAGAAAAAAAGTATATTTATTTTCAGAAACATTCAGAAGAATGAAAGAATAGTGCAATCTCTCAGCCAGGTGGTGGAAAACATGCCTACGTGCGACAGCATGAAAAGAAAGACACGGAGCAGAGAGAGAGAGACAAACCAAGCAAGACAAACAGGAGGAGAGGAAGGGCAAGACAGACACACACACACACTCCTTCCCTAATTGGTTAATATGAAAGGAAAATTCCTTTTAGAACCTAAAGACCACCCTTCCACTAGTAGCCAGTATTAGCCACATGCAAGATTGTAATTCTTCCAGTACTTTTATTCAGTAAGTTTGAGGTGTCCTATGAAGCTCACTTATCCCACTTTTATTCTCACAACAAGTGTATGAAGGAAGCCAGACTGAGAAAGCATTGACTTATCAAAGGACATCCAGTGAGGTTCATAGCCAACTCAGGTCTTACAGTTCCTCTCCCAATACTCCTCTTGGTTTTTTTAATTTGTTTACAGTGTTGGGAAGGTTGTTTCTTTCATGAGACAGATATAATAGTCTGGCATCAGTTTGTTGAAGCGTTCACCATGTGGCTTAGTTGCTGACAGATTTTAGTAGTATAGCATTTTGAGAGCAATAGATTCATTATCTCTATTTGAACAGCACCAGATATAACCGGAGTTTCTATTCATCATCTGTACTACAAATATACATGTTCATTTCCAGGATCTGACACCAGCATTTTGAGTGTGGCTTCTGCCCTTTGATCCTCTTTTCCAAGTATTTAGCTCTTCGGGTAAAATAATGCATTTTTTTTTAAAAATGCCCATTGTTAATGGTGGAAATTAGTATTGCCTCAATCAAAGCTGTCAATATAAATCAACTAAGCAGTTAGGTCTTGCCTATGCCCATGTAAACTCATGCTCCCTTGTACTTCTTAGGAGACAAGGTACATTTCAACCCACATCTGTATTAGCTTAACTGAGTCAGCAATGCATGCATTTCCACTGTAAATTGCAACAAAGGTAAGTGCTTGGCTTAATTCATTCAGCATTTCCCTCTACTTCACATAATGTAAGGAGAATTCAGATTCCTAAGTGGTCTGCAGCTAGCAGTCAGTTTTGCTCAATATCGCTCTCATTATGGGCCAATTTCAACTTATGAATTAATTTATAAGCCAGTCCATTTGTGCAGGCAGTGCTGCTGGAGGCACAGCCTTGCATTTCTGGCAAATCTCCCCTCTCCCCATGCTAATAAGAAAGCCTGTAAAAAGGAATAGGGAAGTCAGCTTTCTACAGCTGCAACAAATGCAGAGAAAAACAGAAAAGCTTAATCAACGAAATACTGGCAGAATTTAAGGCAAGGGAAGAATAATGTTCCTAACCTTAGGCTATAACATAATTAAAATAAATCAAGCAAATCAGTGGATCTCTGGTATTTTACATCTCTCTTGTAGTTTTTTAGGAACTGCAGAATGAACTCACCAAAAGGTGCCTTCATTTTGGCAGTTTCACATCTGGCCTTTTTGACATGGAAGAAGAAACAATAGGTTATCTGTTACCGGCTTGCTGGACCTGTTGCAATTTCACCAGTGCCCCTTTGGCGAGGACTTTTTGGGGTAATCCAGGATGGCCCACATGGCTACTGTAGCGGTCCTGTGGCGTAAGGCCACACCATACTTTGACCAGTCCTAGCAATCCCTTAATTCAGGGATTCTCAACCTGCAGCCCTGTCCTAGCAATCCCTTAATTCAGGGATTCTCAACCTGCGGCACCATTTCATGTGTTAGACCTAACCACCTGAACAACTGCCTGCTCCCACATCAGCTGCTGCCTCCGGTCTTCTCTGCAGGCGTGGCAGAGTGGCCCCCGCAGCACCTGGATGCCGGGAGCACCATCGCCGCTGGTGTCCTGGGCCCCATCCCTCCCTTGGCGGGAGGTTTAAAAGACCGTGAGGCAACCGGACTGCTGCTGCTGCCTCAGGTCTTCTCTGCAGGCGTGGTGGAGCAGCCCCCACAGTACCTGGACACCAGGAGCACCATCACCGCCGATGTCCTGCCCCCCCATTTAGAACTTTGGGGGTTGCTGGGATGTCGGCACCTCTACATTTCTATTTGGACCTGCTGGGGTTGGGGTGAGTGCAGCGGAGTACTGCTGTGTCAAACTGTATTGTGCTTTGTAATATTGTATTTGTGTTTATTTCTGATATCTTACTGTATTGATTGTATTGTATTATTGATATGATGTTGTTTATTTTTTTACTCTTGCTGTATTGATTGTATTTTATTGATATGTTATTTAGCTGCCCTGAGTTGGTGTAAGGTGAGAAGGGCGGGATATAAATTAAAAATCGAATCGAATCGAAGCTTGCCAATGTTTTGAGGACAGGTTCCTGAAACCCCATCTACCTGTCTCCAGTTTAGGACTATATTCTGGTCTGCATGGGAAAAGTGGCCCCATTTGTCAAATGCTTTTCCAAAGATCCCTTCCCTGAAGAATTTTCAAAGAACCCTGAAGGTTGATTCTGCCCCATTCCCACCAGATATCCTGACAAAGGTTGTACATATGATGGACTTTCATCTGCATTTTTAAATAGAAAATAGTGGGTGGTCTTCTGCAGAGGAGTAGCTAGGTTGAGGGTGGGGGGAAAAAACTTCTGCTGGAAGGAGATGAACCTGCCCACTGGTGTTTGCCAATCATGTGTACTATCTTCTGCTCTCTGGGCTTTAAAAAAAAGCAGAAAACGGGGGGGGGGGGGGGGCTAAATTAATATAACACTCAAGCATTCCTTCTCATTAATTCTCTCCCTCACTCCCACTCACCCCACATATGCCAAACTGACATGACTCAGATTTAAACTAAAAGACAGGGAAGTCCTACCTGCCAAATTGCTAGGTATGATTCCAGTTTTTGATAGCATTGTTACCATTTCTCAGTATTGCTATTGCTGTTTCTTTTTAAATTAGCCCAACTAAATTATTCATTTCAACTTTTATGGATTTTGATATACAGTATTCTGTTTTCTATTTGTGTTCTGAAAGCCATGCTAGAGGTCAGAGCACTACCCCAAAGTGCCCTGCAAATATTTGAAATAAACAGAGGTGCCTGGTGGGCAATGGTCCATGGGGTTGCAAAGGGTCGTAATCGATTGCAACTGAACAACAGAAGATGAAAGCTATAACACAGTACAGAAATAGTTGTTTTGAAAGCATAACAGGTATATAGTCTTAAGTCTTAAATAAAATTGTAATGATGGGTGTGTGTGTCAAGTTCTGTATTTGCTGAATTGTTTATTACTGTGAACATCTGGGCACTGGTAGTTTAGGGGCAGTTCTTTCAGCTACTGGGCTCTAGTCATGACTAAACAACTTAGAGCCCTTCATTATGACTACAGGATCAACAATCTGTCCTTACTTTTTCTAACACTAAAATCTGGTCTTGTGCAGAAAGGTTCACCTATGCACATTCCACAGCATGTCTCTCACAGCACTGTTTGTTTCAAAGCACAGCATCTATTGAGTAACAGTGACCTCTAGATAGTTATACCTGTACTGTATAGAGTTTTCTAGTACTGTACAGTAGTATGATAGTGGACTAAAGACAATTTATTGAGAAATAACCACCAGGTGGCGTTGGACTATCACAGAATCCCCAGTGGCAGCTGAACAATATGTTTTCAGGCATGAAAATCGTGTTTATGCATGACTGTAACACATCTGAAAATGCACAGAGACCTAACCTAGTATCTACAGTAGATCCCGCCAACCTCAAGAATTTGAATATCTGACAGCTTTGTGTACATCTATATATACCTAAGCCCTCCAAGCTGACTCATAGTAACAAATAACAAGGATTTGATAAAGCACAAGCTGCCATCTAAATCTTAGTCCTGCTATACACCTGAATGTCCATCATCTCTTCTGTCCCCCATACTCAGTCAAATATGAGTAGAACTGCAACAACAAAGAAATGCCTCTTGACATTCTCACTGAAATCCATGCTGGAGAGACTTACTGCAACTCCTGGATACGATACGATAAAAGTGATACAATAAATCTTTATTGTCATTGTCCTGTACAGAACAATGAGATTGAAAAAAAATCTATTTATCAACTTAACAAGACCTAACAAATTACAACTATACAGAAAATATATCCACATGCTCCCACCCTACAAATGCACATTTAACCCCTGAAAAGTACTGAAAAAACAGAGCTCCTTCATAAACTGTAATTCGCTTCATTCAAAGCCAAGACCGCTTTTGGGTAGAAACTATTTCTCAAATGACTGGTCCTGGTTTTTATGACCCTATATCTTTCTCTAGAAGGCAGATGCTGAAAGAGATCATTTTCAGGATGCATGCGATCCTGCGCAATCTCTACAGCTTTCTTATAACACCTGGAGGCATAGGTTTGATCTAAAGTAAGGAAGAGTACACCCAATTATTCCCTCCACATTCTTTACAACCCTGGACAGCATTGTTCTTTCCTTAACTATGCAACTCCCAAACCACACACACAGACCATAAGTTAACACACTCTCTATGGTACAGTGGTAGAATGCCAGCAACAGGTCCTTTGAAAGGTTATTCTTCCCAAGAATTCTCAGGAAGTATAACCTCTGCTGTGCTTTCTTCATCAGATCTTTAGTATTTGCTCCCCATGTCAGATCATCTCTCAACTCCATTCCCAAAAATTGAAACACCGAGACCTGTTCCACACAGTTCCCTTCAATAATAAGTGGCTGGATATTCAATTTGCATTTCCTAAAATCCACAATGATCTTTTTTTGTTCTGTTTTTATGTTATGAAATAAATAATTTTCCCTACACCACTCCTTCAGCATCTCAACCTCCTTCCTATAAGCCGACCTGACCCCCTCCCCGCACGCAGCAATTTGGCCAACCACTGTTGTGTCATCTGCAAACTTAATGATCTTATTGCTGGAATAATTGGGAACACAGTCATAAGTGTAAAGAGTGTACAGAAGCGGGCTCAACACACACTCCTGCAGCATCCCCGTATTTATACTGAGATCCGCAGAGACATGTGGGCCCATCCTAACCCATTGGGAATGATCTGATAGAATCATCCTGGATCATCCTGAATGTACCTGATCACAATTTCAACTGCTAAGCAGGAGAAGGTTCAGTTGGCATTTGGAAGGGAAAGCTCTTCCAGAATACCAAAGATCTCCCAGTAGTGCTAGAAAAGAATATTAGAACCACTGGCTTCAGAGTTGATTATATGGACTAAATGGACAAAGAATTCAATTCAGTAGAAGTTTGTCTTTTGTGTTCCTGTCCTTACTTCAATTCTGCCCCAGTCAGGCAGCTTAAAGTCAAACTATGAAAATAAAGTTTACAGATAAACAGTATTGTTCCGTTAGAAACAATAGGATCATATGATAATTCTAAAATAAATAGCAGGGGGGAGGCTCAAAGAAGCCGGTGCTGCATTGCCATGCCCTCCTGCCCCCTCCATCTGGCGGGAGAATAAAAGGAGCCTCCTGTGGCCTCGGGAGGCTCGAAGAAGCCAACGCCGCATTGCCGCACCCTCCCGTCCCCTCCACCTGGCGGGAGGATAAAAGGAGCCTCCTGTGGCCTCAGGAGGCTCAAAGAAGCCGACACCACTGACACGTTGCCGTGCCCTCCAGCCCCTCCGGATGAAGGGTCGCGGGGAGAGGGTTCTCAGACTGGCTGCAGATGGCGTTTGCTGTGATGTAGGGATTGTGTTGCATTACTGTATCTTTGTATTCTTTATGTATTTATTGACTTTGGCTGCATCATTGTATTAATCATTGTATTATTGATTGCATTGATTTATATATTTATTTGTATTGCTGTATTGCTCTGTATTGTTGTGCTATTGTATTGTACCTGTTGAACCACTTTGAGTCGCCCACTGGGCTGAGTAAAGCGGTATAGAAATTAAATTTCAAATGAAATGAAATGAAGGTCTGACACAGTTGAAGTTGAATGGGAGAGAGGATCTGAAATAAGGGAAGAGACCTATAGCTTTGATCTGTGTACTGCAGTTGTGATCCTTTAGTGGTGCCCCCCTTTGCCCAGAAGTTATTTTACATTTGCAGGAGATAAAAAGACCTTCAGGTGTAGTGAGACCTGCAGTATGGAAGCTAACAGGAAGTCAGTAAAGGTGAGCTATGTCTGCCATCATGATTTCTAAAAGCCTCATATTGTATGCCTGGGGAAAAATGAACTATTCCAGGGGTGGCCAAACTATGGCCCGTGGGCTGGATCCAGCCTCCAGTGTCAATTCATCTGGCCCACAGAGCCCTCGTTGCTCCCGGAAGTGGAAGTAAAATGCACCTGTACGGGCGCGTTTTACTTCCACTTCTGGGAGTGACGAGGGCTTCGTGGGCTTGATGAATTGGCATCAGGGGCTGGATACGGCCTGCAGGCCACAGTGACCGGCCCACCGAACCACATGACCAACCCACAGCCCAAAAAGTTTGGACACCCCTGAACTATTCTTTAGTGTTCTCAGATCTCTCCTCACCTGAGCATATGTACAATGTCTGTGAGTTTCCACTGATCTTTTATCATTATATCTGGACTGTGTAACAAGAAGCCATATTCAGGCATTTAAACTGAAATGATGTAGGACACAAAGGGTGATGTGGAGGGAACAGGCCCATCAGCCTGTCTCCACATCCCTAGGTAAAGGTAAAGGTAAAGGTCTCCCTTGCTCAAAAACCAGTCTTGCCTGACTCCATTTACATCCAAAGAGCCAGCACTGTCTGCATTTGCAGATGTTTCCATGGTCATGTGGTAGGCATGACTAGATGCCAGAGCACACAGAATGCTGTTACCTTTCCTGCCGAAGGGGTACCTATTTATCTGCATATAATTTCTTGCTTTTGAACTGCTAGGATGGCAGGAGCTGGGGAAGAGATGGGTGATCACTCAATCGCACAGCACTTGGGTCTCAAACAGCTGACCTGCCTCATCAAGCTCAGCTTCTTAACCACTAAACCACCACAACCATCACACCCCTACATCCAGCAGGCTTTTCTATGTTCATACAGAGGCCTGCTGGACATTGAGCTGGACTAGGATGTGAGAGCAGCATAGCATCATTTCCATACATCACAAGTACCCTTGGCCCTACATACTTTTCATAAGGGCCTGGATAAGGCTAGAATTCTGATATTTTTCATCTACATAGGAAGCTGCTTTATACAAAGTCACTCCATATGTCCATCATCTCAGTATTGTCAAGATTTCCAAAGGAGTAGGTGTGTCAGTACATTGCAGCAAAAACAACAAAGTATCTTGTGGTGTCCTAAGAGGGTCTGTGAAAATTAGCTTGACCTTTTTGATCTGTCATTCTGTGATATGAACCTGGAAAATGTATGAAACTTTAAACCATACCATACTGGGTTGATTTACTCATAATTCAGAGAACATTGTGAAAGCATTCCTAAGGAAGGAGACTAAATTATCTTTCTGGGCTAAATAATCACTCTGCACATACACTTTCAGTTAATCATCAATAAATTACTTTAATACAGAATCTGTTTCTGGATAAATGATAAAAGTAGCACAGATTCACAACTTAACAGGTTTCTTCTGCAAGACACTGTACATACAAAAGACTGCATATGCTTTAGCATTTACACCTAAATAGGTTATTTGCAAGATAATCAAAGTGTTTAAAAAAGTATTCCATATGGATATACTCATCACAGGCATTTGCTCTCTTTTCTGTTGAAGGTTTAAAAAAAAAGGTGAGAAAAGAATGACATAGTATAGGTTCATGTAATTGTGCCTGCTGCAGAGAAAATAATAGCATTAAGCTTTCTCCCTCCTTCTCATGATAAGCTGAATGGTTGGCAGTTCAGGATGGGAAAAAACAAGGAATTACCTTTCACGTAACATATGGCTGAACTGTGGAACTCATTGCTCCAAGATATAGTGATGGTTGCTAAATTGGTGACTTTAAAAGAGGAATAGATAAATTCATGGCATAGATGACCATTCTTTCAGATAGCTTAAGATCAGCCACAATATCAAAAACCATAATACCTCTCAATATCATTTGCAAGGAAACATGAGTAAGCATGTGCTAATTCAGTTATGTCCTACTTGAGGAATACCAGATGGCCTCTGTATGAATGAGTGTGTGTGTGTGTGTGTGCGCGCGTGTGTGCGTGTGTGCGCGCATGTGTGTGCATATGTGTGTGTGTCTGCATGTGTATATGTGTGTGAGAGAGAGAACATCTGTGTATGTGCACACATACATGTGTGTTTGCATTTTTCACATGGAGACATGCCTAAAGTGTGTTAGCATTTTACTAGTGTCTTGTAGTACTTTCTGGACATGCTTCAAGTGCCCTCATGTTGTCAAGTCATGTTGTTAAGTCACAAATGTGTCCATTTCAGTGAGAGATGCAGACTGGGGAAATTAGTAAAGAAATCATCACTGAGCGATTTCATACACATTTCTACTCCATTCTCATCTATCCATTTCAAGCCCCACATGACAGATTGCTTCTCACGCCCAATGACTGATTGAGAATTGTCACTCTCTGCTTCTTTGGGCTTCCACATTGGAGGGCTTCTTGTTCCCCTTCAGCCCTTCTCATAGCTGACACATCTCATCAAGCACTCGCCTGTCTGCAAAATACAGTCTCTCTCTGTGGGTGTTGCTTGCAGGCAATTTGCCTGCATGCACATTAGTGTAGTCAATCAACTCACTGACATTAATCTGGCAGCAAGCAGACAATGCTGGCCAGCATGGAGAGGAGAGCAGGCCAGCAGCACCCAAGAGGTGTTAATGTTATTCCCACATTGCTCACAAACCCCTGGAGAGCCACTGCTGTCAGTCAGAGTTGACAATGCCAAGTTAGCATGTCTGTCTGTCGAACTTAATAGAAGGCAGCGTAATATGTTTTGTAGTCACTGTTGATCAGAATGGAAAGGCCAATGATGAGATGAAAGATAATAGGAGGTCTTTTCCATCAGCTTCTTTCTAGAGTCTATAGACACCTAATGCATTCACGGAACTCTACATATTAAGCAAAAAGTATTGACTAATACCATCTCTGCTATTGCCCAATTGATTTTTACTGAACACTGGAATTGCAAATAACATTTGAAGTAATTATATCGACTCTAAGCCTCCTGTTTTATGAGGCCATCCATTTGCAGAGTGCTGTTATTCACCGCCTTTTCAAATTACCTATATTCATGATGCGGTTACTTGACTTGTAACAGTGCTCTGGTTACAGGGGTCAAGAATATCATCAGGAGTTGTTCCTCCCCATGGTGTGAATGAATCATGATGCTTCAGCTCAGCAGGACAACACTCTTGTATTTCTGAGCAGTGTGTTGTGATGTAAGTTTATCTCTCTTAGGGCAAGATTCCTGCAGCTCAGTTTTGTCTGTATGGAAAAAAAGAGAGAGAAAGTGGAAACGCAGCATGAAGAAAACCACTGCCAATGAATTGGAAAAGTGGATTGCAAACAACCAGCAGGCTCTGGGAGAAAAATCAAATCCTTGCAACAATTGAGATTCCCTGACTTTGAGAAAACAAACCAACATAAAAAAAATCCATGGGTGAAATCTTAGGATATTGTATTTTTCTTGTAAAAAGAGGGAAGGGCCCTCTCACAGCTACCAAGGCCTTGTTAAAACTCTGAATGTGATGAAGCATTCACATGGGACACATGTTATTTGCAGTAGAAAAGTCTAAAATTCTCTGTTTTATGTAAATCAGACAAGAAAGCATCACCAAAAAGAGTACACTTTCAAGCTTAGGAAGTTTGTCTGACTTTTTATGTCACACTGGCTGTGCTCTGAATGGTCGCTTTGGGACAAGGAGGTGTTTTAGTACCTTTGGTGAAGTGTCAAAGAAGGGCATAGACAAAGGGCCAGTTGAGATATTTAACATTTCCTCTTCATGATGTGTTCCAGCTTTCTGTGGGGATCTCCCTTTTGGCAAACTGTATGAGTGAACCATCCTCAGCAACAGGGAATGTTTTTTGGATTGCAACTCCCAGAATATCCAAGGCAACATAAGACCATAAGAACAGCCTTGCTGGAACAAGCCACAGCCCAACCAGTCCAGCATTCTGTCTCACACAGTGGCACACATTTGTTTCAGGGTATTCCCAAACAGATTGCCTTCACCTGTTTAGGATTCCCTGGAAATGGCATTGAGAGATATCCTGCCTATCTCTCCAACCCAGAGGTTGTCTTTAGGTATCCATAATTATAGTCATTGAGACCCTTCTCCTCCATGAACTTGTCTAATCCTTTCTGTCACCACTTCTTCTGGCAGGGAGTTACATCTGGAAGCTGTAGTCCTATGCAGTGATGATCAGCAGGTGTGCTGACCTGGGTTTCTGGGAATTGAAGTCCAAGAATACCTGGAATGCCAAGGTTAGCCATCACTGTCCTAGGGAACTATATTTTCCTTACTCTACCCTTGCTATTCACATATGTTGTTACAGCTTACCAATCACAATTGTCATAACTGCAGCACTGTGGTATCTTAGTGATTAAGACGCTGAGATTGGAGACTAGAAGGTCGGGGTTCGATACCCGAGTGCTACATGATGGATCTTGGGGACATGAAAGGAGCCTCATTCGGGCATCCCCTGATCAGAGTTTCTCCAGCAAAAATCCTTTCAACCCGGAGTGATTTCTGACACGAAATTTATTTATTATTAATATTAATATAACCTTGAGAAGAGGATGCTTTTGAGCAGAACAGCAACAGCACAGGAAAAGTTGCTCAAACACAACACTACTGACTGTGTCTTCCCTTAAAACTGTTGTTTCCTATGTGAAGAAAATCACCCCTCTCTACTCAATTCTTCTAGCTCTTTGACAAGGTGGACAGAGGAGAGAATTTTAGCTCTAGTCTTGCACTCAAAAGGGACTTAACCTCGAAGTGTGATCTGAAAGTTCTAGCCTAGCTCCCTGCCTCCATGTAAAGAATGAAAGTCAGAGAAGGAGATTGTCTGGTGAATGTAGAGCTTCTCCACATAATTGGGACCCCTAATATTTCACATTGCCAACTGTTTTGAGAGATTGATGTGTAGTTGAAGCTTTCCCTTTCAGGTACTCTCTTACCTGTGGCGACAGTCGCCAGCTGGGACTGGGATTAGAACTATCAAGGTCACACTTTCAAGTTAACCCTTTTTAACCCCTTAATAGATCATGCTTTATTTTGAGTGAATGGACTATTCAATAAACAATCTGATAACTGAGAATATTGCTTTTAAAAGCTACAACTCATTGAATCCCAGTGGCCATGTTGACAGGGAGATCTGGGAGTTGAAATCCAAAACGTAAATCTTTCAAACAGTGGTCTGAGCCATCAAAGCAATTCTAAGTTATCTTCCCTCATTGGGGATGGAGCATCAGAAAAGTTTGCTGGAAAGATTCAGGCAAAAAACTCATGATGTCATTCCTAGAAATAAAAAAAATGTGATGAAGTAAAGTATTATAGTATCCCCCTTTAGCCTTCCAGAACAGTAGCCATGGGGACATTACAAAAGCAAAGAGACAAATTGTTGTATTTTGAATATTGGTATAAATACAGGTAGATAACAAGGGTCATGGTGGCTTATTAGTTAAGACGCTGAGCTTGACAACCGGAAGGTCAGCAGGTCAGCAGTTTAAGATCCAAGTACTGCATGGTGGACTGAATGCTTGTTTTCTGCCCCAGCTCCTGCCAACTTAGCAGTTTGAAAGCAAGAAATTGCAAGTAGATAAATAGGGACCACTTTGGTGGGAAGGTAAACAGTGTTTCGTGCGCTCCGGTGTCTAGTCATGCCTGCCACATGGCCACAGAAACGTCTGCAGAAGCAGACAACGCTGGCTATTCGGCTTTGAAACAGAGATGAGCACTGAACCCTAGAGCATACCTGTCAAGTTTCAGGAAATTTCTGTCAAACCCCCGTATTTTACACTCTTTCCCGCTGTCATCCCATATTAGTTAGACTGCAATTAGACTGGAGTTAGACTGGAGGCCAGCACAGGATAAGCATAGCTGTCCAGTGTCCTGTTTTGGCTGGGAAATTTCCCTTATTTGACAGAAACCTGACAGGTATGCCCTAGAGTCGGATACGATTGGCTTTTGAGCAAGGGAAACCTTTACCTTTACTAAACCGTTACCACATTCCGTGTGCTCTGGCATCTAGTGATACCTGCCACATGACCACTGAAACTTCTGAAGACGCAGACATTGCTGGCTCTTTGGCTGTAGACAGAGGTGAGTACCACCCCCTAGAGTTGAACACAACTGGCTCTTGAGCAAGGGAGACCTTTACTTTTATAAACAGAGAGATATGAGAAAATTAGCTGAGGAGTTCTATTAATTTCAATGGAACATAATTCAGGTAAATATAATTGCATTCATATTCAGCTGACATTAATGGAACCATCTTTTACATGATTACGTCCAAGATACTAGTTGTATTAAAATCTTTCAGTAGTAGTCAGCTGCAACCAACTCCCATTGCTGGCTTAAACGAACATCAAAACTAAAAGCAGTAATTTAGGCCTGGATTTCATTAAATCGAGAACATACTATCAAGCTATCATTTCTGTTATTTTCCCTGAAATCTTTCTAGCGTATGGGCAAGATATAACCACAAAATCATCAGTAACTAAAACTGAATATATGGCCAATGACATTTTACGATAAGTATAGGTTACTCGTGCCATACAGAATTTAGGAATATTAAAAGAGCATCATGTATGCACTGCAGTTTAGAAAAATGGACATACTGGGACAGTGGTTGCATCAAGTAGAAAGGACAGGACCAATATATTTCATAGCTTTGAAAACTGATGAGGATCTTCCATTTGTGAGAAAATAATGTCCTTTGTAAAGATTTGCAAGAGTACATGATGGTTGTTCAGGTAGATTCTTAAGTTCTGTGCAGGCCAATAACCTACATTTAACCAAGTCCCTTGGTGTGTTACAGCTCATAACACTTGTAAGACAGCTGCTACATTCTGAAATAATAATCAAAGAAGCAGAGAGAACAGAGCAGATTATTGAGAATGTTAATGTGAAAGCTGGGACTCTGGCTTATTGATCTGGTGTGCTTTGGCTGCTAGCTGAAAAATTTTCTACAGTGATCTTTTGAAATTTATAAACACAATAACTATCTCACGCAGGCTGTTCCCAACCAGATCTGGCTACTCTTTCTTTCTCCTACGGCTGCAAAATGTCCCTGACTGGTCCCTGATGTTGCAGATTTTTTCACGGCCATCTGAACAATATAAGTCTTGGCTTGGTAAAAACACAAGAGAGAGGAACCATGGAAATGTTCCCTCATATTTTCCTGGATCATCTTGGAAGGAACAAAGTTTAGTTCTATGTTGCTTTTCCAATTATTTCCAAGGTCAGAGCCTCTTTGGAAGTGGTTGATTATTTTTTATGTGGTTCTTGCTTGGTTGCTTGGTTTGGCACTATCTGTCTTGTTTGCTTTTCAGTGACAACATGAACGGGAAGAAATGAGTGACACTGATGTTCCAAAAGTCCATCTCTCCCCATTTCTTGCTGCTTAACTCTGGGATTTTTGTCTGTAGTTTTTTTAAAAGAAAGATCACAACATTTCCATAAAGGGTAGCTTAGTGTTGGAGCAGATTTTAAAAAATCAATTTCTACCTTCTCCCATTTTTATATCCCTGTATAGACATGAATTTTGGAAGATCACATTTTTACTATGTTCCAAAAGCTGAGTTCTGCACACGTAGATGTGTGTTGTATATTCAGGCACATTTACAAGTAGCCCATGGAGTGCTCTTGCAAGAAGAAAATGGCGGTTTCCCACCATTCTAATTAGAAGCCTAAAGTGGCGTGAAACCCCTGCAAAAGAGTGTGCTAGTTATACTAATCCAAGCCCTATCATTGGTTACAGTTTTGGATCGTGTTCCCCATTGGTTACCTTCATATATTCCCTGCACTGATTGGTTAGTTCCATTTGTGCGGCAGGTCGCTACCTTGTATCCAGTAGCCACCGCCGGGGAGACGCTATATAAGCCCCACAGAGAAACAAGGGTGGGGCTGGACTGGATCTATACTTCCTACATTCTACAGGTAGCCTGGTAGCACTAAGCCTGGGTCCCTCCATTATGCTACAATTCTCGGTAGCTAGTTTTTGCCCATTGCCGGGCAACAGTCCGGAGGGACTGACTCTGTTAGGATTGTATAGCCATCTCGAGATCTGGAACACCTTGTATGCCAATCTCTAACTGACTGTTATAATAAAGCCTGTTGCTGTTTGTTCATCGTTGTCCTGGACTCGTGCTTATAAGGCCGGATCTAACGATGTGTAAAATCAGTTTGCCACAAGCTGTCAGCATGCAGCAGTTTTCTAAAGAACTGATCACTTTCTGTAGAGAGGACCCCAACAAATTTTCCTCTGTCTCATATCTAAAACTTTTTACTACCTTCTCCCTCCTCCTAGCACAGGGGTTCCCAACCTTTTCAAGCAGGGGGCCGGGTCACGCTCTCTCAGTCAGTTTTGAGGGCTGGATGGCCATTTTGCCCTGCATGCACGATGGGGGAGGCCATTTTGTTTCCAACAGCTTCAAAGGGGTGACCATTTTGTTTCTTGGATGCCCTTGGAGTTTGGAGGGGCATGAAATGGCACCACAGGCCAGAACCAGCCCATGGGCCTTAGGTTGAGAACCCCTGCCCTAGCAGGATTTAGTATATTGTTATCCAGGGCTGATGTTGTTCCTCCTTTCCCTTTGTAATTACTTCCTTCTTTGTTCTTTTTCCATTCAGACTTCCTTCAGCATAGGAACTTTCAAGTTTCCCACTGGGAATACCATTGCTTTGACTATGCAAATTTTTGTTTTCAAGGTGATGTCTCTGTTTTTCACTATATTCCCCAGGTTTCTCATTGCTTGTCTCCCCATAATCATTCGTCTTTTTATTTCATGGCTACAGTCTCCATCTGCAGTGATCTTAGATCCCAGGAAAGTAAAATCTGTCACTGCTTCTACTTCTTCCCCATCTATTTTCCAGGGACTGATTGGACCTGTTGCCATTATCTTGGTTTTCTTGATATTGAGTCTCAAGCCAGCTTTTGCACTTTCCTCCTTCAATCAAATCAAGAGGTTCTTTAGGTCTTCATCACTTTCTGCCATCAGGGTGGTATTGTCTGCATATCTCAAATTGTTGATGTTTCTCCCAGCAATTTTGATCTCATATTGTGATTCCTCCATCCCTGCATTGTGCATTATGTGCTCTGTGTATAGATTGAATAAGCAGGGTGATAAAATGCAGCCTTGTCTTACTCCTTTTCCTATTCCAAACCACTCTGTCATTCCGTGTTCTGTCCTAACTGTTGCTTCTTGGTTCGTGTACAGATTTCTCATGAGGTATATGAGGTGTTCTGGTATTCCCATCTCTTTAATTACTTGCCACATTTTGTTGTGGTCCACACAGTCAAAAGCCTTGGTGTAGTCAATAAAACAAAAGTAGACTTGTTTCTGGTATTCTTTTGTTTTCTCCATGATCCAACGTATGTTGGCAATGTGGTCTCTAGTCCAACCTGCCTCTTCTGAAACCGGCCTGCACCTCTGGTAGTTCTCTCTCCACATGTTGTTGAAGTCTATCCTGTATTATCTTGAGCATCACCTTGCTGGCATGTGGGATGAGCGTAATTGTTTGGTAATTTGAGCATTCTTTGGCATTGCCTTTTTTGGGGATTGGAACATACACTGATCTTTTCCAATCCTGTGGCCACTGTTTTGTTTTCCAAATTTGCTGGCCTATTGAATGCAGTAGTTTGATTCCATCATCTTTTAGGGCTTTGAAAAATTCAACTGGGATGCCATCATTTCCACTAGCTTTATTGCTTGCAGTGCTTTTTAGGGCCTTTCTGACTTCACTCTCCAGAATGTCTTGTCAAGTTCAAATTTCTCATTATTGTTATTATCAGGAGTGTTGAGGTCCTTTTTGTAGAGTTCCTCTGTGTACTCTTGCCATCTTTTTTTGATCTCTTCTGCTTCAGCTAACTCTTTTCCATCTTTGTCCCTTATCATGTTCATTTTTGCTTTAAATGTTCCCTTGATTTCCCCAATTTTTTTGAAAAGATCTCTAGTCCTGCCTCTTTTGTTGTTTTCCTCCATTTCTTTGCACTGTTTGTTCAGGTATTTTTCCTTATCTCTCCTTGCTTTTCTTTGAAATTCTGTATTCAGGTGGTTGTATTTTTTTTCCTTTCTCCTTGGCTCCACCCTTTCTGTACCCAGGAGCTAACCGCCGCCAACGTCCTATCTTTGCTTGTCGCTTTAGCGATATCGGCGGGTACTATGGGGGGCGAATCTAAGACTTCAATCATGAGCACCTGGCGGTCCGGCTCCTCCTCGCCCACGTGGCTGTGTGTCTGGGGGAGGGGGGACCTCGACAGGATGTCCGCATGGCTGATCTCTCTCCCGGGCCGGTACACCAATGCGTGCTGGTAGGCGTTGAGAAAAATGGCCCACCTGAGCATCCTCGGGGACAGGATTTGTGGCGTGGGCTTATCTGCGGTGAAAATGCCTAGTAGGGGCTTGTGGTCGGTCACGATGGTGAAGGGGCAGCCATATAGAAAATCGTGAAATTTTTTGGTCCCTGCAATTATCGCCAGCGCTTCCCTGTCTGTCTGGGCGTAATTCCTCTCCGCTTGGGACAGGGACCTGGAGTAAAACGCTATTGGGGCCTCCCTCCCGTTTTCCAACACGTGGCATAACACTGCCCCCACCCCCACAGGGGATGCATCACAGATCAGTACCACCGGCCGTTTGGGTTCGAAATGGGTCAGAATGGCGTCAGACACCAGGAGTTGTTTCAATTCCGTGAATGCCCTCTCCTGGTCATCGCCCCACTTCCATGCCGCATCTTTCTTGAGCAACTTGTGAAGCGGCTCAGCCACCGCAGCCTTCTGAGGAAGGAAGGAGTGGTAGAAATTTAAGAGCCCTAGGAACGACTGCAACTCGGGCTTGGAGGTGGGGCGAGGGGCTTTCTTGATGGCAGCCATCTTGGATTTGGACGGTTTTATCCCCTCGGGTGTTACTCGGAACCCTAAGAACTCAACCTCCTTCGCGAAGAAGACGCATTTGTCTTTTCGCAACCTCAACCCCGCTTGTTCGAATGCCTCCAGGACCTTGTTTAGCCTTTCAGCCAACTCAGCCTCACTCCCCTCCGTTATCAAAACATCATCAAAATATGGCAAAACGCCGTCCAGCCCTTTGAGGAGGCGTTCCACGAGCGACTGGAAAATTCCAGGTGCCGAGTTCACGCCAAATTGGAGGCGCGTCACCTGGAACGCCCCCTTATGCGTGACTATGGTCTGTGCAGCAGCTGCGGCAGGGGTTACCATGAGTTGCTGATAGGCCTGAGCCAGGTCGAGCTTAGCGAAACACTTTCCCCCATGTAACCTGGCTAGCAAATGGCTGACCACCGGCACCGGATACGCATTAGGGCGGATTGCCTTATAAATGGTGCACTTATAATCGGCGCAAATGCGAACCTCCCCATTGGCCTTCAATGCCGTGACAATTGGAGTTTCCCACTCCGCAGAATCAACAGGAACAAGAATCCCCTGGCCCACTAATTTGTCCAGTTCCGCCTCTATTTTGTCCTTTAGTGCAAAAGGCACTCTGCGCGGTTTGAGTCTTATTGGGCGGACCTCCGGGTCCAGGTCGAAAGTTACTGGGGGTCCATTGAATTTCCCAAGTCCCTTTTTGAAGACTTCAGGGTGCGTGTCGCACACCCTCTGTATTGGGTCAGTCCCAATGGCGTGCACCCCCCCAATGAATAGACCCAGGGGCTGAAACCATTGAGTCCTGAGGAGGCTGCAACTACCCCCCTTGAGAACGACTAGGGGGAGTTCCGCGGCGTGCCGCTTATACTGGACCTGGAATTTCCCAACCCCCAACACCGGGATACTGTTCCCTTGCACGTCCCGAAGCGTGGACCTCAACGCTTTGAGCTTGGGCCGTACGCGGGGGGCAATTCTCAAAAACTCCCTCTGGGAAATGATGGAATATGAGGAGCCAGAGTCAATCTCCATCCTAACAGGGGCCCCTTGCACCAGTACCTCAACAAAGTAACGTGGGTGTCCCATGGACACGCTGAAAACTGGGGCGTCGTCGCCGCTGTCGTCGGAGATGCGGCCCACGCCGTCCTGCTTCCTCGTGGGCCGGGCACCATCCTTTAGTCTCGTCGAGCGGTCTGGCCTCGCTGAGCGGTCGGGCGAGCCCCTCCGATCCTTGCGCCGTTGTCTGATGACTTTGGGATTATGACCGTGTCGCCCGCAGTTGTGGCACTCGGCTTTTCTGAACGGACACCTGGCACGGTCGTGAGCCGCCCCGCAGCCGTCGCAATGCCGGCCCTCCTTCCGGACCCTCCAGACGTCCTCGTCGTCGCTGCTTTCGGCGGACGATTTCGAAATTCGCCGGGCTGCGTGCACCGAACTCTCTGTTTTGTCGGCCTTCGGTCGCCAGTCCTGCAGCTCTTGCACCCCGGCCTTCGTGGCTTCCGCGGCCTGTGCCGCTTTCAGGACCTCCTGCAATGTGGGGGGCGGCTCCTGATTCATCAGCGTGCGCTGAATCTCGGCGTCCTTCAGGCCACATAGCACACAGTCCCGGAGGGTGACTTCCAAGTTCTCCCATTTGCATGGGCCGGCAGCCAGACACAGGGCCGCTACGAAAGCGGCGACCGATTCTCCAGGCGCTTGGACTCGCCTCCAAAACGCGCTCCGAGCTGGAAACATCGCCACCGAGGGCCGGAAATGGTCTCGCAACACCTTCAGGAGCTCTTTGGCCTTGAATTCCGCTGCCTTTTTGGGTGCAATGAGGTCAATCAATACCCTCTTGGTGTCGTGCCCGAGCATTCTGGTGAGGATGGCTCTTTTCTTCGCCTCGTCCGTAACTTCGAACTCCACCAGCGCACCTTGGAAATCCATTTCGAAGAGTTCCCAATCTTGTGGTTTCTTGATGTCGAAACCGGCGTATGTCTTGGTCCCGTGGGCAGCCATCATCCCACCTTCATCGCCAATTTTGTGTATGGGACCAAAGACACCAGGGCAGCCGAAGAGCTGGCTTAACACAACTTTATTACATGCTGGTCAGAGGGAACATGTGGTAATGGTGGACGAACAGCTCAATATATACAGTGGCTATACATTTGAATGTGGCTCCTTGACAGTCTATTGGCTACTGTCTGCGTGACGTCATTTCAGGTCACGCCCTTCTTGTCCAGGTGAAGGTGATGGCGGGAATCTTCCCGCGCTATTGCTCTTAGGTGAGTCTTGGACCAATGAGCTTGGACGCTCGCTATTGCCATCTAGTGGTCACTAGCTCGCGTCCTATTGGGGTTACAGAGATGCAGCTGGGGTTACAATGTTACACAAGGAAAGGTTACATTGGATACACATGGATAGGTACATTGTTTAAAGGCACATGCTTTAGGACACAATAGGGAGCCACTCATCCTCCTGCTGGCTCAACATTGGGGCATGGGGCTGGACAGAAGGCCAGCCACAATGTTGCTGTCCGTCTACACTAAAGGCTGGCTGAGGACTCACCTTTCCTTCTGCCGAGTCATCACCACAAGGCTGTTGACCCTGTCCATGTTGATCCAGTGATGATGATTCAGCGAAAGGAGGGGTGAGTCCTTGGGTAGTCTTTTAGAGGGGATGGACAGCCGCAATGCAGGTAGACTTCCATCCAGCCTTGTGGCAAAGTTCACTTGATGGAAGGAGGAGTGGCTTCCCTCACCCACCAGCGGCTTCCTCACCAAAAAACCCACTCAAATCTTCAAGAGACAACTCTTTGTGCCACCCACAGACTCTAAAATTGCACAGGGTCAGTGCTATAAACCATTCCAGATGCAATGCGCTCTGAAGAAACCCATTCTATAACTCGATTTTTTTTCTGTAACTCAGGACATCATTTCCTCAGGATTTCCTTCTGTAAGTTGAGTTTTCCTTTACTCGAAGCTTTTGTAACTCAGGGTTTTACTGTACTTGCAATGTATTGCTTTCAAACTGCTAGGTTGGCAGGAGCGGGGACAGAGATGGGAGCTCATTCTGTCATGCAGTACCTGGGTCTTGAACTGCTGACCTGCCGATTTTCCAGTCATAAAGTTCAGCGTCTTAACCACAAAGCCACCACAGTCACTACAATTTTAGTTTACAATTCCCCAAATTACAGCCAGAATCCTGGGAGCTCTATTTCCAAAACTTTCCCAAACTCTGCTCAACAAATTAGGTCATATCTCACTCAGTTCCATCACAACACAACTTTAAAAAAACATTCTGCTCTGTTGTGCCTAAACATACTGATTAATAAACCCCCAAATGCCTCCCATCTCTAGCTCCCTTATTTTAAAGAAACATAAATCAAGCTGTCTGGACTATTTCAGCAAGAGAAACACAGAGGCCATGGTTTTCTACCACCCTGTGACAGTATGGCTTCATCCGGAAGGTAGGTTTCTGAAAGGAAGAGAAAAGCTGCTAATATAACATACAAGTGATATTTGGAAACCACATCCACTGCCATTCAGCTCAGTGGCAGTCTCATAATCAGCTGTTTAGGGCATGGGAAACACTCAGCAGCTTGTCATGGCACTGCAGCTTGATAAAGGATCATATACAGCTTAGTGGTTATGGTGATTTCTGTGCCAAGCACAGTCAAATGTCCCTCAGTCAAATGTGATCTTTGCCCATGAAGAAGAAGAAGAAGAAGAAGAAGACATTGACGCCGATGCCGACACAAAAAAGACAGTGTACTTAGAAAAGGTCAAAATCTCAAAACCTGTTCAAATTCAGATACTCCCCCCCCATCCCGAAACAATCACTGGTGAAATTGACAGATTTGGGGTTCTTCTGATTGTGATCAATCAGATGATTGAAGAGTAGAACAGAGCATTCGACCCCAATCCTTTTATGTTGACTTTGTCAACTGTCTGCATGCAGCAGCAGTAACTCTGAAAAGGGAGAGTCTTTGCTATCCATCGTAGCTCTTTGAGTGAATTAGGACCATTAGTGAAAGGTGGTCAAAGGTGTGTATTCCTCCTCAAGAATCCTACAAGTCTTTATTCCATGCACTACAGTGTCTAGTCATGCCTGCCACATGACCACGGAAACATCTGGAGACACAGACAGCACTGGCTCTTTGGCTATAAACAGAGATGAGCACTGAACCCTGGAGTCGGATATGACTGGTTTTCGAGCAAGGGCGACCTTTACCTTTACTCAGAGAGATGCACCACCATCTCCCTCACCATCACTCCCCATATACATTTTCTGAACTGTTAAAAACAGTGGTGGGCATCAGCAGGTTCGCACCAGTGCGCCAGAACTGGTAGCAGAAATTCTGGCTGGCCCCACCCATCCAAGTTTTGAAAAAAGTACAGTAGTCCTAATTCGGGTGCAACACAGGGTTTTTCCCCTAGCTACACCCACCATACCACGCCCACAGTGTGGTAGTAAATTTTTTTGGAGCTCACCACTGGTTAAAAACATAGGTGGAAACTATCATGTTACATTCTGATGCCTAAAATACTGCCCTATCCCCCCCTCCTCCTTCTGCCTTCAGAAATTGAAGATCATTAGAAAGCTCTACTGGGTAATGGCAAAGGGGGGAGAAGGGTAGGCTCTGTTCTTTACCTCCCCCACTTTATCATTTGTGTTTTCCTTCATAGCTGCCTTACCTTGAGATTACTTTTTATTTAGAAATCTCTCAGAAGGAGACAAGATGTACCACTGCAATACTGTATATCTGGATCCTTAACTCTTACCCAGCCAAGAATTTCACATGTCTTTCCTACAGTCATATGGAAATGAAATGTAAACTCTGAGATCCAGACCCAACGGTAATCCTGCAGGATGGAAAGGATAAATTGACTAAAGAAACCATGCAAAATGTTCCTCTCCACATGAATTTGTTCAGCTTTTGGAAGCTGGCAACTGCTTGACGTACTCCATCTTTGGGGTGGGTGGGAATTAGAAAGTAAAAGGTAAGCAGAGGAAAAACATTTGACTTGTTCTCTCTTCAGCTGGTGGGGAAACCTTTCTTTGCTTTATGTGTTATGGTGGGATGGGATTGTGACAAGAATGACATTGTTCATTATCTAAGGATCATTTCTGTATCTCTTGAGTCTGTATCTCAGGTAAGAGAAACAATGAAAGGTTAAAGGTATGGACCTCTGCCAATTCCAGGGTGGGCAATGTGTGGTTCAACAAAAATGTTACTGAACCTTAACTCCCATCAGCACTAGGTGGCAGAGCCCTCAATGGGACACTCTAACACCGTGATGGTGAACCTTGGCACTCCAGATGTTCTTGGACTTCAATTCCCAGATGCCCAAGCACCCTGTGAATCCACATGAATGGGTTTACTGCAATTCATCCAGCCCGCCCTGCCCTCATTGCTCCCGGAAGCGGAAGTAAAACGCGCCCATATGTGTGGATTAACGGGGTGCTTGGGCTTCTGGGAATTGAAGTCCAAGAACATCTGGAGTGCCAAGGTTTGCCATCAAAGCTCTAACAACATCCAATGGTTACAGGCCATTGTGAACCTAATCCCAAGAGGTCTGTGGAGCACTGCAAATTCTGCTTCATCAGGCTCTGTTTCTGATGATTAGGCAAGGATGGAGAAGGACCACAGCTTATTTTGTGAAACTGGACATGTGCACCGTTGTTGGACAAATGTGCAACCCCTGATGATATCAGGAGTATTTATGCCATTCTGGGATGGCTATATGGTAGAGCAAGACTGCATCTGAGCCTTTTGTATCTCACTGGGTATTCATAGAGTTAAAAAGATGACTGACAGTTTGAACGAAGGGAAGGAGAATTGCAAGTGAGCTGCAGGCAGCACTGAATGACAGCAGATCCCTCCAAAAAAAAAAATCTCCTTGGACACTCCAGCTATTGAGACACTGGGGTGGGTGGGGGCCCTCAGATTTATCCTCACCATGTGGTATAGGTACGCTGTTGCAGCCCCTCCACCAGTTCATTTCACAGAATGGCAAAGTAAAGATAAAGACTCAACATCACAGTTTAAATAGCTTTTTTTTTTCATTCTTAGATATTCTTCACTTTCTTTCTTTCCTCACACAGCAGTTTCCCAATCTTTACTGAAATATCATTACAACATTGGTTGTGTGTGTGTGTGTGTTTGATCTATGGGATACGGATGCATAGGCTACAAGTAGAGTGCTGCATTGTGTGCCCCAACCCAGGCTGTAGCCATTGCAGGCGCACCCCCCCAATAACGGACACAGACAACATTGAAAGTGGATAACAGCATCGGGCCACATTTATTGATTCAATGCCCTAGTCCGAATTATAAATTTGTATTGGTAAAACGACCAATCATAATTCTTAAGGCAAGCAGGCCGACGTAACACTGGTAAGGTACCACCCCAAAATTGCCAACGGCAGTTGGCTACAATGTATCAATTTGTATCAATTTGTTTGTTGACAACAAACAAATTGTTGACCGTAGTCAATATCTAACTCATGACCCCACCCTCTGACGCGTATCCGTGAAATCACGGGGTGATGCATGCTGGTTAGCTATCGTCATCACCCCGTCGCCTGGTTCGTCGTTGACCGGACAACGTTTAACTAATTTATTCCTGTCTAGTGTTGTCCAGTCAATTGCGAACCTGCCGGATACCTGTGGGTCATACTGTTTACCTTACCAGTGCTACCCGCCACACGGAGGGGCTTCAAAGAAGGCCTGACGCCCCCCCCAGACCGTCAGCTCAGTCAACAGGCCTGCTCGCCAATCACCCAACAGGAGATCCATACCTCCTCGCGACAGATGGACCCCATCCCCTGCGTACAAGTCATAATTTTGTAGGCTAATAGCGGGGTGATGACTGACCCGTCCCCAAGCCCTGTCGGCAAGAAACCGCGCCACCGCCCTATTGACCGTGTGCCTAGCGCGGTCAAGGGCCAGGAGGTTAACGCCCCCTCTATAAGAATGGCGCGGAACAATGTCCGACCAAACCAGGGTTGTGGCAGGCCAGACATAATGCAAGTAGGCGAGGTCCTCGCAAATCGCATGCTTGAGCGATAAGCCGGTGACCTGGCCCAAATCATTGCCCCCCAGGTGGATGATGAGAATGTCAGGCGGGTCAGCACCCAGGCCAGAAAAAAGGAAAGGCCGCAGCTCCCGCCATAACATCCCAGGCTTACCATGCCATGTGAGACTGGCGTGTTCACCCAGTCCCAGTCGGGGTCCCCACTCTGTCGCCGCAGCGTAACGCGCTGCCCTGTGCACATAGCTGTGGCCCACCAGCCATACTGTCACCGGTGTAATACGACACCCAGGGTCTGTAAGAAAATTGAGAAAAAAGGCGGTAAGGTGACTGGATTGGTACTCATGGCGGGAGTGGGCGCACATAAAACTGAAAACATTGCGAGCCCCACCTCCCCATGCTACGTATGTCAGCCCCAGAGTACCCAAAAGCAGCTGCTGTAGAGGCTGCACCAATACGGAATGAATGTGTGCCATAACGGGCACCTGGTAGACCCACCCTGGAGAGGGCTCTGCCTGTCACCTTCCAAAACTGAAATTTAGTAAGGGGAGACCCATCTTGGTGACAGAAAAACGGGCCGTGGTGCATGCCACGCAGTGCCAGGTATTCCTGTAGGGCACCAACCGGACAGATGTCTGCCAAAGAACACCGTAGCAGTCTTACACCACTGCCTACGCCGTGCTGATCTGTTTTAGAGGAGCGTATCCTCAACTGGGCCCAGTCTTTGGCAACATAGACATCTTCGAGTTCCAGTGCCCTACAACTTGCATCCGCCTTAGACAGCATCACAGTTCGCTGATGCGGAGCGCTCCAAAAAATGCCACCGTTGTGGCTGCATGGAAAAGGGCTGCCTCATAATGATCAAAACAGAGGCCTGGCCAGCCCCGGGCCAACTGGGTAAGAACCCCTGGGGAAATGGGGTGCCGGTCGTCCGGACAACGCCCGCGCTCGCGCACCCACCCCTCCAAAACATGTCTCACACGGAAGTCAGAGGTACTGTCCTCATGACTTCCCACTTTGGCCATAAAAGCCAACGCCGAGAGCTTGGATGCTATGGTGCGAGGTGCGAGGCCCTGTGCATGCAGGTGAACCATGAACCGCAGAACATGGTCCACCGGGATAGGGCAGGTCTCTGGCAGGTGAAATTGAGCAGAAAATGCTCTGTAAGAATTGAACGCTTGTTGATACGCCTTACGCGTGCGTGGCGCTAGTGACAGGCCAATCGCCCGGTTCACCTCTCCTTGCCAATAGTCCACATCTCGTCCGGGAGTGGCGAGGGAAATTCCTCCGCATCCGGGGCCAAGGCGCGGAACCGGGAGATCTGCAGGCGGGACAAAGCGTCAGCAATATCATTATTAATCCCTGGAACATGCCTGGCCCTGAACAAGACATTGAGGCGCAGGCAGCGCAACACAAAATGGCGCACTAGTTCCATGACCCTGGGCGATTTGGAAGTCTGTGCATTGACAATGTGTACAACAGCAGCATTGTCACACCAGAAATGCACAACCGAATTAGCCCACTGCTCGCCCCATAGCATCAAAGCCCCCAGAATAGGGAAAATTCCAGGTATGTGAGATCCCGCAGGCGACCCGTGCCTGCCCAGGCCGGTGGCCACCCACCATAGGCCCACTTCCCATTGAAGTACATCCCATAACCCAGGGATCCTGAGGCATCAGACTGGATCTGAAAATTGGGGGATGCCAGGAGGTCAGACCTCCAAAATGAGACCCCATTGAACTCCCTCAGGAATTGCAACCAGACAAACATGTCTGCCCTGATACCCCGGGTAAGCCTGACTCTATGATGGGGCCTGGATAACCCTGCCATGGCGTCGCATAAGCGCCGGGCAAAAGCCCTGCCCGGTGCGACCACCCTGCAAGCGAAATTGAGGTGACCATGTAGCACCTGCAGTTCCCTCAGTGATGCCTTGCGTTTGGCCAGCAAATCCGAGATAAGGGCCACTATTCTGGACACCTTATCACCCGGTAACCTAGAAGCCTGCGCTACTGTGTCAATCTCTACCCCCAGGAATACTAGCTTGGTAGATGGGCCCTCGGTCTTTTCGGGCGCTAAAGGGACACCGAGTTCCTCCATTAGCGTCTGAAATGTGTTGAGGAGACGTGTGCACATGTCCCAGCCCCGTTCACCCCTGAATAAAAAGTCATCCAGGTAATGGGCTACAGACCGAGACCCTGACCTGCGGACGAAAGCCCACTCTAGGAAAGTACTAAAACGCTCGAAGGCCGAGCATGATATGGAACAGCCAAAAGGCATGGCCTTATCAAAATAATATTCACCCTTAAATTTGAAACCCAGCAACTCAAAGTCGCCCGGATGCACTGGCAAAAGGCGAAAAGCCGACTTGATGTCGCACTTGGCCAGCAGGGCACCCGGGCCACACGAGCGCACCATGCGCAGCGCATGGTCGAACGATGTATACCTGACTGAACAAAGGTCATCTGGGATAGCATCATTGACCGATCGACCGGCTGGGTAGGACAAATGATGAATAAGGCGAAACTCGCCTAGGGACTTTTTGGGGACCAAGCCCAGTGGCGACACCTTAAGATTGGGAAACGGGGGTGCGGGGAAAGGTCCAGCGACCCTGCCCGCATCTAACTCTTTTTTAATGCTGGCCGCAGCCACTTCCTCCCTCCCTCTGAGGGATAAAAGGTTAGGGGCATCCTGAGGGGACCTATCACCCATGAAAGGGATACGGAAACCCTGCTTAAAACCCTGAAGGAGATACTCCCCATCCTCCCCCTTCGGGTACGATGCGAGCCAACGCTCCAGCATGTCCACATTAATTGGGGAGGGGGCCTTTTGGAGAACCAGCTCCATCCGTGGCAGTCTTGCCAGCCCACTGTCCGCCCCTCCCTCTGCCCCTTGTCCCCCCAGGCCTGGGACAGGCGGAGGCTGCGTGGGGGCCCGCACATGTGGGACACTCATGCCTGTACTTGCAATTCTTCCTATTACAGGAACCATTGGACGAGAAAGTCCAGCACAGCAGGCGGGCTGGAACCCCCTGCCCCGCCGCTTGGCGGGTAACCTGCGCTGGAGCTGCTCGCTGAACCGCATGTCCACAATGGTATCTGTCTCCCGGGGCGGGGCGTGTGGGCGTCATGTACAAAAGCCAAAGCCTCTGGCACGGCTCATCCCATCTCATCTCGGGGTGAAGGGGAATCCTCATACGGAATTCCTCGTCATAGGCTAACCACGAGGGACCCGGGAAATCAACCATCGCCCTATATATGTTGTCCAAATATTGGACCATGGGAATAGCCAAATCCGGCCGCGCCCTCAAGTACACCGCCATGTATATTAAATAAGCAGGGAGCCAGTTGGCCCAGGTACGTGGCGGCTTACGGCGACGTGCCTGCTCCTTGTCCTTCTCATCCTGTCCCTCCCTTTCTTCCTTGGTGGGCTCTCTGTTCAGGAGTGAGAAGATATCTACATACTCCCCCCGCCATATCTTTTCTCTGGTAGTCTGTGCCAAGTGATCACCCAGTGGCAAGGAATACCCCGCCGTCGGTAAAGCTGAAAAAGGCACCGCAGCCATAGGAAAAGGGGCCTGAGCTAGCCCAGCCACCCCCAGAACATTCCCCGCAGTGTAAGAACAAGTGCCCACCCCAGTGCCCAGGGTGGCAGTCGTCGTCGCCGGGTGGGGTGCCGATAGCGTGGCCCCCATATCACCCGCGCGAGGCCAAGGCCATTGAAAAGCCCCCCCCCATATTGGGAATGTGTGTGGGTGTACTTGCTTGCACCGTATACTCACATGCTGCACCCCCGCGGGCCGCCCCCACCGGGGGTTCCGGCCCACCGGGGGCGTCGGAGCTCATGACCGACGTAGAGCTCATCACCGGGGCCTGACCCGCACCTGGCTGCTGACTGGGAAGCTGCGAGGCAGTGGCCGAACCCACGCCACACGCCTGCAGCAGCTCAACCCTCCCTGTCGGCTGTTGTCCTCCTGCCGACAGCGCCGCAAAAGGGACCCCAAAGGGGGCTCCCGCCTGACTGGCCCGAGCCAACGACGCTTCCAGGGCCGAAATACGGGCCAGTAAGGCTGCCACGTCGACCTGGGGCCAAGGGCCGGCCGGCCCGCCCGGTCCAGGCGTGGGTACAGTTCCCTGTACCCCAGGACCCGAATATGGCCATTGGCCAGCACCGAAGCCCGGCAGGGTCGGTGAAGAAACCTGCCAAGGCTGGGGGCCGCACCACCCCCCGAGGCTAGAGGGCCCAGGGGGAGGCTGCGACCCAAGAGCAGCAGGCCCAACAGGGTGGGCAGGTGCAGGAGCGGTGTCCACCGCTCGCGGGCCGCGGGCCGGAACCCCTTCCGCGCCCGCATTCTGTTCGCCCACTCCGGGCCAAGGGGCAATAGACCCCATTCCGCCAGCCCCTGCCGGGGCCTGCGAGGGCGGCTGCTGAGGAGGCGGCACCGCGGTCCTCCGACCTGGGTTGCGCCTCCTAACAGCGCGAGCCGCACTCGAAGCTGCCTTCTTCTTCGAAGGCATCTCTACTGAATCAAAGGGAAGCCGAAAAGGAAGAACCGCTACCAAAAGGCTTCCCGGTAATCTAAGGAGCGACGGAGACACAGGGGAAAAGACTTCTCCGCTCCGTCGCTGAGATAAAATGGCAGCTCGGCTGCCTCGTGGCCACCCCTTTTATAAGGGAGCTGGCCACGCCCCTAACTACCCGGATTCTCTGTCCTGTGGGGGGGGCCCGCAAAGAGCGCGGCGGCCATTTTGGCGCCGCGCTTGCATTTGTGTTTTTCACCAATTTTTGCAATTTTTTTTAAAACGGAGCTCCAGAAATGCAAGATAATAACACGGAACTTGAGACATACCCTCTTGTCAGAATGTCTTTTAAAGATGAGGGAGAGAGGAAGCTGATCTGTTTTCTCTTTATTCAGGGACACAACAAACAGGAGAATTTCCAAGAACCCCTCATGGTGAAATACAGTTTGATAAAATACTGTCTATATTCAGTCAGTGTCCCTATACACAGGGGGTCCAATATCATCTGTGGGGACTTCTATATTTTGAGGGGCTGCTTCTCTTCCTTTTAATTACTAATAATGAGATGACTTTAGGATGAATTTTGATGGGAGATTCCAGAATATTCCAAACTGTATCCTCAGATCTTTTGCCTAAAAGAATCCACACCATGCATCTCTATGGGACACAAAGGGCATGGGTGGCTGGTACCTTTACTGGGCCACTAAAAAGATTTCAAACATGTGTAATTTGTGCTTTGTAGTTGTGTTTGCTGTTTGCGTTTGTGATTTTAATTTTAGTGGTCTAATAAAGGCATTGCCCTCCATTGCCTTCAAATTGTGTACAAGGTGCCTTCAAATTGTGTACAAGGACTGTACAGCTAAAATAAAAGATTCCACAATCTCCACATACAGCTGACTAAAATGCCTGAAATGTTACCTCACTTAATGCGTTGAAATATAGAGGACTTTGTGTGTGTTTACATTAAATTTAGCCCACATGTATGTTGTTTTAAACTAGTTGCTTGAGCTCTCTGTTGCCTTCATGATATTCCATGTTTCCTCCTTTTGCTTGTCAATATCTTTCTTTGTATCCAAAGGCAGAAAGCCCACACAAAGTGTTATCAGTGTACAGAGCACTGCTGTGGCCTCATAAATATTGGATATAAAGCTTGTTTTTAATGCAATCAAAGCTGGCATTGACCTAATTCTCTCCTGGTGCTAGTTCAAATGCTTTAAAACCTCCATGTGGCCTTTTGGAGGAAGTTATATATGAGTTGATATGACTGTATCAACAGATTTTTCCCCCACATAATGTTTACAAGACATTGTAGCATACTTCTCAGTTCTTTTTATTGTAAATCATGTATGTGAAACAGCTCTTGAAGAAATTAGCTTTTGGGGCTACAACCATCAGAATTTCTCTCATGCCATAACCACTGTTCTGCTGTGAAGTAATATCATCTGTTAACATGGTCATACCACTTTTTCATTTAAAAAGCCACTACCTCATTTTATTTATCACCTTTCTGCCCACCAGGCCTGCAAAGTGAGGCCCAGTTGATATAAAAATGATTTAAAGTGTTTTAAAAACAGTTTCTAAAATGGGCTTATGAATACGAAAGAACATGCAAAATGACACACATTTGGCAGTCTGCTTAAAAGCCCATTTGGAATACTACAACTGGCAATATTCAATTGTATACTGATATCTTTTCTGGGAGAATACCACAATCAAGATACCACAATAAAGAAAGTCTTTTCTGTTATACAGTACTGCCCAGTGGTATACTGGTCAACCTAGTCTTAGATGATGGGACACGGTATGGATTTCCACTAGGAAGCTCAGATGTATTTTGTAACTTCATGCAGCATAAACTGAATTGGAGTCCAAGAAAATTTCCCAAGGTCAATTTCTGTGGCTCCTTTGGGCTCCCTTTTGCCCTGGAGAGCTTTAGAGTTGAGTGGAAAGACTTTAAAAATCAAAGGTTGCCACCTTTGATCCAGATCCCACCAGCGGCAATCCAACAGCAATTTTTGACTTTTAGAATCTCCCTCTCCCCCAAAGGCTTCCCTAGGGCAGGGAGTTATTTAGGGTTTTGTAAATCAAAACCACAGTGGCTCAAGTGGTTAAGATGCTAAACTTGAAGACTGGAAGGTTGGAGTTCGCTACCCGAGTACTGCACAATGGAGTGAGCTCCCGTCTCTGTCCCAGCTCCTGCCAACCCAGTAGTTGGAAAGCAAGAAATTGCAAGTAGATAAATAGGGACCACTTCGGTGGGAAGGTAAGCAGCGTTCTGTGCACTCGGGTGTATAGGCATGTCTGCCACATGTCTATGGAAATGTCTGCAAATGTGATGGCTCTTTGGCTATAAACAGAGATGAGCACTGAACCCTAGAGTCGGATACGACTGGCCTCTGAGCAAGAATGACCTTTACCTTTACCTAAATCAAAACCACTCTTGTAAACTGAATTCAGAAGTAAACTGAATGTCAATGTGGCTGATTCAAAGCAGGTCTGGCTGCTTTGCTTTGTGCTAGCAGGAGCTCTTAACATTTTTTGAGGGCATCCTCACATAAGAGGAGGGGCTGCATTACTGGGGGAGCTAATTAAGGCATCTCTGCATGGCTGGCCTTCGACTGGTAAGTTGGGACATATTTATGGCCTAACATGGGTTGTTTCTTTCTGCAGTGTTGCTGCTATAAAAACAATATGACAACAAGGAACTTGTCAACCCCACGGACTACCGCATGCCAGACTCCTCTGTCATCTGCCATCCTCTGTAGGTCGTTTCCAGTTATTTTTAAAAAAATCCTGTGCACAGATGGGTACATCTCCAGGTGAAATGCTTGACATACAGAAAATGTAAGACAAATATTTCAGACCATGGCTACAAAAATCTAATACTTACTGTTGTTGTCATCGTCGTTTTCTTCTTGATTGTGAAAAAAATATCTAAATTATACTTGTGACACCTGGGACTTATTAAAAATTCCTCTTCTAAACTTCTAATTATCTACAGCAGGAGTTCTCAACCCTTTTAAGACGGGGACCAGATCATGCCCCCTCAGACTGTCGGCATGCTGGACTGGTGTCCCCCTAGCCTCAACTGCTGCCAACATACACACACCCCATGCCACCAGTCCAGCCTGCAAACACTCACCCCCATCCCACCACCACCACCACTCCCCCCATGCCACCAGTCTGGCCCACAAACATTCACCCTCATGCCTCTGATGGCACTTCCCCATTTACCGGCTTACCGTGGGTAAAGGCCCACTCTCGGCCAGAGCGGCACCTGGGAAAGACACGGGCAACCATGTGCATCTGCTGCTTCCACCACCGGCACCATCGTCTTACATAATTCACCCTGCAATGGAGAGGTGTTAGGGACATGCCAAGCCAGGCAGAGGGGGAAAGGGTGGAGGTGGTGACAGTGGCTGGATGGAATGGCACTGTGGGCCGGCCGTAGGTTGAGAACCCTGATCTACAGTGTTCCTGAGTAGTGCATCTATTTTCCAAGCATGTGGACACTAAGATATTTGTAACTCACACAATATCAGACCATGTTTCTTCAGTTCTTTCGTACTCATCCCAGCCAAAATACTCTAGTTTAGAGAATTGTAAAGATGTAAAAGATGCAGGAGACAGGTGATACCTTTATTGGTTCACTAAGAAAAAAAAAACATTGCACGAGTTGTCATGGTTCAAGACCACTTCTTTAAGCATGTACTGTATTAAAATGTTCTTGCCGTGGTGGTCTGCTAGGTTCTCTTCTTAAGAACAGCAAAATATTTCATAGAGTTAGGATACCACTCCTACAGGAAGCTGGGCATTTGCTCCCAGTCCTGCATCTTTTGCATCTTTACAATTTAAATATGGATCACACAGCTAATCTTCCTAGTTCAGAGAAGTTGTTCTCAATTAATCAATGGATGTAATCTCCTACAATCTATCTCAGAGCTTCTCAGAGCCACCTTCTGTTCACACTCAAAGAACAAATGTTCTTATCCAGATGTTAAAAAGTAGTTTGTAACTTGGTGGAGATGACACACCTTAAAATTAACATTTCAACACAAGCTGCTAGACTCCCCTGAAAGAACACATTTAATCATTGTTGCTCTAGAGTGATTCACTTGGTGTAATTTGCATATCCTGCTGTTTTTACTGTCAAATACTGGAAGCTTTTTTTATTTGATGGTTCTGGACATGCTCCAGACCAGAAAGATGAAGGCGGCAAGAGTTTTCATTTTTCATTGTAAAGTCTTTACTTATTTATTTATTTTTGTTATGACTAATCAGATTACTAGGAAATCTTGCTAGGTTTGTTATGATTTATCATAAGGGTTTGTACACCCTCCCTCAAACATATTCTCTAACCAAAATAATGGGTATAAAGGTGGGGATTCAGTCACACTGAACTCTTTAAGAAATGTTCCAGCTCCAGGTTATGCATGTTGAGACCTGGGGAGAAATGCCAATGGCTGTGATGTTGCGGAGCTACCGGTATGTTGTGTTCTAATTTTGTGACCCATCCACACAAAGCCTATACAACAAATTGCTTTCAATTTCCTCTTTCTGCAATTTAATTTGCAGATTGGTGCCCGATTGTGGAATTGTTCTTTTTTTAAATAGATTTTATTAAGATTTTTAACAGATGATGGTGATAAAGTACAAAAGTTACATAAACATAATAGAGAAAATAATAATAACAAAAATATATAAAAAGAGAATTAATACAAGATAATCATTTCACTACATTCAATCTCTTAACCATTCTACTTATGTGTATATATATGCATTAATAGTTTATTCAAATTATTCTCTTTAATATGGTATTCCGATTTTCTCATAATACAAATACATAAAACACCCTAGTGCACTAACCTTATGTGCTTGAATCTACCAGTTGTCTTCCATTAACTTATTTCTTCTGCGACAAACTCATTACCTCTGGTAATGCCATGAGGGAGAACAATGAGTCTTTTTTAAACCCTGTAGATGTCCCAAAAATTATACAAATGACACAATTTAGTCCATTTTATAAATTTGTCTGAAGACATTCCACAAAGTATATTACAGTAAGTAACCTCTCAGTTGTTTATAGCAAGGGTTCTCAACCTACGGCCCATGGGGCGGCCTTAGCCCACAGCACCATTTCATGTGGCCCATGTCACCACCACCACTGGAAGTGGATGTGTTCATGACCGCTGTAAATGCACCTGCCACTGCCATCAATGCATTTACAACAGCCTTGTTTACAGCAGGGGGAATCACCATTCTAGCCTGCTCAACTGTCTGAGCTGTCTTTAGTTCATGGCTAAAAAAAGGTTGATAACCCCTGGTCTAGAGTCAGAGATCTAGAAAACTGCTGATCTCAGCTTCTCAGACACAAGTGACAGAGCAACTTTCCTGTTTTGTACCATTTCTGACTGAAGAGATAAATGGAAAGATCTCAGTGGTTGAACATTCTTCCCTACAAAATATGCCTTTTACTTACATTATGAACCTTTCAGATATGAACGCTCTCTTACTACAGAAGTTATCATTTTTCTATATGCAACTCTGTAACATTATTGGTCAGATTAGCATTACAATTGAATCTCTATCACACATATCAGTGCAGTTGGGAATATGTTTAGTTTTGATTTACTTTGGATCATAATATTCAGAATTCCACAATGAAAAGGGTATCCATGCTGACAAAAGAGGTTAGAGAGCTGTAGTCCAAAAATGTAGCATCTTTTATCTCTGCTAAAAACTTTGAAAGGAATTTAAAACAATCCACTCTTTATCAGCCATACCAGTTATAATCTCAACCACTCAAATCTAATTGAGCAGTTTTACCTCAGGCTTTGTTATAAACTGGTCTCATATCTATGGGAGTGAATACTACAAACAACTATTTCTGGCACAATTTTCTGTATATTCTCTGTTATGAAATAATACATGGCCAATAATCAGCTATATTCAATCAGCATGATCCATGAAAGTTCCAAGCCATTTTTCTTAAGATCTTCTAGAGGTGACTATTTTTCAGTTTCTATCTTAATATATAAACCCAAGTTGTCGTGGGGTGAGACGCATATGCCCCATGACTCCTGGCTGCCAAACCCCCGGGAACCGCGCCCATTACTGACCTTGCCCCTTAGGATGTGTCAGCGAAGGCTCCCGGCAGCCCGTCGCATGTTACTTTACCCCAAAAAGGGGCTGCAAAGGGGGTGCCCCCAACCACCAGGGAGGCTGGCGGGGAAGGCGGGTCTCCCCAGCATGTGCCACAGTCCCCATTCGCCAACCAGCTTGTGCCCATGTTTCAGCTGGCCTCTGCAGGTGAGATGAGCTCCATGGGGGGGGGGGGGGGGCTCTGTGCAGCCCAGCCTGGCGCTACTCCACATCTCCCGCCAGCATTGCCTGCATCTCCAGGCAACGGCCGGTGCTTCCAGAAGCAGGCCGTTGCCTGAAGACACAGGCCATGCTGGCGGGAGACGTGGGTTACCACATGGCTGGGCTGCACAGAGGACGCCCCCAAGGTAAGGTGAGCACAGGGGGGTGGGGGGCCTCCATGCAGTCCAATGGCTGGCACCTCCAGGGGGAGGCCCAGCAGGTGGGGGGTGGGGAGGGAGAAATCCGGTGCCACGGGGGCGAGGGGTGGGTGGGGCCAGCCCTGCCAGCACAAGGGGGTGCCTGGAGACTGAGGGGAAAGGGACTTCCACCATGGGGTGAGGGGTGGGTGAGGGGTCAGCAGCACATGGGGGCCACAAGGGGACACCCAGGGAATGCTGGCATACAGCTCTTCGGGAACAACCTCCCTGTATGCACAACCCGTAAGAGCTGCCGGCGTCACCTGGTAATGCGAGAGATGCTGCCATGCACCCTTCTCTCACGGATTGCCCCCCGCATGCCAGCATTCCCCAGGCATCCCCTTGCGCATGCCCCTGTACGCTGCCAGCCCCTTGCCCACCTCTCATCCTGTAGGGGCAGTCTTGTGGGGGTGGGCTGGGCTGCGCAGAGGATGCCCCACAGGTGAGGCGAGCGCCGGGGACAGGGCATGGTGCAGGGGGGGGGGCTCCATGCAGCCCAGCCCTGCAGTAACCCACATCTCCCGCCAGCATCAACTGTGTCTCCAGGCAATGGCCAGTGCTTCCTTGAGATGCAGACCAGGGAGTGTGTGTGTATGTGTGTGTGTGTGTGTGAGAGAGAGAGAGAGAGAGAGAGAGAGAGAAGGGGAGAGACAGAGTATCTGAGAGAGAGAGAGTGGGAGAGAGCAGAGTCACAGTATGCCACTCAGTGCCGTATTTAGGATCTGTGGGCCCCTAGGCTGAACCTGTGGCGTGGGCCCTACCAGGGAAAGTATTTTTAAAAAATTAACCTACAAAAACCGCATTTTCAGCAATTATCTAATCAAAAACTGAAAAATAAATGTTTAAAGTTTATTATTAAATTATGGAAAATTTACGTACAACATTCATATACAGTATCGTGTGGTGTGGGGGCCCCTTTGTGGTGCGGGCCCATAGGCTGCAGCCTAGGAAGCCTATGCTTATATCTGGCCCTGACGCCACTGCTCTCTCTGTGTGTGCCCCAGGAGGAATAGAGAGAGATAGTGTGTGTGTGTGTGTGAGAGAGAGAGAAAGAGAGAGAGAGAGGGAGAGGGAGAAATAGAGAGAGCATGGATGTGTGTGTGGGAGAAGGTGCATGGATGTGTGTGATGTGTGTGTTGTGTCAGTGCATGTTGTGTGTGTGTGTGTGTGTGCGCTGTGTGTCGGTGTGTGTTGTGTGGGTGTGCTGTGTGTGGGTGTGTGTTGTGTAATGTGTGTGTTGTGTAATTTGTGTTGCTTCATGTGTGATGTGTCTGGGTGAAACTTATGCCCCGGGCCAGGTCCCTCACCCAGGCAACGCTGGGTACCCTTGCTAGTATTCTTATATTTTCAATTCAAAAGTATAGTTATTTCAAGCAGTGAGATTTCCTGGCTCAATTCTAAAATGCCCACTTGCGTTCCATACTAGTCCAATAGTTGAAAGGGTTTCGAACAACAGGCCTCTATGTAAAAGTATCCTCCATTAAGTACACTCTGTTTATTGAATTTGCAAAATTTTGAAGTAAACACAAGAAGGGAGAGCAGGGAACTTGAAGCTGCCCAACAGACTAAAGAAATATATTGTTCACTTGGTCACAGCCTTCCATAGCTTGATTTTTATGTTTTTAGTTTAGTAACTCTTTCCCATCAAGTGTTTTGCTGAGTTTCATTCAAGACCAAATTCCCCTCAAATACTCTGTTACTACAAAGCTGGGGGTATACAGAATGAGCCTCCTCAAAGATTGTGATATTTTTGAACCACAATTGGGCGTACCCTGGTAATGGCAATCTTGTGTTGCTGGCTAATCTTTATCACACTAGGTCAGGCAAAAGGAACTACAGAATGAAGTCACCAAAAAGTGGCTTCATTTTGGCAGTTTCGTGTCTAGCCTAGACACGGAAGAAGAAGACGACTACAAAGCTGACATACAACATTAAATATTCTTGGATTGTATCTAAACTCAGAGGAACACTGCAACCTGAGGTGTAGCAGATGATATCATGGTCCCTGCTACTCAGAAAGTCCTGTGACTTTGACTCTGCATACCCTGACTCCACTACACAACTGCAAATAGTTTCTTATTTCTCTACCTTTTTATAACTTAACCAACCTTTTTTAAAAATGTGTAAGACATGATACCCAACTGTGATTTTCCATATAACAATTTAACAAGGTGGAATAAAGTCCAAGCTCAGACCCAATAAACTGTCCAAATATTTCAACTGAATATAAATAGTCCTACAGAGAATCATAATGATGGCAGCATAAAACAAACCTAACAGATTCAACAAAAGCAATTATTTACTAGCACAGATATATAGTAAAAGCAATTAAGAGGGACACTATTAAGAAATGTTGGTGGGCTGTAAAGAGATGAAGGCATCAACCTTAGATCCTCTTTACACTATCAATTCTCCAGTTAATTATCTGATAATCATGATTGCATTCATCTGCAAAATAAATGCCCCATGTAAATTTAAATCTGCATATAAATAGAGTAAGAGTTAATTAAGACAACAATAAAACCACCCATTTATTTGAATATTCTGGTGCCTATACTCACCAGATTATACTCTTTATTACTGAGAAGAGTTTATTAGCACTTTCTGCTCAGGGATTGAAATATCCTAGGCTAAGGCATCCATAGCAATGGAGAAACTATGATCGAAGGAGCAAATCAGACAGTGATGGAGGAACTCTGACAAATGTAGGTCTTTTTAAAATGACATATAAACGAATCCTTATCTACTCAAGCACTTAACGCTCCATAAATTGCATAACAGTGCTTACATAATATGTTTACTCAAATAAAAATAAAATATATTCTTAAGTGTTTTCATATAAATCTTTCTGCCAAATCATTGAGACCAGGTTCTACTGGTTGTGATATCGATGATCCCAAGCCTGGATTTACCATGTTTCCTTTTCATCTTAAAATCACAACAGCCAGGATAGAGGGAAGGAGGATGAATCCTGGAATTCCATTAATGTAGCTGGATTGATAAAGTTTCCTTTAACCAAGAAGCATCCATGGTAATCATTTATCATTTTCTAGAAGAGAGAAGGGGGGGGGTAGCAAATCTCACCATACTTTTCTGTACATCAAAAAAGGAATCTTACCACCACTACCACCACCACCAGACATCTCTTTATGAACCACTCTCAAAGGATGGACCAGTGAACAGGAATTCCTCACCAAGCTTCCATTCTATTTAGTTAGTTATGTGCTATCAAGATTTCCTAGGCAAGAGATATTAAAGATATATTACCAGTGACAGCCCCCTATCTTGGTTTCTATGGCCAAGCAGGAATATGAACTCAGGTCTCATGCATCTTAGTGACCTAGTCCATCAATCTATCTGGAAATGTTGTTCTTGTTGTTAAAAAATGGCTCCCAGAATTTCATAGTGGTTTAGAGATCTTGGGAACAGTAGTTCAGAAATTGAACCTTTTTGAGCCCCCCCCCCCTTTTCCCACTATTTTCATTCATTTCACTGAGAATTCACAAAAGATTTTCCTCTAGTGCAGGGGTGCCATAACTATGGCCCATGGGCTGGATCTGCCCCCCAACACCAATTCATTTGGCCCCCACCACCCCTGTCAGTCCCAGAAGTGACGAGCATGGCACAGGCCAGATGAATTGGTGTTGGGGGCTAGATCTGGCCCACAGGCCATAGAAAATGGCATCTTAAAATCTATCTCATCCTGTTGCAAAACAGATTGCAAGGTGTGTTTTACTTCCACTTCTGGTGGGAGGAACCATGTGACCGGCCCACTAAACCACATGATCGGCCCACAGCCCAAATAGTTTGGGCACCCCTGCCCTAGTGACTGATATCTTATGAGCCTGGCATATCCAGTCTCTCACCCTTGCAACGCAGACACTGATAAGAGCTATCTTCCAAGGTTCTCATCTTTTCCAATGCATTCAAAACCCTCCTTATTCTTTTTAGACCTTCAGTAATCCTATCTCTCAATTCCTGCCTCTCACACAACATTATCTGACTCAAACGTATGCCCCACTTCATTAAGCCCGTAAGCCAATGGCTGGATGGTATCGCACTTGTATCCGTTTGCAATTTTAAATAGGCACTCGCTTTAGATCAAAGCTGTGGCAGCAACAGCAGGAAGAGAAATTAGAATCTCATGGCATTTCCTTTCGATTTCATTGCCGCTGTGCATCTCACTCATTACCAAGAGAATGAAATCTGCGACCGTTCAGGCTGCCGCTGCCTTTTATCCCATGGCCTCCATGTGACACATTATTGCCACATTTAACACCAATTGGTCATGGCCCTTCTTTTCCAAATTGGACAGTGCTCCAGACGCACAGTATTAAAATTCCCATCAGAGAGACACAAAGCAGCCATGCCGCCCCTCAACCCCTTTGGGGCTCTTCCCATCCTGTTCCTGTTATTACCAGTTCCGTTCCCATGTGCTTTTAAACAAAATAATGGAACTGCTCTCCCCCAAACTGTGAATTTTCATGCTGGATTGACAGCCCTAGAGAATGCCGTTCACTCTGCCCTTCCTTTTATTCTTCTTTATCAGCACAAATACAGACAATGCTAGTTGTCAGTCCCTTTACTGCTCTGTCTTGCCTCTGACTTGGAGGAATCCCATTAGGCCACAGACAATCTCCATCATATTCAGGCATACGTGTTCAGTCCACCATTTTCCAGGTAGCCCCATACAGTATTGTCAGGAAAGACTGCCCCAGTTTACTGGGACATTTCCTATCATTAGGCAGAGTTGTGCAGGCAGACAATTTGTGCAGGCAGACAATTACAGAGCAGCAAACTGAGAATTGTTGTTGTTGTTCAGTTGCACAGTCGATTCTGACCCTTTGCAACCCCATGGACCATTGCCCTCCAGGCACCTCTGTCCTCCACCATCTTCCACCATCCAGCCAGCTCTGTGCCCATTGTATCTACAATACCATCTAGCCATCTTATTTTTGGCCGCCCCCTTCTTCTTTTGCCCTCCACCTTTCCCAGCATCAAGGCTTTCTCAAGTAAATCCTCTCTTCTCAATTGATGTCCAAAGTACTTTAGCTTCATCTTTACTACTTGACCTTCTAAGGAGCAGTCAGGGTTGATTTCTTCTAGGATTGACCTATTTGTTCTACTCGCTGTCCAGGGGACTTTCAAAACTCTCCTCCAACAACACATTTCAAAAGCATCTATTCTTCTGCCCTCACCTTTCCTAATGGTCCAGCTCTCACAACCATACATTACCACTGGGAATACCATTGCTTTGACTATGTGAATTTTTGTTTGCATGGTGATGTCTTTACTTTTCATTATGTTCCCCAGGTTTCTCATAGCTTGTCTCCCAAGAATCAGTCACCTTTTTATTTCATGGTAGCAATCTCCATCTGCAGTGATCTTGGATCCTAAGAAAGTAAAGACTGTCACTGATTCTACTTCTTCCCCATCTATTTTCCAGGGACTGATAGGGCCTGTTGCCATTATCTTGGTTTTCTTGATGTTGAGTCTCAAGCCAGCTTTTGCACTCTCTTCTTTTAACCTAGGCAGTAGCTTCTTTAGGTCTTCCTCACTTTCTGCCATTAGGGTGGTATCATCTGTGTAGCGCAAATTGTTGATGTTTCTCCCAGCAATTTTGATCCCAAATTGTGATTCCTCCATTCCTGCATTACACATTATGTGCTCTGTGTATAAGTTAAATAAGCAGGGTGGCAAAAAGCAGCCGTGTCTTTCTCCTTTTCTCCACTCTGTCATTCCGTATTCCACCCTAACTGTTGCTTCTTGACTCATATACAGATTTCTCATGAGGCATATAAGGTGTTCTGGTATTCCCAACTCTTTAATTACTTGCCACATTTTGTTGTAGTCCACACAGTCAAAGGCCTTGGTGTAGTCAATGAAACAGAAGTAGACTTGTTTCTGATATTCCTTTGTTGTCCCCATGATCCAACATATGTTGGCAATGTGGTCTCTAGTTCCCCTGCCTCTGTGGAACCCAGCCTGTACTTCTGGTAGTTCTCTTTTCACATGCTGCTGCAGTCTATCCTGTATTATTTTGAGCATAACCTTGCTAGCATGTGGGATGAGCACAATTATTCGATAATTTGAACATTCTTTGGCATTACTCTTTTTTGGGATTGGAACGTATACTGATCTTTTCCGATCCTGAGGCCATTGTTTTCCAAATCTGCTGGCATATAGAATGCAATAATTTGATTCCATCATCTTTTAGGGCTTTGAAAAATTCAACTGGGATACCATCATCTTTGTTGTTTGCAGTGCTTTTTAGGGCCTTTCTGACTTCACTCTCTAGGATGTCTGGCTCAAGTTCAATGTTCTCATCACTGTGATTATCAGGGGTGTTGAGGTCCTTTTTGTAGAGTTCCTTTGTGTACTCCTGCCATCTTTTCTTAATCTCTTCTCATCAGCTAACTCCTTGCCATCTTTGTCCCTTATCATGGTCATTTTTGCTTTAAATGTTGCCTTGATTTCCCCATTTTTTTTTGAAAAGATCTCTAGTCCTGCCTCTTGTGTTGTTTTCCTCTATTTCTTTGCACTGTTCATTTAGGTAGCTTTCCTTATCTCTCCTTGCTTTTCTTTGAAATTCTGTATTCAAGTGATTGTATTTTTTCCTTTCTCCTTTGCTTAGAATTACTCCATGTATTATGGTTGTGTTTTTACTGCCATGGAGAGATTCCAGGTGCCAAAATAACATGGATACTTTGAGCCTACAGTGGAGAGGGGGGCAGGACATGGCAGCATTTGTTTTGCCAGCTCAGGCAGCAGAATGCTTTAGATTGACCTGAATATTTCTGACACCAGTATCTGCCCACTAGTAGTAAAATGTCTACTGTACACCTTTATTAGCAATAGCAATTATGCTGCTCCATAGTGCTTAGTGTACTTTCCCGGTGTTTCACAAGATTGAACTCACAATGTGAGCAGAGTTTTGGTTGTAGTACAACAGTTTTAACCATTGCATCACCAGGGGATCCACAACAAAGTGTTTCCATGTGCCCTGGCCTTTCAATAGGAGTGCTCCTGTTCAGGGTGTCCACCAGCACGACACGCCCTCTCTCTAAGGTACTATGGCCAAAGGTCTATTGGGTTTGTATAGCTTAAACTCAAAATCATAAAAATCATAAAATAAAATAGTTAGAAGCCTGTAAGAACATTGAGTCCAACTCTTTATTCATTGCAACAATCCAAATCAAAAATTAGATGCTTGTTTAATTTTCTCCTGAATGCCTCCACCATTGAAATGGTTACCCACCCACACGGTAATTGGTTCCATTGATTTAACAATGAAAAAAGATTATCCAGAGATTCATCTGAAATCTGGTTTTTTGTAACTTGAGCCCATTATTACATGTCCTGAACACTAGAATGAGTGAGAACAGATCCTGCCCCTCTTATATATGACAATATTGTGTTTTAATACTGCTATCATATTTCCCCTCAGTCTCAAGGCTAAACATATCCAATTCTTTCAGTCTTTCCTCATAGGGCTTGGTTTTTAGTTCTCCAGTTAGCCTTGTTGCCCTACTCTGAATCTGTTTTACTTTGTCTGCATCCTTCTTAAAGTGTGATGTCCATAACTGCACACAATATTCAAAATGAGGTCTAACCAGTGACAAATAGAGTCATAACTGGAATGCTGGCTGGCTGCCACATTCAGACATATCTATATCATGCTGTCAGTTGTGTGCCTCAGTGCATGGCAGATGCCCAGAAAACTGGGCAAGGTCCTTGGTATTTCAAGATAGGATTTGGGTCTATAAGCTGCAGGAAACAGAGTATATATTTCATTGCCCAATTTTTGTTTTCTTTTGCAATGGTTTTTGTCCAGTGTATGAAGTGAAGCAAAACTACACCAAGTAGTATCAACCTTGACAATATATAGCTGACCCGCATAGTTTTATCACATCCATGTCAACACTACGTACCACCTGTAGGGTCACAGCTGATTGGAAACTTTGGATGTAACTTAACTTACAAAGGTTCCACCTATGAAGATATTCTGACTTTGGAAGCAAGTATTTGCAGGAACACAGTTACTTGTCATTTTTCCTGTAGCAATTGGGTAATTACATTACTTTCAGTTGAAACCTAACACTGTAACTAGCTAATTTTGCACCTGAGGCAAGAAGATGTACCAGAACCCCTAAAGATTAGTAAATAAATAACAGTGGCTAAATATTTATTTTAGTCAGGAGAAAATCAGTACAAGTTGTATAGTTCTGGTGGTTCAATCGACCGCAACCATTTCTGTTTCAAACCTTTTCTGATGCCACAAAGCAGTCACAGTTCTTGAAAAGAACAGAAAGACTGAGGAGCAGAACCATAAACATACATGATATCACATCAATTCACAACACTTGGTTTAGTTTGAATTTATAAGGTAAAGGTAAAGGTCGCCCTTGCTCGAAAGCCAGTCATATCTGATTCTAGGGTTTAGTGCTCATCTCTGTTTATAGCTAAAGAGCCAGCGCTGTCTGCATCTGCAAATGTTTCCGTGGAAGTGGTACCTATTTATCTCCTTTCAATTTCTTGCTTTCGAACTGCTAAGTTGACAGGAGCTGGGACAGAGACAGAAGCTCTCTCCATCATGCAGCACTCTGGTCTTGAACTGCCAACCTGCCGACCTTCCAGTCTTCAAGTTCAGCATCTTAACCACTATGTCACCGCAATTTATAAGCCCCATTAATTTGTTCCCTTATGTAAGCTCACATTGCTTACAGAAGAATGGTTAGCCCTTGCCCTCTCTGTCACCATTTCCAACATGTGTAAAACAATAATCCTATAGAGGTATGCCATGCTATGGATGGTAAATGTATATTATTTTCTGACCCCCTCAACTTTATGCAGCCAATGAAAGTGCCTCGTTTGCCTCACCCTTGTTACAACTCTCTCTCCAGTGCTTCAACTATTTTTACAGTTACATGCCTCACAAAATGGCAATGATATGATATCGTGTAGTTTGAGTGCCAGCATGTTGTGTTGTGGGTGTTGAACTGATAGTGATGTGGATAGGAGGTTTTGTACTACAAATTAGGGGCTTGTAGCATTTAGACTTCCAGAAGTATCTATTTGAGAATCAGGAAATTAGAATTATTTTTCAAATACTGTAACTGAAATCTTGATTAAAAATTTTGTTGTTTCAGAACCAACAATGACTAATTTTTAAATACATTTTTCTGAGCTCTGTCTCTGAGCTTTCATGGTGGAATCAGAATTTCCAAGAAATATGGCTAATCAATGTTTAAGATATCAGAGATATGTGGCTACCTTGTATGTCTCTACTATCCCTTGTGTGTCTCTACTATCCCTTGGCAAATATGAATAAAACTTGAGATTTAAGCACTAAAGTCCCTGAGACACACATCCCATTTTGGCTCTGCCCTATTCATCACTGACCAAATCTCTAGTGAGTCCTCCTAAACTAGAACACAAAATATAATCTTTAAGGTATTAAAAAAACCTATATTTTAAGATTTGGACTACAATGCTTTATGTTTCTACATGGAAGTAAAAGACTTAGCGGGGTTACTTTTGAATAAACATGGAAAATTGCTCTAAACATTGCAAGGCTGAAGAAATCATAGCATTAGAGAAAGAGGTCATTTGCTGAGTTTAGAGAAATAGCAGGAGGAAGCTGTTATCTTCAGAGGACTAAGGATCAAAAGCACGGTTACGTCCCCTGTGTGTTTCAGTCTTAGCCAATTTATTTAAAAAGATATTTGCAGCCCCATTCCCTTAAGATCATATGTGTCTGGATTGTGTGGTCATCAATGGCATTTTAACAGGTTAGAATGATTCTGTATGTTGGCAGAATGTGAACTGATAAAAGAATACAGTACACAGGGAAGAATACATTCAAGGAAAGCCTTCTAGCTCAAGCCATGAAATTAATTCAACTCTGGCAATGGAGATCCATGCATGTCTTCCCAAGAAAGAAATCACAACAAAGTAGTTTGAAACTGTATTTGCATTCCCTCAACTTCTCTCTAAGTTAATGTTTATCAATGTTTATTATTGATTTTATCTTGTTTGAATGGTTTTGTTTGATAATATTGTTTTGTGTGTTGTCTATTTGACTGTTGTCAACTGCCCAGACTGGTACTTGCAATAATTGGGGCAGAGCAATAAATAAATAAATAAATATGGTCCAAGGTGTATCGATTGGACCCCGAGGGCCGTTAATCAGCAAGTTTGCAGAGCCATGATGTAGTTGTCACACATGAGTTCATTACAGTTAAGTATTCTGAGTTGTATTGTCCTGACAGGGTGCATTTATCCAACCTAGCAGATCAAAAGCAAGAAATTGCAAATAGATAAATAGGGACCACTTCGGTGGGAAAAGATCTTGGGGACATGAAAGGAGCCTTATTCGGGCATCCCCTGAGTGGAGTTCCTCAAGCAAAAATCCTTTCAACCCAGAATAATTTCTGATACAAAATTGTTATTATTATCCAACCAAGAGCTGACCCTTTTTTCAGAAGACATGTGTTGGGGGGGTGGGTCCTAAGGACCATAATTGGCGACCTAGGTAGGGTAGGACATTAATTGTTAGATAGCCTCCTTGTGGTGGCAGGTCGTGCAAAGATCAAACAAGTGTCGGTGAGTTCCAGGGGTCATGTTCAGTGACTGTGCAACATGCAGTCTATTGGCCCCGATTATGAGATTCAGTGGAATTGACAGTTGGCTGGCTATACTGTTGGACACATAAACCCAGTGTATTGGGTGTCTGTCAGCAGGACAATTTCATCATGATTCAACTGGCCAGTGGTGACTTGCCTTCAGGGGTGGCATATACCTGGTGCTTGGGTCTCACTCAGTCGTAACAGGAACAGGGGTTACTGGGAACCTCTTTGCTTCGGCTCCTAGATCTGCACTACTTTAGGGTCCCCCTGCAGCAGTTTCTGTTTAACATTTAATCTTAACGTTGTGGCCTAGATCATTCCAAAATATGCCTCTGGCTCCTTATTTCAGGCATGGGCTGTAAAGCCATTCTAACAGATGAAGAGAACAGACTTCTAAGTAAAGCAACTGAGGCTTTATAATATTTAGACTATTTGCATAACAGGTATGTGTTCACATTTCTGAAGTTATACATCATGATCAAGAAAGGTTTACAGTATCTTAAAATAAATATGCTAGCCTGAAAGGTGGCATGATACTTTTATTTCATCTATTTATAGATATTGTTTCTGTGTCACAGGTGGGCCAGGTTGCTGGTCTTTCTTTCTTGGGTTGTATCTCCAGTTTCGCTCCCTTTTTTGTCATTTGTCATTGTTCACCAACCATGCCCTAATACCATGTTCAAAGTATTATAAAAAGGCATAAATTAGATACAGAAAATGATTAACCATCAAACCATCATAAGAACATTTCAGTGTCCTAAAACAGGGGTGCCCAAACTTTTTGGACCAGGGACCTGGCCACACCCCCAGAACATCTGAGTGGGACAGACCACACCCATGGAACTGGGTGTGTTTGTGCATGCATGCCATGGCTACTTCTGCACCTGTACAAAAAGCAGTCATTTGATTTCCTGGTTTGGCATGGCTGCTTCTACGCATGCACAAAAGTGGTCATTTTACTTCCTGGTTTGGTGCGGCTGATTCTGCGCATATGCAAAAGTGGCCATTTTATTTACTGCACCAAACCAGGAAGTAAAATGGCCACTTTTCACACATGGGTGGAAGCGGCTGTATTTACTTCTTGGTTTGGCGTGGGCATCGCGGGCCTGATGGAATGGTTTCGGGGGCTGTATCCGGCCCATGGGTCATCATTTGGGCATGCCTGTCCTAGGGTGTAAATTAGCCATTTGATGTACCAAATTGTAAAATCCCCATATTCTAACAATAATATTACAGTGGAAATGGAAATCATAATCAAATGTGCTATTGCGAAACCTAAAACTCAGCAGAGATAGAGGGTGGCTACAGAATATAACTGGTTCTTTATTTACTTACACACTATTCATCTCATTATGTCTCCCTCATTACCAGTGGGTGCTGATTGAAAGTGGGTCACACCCACACTACTCAGATCTTGCAGTCATCCATGCTATCACAGTAATTTGATATGTCTAGTAATGCTAGTAATGATATCTTGTTTTGGTAAACTTCTCCTTAGCCCCAAAGGCAAAATAAATATTTTGCTTGCTTTATTGGGTTTCAAATAAGAATTTAGGTGATTTTATACTCTTTCGAGTGATTTGAAAGCCTACTTACACAGATGGGTTATGGATGCAGCCCTATGACTGATGCAATCAAAATATTTTTGAGGTTCATTTGTGAAAAATCATCTTGCCAGTAATACATTAATCACCAATCTATAATCACAAGTTTGATGTCATGTAAAAGCAAGAGTTTTGTGGCACCTTAAAGTTTAGTCTAAGTCAGGGGTTCCCAACCTATGGCCCATGATATGATTTCATGTGGCCTGCTGCTACCGCACCTGGAAATGGAAGTGGACACAGTTATGTCAGCTATAAATGCGACCATAGCTGTCATAAATGTGGAAGCGGGCACATTTACTTCTACTTTGGGGGGCGTGGTCTCACCCTTTCAGCTGTCCAGAAATGTGGTCAGGGCAGCTGCATACCTGTTAAGAATCCCGGATTGGCCGGGATTTCCTGTATTTCTGTGCCACTTCCTCCTCTTTCACACCACCATCCCATAATGTGACTGGCGGGGAAAGTAGTTACTGTGAATGCACGTATGCGCAGAACCCTTCTGCACATGCACAGAAGGGTTCTGTGCATGTCATGTATTTTCCAGAGCCGTGCTTGACAGGTATGTGCAGTGGGGTTAAAAGGTTGGGAACCCCTGATCTGAGTGTTTGCAGAAAAGTGTTGCATTCATCAGATGCAGCAGTCCACAAAAACTATGCCAAATAAGAATCATTTAGAATCCACAAAATTATGTGTTGTCTTTTGCTACAAAAGCCAAACATATCCCGTCTCTATTCAGGGAGGGTGAAGCCCACCCTGGTCACCTCCTGCTACGCCCCTGTACGTGTCAAAAATTATTCTAGGTTGAAAGGATTTTTTCTGGAGGAACTCTGCTCAGGGGATACCTGAATGAGACTCCTTTCATGTCCCCAAGATCTTTTCCCACCAAAGTGGTCCCTATTCATCTACAGTGGAACCTCATACAACAATTGCTCCATATAACAACGGAATCGCATAAAAAATTAGGTTTTGGGGGAATTTGGCATCCCACATAACCATTTTCCCCATGGGAAAAAATCATACAATTTTTCAATGGGAAAAGCCACTTAGCAAAAAAAAAATATCATTGTACGATGCAACCCATAGGGGAAATTGCTATACGATGCATGCATCATATAGCAATTGTTTTGTACAACAATGATCCCCGTGGAATGGATTAAAATTGTTGTATGAGGTACCACTGTACTTGCAATTTCTTGCTTTTGAAGTGCTAGGTTGGCAGGAGCTGGGACAGAGACAGGCACTCAAACCGGGTCTCAAACTGCCGAGTTGCTGGCCTTCCAGCTAACAAGGTGTTGAGTCTGAGAGTAATTAGCAATGTGACAGAAAGTTCTGGGTTAACATCAGTGATTTATTATCAGCTTAGTTAAGGCTCATTCGGACTGGGGAATAAGGGGACGAGGTAGCAACTTATATACAGACAGAACGGCAGTTACAGTGATACATTTGCCCGGGCTTTTGCTAACACAGGAAACCTGTGTTGGAACGAATCAGATTACATTGATAACATATGAAAAGGGTGCGCGTTTACAGCAAAGACTTAATGGCGATTTCAGAATTAACGGTAGAAGAAAAGTGGCCAGATGGTTGCGGAAGTGGAAACAGAGAATACTATCTGAGGTAAAAAAATCAAATAAATGTTTTTTTAATAAAACATTGGTCAAATAAACATTCTTTGGTAAGTCTCTCAGTCAATTACTCATAAGGATCAACATAAATCTTATGTTGAAGCTCAAGTATATTACTCCTTTCATCACATATTCAATTTGTGTGCAATATCATCATTTCGTTGTGTACAATATTAATATCATCAATATCAAAGCTGTTCCGGTTATTTTCCAGCTTTTCAAAGAACCTTCCTCAGGATATCTAAGAATTTAATAAGAAAATATTACAATGATAATAAATCTAATAACAATTTCTACAACCAAAAGGTATAACCAACTAACTGCACAGTAATCATTATTATATTATATTATATTATATTATATTATATTATATTATATTATATTATATTATATTATATTATATTATATTATATTATATGAGAACATTTTATAACAATAAAGCTCAATTCCTTAAAACTCAATACCAGCCTCTCTTTTGCTTACTCTTTAGTGCTTCCGACGTTTCCCAACTTTACAAAAAGGTGATATTTAAACATTACATTCAGTAAGTCACGTGTAACAAATAAAGTAAACTATCTGCAGAGGTCATAAGTAGGAAACACATGTTGAGACCTTCCCTCACAATCTTAAAGATAACATGATAAATCAAGCTCACAATTAAGTCCACTTGGTTCCAATGTGTTAAACTTGTAAATGTAAAAGGCTTCCCTTTGTAATAGACATCTATCAATATTGATCCTCTCATATGGCTTGGGGCTAATTACCTCTAGTACAAGAAATCGGAACTGACTATCTGTATGATTATTCCGCAAACAATGGGAAACTAAAGGAATGATCTCTATTTGAATGCGTATGCGAGAACGATGTTCAGCAATGAATGTCCATAAGGATCTCATAGTTTTTCCAATATAATTCTTGTTACACGGACATGTGATCATGTAAATAACATTACGGGTGCCACAATTGGAAAAACTCCTAAGATAATGGATAAAGTTACTCTCAGGAATATTAACGACCTTAGTTTCTACTGCAAAACAACACATGGAACAGGTGTAACACTTAAATTGTCCTGAAACTACCTTATCATGAGGGTCCGAAGGGGAATTGAGGTCAATTCTAGTGAGTATATTGTTAAAGGAACTAGTCCGCCTGAAAGCTACCCGGGGTCTGTTTTGGCAGCCTGGGACATCCTCTAATAAATACGAGTGCTTCATCACGATCCTTTTAACATCATTGGCAAGGGGGAAATATTCCAAAGACCAATGCAACTGGGATTTTTCTTCACAACGGGATCTTCTGGTAAGTAAAGCTGTCCTGGGAGTTGCATTGACCTTACTGAGGGACTGCTGAATGATACTTTCTGGATAACCTCTACATGAAAGGTAAGTACTTACTATCATAGCAGAAGTTCTGAAATCAAGATCCAAAGTAGAGTTTCTTTTTGCCCTAGATAATAAACTAAAAGGAATGTTATTTTTGAGGTGAAATGGGTGATGCAAGTAGGTGTTCCTGTCAGTGGGTTTCTTGAAAAGTTTCATACCAAGGCGGTTTTTATGAATATAAACAGAAACATCCAGGAACGGTATGGAATGACAGTCCATATGATGTGTAAATTTCAAATTGGGATTCTGTGCATTAATCTAGTTGACAAAAAATGGAATGCATTCCTAGGAATCAAACAAAAATAATCAATAATCAATAAATCTTTTGTAAAACAATATATGAGTATAAAAGGCATTCATGTTATGATCCAAAATAGTCTTATATTCAAAATCATTCATATAGATGTTTGCAAAGCTCGCCGCAATGGGACTCCCCATAGCCACTCCTTCAATCGGAAGGTATAAACTGTGTTAGAACCAATCAGATTACATTGATAACATATGAATGTGGTGCTTTACAGAAAAGGGTGCGCGTTTACAGCAAAAACTTAATGGCGATTTCAGAATTAAAGCAATAAAGCATTTGGACATAACACAATGTGAGCTTCTTAACCACTGAGCCACCACAGCTCTGAGGTTGCTTTCTTGTCAACAGACATATTTTCGCACCACAGACAGTTTTAACTGGAAAGCTAGTCAGGCCAAAGAATTTTAACTCAGCTAATTGAGAAGCAGGAGGCGGCCTAAACTGGCTTTACTGAATGCATTTCAGAGTCACATCCTCATTTTCTATGGCAGCGATTCTGTAGTTTGTTCTTTCAATGTGCAGCTTGTTTTCTGGTGATGGACAAGAAAATAGCTGTATTTAAGACAACGTTTTCCACTTGAAAGTCCTGTTGTATAGCCAACAAACAGTCCATTCCAATAAGTGTTTGTTGGCAGCAGGGGGTTTCCATCCTTATAATGTCAAGGAAATTACTAGGAAGACATTGTACTCCAAAGTATTTGCTTAAAAGAGCAGCCTATAGTTTATTTTGTGAGTAAGTCTGCTTCTGCACTGAGCTTGCAAGATTACTTTTAAACAATTGTTATGGCCCCTAGCCTGACAAGCCCAAGGACAGGGAAAAGTGTTGGTCCCCAAATGGATAAAATCCAACTTGAACCCATCCTAATGGAGGGCAGCAGCTTCAGAAATATTGGCCTGTGCCTGATGAGGACTTTGTGTGCCAAAAGGGCTCAGGACCAGAAAGTGACTTGCAGAACTGGATCAGTGGTATAGGTGTAATGCTGCAATATGGAAGGCAAATGGAAGACCACTGCATTATATTGTCCCCAGGACAATCTTTATGGCTGATCACCATGAGGATAGCCAATGTTCAGAATCAAATATGGCCCTTGAAGAAGAAGAAGCAAAATATGCAATGTACCTTTATAGCAGAAAAAGAAATTAAACTAACGGAACTAGTAATTAGTTATTTCCAAGCTTTGTTTATACACAGATTTCAGAATAGGTAATTGCAGCACCAGGGTGAATTTATTCATCTTAACTTCTTGTTTGATGCAATTTGCTTGTATGTCAAATGTAAATCTACTTTTAAACAAACATTCCAAAATCTTCTCTGCCTCTTGAATCTAGACACCCTGAGGCATGAGATGCTAATGTAAATCTGGATGCAAGGTCATAAATGTCCTTTATAGAAAAAAAAGGTTCTCTCCCCATTGTGGGTAAAAATTTCACAGCAGTTTTGAAAGCATAGCCTATGTGTAAAGCTATTCAGATAGGCCACTCACACAAAAAGGTTAGAGGTCTATTTTTAATGAAACATAATCTTTTCCAGCAGGATTATCAACACTGTTTTAGGAATGACAAGGGATTTGATTAGCTACTATCTTTGGCATTGTTTCAGAGAATTACTTCCTGAAAGGTCCTGCCAGTTTAGAACTATACACTGCTATTCAGTGGTATTATTCTAAGCAGGGCAGACACATAATATTAAAGTACTTTTATCATGAAGTACATCCCAGTAATTTCAATGGGATTAAATTCCAAATTATCGTATCCAGAACTACAATTTTAACTATCCTTTGGACTGCAGTCTTGTTCTCTAAATTCAGCCTGATGGATAATTAGTATTACTGCAAATCAGAGCAAATCAATATTCAAGTCAATTCTACAAATGGGAGCAGCCCAAACAAAAAAATTGAACTTGGAAATGGACTTCATATCAGTGCTACATTTGGGAAAGGATGGGTCCACTGATGTTCTCTGTGTCAAATATGGTGACATTTGTTCAAACAGGTTTAGAATTCTGAGATTTTAAGTAAAGTGGTGACTTACATACACATACACAGCATAAAGAAACAAGCAACTTTCCCCCCCAGAAGATAAGAAATTACTTGAATGTATTTCAAGCAACTTATGATATTATCTTAAAAGGATATTAATTAATTTAATACCAAAGCTTGACTTGGTGGTGTGTAACGCCCAAAAGAAAAGGACCTTTACTTACACATAGCCTTGGGGTGGGAAATAAAAATGGAAAATTACAAGAGAAAAGAAAACTGTTACAAACCTTTCAGTTTGTAAATCCACTCACTTCAAAAGGAGCAAAAGAATGGAATCTGGAACCACCTTGCACATGGTTAGCCAGAATAGCAAGTCAATCTTTTCCCTGATCTGTTACACCTACTCTTCCTTGCACTTCACTGTACAACCCTTCTGGAAGTTCACAATGCCTTAGGTCAGACAGCTGACCTGACCTGTTGAGTGATCTATAAAGAGAAAGCCATACCCTAACTCATCTCCATGAAGTTCCAGGGGACGGTTATACCACTCACCCCACCTCCGGATTTTACCCCAGTCAATGGGAATTTGGCAAACTAAGGTCATGGGGCTAATTTCTCCCTGATACAGCCTAGCAGAGTTGTTAGTCATTAACCTGTTACCAGCTGTAATTAAACCCAAGGCTGGTTTCTAGGATGGAAGTGAGATAAGGAGGTCTCCTTTGAGTGCTATAATTTTAGCACCTCAAGGCCATTTAGGTCAAAATCTCTTTCTCCATTATTATTTGATTTAACCTTTTGGGGCAAATTTTTCACCGTTTTAAGCATTAGTGAAGTTTTAGCTTTAATAGGTTATGTTGCCTGGAATGTTTTTTATTTGTATTAGTACAATACCCGTCAAGCGCCGCTCTGAAAAATACGGGCACTGCTCCGGCCCGGGTGCACATGCGCAGCAAAAACTGAACCCCTTTGTGCACGAGCAGAACCCATTTGCGCATGCGCAGATGGGTTCTGCGCATGCGCAGTAACCCCTTCCCCCACCAATCTAAATACAGGACGGCACCGGAAAAGGGGAGGAATGCGCACCAAAATACGGGATTTCCTGGCCAATTCGGGATACTTGACAGGTATGATTAGTACCATAGTTTTCATATCTTCCTCAAGTAGCAGCATTGCAATGTCCCTTTAATTTGTTCTATTGGGATGCATTCTTCAGCCTTCTTTTCTTACAGAGAGACAGAATACAGGTCAGGTCCCCCTTACATATGAATGCAGTCTTCAATTGACTAGTTGCAACAATAGGGAAGCTGCCTTTGATCCTTTTAATGGCTGTAGAACCAAGATTTAACCCTTTCTGTTAGTTGGCAGACCAGGGACAGCCTTTCCTTAGGAAATATTTTACTCTTTTCATGAAATGTGCATATCTATAAACTGACACTCCAAATTTCATCTATCAGGACCATCACACTTCTCTGTGGACTTCAGCATCCAAGGCCATTAGTCCTCAGGGTTGTCAGGTTAGTTAACCCTTGCCTGTCACTTGGCACTGAGTTGCTGGCAGTATGGTCTACTTTTTACCATAGCAGGATAACCTAGAGTAGGCCCATGAAAGCAATAGCGATTTGGTGAGTCAACTCCTCCATGAGCTTCATTGATTCAGAGGCCTACTTTGACTTACTATACTGAAGGAAATTTCCTTGCTCTGTCTTTCTCTGATCTTCTCCCATGTGCTAATCTGTATTTTCCTTCTTAATGTGTCTGATTTTCATTTATTGAACCCTTTAAATTTTCACTACATTGTTTATGAGACATTATTGCGAAGCTGAAAATAGTTAAAGATCACATTGAAGGCATTTGACTTCTAACTTCTATATCAAGAAGAAAGTGCAGGTTTTTTAGTTTTACAGGCTACAACATCAGAGAATCCCAGTGAAGAAGTGCTACTGTATAATAAAGAGGCACTAGTAGTTGTGAAAAGGACTGAGGCTACTGTTGGCTTCTCTTAATTAAGTACCAAAATGTGATCTGAGTAGCCTCCTTCTTTTACAGTTTGAGAGAGATTTCACTAGAGATTTCAGATAAATGGTTGTCGTGATATTTATTTGGGGAAAATTCTGCTCATTTTTCCTGCCATGGTTCTCATTAGATCTCAGAGCAGTGTACTGCAGTGTATTGCAAAAGCTATGACAATCTTTCCAAAACTAATCTCTCTAAAGAAATCCAGGTTATTGCTTTTAAGTTTTCTGTCACCCATGGTGGCCTTTCCAAAAAGGGATGACATGAAAGGAGAAATCAAAATTCACTTCAATTTAATTAACTGAGCACAATCTCCACGTTTCCTCTCTTGTTTTGAACCAGACTGCTGACAAGGCATTCTCAGCTCTCTGTGGCAACAACTGAAGTATGTAAAAGGAGAAGCCAGCAGCTGCTTCAAATTATATGCACAGACAGCCAATGTGCATTGCTGCAAAAACTATTGTCTGTCTGCAGTGGATGCAAATCTCACAGTATGAGTCACTTAAAAATATTCAGACCATGTTTCTTTTCCAACACATTGGTCAGATCTGTTGTGAGTAGTTCGCAGTTCCTCCCTATCAGATTTTGTTATTGCTTTTTTTAATGAGCAGAAAGACATGGATTGGTCCCCGCCCTCATTTCCTTTTGAAACAAGATGTCATAGAAGACCAAAGTAAAACTAGCAATAGAATCATTGTCATTGTCGTCATCTGCTACTCATATCCTGAAAATCATTTTCAGGAAAAATGCAATTGGCATGAATTTGTTTAAGGTGGATCCCAGCTTGCCATGAAGTGACCCATAAAATGTGATCATGGAACCGTCTACTGCAGCACATATGAAATGATTTAACACCAGGACTGCAATGGACTTCCACAGCCTTGAGGATATTAACAAGGTGCACCTTCACAGCCAGTCCATCTGGCATGGCCTCTTCCGCCTCTATGACCGTTGGGAATCAGAATAGTGAAGTGGTTCCTCCTCCACTCATTTTGCCGTTGAGCCCACTATGACAGTTTCCCAGTGGCATTTCCTCCACTGAGGGGACCATCACCCCACCTAAATGGGCCATAGCCGCTGGCCCCTTTAGGGAGTCAGGTTATTTATCACTGCCTAACACTCGGCATTGACTCGCTGGCTGTAAAGTCTACTCCATTACTGTAGTGGGATGTCCGACCAGACACAAGCAATAGAATAAGATAGAGAAAAACTTCTAAAACAGTTCTTAAAATTCCAGGGAGATAAAAGACTTCACCTTACACCCAGAGTATCACAATATAAGTACAAGGAAGGTTTTTTATGGTATAAAGAATATGTAATCGAAGGACCCATTAGAGAACATATCCCTGTATTTGTTTTGTATGATAGTAGAAGCAATGCAATGTCAAGATAATTATTTCTGTCATAACAATGAACAACATAATTATGTGCCAGGGGCAATCATCATCATCATCATCATCATCATCATCATCATCATCATCATCATCATCATAATCATCATCTGACTCTTGTGGTATGAGCTTTCTTTCCTAGAACAACTTTTCAAGCTCTGCTTCTTACCACCTGAACACTGCTAACTAATTGGCTAAAACATAAGATAACAGAAAGAAAAAAATGCTGAATGTTCAAAATGACAGGATGTCATAAAAAATAAAGAAGTTGCATAACGATGCTGCTGTCATGGTGACTGACAATCCATACTGTATATGTTATTTATACTGTACCTTAAAGAGTAAGCAACTTTCTTGCATTGAACAAGGAACATACTATGGCTGGAGCCTAAACTAGATGGCCAACAAAACCTGCATAACTCTGTTATTCTGTGATTTCATTAAACCTGTGCTCAAAGTATTAAGAAAAGGTATTAAGAAACCTTTGGGTACCAGGTACATTGCAGGATTTATTCTCAAGAGGGCATCCCCGACAGGACTAATGGTTGATGGAACCAGAACAACTTTTCATCCATCCAAAGTCTTCAAGAGAATATCTACTTCTCAGTTAAGGTCTCAAACAGATTTTTTCTAAATAAAGATTTTGGAGCTGATTAAAAAAAACATGGTTGCAAAGGCAGTTTTTATTCCCTTACTCCCAGATGCATTATTTATACCACTTAAGTTCTTCAGATTTTTGTACATCTGGCTATGAAATTATAGATGACTTGTCAGTCAAGGAGTAATTCTTTAAATATCATTTTAAGGCTTTAGCTGAAAAATAGTTCATAGCTCATAGCTTTTGCACACAATGGTGAAATCTTAAATGGCAAAGACCTATGAGATCTTAGAAACTCATGATAATTTTAAAGGTGAATCCTATCTTTCAGGTGCAAATTGCTTTCCAGAGAAAAAAAGAGGTCGCATATCTGTGTTGTTTGTTCTCTGGGCCATCATCAGTAATTCATATGTATGTAGCTGCCCCTGTGCAAAGCCACAGTTCAGAACCTTCTAGATAGATGGAGATTTGGTGGTAGCTCCATCACCACTCTCTTCATAGTATGTTCCTTGTTCAAAAATGTAGATGACAGTTATAGTGTCCTGATCAACGGCACACACCAAAGAGATGAGAAAGGGTGGATGGTGTGAATGGACAGATGGTCTTCCCAAGGATATGCAGTTGTTAAGCAGGCACTCCAATTTCATCAAGTCTGATTGGGAAAGGGTCCCCCGGACATTACATGCAGATGCATTATTTCTTCGCCAATACAGAAAAGACACTGGTTGTGCCTCTCTCTGAGGGGAATTCTCCTTCTACAAATGGAAAAAGCACTTCAAGAACATGCCTGGGGTCTTATGTCATAAGGGGAACATAAATCCAAAATTAGCAAATACTGCATAGAGGAAAGGCACAGCTATTGCTTAAACTATACCTATGCAGAAAATTCTGAACCACATCTCTACACAGGCACAAACCCATTAGTGTGATACACAGAGATATACAATCAAGAACTATGTTTCATGCCTCATTTTTCCAATCTGTGGATTTTCAGAAAACCATATTCAGATCACTGTCTTTGCACCACAGGCATGGTTGTTATAAAATATCATAAATAACAATGAAAGGGTTTATATTTTCACTGTTGTGCCTCATTTGCAAGAACAAAAATAATTTAAACCTTAATGGAGTTTCTCAAGAATACTGGTGGTCTGTGGCAAAAAGATGGAATCTATACCTATAAAACGGTGCGTTAACCATTGGAATGTGACAAAGGATGTTGCACCAGGCCCCACTAGCCCATAATGGGCCTCCATTCACTCGCCCGAACCCGGTTCGCAGGTAACTGTCGGGTTGAAATTTTCGACCCGGGGGCAGGAGCCCCCCAGTCGCAAACAAAAAAAGGGAACTTCAATTCCCAACGTTCCTAGCGCTGCGCCACGCCAGAGCCAATCAGGCTGAGCGGCGTGGCAAAAGGAACATTTGGAAACGCACAGCGGCCAATCAAAAAAAAAGCCGCAGGGGAAAAACTGCTGCAGTAAGCAAACACGCACAGCCAAAACTACAAGCCCCAGCATCCTGCATGCCATTAGCGCACAGAACGCTGAGGCGGCTGGTGCGCGAAAAATAAAAGTTTAAAAAAAACCCGCCGCCGCTGCCCTTCCATTCAGAGGGCCAGCCGGCGTGTGAAAAATACAAGTAAACCCCCCCGCCACTGCCCTTCTTCCCCACGGGCCAGCCAGCATGGCCCGTGGAAAAGAAAGCCTCCCCGCCATTGCCCTTCCTTTCCACGGGCCAGCCAGCATGGCCCGTGGGAAAGAAAGCCTCCCCGCCATTGCCCTTCCTTCCCACGGGCCAGCCAGCATGTCCCGCAGGAAAGAAAGCCACCACCCCCTGAAAAAATAAACACAAAAACACAAAAACAAAAACAATCAAAAACACACAAAGATCCAAAAATGAAACACAAAAACAGCCAAAAAGAAACCAGAAAAAACACACAGACCCCCCCCAAAAAAATCCCATCCCCCACCCCCCAAAAAACAACCCCACAGAACTTACCAAAAGACGTCTTCTCTCCATGAGGACCGGAACTCAAATGAGAAAAGAAAGAGAAAACTTACCGGAAGCGACACCCAGAGGACAGAAGAGAACAATTGTAGAGAGGCAGAAAAGCTCACCACCCCCACCCAGAGGCCAAAAGAGAAAAAACATTCAAAAATATTAAAACTAATAAGATTAATTCCAAAATTAATCAAATAAGTTATAAAAACATTCAAAAATAATCACACTAATCTCAAAAAATACCAAAAAAACCAGAAATTACTTTTCACTCCAAAAAACCAAAACAAAAAATAAAAATGCGTAAAAATAAACATTTTAAAAACCAAAATTAAATTTTAAACTAAATAATATTAAATTAAATTAAATTAATTAAATTAAATTAAAATTTGCATAAACATAAAACAAAAACCTTCAAAACCCAATTTAAAGAACAAAAAAAAAACCACCACTGGGAGCGCAAGTCCGTCGCAGGTGGACGCAGTGCCTTGAAGCCACAAAATCACAAAACCTTACAACACCATTTAAAACAGCCCAGCACCATTGGTTCAAGAAAAAAAATGAAACCCTTTACTATCCAACACAATTTTTAAAATCCCGGCACTGCCGGGCAAAATATGCTAGTGTAAGAATATAGGGAATGTGAAAAGAGAATATAATTATCTTTCTTCCCATAAATCAGGGGTTCCCAACCCATGGTCCATGGGCCAGCCCTGACCCATGGCACCCTTTCATCCTACCCATTGCCTCCACACCCACAGCCCAAAGTGTACTTGTTTACATCAGCCATAAAACGCGCCCACACATGCGGCTGTCATAAAAGCAGAAGTGGTTGCATTTATGGCTATCGGAAACACGCCCACTTCTGCTTCCAGGGGGCGTGGTCAGGCCCGCTAAGCTATTTTGGGGGGGGGTCAGGCCCACGGCATGAAAAAGTTGGGAACCTTTGCTATAAATGATTGATCAAAATTAAGACAAATTTCAGAGCAACTTTTAAATTTTACAGATCAAAAGTATGAAAAGGAGGAATTGCTTTAAATTCCATCACATATGATAGCTGAAATTGCAGGCTACTCTTAATTCACAGAGCTTGGAACAGATATCCATGTTTTTTAAAATCCAGTAGTGTAAAAACATAACCTTTTCAAGCTGTGGTGCTGTAAGGGCTGGGTCATACACTGGGCTGAGAGATTTGGGCTAATTTCCCACAAAGCCATTGGAGAGGGTCAAGTCTGAGTCCTCCGTGATCAGGCTATAGCTTCAAGAATATCTCAGTTGTGATCTCAGTTGTGAAATTCAGTGTATGCCCAGAAACACAGGGAGCACATTGTTACTGCGCAACAATTTTCTGCCAAAGCTTATGGTATTTCCCTTATGCGAGAGTAAATTGCCAATATGTTTCTGGCTGTTAACTCAAAGTATTATATCACAAATGGAAAAATTATAGGTGAAGCTTATCCAGTGGTTCAAGTTCTGCTGAGATTTCTTGAGAGTATTTCTAGGTCCTGCCCTTGGACCATTCTCTCATGTCACAAAGATACAGCCCTCTATCCTTGCTGGATACAGATAGATGGTCATGGTAAATGTGGAAGGCTCTGTCATCTCTGCTCTAAGCTCACCATGAGCATTGTGTTCCACATAGGATGCACTAATCTTTTTTTGTCCATCTTAAGCTTTCTGGATAAGCCACTAGTTCACAGAGAGTGAATTTTCAGCTATACATCCATTACAGCGAAGAACCAAAATGTTTCCTTCTGTGATTTGTTCCTTATTGACTGACACAAAAAAACTGCAAGCTACTCTTTTGTGAAGAAAAGGCAGTGAGTTATCTTGAGAGGTCAATCTATATCAAACACACACAAAGGCAGAAATTACAAAATAGGCTTGTCTTTTGGCACTATTTAATTATAAGAATATCATCAGGAGACCTTTGAGCTCCTAGACTTTGAGTTTCCTTAACACTGAGACCATTACATTCTTTAACTTCTACAAATCACTGTGGCTAAGAAATTTATAGCTTCCTGTAATCAAAGACTTTGTTTTTGACCCCATTTGCTTATGCAACATTGCAGAACATTTCTTATCCCTATGTTGCAAAGAAAGCCTTCTGTTGCTCTGTTGCAAAGGATGTCTTTGCTACAAGGTGGCTGAAATATCATTGTTCCAGCAGGATTTAATGTGCTTTCTTTTTATTTAGTAAACAGTTTCGTTCATTTTCTTTTGGCTTCAGATGCTCTTCTCTAATAGTAATGATACAACATGGTTGTACACTCTTATTTGAGCACAAGAATTGTAGGGAAATGCTCTATTTCTGCACACAGTGTAGAAGAGTCATATGTCTCTGGCCAGACATCCTTCTGACCATACAGCCAGTGACTCAATACCGAGTGGTAAACAACCTGACTCCCTAAAGGGGCCAATGGCTACAGGTGGATATGCCCCTTTAGATGGGGTGATGATCCCCTCAGTGGAGGAAATGCCACTGGAAACCATCATATTAGGCCAAACAGCAAAATGAGTAGAGGAGGAACTCTGATTCCAAAGGTCATAGAGGCGGAAGAGGCCATGCCAGATGGACTGGCTGTGAAGGTGCACCTTGATAATATCCTCAAGGCTGTGGCAGTCCATTGCAGTCCCGGTGTTAGATCCTGCATGTCCCATTTCATATGTGCCGCAGGAGATGACTCCGAGATCATAGTGTGTGGGTCACTTCATGGCAAGCTGGGATCCACCTTAAACAAATTCACATCAATGGCATTTTTCTGGCTTCAGGAAAAATGAATTCTTGGATACGAGTTGCTGCTGGCTGATCAGTGCTTTAGAGAATTGACTTAGACTTCTGGGAATTGAAGTCCAAAAACAGTCTCCTCAGCTGAAATTGTAAAAAAGAGATAGAGTTCCATGTCATTAGTGTATTGATGGCAACACACTCCAAAACTCTGAATGACCTCTCCTAGTGGCTTCACTTAGATATTAAAAAGCATTGGGGAGACAATTGACCTGTATACTATTCACAGGTAAAAATAGAGGATACCTTTTATACAGAGTTGATCACTAAAGTTGTAAAAGGCATCTGTTTGTCACACTATATAATTTTTTTCTTTCCTATATATTTTGCATTTAGTGTGCTTTGTTTTGTGATCGGTCATCAGAAGGCAAACATGATTGTTAAAGTATGTTTCTCTGAAGATACCCCCTGTGGGAGAGAAAACAAATTTATCATAGGGAATATACATAACATTTAGTTAAGTGTCCCTCTACACATTCATTGTCCCATGCTGATTTGGCAAGCTATTCCTTTATTGCATACATTGTATTAGTAGTGAGAATACATAAGTGAATGTAATAATGAATGGGTTCTATTAATTTAAATGAAAACAATCAATTGTGAGTGGAAGAACTAATGCAGTTTATCCGAATTCTCCAAAACAACAAGTGATAAGGTGGATGGCTGATACTTTCTGATGAAACAATTCTATTCATCCTTCTATATCAACCATAACTGCTTTCACCGAAATACAGTTGAAAAAAGAAGGCATATGGTGAAGTATACATTTTTTGAAGGATTTCTTCACTGACAAATGTTACTCTCCACTATCTTGAAAGGAAATGCTAGCGCCCTTTCCCAGTCTGTATGGAATTTCTGTGATTTCTCTCAAGACCAAGAAGCTGCAGCTAAGCATAGGTACTTTGAGTCTAATTGCTTCCTGAACATAAATTATCCAAGGCATTGAATGCTGGTTCATCAATAATGCAGAATAAAAATCCTGAACAAATGTTAGCCATTCACAAATATTTGTTGGATCTCATATGTCAACAACATGTGACGCTAAAACTGTGCCATGAGGTTAAAAAGCATCTCCCTTGTTGAGACCAAATACACAGAGCTTCCAGACTGAGCTATCTAATTTAGGTTGCAGCTCCCTTGTGGGAAGTCACTACATTATTATGGTGCCAGTAGCTACGGCAGAGTTCAATGGGTCATCATTTTACAAACTGGGATTCACTAAGTGAGTAGGAAAAATATTTAGATCTTTTTTAAAATGTTGTCAACAAAGAGGCTCTGATTCAATCAATTTCAACCCAAAAATGTGTGTATCACAGCACTCTGGCAGCAGTAGTGAGGATATTTCTGTTGCCATTGTTTTGTTTATTTATTTATTTCATAGTCACGGAGGGGCAGAGGCACACTTTGGACCTTCTGTCTCATGTGCCATAAGACTTAATGCTTAAGGCTTTAATTACTTGGCATCTTGACACAAACTGGTGGTGGGATGCTGCTCTGCCTCTGTAAAACATTTTCAATTAGTCCTAGGACAGGGGTACACAAACCTTTTGGGCTGCAGGCCGGTCACGTGGCTCAGGGGGCCAGTCTCTTTGGCCACTTTGGCCAGATCCCACCCCAGCTGGTGAAGCCCTTGTCACTCCCGAAAGCAGAAGTAAAACATGCCCATATTTTTGAAGGCTGTCTGAATGAAGAGGTTAAATTTAATTTAAAGGTTAAAAAATACATTTTCGCACTTCATTTTTAAATGTAGAAAAGTACTTTTCAGCACTACAAAGGAGTCTTCAGCTGTAAAGTAAAATTAGATCTACTCCCATTCAAATTCTGCTGAGCTCTTTGGAACTGTATGGAGAGGTCAAATAAAATAGGGAAGCAATTTATCTACAATTATGTGCAGTGGCTTTCCCCACAGACTTTCAAGTGGCTGCTGGGCTCTTTGATAAATTATGGCATATATGACTAGTGGAAAATACAGATCATAGCAAGGGGTCTGATGGTTGGAAACAGTCTAGTGCTCAGTTTCCAAGCAATATCTTTCCAAGTTTCATCAGGATCTTAAATCCATTTGACTGCCTCACAGTATATTTCCCCTTGGTCCATAAACAATGGGCTACAGAGCAATATTATTTGCCTCTAATTTTGTCTAGCCTGGTGTCTCCTAATGAAAATCTTTGAGCATAGAAATATCCCGGAAGCAAGCCAAAGTCTCTAGACAAAGAAAGACATTATGGCAAACATTCCTTTGCTAGTCACAACTAAGAGAAACCCCACAGAATCAAACCTAAATGTGAGCCAACACTTACGTAAACCCCATTGAGCCACTGGGTCTATTTTAGTTGGGGTTAACATTAGAATACACTGGCCTACATAGTCCCAGTTAATATATCATCAAATCAAAAGGAGATTTCAAACTGTGTTTGACTATCATGGATTGGATGAATGATGGACCAACATATCCAGTCTTGTTTGATTTTGGAAGTTGGGCATGTTTAGGTATGTTACTACTTGTTTACACAGGCTTGTTGGGAGTAGGCTAGTGCAGGCTAATTAGGATTGCTTGGGATTGAGTAGAGATCTACTAGTATGCCATTTTGTGCAATCCTTGCCTTCTGAGTTTAGAGGTAGCCATTAACATAATGGAGGGGATAAACATCATTCTGGTTGTCATGGGCAGGAGAGTTGACACTGGGTTGAGGGCTGGCCATTGCAAAGAAGCACAGCCTAGATGTCTTTTATCTATTCTGTGCTCCAGCCCTCAAGTATGACCAGCTTGATCATCACTCCACTATAATCCTCCTGCTGATTAATGTCAGATCAGTCCAGACTAAAACCCAGTTGATCTATAATCTTGTGGTGGGTGCAAAGGCTGGCCTGGCATGCATTAATAAGACCTAAGTGGGTGCTAAGAGAGGAATTGTTCTCTAGAAGTTTATGTCATCCAGCATCAGAGCAGACTGCAGGAAGGGGAGAATGTCATAGTCCACAGAAAGAACATCTTCACAAGTAGGATCTCTGCCCTATCCAGTAAGGCTCCAGAGGGAGTGCACATAGTGTTGGGCTTCAGTTGACATAGGCTAGAGATAGTGTTGATGTACCTCTTCTCCCACGACCCAGTGCTCTCCCTTCAGAAGCTGCCTGACTTCATCTCTGCAGTGATGCTGAAATCCTCCAGTTGTTTCTGGTCCATCTGTTGTCTTCATAAGAACCATGACTTCCATGGACTTTCCCCAACATATACTGAGGCCTACCCATACTGCAGGGCATTCCCTCAAGGTGATTCAGCAAGGAAGATTGATGGTGATCTGAGGGTGTTGAATTTGCCTCACTGGTGTCATGGTCAAATTACTACTTCTTAAGTGTTAGACCAGGGGTTCCCAACTTATGGCCTGCAGGCTGTCCCTGGCCCACAATGCCATCCCATCTGGCCTGTTGCTTGCTCTGCCACACCCGGAGGTGGAAGCGGGTGCATTTACAACAGCTGTAAATGCACCTGTTCTGCTTCCGGCATGGTCTGGCCCACTCAGTTATCTGGGGTGTGTGGTCAGGCCCATGACATAAAAAGGTTGGCCACCCCTGCTTTAGACTGACAATCAGCACCTCCCTCCATTGGGACAAAGGACCCTTCAATGGTCTGCCCCCTGAGGCTCATGGACCAAAGTGCATTTCAGAGGACCAGGTGGCACGTGTCCAACCAATTTAGTTGGTGTTCCTATTGCAGTCCTGATCACTAGGTGGAATACCTTGGTAATAAGGGTGACTGACCCAATCACTCCCAAATGCCCTTTCGGTGCAGAGCTTATATTTCAGAAAGAAAGAGCTTGTCAATTCACACAGAACATTAGATACATCATATATATTGTCATATGCAGAGTAAAAGAAGTGGGACTCCATGTAAGTTCTTAACATTATGGCTGGATTTATTTTTAAGAAATCCAAATACCAGAGGAACCTCTGATTTCTCAGAAGTAAAAACATTACCACTATTTTCTGTGGATGCCATGCTATACAGAACAGGAACCAAAATCCTGTGGGACATGAAACCTATGGGTCCAAATATAAACTGATATCTATATATTTTATGTATATGCTCTTATGAAGTCAAACTGTTTTACATATTAGTGGTTCTTTAAAAGGATTAAAACACTGCCATGTTCTGTGAGCCAGAATGTAAGAGACATAAGAGTAGCCGCTGGTACAGAATCAAGTAACTTAAAGATGAAAATAATGGTCTGATCTAGATGTTCAGCATGAAAAATGACATTGCAAAACACTGTTGCAGAATGGAGATGCAGTTCAGACAATCAACAAATGTGAAGATCTGATCTTTCAAAACTTTATGACTCATAATTAACCAGAAATGGAAAGGACCTTATGGAAAATAGATCTATGGGTAGCTGTTCGCCATAGCTTGTGAATGGAATGTCCAATAGGCAGGGGAAGTACAACTGTGTATGTGAGACAGAAGAAAAATATTTATGAAAAGGTGTCATATTCTCAGCCTGACTTGTGCATGCTGGAAGACAGCAAATTGGCTGGGAGTTGACAGAGTCTGGTCTCACAAAGCAAATCAATCCTGATATTCTTAAGGAGAATATCAGAATACATCACATGAAATTCATCAAGTAGCACCAGGAGGAAGACTGTTGAAATCGGTGGGTGTCCCATTAGCAAGTAGAACAGACTTCCTTTCACAGCAAGGAGTAAAGGTTTCTTCTCTAGCTGAACTGCAGCAATAGACCTTACTTCAGCAAATAGTGGGGATGTTGTCTGTTGTCAATTTTTGTGGTTTCTTGGTTTCAAAGACGAGAGTGAAGATTATTTCTCAGAAATGCACATGAAAGGCTGCAAGAAGCAAATTCAGTGGGTTATATTTTCATGTTACAGAATCTCAGTGGTTTAGGTGTCAGATTGCAGAGCCTGAAGTTGGGAGTTTGATTCCCCACTGTGCTTCTTTGACAGGGCCTGGAATCAATGATCCACAGGTTCCCTTCCAGTTCTACAGTTTGAGATGATGATGATGATGATGATGAGGAGTAGTCTTGAGACCTTAGTCATCCAAATTTTTCACAATTTTTCACTCAGGTTAAAATAAAATAAACTGCCTCGCAAGCCCCTTTCTTTAGGGGGTACTAAATCTGATAAACCCATGAGGTTATTTTTTTTAATTGCTTGTTTCTTCATTTTTATTTCAACTTAAAATTCCATGTTACCCAGCCAGCCGCACCTGTCCAAAATATTCCATTCTATCTCCTCCCTTCAATAATAGATGGAAGCAATTCATTGTTCTTGAGCATACTTACTTCACATTGAGTTGTTTTTTTTTTACCCATATATTTTCTCCTCCTAAGTCTTTTGTACTTTTGCAAGACTGAAAATGCAAATGCCCTCTTGGTTTTTCATCCTTTGGCTGCCATACTATTGGCATTCATCAGCTGAGTTCACTGTTAGAGGGAGTGTTGATATCACCACAGTTTTTCAGTGTTGATTCCATGAAATTATTATAGCTTTGGGCTGTAACAGCTAGTGGCAGCATGATCTTGGAGCAACAATGGAAGCGCGGCGCCAAAATGGCCGCCGCGCTCTTTGCGGGCCCCCCCCACCGGACGAAACCATCCGGGTAGTTAGGGGCGTGGCCAGCACCCTAATAAAAGGGGCTGGCCACGAGGCAGCCGTGCTGCCATTTTGGCGAACCGACGGAGCGGAGAAGTTTTTCCTCCTTACCTCCGTCGATCGTGTCTTCTTGAGGGAAGCCTTTTCGGGCAGCTTTCTCTTTCCTTTAGACTCCTTAGCTACATTGGCCATGCCCTCGAAGAAGAAGGCAGCCGCAAACGTGGCTCGATCGGCGCGGAGGCGTCAGCCGGGTCGGAGGACCGCGACTGCGCCCGTTCCGCAGCCACCTCTAGCAGATCCCACCGGGGACGGTGGGATGGGATCGGTAGCTCCTTGGCCTGGTGCGCGGAGCATACCCGCAGCCCTGGACGGGGCCTCGGCCCTTGGCCCGCAAACGACGAATACGGCCCCTGCCATAGTTCGTCCGGTGGTGCCTTCTTGCCCGGGTGCGCAGTTCCCCATGGGGGGGTGTGAGCCACGGAGGGTGGTTGGGTTCCCTGCCCTCGCAGGGCATTCCTACGACTTTCCAGGGGCCGAGCATGGGCTCTTGGCCTTATCTGGCCCCTGGGGCGCAGGGACCTGGTCAGGTACCCGTGAATTTTGGGCCGGTTGCCCAATTGCCCCCTGTTGGGGCCGGGCCCTACGTCGACGTGGAGGCCCTTCTTGCTCGGGTTGCGGCCCTTGAAGCGTCCTTGGCGAGGGCCAACCAAGTAGGCGTACCTCTAGGTTTCCAGGTTCCCCCTTTGGCCGCCGAACAACGGCCGGTGATGGGTCGGGTTGAGCCGCCTGAGGCGTGCGGGCCGTTGGCGGCCACTGCCTCGCAGCTCCCCACCCCACAGGTGCAGCAGTCTGGTGCTGGTCTGGCCCCGTCAACGAGCTCAGCTTCGGTCGTGAGCTCCGACGCCCCCAGCGGGCCGGAACCCCCGGTGGGGGCGGCCCGCGGGGGTGCAGCGGGTGAGTATGCAGTCCAAGTTAATGCACCCACACAGCTGACTTCACCGGGGGGGGCTTTTCAATGGCCTTGGCCTCGCTCGGCTGGCACGGCGGCACAATGGCCCCCGGCCCACCCAGCGACTTTGACCACGACACAGGGCTTGGGGCGGGGAGGTGCCCCCAACGTGCTGGGAAATGTGTTGGGGATCCCCGGGCTAGCTCAGGCTCAATTTACCTTGCCCGTAGTTCCCTCGGTGCCGGTGTCGGCTTTGCCAACAGCAGGGTATTCCTTGCCCCTGGGGGACCATTTGGCCCAGTCTACCAAGGAAAAGATTTGGAGGGGCGAGTACGTAGATATCTTCTCACTTTTAAATAGGGAGCCGACCAAGGAGGAGAGGGAAGGGCTGGACGAGAAGGATAAGGAGCAGGCACGTCGTCGTAAGCCGCCACGCACGTGGGCGAATTGGCTGCCAGCGTACTTGATTTACATGGCCGTTTATCTCCGGGCTAGGCCGGATTTGGCTATTCCCATGGTCCAATATCTGGATAATATTTACCGGGCTATGGTTGACTTCCCGGGCCCGTCATGGCTGGCTTACGACGAAGAGTTCCGAATGAGAATTCCGCTGCACCCAGAGATGAGGTGGGATGAGCCCTGCCAGAAGCTGTGGCTTCTGTATATGACCCCCACGCGCCCGGCGCCTGGGGAGAGATACCATTGTGGACATGCGGTCCAACGAGCGGCCCCAGTACAGGTACCCCACCAAGCGGCGGGGCAGGGGGTTCCAGCCCGCCTGCTGTGCTGGACCTTCTCGTCCAATGGTTCTTGCAACAGAAAGAATTGCAAGTACAAGCACGAGTGCCCCTCTTGTTCTGGCCCCCATGCTGCCTCCGCCTGTCCCAGGCCGGGAGGATACAGGGGCAGGGGTAGGGGCGGACAAGGGGCAGGCAAGGCTGCCATGGAGGGAGCGGGTTCACCAAAAGGCCCCCTCCCCAATTAATGTCGACATGCTGGAGCGTTGGCTCGCATCGTACCCGAGGAGAGCAGACGCTGTGTACCTCCTTCGGGGTTTTCAACTGGGTTTTCGTATTCCTTTCACGGGGGATAGGTCACCTCAGGATGCACCTAACCTTTTGTCACTTAGGGGAAGGGAGGAGGTGGCTGCCGCCAGCATTAATAAGGAGGTTGCTGCGGGCAGGGTCGCCGGCCCTTTCCCCGCACCCCCGTTTCCCAACCTTAAAGTGTCCCCGCTAGGACTGGTGCCCAAGAAGTCACCGGGCGAGTTTCGCCTGATTCACCACTTGTCCTACCCAGCCGGCCACTCGGTCAATGATGCCATCCCTGATGACCTTTGTTCTGTCAGGTATACATCCTTTGACCAGGCATTGCGCATGGTGCGCTCATGTGGCCCGGGTGCAATGCTGGCTAAGTGTGACATTAAGTCGGCGTTTCGCCTCTTGCCCGTGCACCTGGGTGACTTCGAGTTGCTGGGTTTCAAATTCCGGGGTGAATATTATTTCGACAAAGCCATGCCATTCGGCTGTTCCATATCCTGCTTGGCTTTTGAGCGTTTCAGTACCTTCCTGCAGTGGGCATTTGTCCGTAGGTCAGGGTCTCGGTCTGTAGCCCATTACCTGGATGACTTTTTATTCGGGGGTGAACGGGGCTGGGACACGTGTACACGTCTCCTCAATACATTTCAGACGCTAATGGAGGAACTCGGTGTCCCTTTAGCGCCCGAAAAGACCGAAGGCCCGTCTGACAAGTTAATATTCCTGGGGGTGGAAATTGACACGGTAGCGCAGGCTTCTAGGTTGCCCGCAGACAAGGTGGCAAGGATAGTTGCCCTTATATCGGACTTGCTGGCTAAGCGCAAGGCATCCCTTCGGGAATTGCAGGTGCTACATGGCCACCTCAATTTCGCTTGTAGGGTGGTGGCACCTGGCAGGGCCTTTGCTCGGCGCTTGTGCGACGCCATGGCAGGCTTATCCAGGCCCCATCATAGGGTGAGATTGACACGGGGCATCAGGGCAGATCTGCATGTATGGCTCCAGTTCTTGAGGGAGTTCAATGGGGTCTCATTTTGGAGGTCTGACCTCCTGGCTTCGCCCCACTTTCAAATCCAGTCTGATGCCTCGGGATCCCTGGGTTATGGGATGTACTTCAATGGGAAGTGGGCATATGGTGGATGGCCACCAGCCTGGTCAGGCACGGGTCGCCTGAGGGATCTCACATATTTGGAATTTTTTCCCATACTGGGGGCCTTGATGCTATGGGGTGAGGAGTGGGCCAACTCTGTGGTGCATTTCTGGTGTGACAATGCAGCTGTTGTCCACATTGTCAACTCACAGACCTCTAAATCTCCCAGGGTCATGGATCTTGTGCGCCATTTTGTATTGCGCAGCCTGCGCCTCAATGTACTGTTCAGGGCCAGGCATGTCCCGGGGGTGAATAATGATATTGCTGACGCTTTGTCCCGCCTGCAGATCTCCCGGTTCCGTGCCTTGGCTCCGGATGCGGAGGAATTTCCCTCGCCACTACCACAGGAGATATGGACCATTGGCAAGGAGAGGTGAACCGGGCGGTAGGCATGTCACTGGCGCCACGCACGCGTAAGGCGTATCACCACGCGTTGATTTCATTTCGGACCTTTTGTTCCCAATATTGCTTGCCAGATACCTGGCCGATCCCAGTGGCCCACATCCTCCGTTTTATGGTTTACCTGCATGCCCAGGGCCTGGCACCACGCACCATAGCATCTAGGCTATCAGCGCTGGCCTTTATGGCCAAGGTGGGAGGTCATGCGGACAGCACCGCTGATTTCCGTGTGAGACATGTTTTGGAGGGGTGGGTGCGGGAACGTGGGCGTAGCCTGGATGACCGTCACCCAATTTCCCCTGGGGTACTTACCCAACTGGCACGAGGCTGGCATGACCTATGTTTTGATAGGTATGAGGCAGCCCTGTTTCGTGCGGCTACAACGGTGGCCTTTTTTGGAGCGCTCCGCATCAGCGAGCTTGTGATGCTGTCTAAGGCGGATGCAAGTCGTAGGGCACTGGAACTCGAAGATGTCTATGTTTGCAATGATTGGGCTCAGCTGAGGATACGCTCCTCTAAAACAGATCAGCATGGCGTAGGCAGTGGAATAAGACTGCTACGATGTTCATTGGCAGACATCTGTCCGGTTGGTGCCCTACAAGAGTTCCTTGCACTGCGTGGCACGCACCATGGCCCGTTTTTCTGTCACCAAGATGGGTCTCCCCTCACTAAATTTCAGTTTTGGAAGGTGACAGGGAAGGCACTGGCCAGAGTTGGCCTCCCTGGGGCCCGTTACGGCACCCATTCATTTAGAATTGGGGCAGCCTCTACTGCGGCTGCTTATGGGTACTCCGGGGCTGACATACGCAGCATGGGGAGGTGGGACTCACACTATTTCCAGTTTTATGTTCGCCCACTCCCACCGTGAGTACCTTCTGAGTCACCATGTATCTTTCCTTCCCTGTTTTTTCCCTTGACAGACCCTGGGTGTCGTATCACACCGGTGACAGTATGGCTGGTGGGCCACAGCTACGTGCACAGGGCAGCGTGTTACGCTGCGGCGACAGATTGGGGACCCCGACTGGGACTGGGTGCATACGCACAATTCACATGGCACGGTAAGCCCGGTATGTTGTGGCGGGAGCTTTTGCCATTCCTCTTTTCATCAAGGAGTGCTGACCCGCCCGACATCCTGATCATACACCTCAGGGGTAATGACTTGGGTCAGGTCACTGGCTTATCGCTGAAGCATGCGATTTGCGCGGACCTTGCCTACTTACATTACGTATGGCCCGCCACAACCCTTGTTTGGTCAGATATGGTCCCACGGCACGCTTATCGGGGAGGCTTCGACCTCCAGGCCCTGGACCGCGCTCGGCGCATGGTGAACAGGGCGGTGGCCCGATTCCTTTCGACCAAGGGCTGGGGTGGGTCAGTCATCATCCCGCCATTAGTTTGCAAAATTTTGGGCTTTATTCTGGGGATGGGGTCCATCTGTCGCGAGGAGGTATGGACCTCCTGCTGGGTGATTGGCGAGCAGGCCTGTTGACCGAGCTGACGGTCTTGGAGGGGGGCGTCGAGCCTTTATTGAAGCCTCTCCGGGTGGCGGGTAGCACTGGTAAGGTAAACATTGATGACCCACAGGTATCCGGCAGGTTCGCAATTGACTGGACAACACTAGATAGGCATAAGTTGTTTAAACGTTGTCCGGTCAATGACGAACCAGGCAAGGGGGTGATGGTTACCACTAGACAGCTGGTATCACCCCCTGATTTTACGGATACGCGTCAGAGGGTGGGGTCATTAGTTAGATATTGACTACGGTCAACAATTTGTTTGTTGTCAACAAACAAATTGATACAAATGGATACATTGTAACAATTGCCGTTGGCAATTTTGGGTGGTACCTTACCAGTGTTACTTCGGCCTGCTTGCCTTAAGAATTATGATTGGTCGTTTTACCAATAGAAATTTATAATTCGGACTAGGGCTTGAATCAATAAATGTGGCCCATGCTGTTATCCACTTTCATTTGTGTCTGAGTCCATCATTGGGGGGGTGCGCCTGCAATGCAACAAGCACAACAGTAGCAGCAACAGTAAAGAAAACAAGAATCAAAATATTTTTCTTTCTGTGGGAAATTATAGGGAAACAAAAGTATTGGTTGATCTATCAGTTTATATTTCAGGTCTGTGAAATGAGTTAATTAAACAAATCTGTAAAATTTGGAGTTTGGCAGCTTCAAGGTGTATCTAATCCCTCTTTGGTCAGCATATCTCCAGATCTAAGATGTGAGTTGACAGGCATCACAAATATCTTGGCTTAGGTTCTGGTCAGCAGTGCAAACCATCAGATTTTTTTGTGATGCAAGAACACTTTTTTGTTATTAGACACCACACAGTTGCATGCCGTCCTGCATAAACTAGATCTGAAGGAGGGCAGGTTCATTTATTTGGGACAGAAAACATGTTTAGTATGTGAGGAGGCCCCTGGCTTATCCTTGGCATTTCTATTCCAGGAGATCTGGTAAGGAGATCTTTGCCAAAGAAAAGAAGGTAGACAAAGGAACTACTATTAGTCTGAACTGATATAAAAGCTACTTCTTATGTTCCTAATCAGCAGTGTTGGGCTAAACCAAGAAGGGCTAGTGCTAATCATGACAGTCCCCATATCTCATCTGCCTTCACCCCAAGAGTCCAAAAATACAAAAAAGTTATTTTTGTAAAACTAATAGTTCTTAATTGCCCACTCGAGAACAAATCAAGCTCAAATATGTTCCATTACAACAGGAATGTCTTGCAATAATGTATTGTTATCATTATGTGCTTTTGGGTTAATTACGTACAGATTGTAAAACCAAGACCTATTTTCTGAATTTCATCAAAAATAGAAAAGATAACGACTCACTTAAGGAACCTTACAAATATGCCACCCTATGAATTAGTGATCTTCAAAAGTTCCTTTTCCTTAACATATCAGCTCAGATATTGTAAAGGTTATGGCTTCCTTTATTGAACCAATCCATATTCAGCTATTTTTTTTATTTTTTTATTTTTCTATAACATATAACCCTCCACCCACCAACACGCAACACTCAAAAATCTCATCCCCCCCCCCCGCCAGGCAAAATATTGCCCAGCCGCTCCCATTTAGGGAATGGGGGAGGCGGAGGAGGGAGAGCCTATCCCTTCTATTCTTAATTCCTCCTTTCACTATTCCCCATCTCCTTTTCTTATTTTTCCTCTATTTTAATTATTTTGGTCCCTGTACTATTCATATTCCTAAATTGTTAACACTTTCTTGCCTGTGCCTATTTATATTTATATATTATTTTTACTTTTTGCCTTTTGTCTTTGCACCAGACAATTCTGCATCCTTTTCTTCTCTTATTTCCCCTCCACTTCCATAACCCAAAGGTTTCTCCCTTTGTTTCTCCTTTGAATGGTCTCTCCCCTTTGCTTGATACTCTTCTTTCCCCTTTGATCCTTCTGAACCTTCTCCATAGAGATTTTTAACCAGTTTTTCCCAGTTTGGGTCTCCTATCGTTATAATTTTAAGTAATTCAAGTTGCCTCATTGCTCCCTTTGGGTCCTCTGGTCTAATCACCTTCCCATCATGAAATATCTTTAAGAAGATAGGGAAACCCCATTGATATCTTATATTGCAATTAAACAAAATTTCAGTTATCGGCTTCATCTGTCTTCTCCATTGAATAGTCTCATTACTTAAATCATGATATGCTTTTACTTTTACTTCTCCTTTCTTTAATGCAGAGTCACCATGCTTCCTTAAATAGTCCATTACTTGATCTTTTTTATAACCTGATACAAAAGTAATTATCATATCTCTGGGGCGTTGACCTCTCTTGAAACCAACCTTAAAAATTGCTTCAATCTCTTCTTCTTTAATTGGGCCAGAGTCCAAAGCAAAGGTTTGTAACCATTTAACCACTTAAATTTTTAAATTGTCTTTATCCATGTTGGGGAAAAAATTAATCCTGATGTTTTACTTTTTTGATTGATCCTGTAGCTTCACCAGTTGCTTAAATCTTTTGTCCATAGTATTTTCATGCCTTACTGCAATCTCCACCAAGTCCTTAACCTCTGACTCCAAAGTATTGGTTCTCATGTTTAGTCCAGAAATTGATTTTTCCAGAGATTGCACTTCTTCTCTGACCACCTCTTTAACAAACTGTTTAATTTCCTTTTTATCTTCATTAGATTTTGTAGTTATAAAGTCTTTTAAATCCAACAGAGTCAGATCTCCACTCAGTTTTTCCTTAGAGGGTAGTCTTGCATCCATATTTTCAGATTCTTCTTTGTTTATTGGGCTATCTTTGATCCACCACCACTGCAGTAACTCTTGTAAAAAAAAAGTCTCTTACTGTTGTCTCTCTTCCAGTACCAGATATTGTTTGCTCAGCAACTTGCAGCTATCAATAGTCCATAAATATTTTTCCACCAGCTACTAAGAGACTGCAGTTTTATTTTAATTTACAACCACAAAGCTTTATCTTATCACAAAAAGCACCTTGCTTCCTGCCAGCTCTGTCGGCTCAGCCCAATATGGCGGTTCCTCCCTCTGAAATTAGGACGGCAACAAAAAGAAACAGCTGTAGTGGATAAACTGTAAACTTTTCCAAGCCAATCTTGTGTGAAGCCTTTTCCTCCAAAAATTGTATCAGAGGCAAAGAGGTGAAAAAGAAAGTCCTCACAACAACAAATGCAAACGCGGCGCCAAAATGGCCGCCGCACCCTTTGCGCCCCCCCATAGGACAAAGGCATCCGGGTAGTTAGGGGCGTGGCCAGCTCCCTTATAAAAGGGGTGGCCATGAGGCAGCCGAGCTGCCATTTTGCGAAGCGACGGAGCGGAGAAGTTTTTCCCCCTTGCCTCCGTCGCCTTTGCCTGTACTGGGAAGCCTTTTGGCTGCGAATTTCCTCTTTCGGCTTCCCATAGATTAGACTGCAATGCCTTCGAAGAAGAAGGCGGCTGCGAGCGCGGCTCGCGCGGTTAGGAGGCGCAACCCGGGTCGGAGGACCGCGGTTCCGCCTCCCCGGCAGCCGCCTTTGCCTGCACACACCGGGACCGGTGGAACGGGGTCTTTTTTCCCTGGCCGGAGAATGCTGGCCCACGCACGGGTCCTGTAGGGGCTCCGGCCCTCGGCCCACAAGCGGTGAACACCGCTCCTGGTGTTGCCCATTCCGCTGGCCCTTCCTCTATAGGAGCGCAGCTCGCTCTGGGGCCTTCCAACCTTGGGGGGTGGTCTGGTTCCCTTCCCTGCCAGGTTGCTACATCGGCCCTAACGGGCCCGGGTGTGGGTGGTGGCCCTATTTAGACCCCGGGGTACAGGGACCTTGAACCCATGCCTGCAGTAGGCGGGCTGGCTGGCCCTTTGCCCCTTGTCAGCGTGGGAGCCTTATTGGCCCGTGTTGCGGCCCTCGAGGCATCCCTGGCCCGGGCTAGCCACTCTGGGGCTCCCTTTGGGGTTCATTTCGATGCGTCGTCTGCTGGGCAGCGGCTGGCGACGGGACGGGTCGAGCTGCTTGAGGCACGTGGCACGACCTCGGCCACTGCCTCGCAGCTCCCCAACCAACGGGCTGGTGCGGGTCAGGCCCCAGTGACGAGCTCTACGGTGGTCGTGAGCTCCGACGCCCCCAGTGGGCCGGAACCCCCGGTGGGGGCGGCCCGCGGGGGTGCAGCATGTGAGTATGCGGTCCAAACTAGTGCACCTACACACGTGGCCACGTTGGGGGGGGGCTTTCCAATGGCCTTGTCCTCGCGTGGGTGGTGCGGCGGTACAGCCGCTGACGCCCCACCCGGTGATGACGACTACCACCCAGGGCCCCATGGTGGGGGGTGTTTCCTACCCTGTGGGGGGTGTTTTGGGGGTGGCTGGGTTGGTCCAAACCCCCTTTTCAGATGCCCCCAGTCTCTGCGGTGCCTGTCTCGGCCTTGCCGAAAGTGGGGTATTCCTTACCGCTGGGTGACCACTTGGCACAGGCCACCAGAGAGAAAGTTTGGCAGGGGGAGTACGTGGATATCTTCTCACTCCTAAACAGAGAGCCCACCAAGGAGGAGAGGGAGGGGCAGGATGAGGAGGATGAGGAGCAGGCACGTTGTCGCAAGCCACCAAGTACGTGGGCCAACTGGTTGCCGGCCTACTTCATATACATGGCGGTGTACCTCAGGGCCCGGCCGGATTTGGCAATTCCGATGGTCCAGTATTTGGACAGCATATACCGGGCGATGGTTGACTTTCTGGGCCCATCGTGGTTGGCTTCTGACGAGGAATGCCGTGGCAGATTTCCCCGCACCCCGAGATTAGGTGGGATGAGCCATGCCAGAGGCTGTGGCTTTTGTACGTGACGCCCACGTGCCACGCGCCCGGGGACATATACCATTGTGGACATGCGGCCCAGCAGGCGGCCCTAGCACAGGTCACCTGCCAGGGGGCGGGGCAGGGGGTTCCAGCCCGCCTGCTGTGCTGGACTTTCTCGTCCAATGGCTCCTGCAATGGGAAGAATTGCACGTACAGACGTGAGTGTCCCACCTGTGCTGGCCCCCATGCGGCCTCTGCCTGTCCCAGGCCTGGAGGGATGCGGGACAGAGGGAGGGGCGGACAGGGGCCTGGCAAGACTGCCGCAGATGGAGCTAGTACACCGAAGGGCTCCCTCCCCAATTAATGTGGGCATGTTGGAGCGTTGGCTCACATTGTACCCGTCGGGAGAGGATGTGGGTAATCTCCTTCAGGGTTCTAGGCAGGGGTTCCCGATCCCTTTCATGGGTAATAGGTCCCCTCAGGATACCCCCAATCTTTTATCCCTTAGGGGAGGGAGGAGGTGGCTGCTGCCAGCTTTGACAAGGAGGTCTATGCGGGCAGGGTCGTTGGCCCTGTCCCTGCGCCCCCATTCAGGGGAGCATATTATTTCGATGATGCCATGCCTTTTGGCTGTTCCATTTGGGCTCGGCATTCGAGCATTTCCACACCTTACTAGAGTGGGCTTTTGTCCCTAGGTCGGGGTCCCGGTCTGTAGCCCATTCCCTGGATGGTTTTGTTCGGGGCTGAATGGGGCTGGGACACGTGCACACGTCTCCTCAACGCATTTCAGACGCTAATGGAGGAACTTGGTGCCCCTTTAGCGCCCGAAAAGACCGAGGGCCCATCTATACAGCTAGTATTCCCGGGGGTGGAGATTGACACGGTAGCGCAGGCTTCTAGGTGTCAAGGCTAGTGGCCCTTATCTCGGACTTGCGGGCCGAGCGCATGGCATCACTGAGGGAACTGCTGGTGCTACATGGTCACCTCAATTTCGCTTGCAGGGTCGTCGCACCGGGCAGGGCATTTGCTCGGCGCTTGTGCGACGCCATGGCAGGATTATCCAGGCCCCCACCATAGGGTTAGACTTACCCGGGGTATCAGGGCGGACGTGCTTGTCTGGCCACAGATCCAGGGGGAGTTCAATGGGGTGTCATGTTGGAAGGGGGCCTATGGTGGGTGGCCACCGTCCTGGGCAGGCACGGGTCGCCTGCGTGGTCTCACGTATATGGAATGTTTCACTACCTGGGTGCTTTGATGCTATGGGGCAAGGAGTGGGCCAACTTGGTTGTGCATTTTGGTGTGACAACGCGGCTGTTGTCCACATTGTCAATGCACAGACTGCTAAATCGCCCAGGGTTTTGGACCTAGTGCGCTAGTTTGTGTTGCGCAGCCTGCGTCCCAACGTTATTTTCGGGGCCAGGCATGTCCTAGGGGTTGATAATGATATTGCTGACGCTTTGTCCTGCCTGCAGATCTTCTGGTTCCGTGCCTTGGCCCCGGATGCGGAGGAATTTCCCTCGCCACTCCCGGACGAGATATGGAACGTTGGCAAGGAGAGGTTAACCGGGCGATTGGCCTGTCACTAGCGCCATGCACGAGTAAGGCATATCACCACGCATTTAGATCTTTCAGAGCATTCTGTACCCAATTTTGACTGCCAGGAACCTGGCCGATCCCGGTAACCCATGTTCTGCGGTTCATGGTTTACCTCCATGCCCAGGGCCCTGCACCACGCACCATAGCATCTAAGCTGTCAGAGTTGGCTTTTATGGCCAAGGTGGGAGGTAGTGTGGACAGCACCACTGACTTCCGTGTGAGACATGTTTTGGAGGGGTGGGTGCGCGCGCGTGGGCGTTTCCCGGACGACCGCCACCCGATTTCCCCAGGGGTTTTTACCCAATTGGCCCGGGGCTGGCCTGGCCTCTGTTTTGATAGATGAGGCAGCCCAATTCATGCGGCTACTACGGTGGCCTTTTTGGAGTGCTCCGCATCAGCGAGCTTGAGATGCTGTATAAGGCGGATGCGAGATTTTCCCAGGGGTTTTTACCCAATTGGCCCGGGGCTGGCCTGGCCTCTGTTTTGATAGATGAGGCAGCCCATTTCATTCGGCTACAACGGTGGCCTTTTTGGAGCGCTCCGCATCAGCGAGCTTGAGATGCTGTATAAGGCGGATGCAAGTCGTAGGGCACTGGAACTCGGAGATGTCTGTGTGGACAATGTTGGGGCTCAGTTAGGGATATGCTCCTCTAAAACGAATCAGCACGGCGTAGGCAGTGGAGTAGACTGCTACGATGTTCCTCGACAGACATCTGTCCGGTTGGTGCCCTACAGGATTTCCTTGCACTGTGTGGCACGCACCATGGCACGTTTTTCTGTCACCAAGGTGGGTCTTCTATTACTGAATTTCAATTTTGGAGGGTGCCGGGAAGGCACTAGACAGTGTTGGCCTCTCTAGGGCTCGTTGCGGCACCCATTCGTTCAGGATAGGGGCGGCTTCTACTGCAGTTGTTTTTGGGTACCCCGGGGCTGAAATACGCCGCATGGGAGGGTGGGGATCACAATGTTTTCAGTTTTGTGTTCGCCCTCCTCAACCGTGAGTACCAGTTTTAGTCACTGCACTGTTTCCCCCCCCCTTTTTTTTCCTTGACAGACCCTGGGTGTCGTTTTGCACCGGTGACAGTATGGCTGGTGGGCCGTAGCCACGTGCACAGGGCAGCGCGTTATGCTGCATGGGGCAGCGCGTTACGCTGCGGCGACAGAGTGGGACCCCTACTGGGACTGGGTGCATCCGCACGTCTCAGGTGCTATGGTAAGCGCGGCATGTTATGGCGGGAACTGTTGCCATTCCTTTTCTACATCAGGGATGCTGACTCGCCCGATGTTCTGGTTATGTACCTTGGGGGCGATGGCTGCCTTATCGCGGAAACTTTCGGTTCGCAGTGACCTGCCCTACTCGCATTATGTGTGGCCTGCCACATCCCTCAATTGGTCGGACACGATACCGCGGTACGCTTACAGGGGGGCGTCCGGCCTCGAGGCTCTCGGCTGCGCCGACGCTCCGTGAACGGGGCTATTGCCCGGTTCTTTTTGAAGAGGGCGGGGGATGTGTCATTAGCCTCCCCGCCATCAGTTTGCAAATTTATGAGATTTACTCAGGGGATGGGGCCCATCTGTCGCAGGGAGGTATGGACCTCTGGATTAGTGGACCGGCGAGCAGGCCTGTCGACCGAGCGGACGGTCTTGGGGGGGGGGGGCGGTGAGCCTTTTGGAAGCCTCCCCGGGTGGCGGGTATCACTGGTAAGGTAAACATTTATGACCCACAGGTATCCGGCAGGTTCGCAATTGACTGGACAACACTAGACAGGCATAAGTTGGTTAAACGTTGTCGGGTCAACGACGAACTAGGCGACGGGGTGATGGCGATAGCTAGACAGCATGCATCACCCCGTGATTTCACGGATACGCGGCAGAGGGTGGGGTCATTAGTTAGATATTGACTACGGTCAACAATTTGTTTGTTGTCAACAAACAAATTGATACAAATTGATACATTGTAACCAATTGCCGTTGGCAATTTTGGGGTGGTACCTTACCAGTGTTACTTCGGCCTGCTTGCCTTAAGAATTATGATTGGTCGTTTTACCAATAGAAATTTATAATTCGGACTAGGGCATGAATCAATAAATGTGGCCCAATGCTGTTATCCACTTTTACCAGTGTCTGAGTCCTTTATTGGGGGGTGCGCCTGCAAAGGGAGATGGCAGGTCTATTGCTTTAAAAAGCCTTGCAGCCTTGCAGCCAAAGGCCCTCTGCTTCTTAGCACTTTACTCTCCGGTATTTTTCAACCAAAGATTTATCAGCAAATAGTTTTTCAACAACACCTCCCACGGTACCTTATCATCCAAAGGACTGCAATAGCTATCTTTTGGCAAATTCCATGGTACTTTTAACCCAAATAGGACCTTTTTTTTTTTGCCTGGAGAAGGAGACGGCAGAAATCACTCCAACCAGCTACCTTAGGCTCCTCCCTCCTCATCCATATTCAGCTATATAACATTTCTGGGAAACCCATTTCTCTTCCAGATATTGAGCAGAGAGAGGTTTATCTCAGTATGGTGGTGGAGGATTATATCACAATCCTTGCTAAACAGAATGTCCAAAGATTTTGACCCTTTGATCTCTGACATTACCATGTCACTGCCTCTGTTCCTATGATGGAACGGTATGAGGGTTATGTCATTTTCTGCTTCTTAGGTTGGGTAGACTACAATACCTCACCTGCTCTGACTACTCATTAGTAGACAAGAAGTAGGGACATTCCTCTTCCAATGAGTAGTTACAAAATCACTGCACTTACATTTACCTGCCTTGTCAATGCAGTCCTTCCAATATTATATTAGATTAGATGTTGGTTCTCATCTTGATATATGTCTACTAAATGCACTCATGTTAGAGCACCACCTTTACAAAATACCATAGTCCTCAGTGAATGTTTCCTGAGGTATACAGAAAAGGCCTCATCAAAGATTGCGGTATTTTTGAACCACAATCAGGTGTACCCCAGGCAACAGTAACTTTGTATTGGCTAATCTTTCTCACTTTGGGTCAGGAGAAAGGAACTGCAGAATGAAGTCATCAAAAGGTGGCTTCATTTTGGCAGTTTCACCTCTGACCTAGACATGGAAGAAGAAGTGAATGTTTCATGTGAAACTCTCAATTCATTCTTCTTCTCTTTCTCTCATATAGGAAACAACTGTTCCCTATAGATTCCCTTTAACAATACAAGACATCTTAATGGCAGAGTGGATAGCCTGCCCAGCAGTCTCTATTATCTCATTAGAGTCCATGCACCAGAAATAGGATTTTGATTCAATTAACTTTTATGGCCATGTCTTAGAACTCCTTTAATGGTTTCTCACTTGATAAGCTTATGGGATTCCTTTGCCGAATGAATGGTAGCAGTGCAGGATAGAACAAGAGAGCTCCACCACACTTTGTACTAACTAGGAAGGAATATTAATGCAGGAAAATAGACCCTCAAGCCAAGTTTGGTGTTTTTTCTATTCATCAGATTTTCAAGCAAGGAAGTCAGATAGTTATGGATGTAGTGACATTGAAATTCTTAAATTGCAATAGTAGGATTGGAATTGCAATTATAGGCAGCCATATTATGGTTCCCTGGGACTCGAATGCTAGTTTCTCATTAGTTTAATAGGCAGATACAGAAAGCTACACTATTCTCCAAATCTGTGCTGCAATCTCCTGCCTTCTTTTGTTTGCATCTGGGCATATTTCTTAGCAGAATCTAAAGTACTCTGAAGGGAATAGAATGAGCTGTTTGGATTTGAGAACTATTATATCTTTCCCCAAAACCTAACCCCATCCTCTGATGAAAGTCCACAAGATGTCATGATTTAGACTAATTGATGAAAAGAATACTATGTCAGAGAAAGGTAAGCATCAATAGAAAAGGCTTGTCTCAAATGGATTGTTCCAAGCTGTGTTTCAATACTGCTGGTTGAAATAAGAAGCCATTTAAAGTAGCTGGCCAGGTGGAATAGGGGTTGTTTAAGTAATTTGGACTGCAGACTGTAAATTAAGGCCTATTTTCTGGATTCCTTTAAAAGGTAAAAGGGCAATGATTCACTGAAGGAACAAAGGCAAAAACTAGATACCGTCCAAAGTAAAATCTATCAGATATTTTAAGTTATAGGAAAGCTAGAATGTAGATTAGTGGGAAACACTATGATAAGCATATTTATTTAAGATACTTTTATCAGCCTCCTTTTGTGATGCTCAGCGTGGCACGTTTGCTCACCTTCCATTTTGTTGCTATAAGCCATGCTGTGAAGTAGGGCAGGCTCGGAGCTGATGGGCATGCCAAAATCAGAAAACAATGTTCACAGTTCCTTGAGTTTGCAACTGGGGTCTCCTTTGCTTTAGTCTTAAAACTCTAGTGCCACACCATACCAGCTGTCTTTCCATAATGATCATGAGAATGTAGAGTCCTCAGATGTTGTGTTCCCACTCCCTTGTGTAGCACATATTCCAAAACAAAGTGTACAATAGCAGTGCATGGATTATAACAGGATGGTTGGACCTCTAGCTTTCCCTATTTTTTGCACTACAACTCCCACAACCATTTGCAATTGTGGTTGTGCTGGCTGGGACTTGGTGAATTGCTCCCCCCAAAATAATAATAATAATCCCTGAGTGTCAAAATTTTGTCAACCCTGGATTATGGCAAGGCATTCAAAACGGAGAGAGTCTACACTAGAAACATGACCCATAACACTGGAACTGCATTTCCCCCCTGAAGGCTCACTTGCTGAGCTCATTAATGCTTAACTTATACTTTATAGCCCTTCAAATTTTGTTGGACTTTAACTCTGATCAGCCTTAGCTCACATAGGCAGTGATGATGGTTGTTGGAAATTATTGTCCAAAAATATCTGAAAGGCCAGTTGCCCAAGCCTATTAAAATGAAATTGCATTGTGATAAGGGGGAAATAGTTGCAAAAGAAGCCTAGACCATTGCCTTATGGTGGAATACTACCGGCTGCACAAAAGGATGGTTTTGGGTACAAAGCACTCGATAGGTTTCATCTTCTTCTTTCTTCCCATGCATGTCCAGGTTCTGAAACTTGTGGAAAATGCCCTGCTCTGTGCAACATTAATCTTATTTCACAGTCTTTGTATATGGTTCGGAATGAAGCTTGCAATGTAAATTTCTACCTTGTGGAACATTCTTGTCATTGTTGCTCCAGCTGGGAAAGAAAAGGAATTTATTCTTTTGCATATTATTAAACACCTCACATTGTCATTTTAGCAAGCTTGAAAAATAAGGAAAATATACTTCAATAACATATTCTCATAATGCACCTTGAAAATACATCATCATATTTTTTTGTTAAGAGGAACTCATGGGGGAAAAATCACTTGCAGCTTGGGACTCTTTATAATGCAATGAAACTTGGACTATTCCTGCTTCTAGAAATGCCTTAAGATTTCCTTAAAAGGTAAAGTCTGAAAGTAAGCAGAAAGGATTACTCATTACACTGACAAAGTAAACTTGTAACCCCAATTTTACTTTATTTCCAAATGGAATTGTGTTACACTCTTGCTAACAACCCACCCCAACAGCTTGTTATAGATAGCAACATATATAATTTTTTTTAATTTTCTAATTTATTTTATAAATTAGGTAGGGCTGTCTGTGGTCCAAATGAAAAACCAGATGAAGAACCAATGTGTATACTGTTTTGTTTTCCATGAAAGAAGAAAGACAGAAAATTAAACAAGTTCTAAACAGTGACATGACTGGAAAGACCAGCTGGGAGGGAGTGGAAACACACAACAAAGCTGTTTGGATCCATCAAGAACTAGTAAAAAATATGTTTATAGCAGGTCATAGAAAGGCTTTATGTTGCATGGAGACCTAGAATAAAAGTGGGAATATGTATTTGGTCAAATTCAGACAGTTGAACATTTTCCTCTGGTTTCTCCATCACTGTAAAAACTGGTTTCAGAGTGAGACAGACAAATAGTACCAGTCTAAAAGAACAACGTCCTGGGCATTGCTGAAGACAATACTGGCCAACAGCCTGTAGTTACCATTCAAACTGGTAGCCACATGACATTACTGGACATATTTTTCCAGCAATGCCATCAGAAATGGGATCTAATCAGTTTAGATCTGATCTGTAGCACAGATGACATTGGTGGTGAAGGCATCTATAGACTTGTGTGTAAGAAACGGCTAAAGCTTGATGGGTCTTTTAAAAAATGTATTCACAAACAGTGACACTTGGCTTCATGGAAATTCCACCTGAGATCTACAGTACGTATCATAGTGAATAGGGTGTTACAGGTGCATTTAGGAGCTCTATGTTCAAATCCTTGCTTTATCTGTGTAGAGCAATTGGGAGAGGTCATTTGGGGGGGGTGTGTGTGCAATAGTAAATCATTCTTTCTCATACATCTTACAAAACCTATTAGGTAAAAGTCAACCTTGTTTAAAAGTCAGTCGTATCCGACTCTAGGGTATGATGCTCACCTCCATTTACAGCCAAAGAGTCTGCACTGTCTGCACATGCAGACATTTCCGTGGTCATGCGATAGGCATGACTAGACACTGGAGCACATTGTTACCTTCCCACCAAAGCAGTACCTATTATCTACTTACAATTTTTTGCTTTTGAACTGCTAGGTTGGCAGGGGCTGGGACAGAGACAGGAGCTCACTCTGTTGTGCAGCACTCCAGTCTTGAACTGCTGACCTGTCAAACTCCCAGTCATCAAGTTCAGTGTCTTGGGTTTGAGCAGAAATGCATAATGAAATTCCATGCTTGGGTTGGTGGACAATGACAAAGTGAAGAAAGTGGCTTCATTTTGACAGTCTAGGGTTTGACCAGGACATGAAAGGAGGAGAACAAGAACTAGAACGAGAATGAGAACAAGAACAAGAATGTTCAAAGTTGATCAGGGTCTTTTTTGGTTTGGTTTTTTTTCTTCTTCCAAATTTACCCCCAAGAGTCAACACTGATGATTATCTTTTCCATCCGAGTTTAGTAAGTATATTTCCTATGCAATTTGCTAACTTCCATATGCATGCAATTGACACCTCAACTTTATTTGAGTGCACTTGGGCACTCTTTAGTTATTCCATTACTGTAAGAGACTTGACCAGTATCTACCTGCTAATACTAAGCAGAGCGCCTCACTCTGCCCCAGAGTGAAAACACCTGTAAAGATGCCAAAGCTCCAATGTTCCAGGGATGGGTTTTGACCTACCATCTGTCAGTCAGTCTTTGCAGCTGACAGAGCTTTGAACCTGACCCCAGAAATGCATAATGAAATTCCATGCCTGCAGTGGAAAAACAAGAACTAAGAATCTTGACAAAATTGTACATTCACTTGGTACTTTAGGGACATCTTTGCTGAAAACCAAAACCATACTTGCAACACCTGTATTCCTGAGATGCGATTATGAATGTCATGCTGTTTGCAATTGCTTTTAAAGTGTCATTCTCAAACAATCCAAAAATCTATGCTGTCATTTTAAGTGTCCTTTCTCAGGACTAGAACAGGCTTCATTTTTATTTTGTTTTTCTTGGTTTACCCATTTTTCCCAAGCATTCAGCTGCCAGGAATGAAAATGAGTGAGACACACTTTAAAATGGTACTGCAAAAACAAGTGAAGGAGAGGTTTTGATACAATTAATTCAGAATTACTTGCATTTTTAAGGCTAATTCTGTTTTGGAAACATATTTCTTTGCCTCACAGTTTCTTGCATATATGAATACTGTATTGGCTCTTGGAGACAAAAGATATAATAGCAACCTGGAGGCTATGCCACTTCTTCTTCCCTAGTCTGCCTCTTGTTTTATTTCTTTAACCATTTCGCATAGCTTTTTGAGGTAAAGTGACATCACATGAGTTTGAATAATTTCTGAGTTTAAAATGTGGATTTTAAATTCTTATTTGAACCAGAGATGCCCTGTGTAATGAGGCTGTTTCCTCAGTACAACTCATAAAATTCATTCTTCCTGATGTAGGCTATGGTGTCCTTAAGGGCATTCCCACAATGATTTTCGGGTCTGGTTTGAAAGCTTCCCACAACCCCTGTATTAGCAGTGGTAACTCAGTGGTTAAGAAGCTCGCCTTCTTAGCTGGAAGGCTGGCCAGTCGGCAGTTTAAGACCCGGGTACTGCATGATGGATTGAGTGCACGTCTCTGTCCCAGCCCTTGGGGACATGAAAGGAGCCTCATTTGGGCATTCCCTGAGTGGAGTTTCTTCAGCAAAAACCATTTCAACCTAGAATAATTTCTGACACAAAATTATTATTAGCAGGTATTGTACACAGAAACAGCCTCCTTGAAGGTTGTGGTATTTTTGAACCATAATCTAGTATACCTTGTGCTGGCTAATCTTTCTCACACTAGGTCAGGTGAAAGGAACTACAAAATGAATTCATCAAAAAGGTAGGTTCATTTTGGCAGTTTCACATTTGACCTAGACATGAAAGAAAAAGTAGGTATAGCAGGAGCAAACTATTCAGTGGCATTTACAAGGCTTAAAAGCAGGCAAGACATTTTCTATAGAAACCAGCCAAGCAGTACCTCTCACATGGTCAATAGTTATGGTGTGGGGGACCTCGTCAGAAACATCTGGAGAACAAAACACTGACAAATACTATCCTAGAGCTGAGATACACAACCTGTGGCCTTCTAGAAGTTGTTCTAATTTTCTTACACCTCCTATGAGGTGGTATAAACACAAATTAATTACATCCCACCACTAGCCAGTATAGTCAAGGTGAAGGATTACAGGAGGTTTAGTTCAACAATATCAGGAGCACTGTATATCTCCCATCTTTTTACAACGGCAGCCCCATGCGGCAGCTCTACATGGGGCTGTCCTTGATGACCATTCAGAGGCTACAGCTGGTCCAGAATGCAGCTGCCTGAGTGGTGATGGGGTGTGGACATTATGCCCATGCCTCACCACTACTTCGGGAGCTGCACTGGTTACCAGTTTGCCTCCGGGTGCAATTCAAGGTGCTGGTTTTGACCTTTCAAGCCCTATTTGGTGGTGGGCCAGGATACCTAAGAGACCGCATCGCCCTGAGGACATCAGTCCATCCAACCAGGGTGGACCAGAGAGGCTCTCTAATTGTACCATCAGCTAGAGGGGCTCCCCTCTCTAGCACAAGGAAGAGGGCCTTCTCCGTGTCTGCACCGCCCCCCTGGAACCTCCTGCCAACAGAGTTACGTCTCCAGATGGAATTGCTACTCTTCAGAAAAGAACTCAAAACCTGGCTGGCAGTGCAGGTGGAAGGGTGACCCCCGTTGGGTGGTTGGTGTAGTGGAAAACTCCTTCCCCTTCGGTCCCTTCAGTCCCTGCACCCTTTTTTAGGGGGTGGGTAGTTTTTAAATCAGTTTTAATTATGTTGTTTTATCTGTGATTGTGAACTGCCCTGAGTCGGCCTAGGCCGAGTGGGTGATGTAGAAATCGAACAAATAAACAAATAATAAATAATAATAAAATGTCATTTGTTCTCCAAATTACTATGAGAGAGAGGAAATAAAAAATTGCATAAAAAGAATGACAGGCCATCTAGCCCTTCAATAATTGCACAGAAGAGGAGAAAAGAAGTCTTGCACATAAGAAAAATGTTGGCAGATACCGTTTGTCTTGGATTGATATAAAAAGCTACAGCTTCTGTTTTGTCTTTTTCTTTTTCCCCGTCAGAACATCCTAGGAAGAAATGTAAGAATAAATAAGAAGCCATTAAAAACACAAAAACGCAGAGCACTGCTCCAACATTGCCTATTTAAGCTCTGGTTTCCTACACACATACATCCACACCCTACCCAGAACAATTACAAGCATTACTCTAGCGCCCTCTAGGGGCATAAGAGCTTGCTCCTGATTTCCTCCAGGGTGTTACAGGTAGTAATAATGAGCCCTACAAAGTTAAGCTCAAGAAAATTCTTAATATCAGATGGCTTGTTTAAAAGTTCCTTCAGCTTTACAGGAAAAAGAAACTGTTAGATTTTGAGAAAGATCTCTCTCTCTCTCTCTCTCTCTCTCTCTCTCTCTCTCTCTCTCACACACACACACACACACACACACACACACACACACGCTCTGTGACATATAATTCTTATTATTCAAAAAGTGAACTATTCATTCGAAGGAAGCCTAAACGGCTGTTAACTTGGTCTAAACATTCTCAAATTGCCCCCTAAAATAAAATTGCCCCCCTGTGGGACATGTGCCCCACGTTGGGAACCATGGGTATAAATGCTGCTTCTACTTGAGAAGCAAGGCTATGAATTCTGGGGAGACTCAGAAAATCTCTGTAAGGTTGGCAGGTCCCTGCACTCATTCTGAACGACCCCTGATCATTTTCAAGTAATGAAAAGGCTCCTTGTGTGTGAGAGTCTGTTCTTTAAAAAAACACATGCTGTTATTTGCAGATAGGTTTTAAGAAATTGGCTGGTGGTTTTAAATTTTGTCTTATAATTGGTTGGGATAGATTTGCTAAATAGCTGCATGGAATTATTTTTAAAACATCATTTCCAGGCAAGGAAGAATGTCTGATCACCCTCCTATCAAGAAAAGGGATCTATTACCTTGTGGCAGGGAAAGCATTATTTAGAGGGAAACCAGTTGACTGATCAAAGCTTGGCTGAGAGCACTTGGGAATTGGTGCTTTTAGTGAGAGCTGCCCTTTAGATATTCCAGCAAATCCCAAAGGCTACTTCTTTGGAGGGTTTGCCCTATATAGAGATGATGTAACAGTGCATTGCTGAAGTGAATTATATGGTTCATCCCAGTAGAGGGCTCCAAAAAATTTTTTTACTACCATACTGTGTGTGTGGTATGGTGGATGTGGCCAAGGGAAAGCCCTGTGTTGCACCTGAATTAGGACTACACTATTTCAAAACTTGGATGGGTGGGGCCAGTTAGAATTTCTGCTACTGGTTCTGGTGAACTAGTGTGAACCTGCTGATGCCCACCACTGGTTCATCCCCACCAATAGTTTAAGCACAAGCAACAGCTTAGACCTATCTGGCCAGACATCCCACTAAGGTAATGGAATAGACTATACAGCCAGCAACTCAATGCTGAGTGTTGGGCGGTGGTAAATAATGTGGCTCCCTAAAGGGGCCAATAGCTACAGGCAGATGAGCCTCTTTAGGTGTGGTGATGGTCTCCCTCAGTGGAGGAAATGCCACTGGAAACCATCATATTGGGCCCAACAGAAAAATGAGCAGAGGAGGAACTGTGATTCCCAAAGATCATGGAGGCAAAAGAGGCCATGTAGACTGGCTGTGAAGGCGCACCTTGATAATATCCTCAAGGCTGTGGCAGTCCATTGCAGTCCCGGTGTTAAATCTTGCATATCTCATTTCATATGTGCCACAAGAGATGACTCCGCGATCATAGTGTGTGGGTCACTTCATGGCAAGCTGGGATCCACCTTAAACAGATTCAATCCAATTGCATTTTTCCTGCTTCAGGAAAAACATGTATTTTCGGATATGAGTTGACGATGACGACAACAATGATGACAGCTTAGACCATTCTCAACCTATGGCCCATGGGTCAGATCTGGCCCACAGCACAAAATCATCAGGCTCCCTATGCCCTCACTCCCACCACTGTCACCACTGTCACTGGCAAAAGTGGCGTAAACAGCAATAAATGCATCCGCAGCTGTCATGAATGCGTTTACAACAGCTGTAGATGTGGATACAGATGCTTCCAGCGGCAGCCGTACCTATCTAGCCTGCCAACAGTCTGAGGGGGTGTGATCTGGCGGCTGGCTTTAAAAGGTTGAGAACCCCTGGCTTAGACCCTCTAAATACCCACACGGAGACTCTATCAAAATAAGATACTGGAGTGTATTGAATGCTGTGAGGTCTTTTAAATTTGTCATAGCCTGGCCTCAGCATATCTTCATTTAGCCCCTGGCCCCAATCATGCTGCTTCACTGGGCTGCACATTTAAAACCTGCCCAGTGTGTGGGCAACCCCTAAATTTGCAGTTTCCCTAGGAATCCTCACCAATGTGGTTGTAGGAATTAAATAAGCACTCCCTATTTCAGACTGATGCCATGAATGCACTAGGTATCTTTCAAGAAACCACTCATCTTGAATTATCTCTGTTCCCTCATCTACTATACATAGGATAGTAATACAAAGGAATTTTACAGGGCCGATGCAGGAATTAGATAACACACAGGAAGTGCTTTAAACATTGGAAATAACTACACAAAATATAAGCAGTGATGTTTACTAATAACATTGACTTTCACTTCTGTTTGTTGTTGTTGTTCAGTCGCACAGTTGATTCCGACCCTTTGCGACCACAAGGACCATTTTCCTCCAGGCACCTCTGTCCTCCACCATTCTCCTCAGCCCACCAAGCTCTGTGCCCATTGTGTCCACAATACCATCTATCCATCTGATCTTTGGACGCCCCCTTCTTCTCTTGCCCTCCACCTTTCCCAGCATCAAGGCCTTCTCAAGTGAGTCCTCCCTTCTCATTTGTTGTCTCTGTTTGGCTTTGTTGCAAAGCTCACACAAGTTACAGGAAGCAAACTTCATTATTTTATTCAGATAATCTTTATAACAGACTTTTTTTTACAATATATAACCATTTAATGTGTCCCAGTTTTTCGTGAGGAAGATGAGAATATGGGAAATTAGTCATGACCACCAAAGCTCCTAGAAGATGCCCAAAATGAGTTCTCTTCCCCTTTGCCATTCATCAGGTCTCCCTCTCCTGTTCTACAAGGACCCAGTTCTGAACAAATGATGATGAATCAATAGAGCAAAGTGGCAGTTGTTATTAACAAGCCATGAATTCTGCATGATCGTTCTGCTACCTCCTCACTCTTAAATTGGGAGAAGCCTGGCCAGCACTACTCCCTGCCTGAGCAGACCAATGTGTAGTCTGTTGCTAGAATGTGCCTCTTCCAATGAGTCTTAACTTCTTGTGAGATGTGCAGAGTGCAATGGCCTCAGTTTAGTCATTTTAGTTTTAGATGAACCTTCAGAGTTGCTCTAGAACTGTCTTGTGTTCCTCTACATTCCAAGCACACCAACCAGTCAGAGGTCAGCTGTGTACCAGACATTCCATTGCCCACCCATCAACCATTCTCCCACCAATCTATCCATGCATACAACTCATGCATCCACAACTATACACCACACCTTCCTGTTGTTATTTACAAATACATATATGTACATAAGAACATATAAGAACAACCTTGCTGGAACAGGCCACAGCCCATCCAGTCCAGCATTCTATCTCACACAGTGGCTCACCATTTGCTTCAGGGTATTCCCAAGCAGATGCCTTCACCTGCTTAGGATTCCCTGGAAATGGCATTGAGAGATATCCTGTCTATCTCCAACCTGGAGGTTGTCCTTAGGTATCCATAATTATAGCCATTGATACCCTTGTCCTCCATGAACTTGTCCAATCCTTTCTTAAAGCTGTCAAGACTGACAGCTGTCACCACTTCTTCTGGCAGGGAGTTCCATAGACCAGTGATCCTCTGGGTGAAAAAGTACTTTCTCTTATTTGTTTGAGAACTAGTACCCAAAAGTTTCATGGAGTGCCCCCTAGTTCTAGTGTTGTGCGATAGGGAAAACAATTATTCCTTATCTACTTTGTCACCTCTTAGATGCCATCGCACATCTAGGCAGAATCCGTAAAATCACCTGTCATCATTTCATGACTAATTTTGTAAAATAATTAGTATCAGATTGATTTATGGCAGGAGACCCTAATCTACAGCCTACGGGCATGCTTATTGTCTACTATCTCCCTCAAGGCGTTTCCCCTCACCTTTGATGTTTGCAGATTGATACGCAGTAGGCAGCATTCATAAGGCCAAACACATCTTTATTGTAGAGTAAGCAATCTGAACATGAGGTAATGGTGGAGACGCAGCTCCTTTTATACAGCATGGTACATTTGAAACTGGTTACACGGTTGTCCATTGGTTACTGTATTTGTGACATCATTGTGACGCACAGCATTCTTCATCAGGTTTACCTGTGGCGGGAATATTTCCCGCGGCTGGCTGTAATTGGTTAACTCGTATCATGTGTGTGGATCACTATCAGCTGCCTCTCGATACCATCTAGAGGCAGCGGTAGCTAATTGTAACTGTTGCAATACATTGGGTTACATTGTTGCATTCCATCTTAAAGGCGTAGTATTCCATACATAACATCACCCCACATTGTTCTTCCTGCCACAAGCAACACCATCTACAGCTATTTTTCCTGTTCCATTCTTACAAAAAAAAAAACCCACAACAGCAACATTGTTTCTTTTGGTCTCCATTGTTCCTTCTGTCCACTCCTTGGTCTTATCCTCCATAGTAGCATTCTGGCCAGCCGGGGTGCTTTCTTAGCCAGATGAGTTCAGGTATCCATAACATTGACATTTCTTCACTGGTCTCTGAATTTTTAGGAAAAGGTAAAGGTCACCCTTGCTCAAAAGCCAGTCGTATCCAACTCTAAGGTATGGTGTTCATCTCTGTTTACAGCAAAGAGCCAGCACTGTCTGCATCTGCAGATGTTTCCATGGTCATGTGACAGGCATGACTAGACACCAGAGTGCACGGAATGCTGTTACCTTCCTACTGAAGTGGTACCTATTTATATACTTGCAATTTCTTGCTTTGAAACTGCTAGGTTGGCAGGAGGTGGGACAAAGACCAGAGCTCACTCTATTGTGCAGCACTCAGGTCTCAAACTACTGACCTGCCGACCTTCCAGTCATCAAGTTAAGCCACCACATGTTTAATTTTGATCTAAATAGATAGGTTAATAATTTTGTTCCATTTTTTTTAAAAAAAAGATGTAGCCATCTACATTAAACACTCTAATATGGTTTACATGTCTCAGAAGGTTGGGGACCACTAATGTACAGTATCAGCAGTGGGTCATATGGACTTTTGCTCCCTCTAAAAAAATTGGCTCAGGAAACTACTGCCTTTTGTGTGAACAGTTACTATTGCCAAAGGGGAGAAAGAAAAAAAAATATTACTGTCTCCCTTTTAGCCACAGCTGCACTTGCCTAACATGGTTTTAGAAAGCATTGCATAACGTAGTTAAATCTTGTCTGTACTGGGATTTGAAAATGTATTAGCATCTTATGAGACATAATCTTTAATGTGTTAGGTTTCCACATGGTCACGGCTGGAGAAAAGTCACCAGTAACTGCTCACCTTTCCCCCAACCTCTTGGCATATCATTATAGTTATTTCCTTTTAGTGTTTGTGTTGTAAGGGGAGGGGGCAAATTGAAGCCCTCGTAGAATACTAAAAAGTATTAAGAGCTAGGGTAAGAAGCTGGCTTTTAATATAACATTAAGCTACTTATTTAGGTCTCTATGTTCTGGAGATACTGCATTTCAAAACTAATTAGATTGACAGAAGCTTGGATTCCAGTTCAGGATTTTTGGAAACAGCAGATTTGAACAATGGGGACAGGGGAGTTAAATGGCTATTAGTGGCCCCTATCAGTTATGTGATCCTCGAGGGGGGGGAGAGAGGGGTTTGCTATCTGAATTATGGAAAATTATGTGGGGGCAGGTCAAAGATTATGTAATCCATTTTGAGCTGTTGTGGTTTTGAAACATCGTGCTTTTTAAGGTTTAAAATGATCTCTGGGATTGAATTGCTTGTGCAGTCTATTTCTATTTCACCAATAGTGAAAAGATCTAAAAATTAGAGTTTTGATACAAAAGCTGTGGATTACATAATTTTAAAGGGAGAGGGGGGTTTCGTGTTCAGGGAATGAAGAAGCAGATGAGTGAAGTAGTGAAATTCAGCTCTTTATTAGTGGGGTTTGAACACAGTTTGGATGGGGCAAAACTCAGACTTATATCTTTACCTATAAATCTGAGCGTTAACCATTGGAATGTGACAAGGGATCCTGCACCCAGCCATACTAGCCCGTACCGAGCCTTCGTGCACTTGCCCGAACTGGGTTCGCAGGGAACTGTTAGGTTGAGAAATACGGCAGTGGGGCAGGAGACCCACAAACTCAAACAAAGAAAAAGAACTTCAATTCCCAACATTCAGCCACAGTCAATGAGGCTGAAAGGCGCGAGCAAAAATAACGTTGAGAAACGCGCTGCGGCAAATCAAAATCGAGCTCAGAAAAAAAACGCCGCACAAATGCAAACCACAAACACAAAAATACAAGTCCCAGCATCCTGCGTGCCGTGAGTGTGCAGAACGCTGAGAAAGCCGGTGCATGAAAAATAAACTTACAAAAAGCAATGGAAGCGCAAGTCCCCAGCAGGCAGACTCAGCGCCTCATAGCCACACAAAATAAAAAGCCAAAAAATGCCACTGTGAGACACCCGCCGTCCTTCTTTCCTGGAGCAACAGGAAGAAGAGGGACTCCCTCTCCTCCACACTACCCTGCCAAAGACATGGTGAGACCACCACCGGCCTCAAGAAAAGTTGAGCCGGGGTGAAAAAACAACAACAGAAAAACCGGTGGGGGGGAGCACCCCCCCCTTGAAAGCGAACCAATTCTCTGGGAAGCAAAGGCAGCGAACAAGGCTCCGGTCACTGCCTTTACTTCCCGAGGAAGTGTTTCGCTTTCACGGGGGAAATGCATCACTACCTTCCCCCCCGCCCCGTTGAAAGCGAACCAATTCCCCGGGAAGCAAAGGCAGCAAACGGGGCTCCGGTCGTTGCCTTCGCCTCCCGGAGGTACTCACCCAGGCGCAGCACACACATACTGGGCTGCATATTTAAAACCTGCCCAGTGTGTGTGTGTGCACACCAAAACAACCCCTAAACACCAACATCACCAAAAAGAAAACAACAAACACAATCACCAAAACTATTACAAAATAATAAAACAAAAATAAATCAATAATTTTAAAAAACATTAATAAACAAAAATAAATAAACCAGAAAATACACAAACAAAAACTTCCACAACACCACAAAACCACAAACAAAACACCTAACTACAACACAAAAAACACAAACAAACAACAACAAAATAAAACAAATTAAACACAAGCAGAAATAATCAAACCAATTAAACCAAACTAAAAATAAACCAACACACAAAAGAACAAACAGAAACAACTCCCAGCCCACCAACATAAAACCAAAACAAAGAAAAACCCCAGAAGAAAGAAAACCAGACAACTTGCCAGTGTGTCTTCCCTCCACGACGACCGGAACAGAAATGAAGAAACAAAGACGACTTACCGGAAGAAGCACCACCTAGAGGCCAGGAGAGAAAAAACACCTGAAATGAAACCAAAACCCCTAGCAGCCCCACCTGCAGGGCACAATAGTAAAAACAACTCAAAAAGCTCAACAGCCCCACCTAGAGGCCACAAGAGTAAAAACAAGTCAAAAACATAACACAAAATCACAATTTTTCACAAATCACAAATATATATCAAAAAATAAAATAAAAAGATTTCTAAAATCCTGTGTTAAGATTTAACTCAAATAAAAACCCAAAACATCTAAACACAGTTTTAAAAGATTGAATATAAAAAACATGTACTTTCACATTTTTAAAATTATTACCTACAATACAACCATTAAAAAAAGGTCACATACTAAAATATTATTTGGTTAAATAAAAAAATTAGAAAAAATCATATCATCCTTTCTTCTTTTTTTAATCCACAAAAAAACCCCACCAAACAACCTGATCACAGTTTATAACAGCCCGGCATCGTAACAAAAATTAACATATATGTTAAAACAAATATTGAAAAAACACATTAGAAAAATTACAAAATACAAGTTGTTATTACTGTAAAGTATCAAAACAATACAATCTATTTAACAAATGAAAACATAAAGGAATTGTGCATAAATAAATTTTTAAAAAAGAACAATTACAGACTAACCTCTTTTTTACAAACATTACCAAAAAAACCCTTCCAACACAATTTAAAACAGCCCAGCAATGCCGGGCAAACTCTGCTAGTACACTATAAACAGTAACAGTAACAATAATACAACAAGCCCATTGGCTAACTGAGTGTGCACATTTTTGATCCACTTATTTGCATAAGAATAGATACATGAGAAAAGATACATTCTGCTCCTGTCAGAAATCACAGTTAACATACATAACAGGGGTCGAAGCGAAAAGTACGGTCAGATTACATGGGGGGAGGGGGACAATTTCCCCCCCAAAATGGATCACGTAATTATTGAATGGCCCCTTAAAAGGCAGGATTTTATAGCCTGGACTGCCTCTAGTTATGACCCAGTTAAAAAGAAGAGGGGATAGAAACTGTAACAATCCTCTTACTCCCAGGTAAGACTCGGTAGTCCTCCGGCCTTCTGGCGACTGGATTGTGCCTGATCCTGCTTCCCTGGCCCAGATAGGACCCAGCAGTTCAGAACTTTTCCTATCAGTGTGCCCAGTCACCCCTGACTGGAATCTAGGTAGTGAGCAAAGGGAGCACGTGAAACTAGTGTAGATTCCGGTAACATTTGCCAATTAATCACTCCAAGTCTCTTCAGGTATTTTAGAAATATATTGAAAGCATAGCAAGATACAGGATACAGTCCATCAAAAGACCAGGAAGCATTTTCAAAGCAAAGAAATGAAGCTACAGTACCTGGTTCTCTAAAGGATAGCCTATCAGGCCCCCTTTCTCCCAAGGATCTACTTTTTTGCAGCTTAAAAGCATAGCATTCCAGAGAATGTCTGGGTGTGTGTTTGAATCTCTGGGTTATATCTCCTCCCCCATGGGTCCACCTTTGGCCCTCCCCCTTAGGGATTCCAACCAATGATCTAACAGCAAGACATGTCAATCACCATACCTGTCAAGCGCAGCTCCAGAGATTACAGGACCTGCGCAGAACGTTTCTTCGCAGGTCCATTGTACGCATGCGTAGAAGGCATTTACGTATTCGTAGAACGTTTCTGCACAGAATGTTTCTGCGCAAGTCCATTCTATGCATGCGTAAAAACCTTCTATGCATGCGTACAATGGACCTGCACAGAAACGTTCTGCGCAGCTCACTTCTACACGTGAGTAGAAGGCTTTTATGCATGCGTAGAAGGCTTTTACGCATCCCCTTCTGCACAGAAGCCTTCTACACACGCATAGAAGTGAGCTGCACAGAAGGGATGCGCAGTAACTCATTTTCCCCCGCTGCCAAATTACGGGGTAGCGGCAGTTCCAGGTGGGAAATGGCAAAAATTGGTGCAAAAATAAGGGAAATCCCAGCCAATCCGGGATACTTGACAGGTATGGTCAATCACACATTAGGTTTCATTTCACTAAAGCCACGAGGCCCCTGATTTAAAATCGCCATCTTGAGTGAGAATAAAGCACAGGGTATACTTCATTCTGTTACAGAAACACAAGTTGATCAAGCAAAATTTGAGACAGCTATGGCAATTGACACAGTCTGATCCACATAAAAGGTGGGAAACAGAAAATAATTTCAGGTTTTCCAAGGGCATTTACTAGTTTGTGGAAGGGGGAAAAGAGAGACTGCCTCTCTTTTATTCTGATCAGCAGAGAGTGTTACGCTCCATTAACCCTGGAGATTTCAACTTCAGAGCTTGTCTGTTTCTCTTATTCATGAGTTTCCAATAGAATTACCCAATAAATGTTTCAGGAATGAGGGAAATGTGAGGCCAATACACAAACAACCAATTTGTGTAAGAACAGCCATTTGTTTGTGTTTCTGTCGCGACGTGGCATCTTGAATTTTATGGTGAACAAGACTTGCTTTTTGGCACCTCACTGATGATAGTGAGCAAAGGAGATTGTGAACTTGGAAATGATCCCAAAGCTTTCCTTGTGAAACTGGTGTTCCAAAGCCTGCCAATACGGCAGAAAACCTATTGAGAGTTGGCTCCCAGTTCTGTTCAACTAAGCTCAAATAGAACATGGCATGTTCTCATAGATACAAACCATGTATACGAACAAATACTGTAGGTAGACCATCTTTCCCAGCATATGCTAGGAAGTTGTGCTCAAGTAGTAGTAACACTAGATAAACATTTTGGAAAGAGCAACCAGATTATCTGACACAATCCTTTGTAGATTGCAATTTACTCCACAAAAACTTATGCCACATAAAGCTAGTTAGTCTGTAAGGGGGCCACACAAACATTGCTGGTTTTACTACTGATGGCCACACTTTCTGAAAATTCGAAAAATTCTTGTTTCGTATGTTTTGATGATTTATTTTTAATGAACAAAAGAGCAGTTCTTATAGCTATTAAGCAGAGACTTCTAGATCTAGAATGCCAAAAATATAGGCCTGCTCAACCTTTTGTGTTCCCCCATTATCTTAGGCATTGAATCCTGTTTAGGTAAAAGGGCACATTATTTTTATGACCTAACAATCTCACTAACAGAAGAGCTTTCTTTCTGGCCATAGTGAACTCCTTTCTCCCAGGGTTGCTTTTTGGGAGGTAAAAATGTACCCCTACACATGAAAGGTTATTCTCTTGTAGATCTCTTGATTCAATCCAACAAATTGTATCTGATTGTCACTTATATACTCATATACTTATATACTCTTTGCCAATAATTTTAAAACTTTTAAGGCCGGGATTTTCAACCTGTCACCTGGATGTGGCCCATGGCACCATTTCATGTGCCCCCCCCCACTGCCTCCACCCAGGGACATGCTGGCTATGCTAAAAGGACAGTGGACAGGGAGGGAGGGGGCAGCACCTATGGAGGGTATTGCATGACATCATGGATAGAAGTCACCAGGTGACATACTTCTGCCCCCCTCTGGGGGGCGACAGTCACTGGGGCATGCATGGGCCTGCCTCCACCACACCAGGAAGTGCCATGTGGTGGAGAAAGGACATCATGGGCCTGCCTCCACCATACCAGGAAGTGCCATGTGGTGGAGAAAGGGCAAAATGGCCATCCTGCTTTAAGGGATAAATTCCAAACAAATTATGTGCCCTTTTACCAATACATTAAGTGACTCACTGCCCAAAAGTTCACAACTAGTTGCCCAATTCCAGGATACTTAACAATCTATTGTCTAAGGCTGGGGTTCTTAACCTACAGCCCATGGGCTGGATCCAGCCCATGGCACCAATCCATCTGGCCCATACCTGCTGCTGCCACCATCACTGCCATCCTTGTTCCCTCTGCCGGCTTGGCGTGTCCCTAATGTCACTCCATAGCAGGTTAGATGTAAGCAGGGAACTGATGTTGGTGTTGTCATGGGGCGGAGTGTTGATAGGCTGGACTTGTGGCGTGGGGGAGTGTTGGTGGTGGAGGGAGTGTTAGCAGCGGTGGAGGTGGAGAGGCGTGTTGGCAGTGGCAGTGGCATGGGGAGTGTTGGCAAGCCAGACTGGTGGCATGGGGGAGTGTTGCCATCATTGGTGGCATTGTGGGGGTGGTGGTGGCAACATGGGGGAAGTGTTGGTGGGAGCAGCAGGGGGGAATTGTGGGGGCTCAGGGTGGTCCCGCCACCACTGCAGGCAGCTGGGGGAACACTAGTCCAGCCTGAAAACAGTCTGAGGGGGCATGACCCGGCCCCCAACTTAAAAAGGTTGAGAACCCCTGGTGTAAGGTATGGTCAACTAAGGTTGGAATGACTGTGTATATTTTAAGGCTGTCAATTTGATTAGTGTGTTCTTGCTCTATCCCTCCAATTAAACTCTGGAAACACGCCCTGCTAAAATAAGGATAATGGTGCATTGGAGGAACCTTCTTGTTAGAGGCAGAAGCTTTGAAACAGAGTGGTACTGCAGTAGTCTTTTTGAACTAGAAAGAAATCTATAGTTCTTCGTCATCACAGCAGGGAAGAAGATGGCTTTCTGTTAATAAAAGGTGACAAACACATATTTGGAAATGTAGACAATCATATTTGAAATTATCTGAAGTTTAATCTCAGGTAATATTATCTGTCAAAGTTGGGAAAGTTACCATATACAGTATATTCGAGTATAAGCCTATTCGAATATAAGCCAAGGTACTTAATTTTACCTGAGAAACTATGTACTAGTTTCTAGATAATTTTATATTTACATTGCCACTGTCAGTGGGAGGGTTATCTCTTTTACATTTTAAAAAATTGTCTGTTTAAAGGGAACATTATTTTACGGTTGTAAACTGCAGTGAGTGGAGAATTTTCTTTCTTCCAGGGGGATGCTTTAAATAAATACATTCTGTTAAAAAAAACCTCTGACTCTCACAGTGTGGAAGAAGTCCACTTCTACCCTCACTTGTCCTGAAAAGGGCATTTACATGAGTGTAGGAAAATAACTTCTGCATTTTACCATTTTCAGTAAATTGGTGGGTAGGGGGATTTTAGATCAAAAGTACGCTGAATATTCAGTTACTACTTGTGTATGAAAAGATCATAGGTAATCCATGATATGAAGGGTTGATAGGAGATGGGGAAAGAGATAGCGAATTCTTAGTAATTGTTATGAAAATTCTATGTGACACTTGTTGAGAATCACTGGTATGGAAGATGTTTAGATTTATTGTGCTCTGTGGCAAGGTTACAGTTTTCAAAAACACAGGCCTGCTAGAGTCCATTTCATGTTTTCCTGATTCACACATGTTTGTCACATAACAGTTATGACAAACCAGAATGGTAGAACAAGAAGGGACACCAAATGTTATCAAGTTCATTCTCCTGCTGGAGCAAGAAATCTGCAGCTAAAGCATTCAATGGTCAGGTTGCCAACTCTGTTTAAAAATCTCCAGTGAAGGATAGTCCACCACATTCCAAAGAAGCCCATTCCATTGTTGAATGATTTCTAGGGAGTTCCTCCTAATGTTTATTCAAGATTTTCCTAATATGTATTCAAAATCTCCATTACTGTAACTTTAATAATTACTTCAGGTCCTACTTTCTAGTGCACAGAGAAACAAACCATTTTCATAGGGCTAATTTCTAGAGCTTTTATCATTTTAGTTATCATCTTCAGCATCTGCTCCAGCTTCATAGTGCTCTTCCTGAACTGTGGGGTCCAAAACTGGACACTATGTTTCAGCTAAGGCCTGTGCAAAGCAAAATAGAGTGATGCTACTATTTCCCTTGATCTGTTACTGCAGTCTCATACTGCATTATCCTTTCCCTTTTCCTTACCCCCCTTGTCATATACAGTGCCACCAGGTTACTTGCCCTATATTTGTGCATCTTATTTATCCTGTCCAAATGCAGAACTTTGTGTTTCCCTGATGAAACTTCTCAATTAGCATCCCTTCCAAACCTATATGTAAATCTTTTGTAAAGATGGATTTGGACCCAGCACAAAGCTCTGTAAAGATCGATAAAATCTCTCACTCACCTTCAGTGGTTGATTCATCTTCAGAATCAGAAAAGTCAACCAATCTTCCAGTCCCAAGGAGTGTAGTTGTCAGAAGGAGTAGGTGGCCACCGATCTTACAACCCAGAAGAACTAGGCTGCTCAGAAGTGTAGGATCCTGAACGAATAGGGAATTGTGCAGGCTGGGATAATTCTTCTTCTTCCATGTTTAGGCCAGGCATGAAACTGCCAAAATGAATTGATCTGAGAGAATAAACTACATAAGGTCCCATCTGCGATCTTTCAGTTGTTGGAATAACTCAGGTTCTTAATTGCACACAAACCAGAACCAAATTTGTACTATGTATCCAGAATAATGTTGAATCTCACTTGCTTCCAAGATCTGTATTTCAGTAACTATAAAATAACTGGTGACCTGTTAGCTGTCATTGTCTTTTTAAAAAATAATCTTGTAAATGGTACCCAATTCCTGGGTATTTTTCAACAAATTGCTGAATGAGCAGCCTACATAGTTCGGTTTAATTTGAATTCTATACCACAGAGGTATGAGCTATACCTGGTGTCACACATGCTCACCTATTTCAGATGTATCATTGTGCTCTGGTGTAAACAGAGGTATGAGCTATACCTGGTGTCACACATGCTCACCTATTTCAGATGTATCATTGTGCTCTGGTGTAAACAGTGTCTTTTCCTAAAACACAACAATGCACAATATCCACTACCCATTCTTATGAGTAAGTGAACTGTAGCCATACAACCCAAAATAAGCATTTGGCAGGCCCATATGACAACATCCACTCTATCATGAGTACATGCCTATAGCATATTCACAGAATTGAGTCTGGCACACTGTTTTGTTTTTGCACAAAACAGTGTCAGCTATAGAAAATTCACCCCAAATTCTTCAAAATTTGATATTAAATGAAAATTTTATTTAGTTTTTCTTTGGGATATATGTCCAACTTATTCATTTTCCAATTAACCTGCAAAATGATAATCCACCATTTTACTCAGATAGATGCTCATCACCCTCTGAACTCTGTTCCTTGTTATCACAGTTGAGGACTTTGCACATATCACTGCATAAGAGTCCACATTTCATGCATGTCAATTTTGGTAACTCATTTCTCTGTGAAGCTGTAGGCTCTTAAGAGTAAGCACAGCCTGAATTGCTAGCAGCCCCTCTCCCCAGTGAAAGGTGAGCTGCTCCATGTTTCCTCTGACTTCCAACTTGGAACTAGTACTTGGTGTCTTGGACCCTGCTTTTAAAAAGCTTCTCTGGAAGTCTGCATGTTGAACATGGAAGTTGGTAACTCTACTTCTTACTAAACATGGAAGAGATTGTACCCTAGACAGCTGGTATCCCCTACAGCAGTGATGGCGAACCTTTTAGAGACTGAGTGCCTAAGCTGCCATTCACGCTGCACCCTCATGCCACATGTGAGCTGCCCGCCTTACCCCATACAAGGGAGGGAAGCGCTCCAATTGGGCTGCTGGGCAAAGGGGCAGGGCGAACTCTGTGCTGGAGGAAAGGAGGAAATGCTCCCATTGGGCTGCTGGGCAGAAAGGTGGGGCAAACTATGCTGGGGCAATGGTGCATCTGCCCACAGAGAGAGCTCTAAATCCCCCCTCTGGCACGTGTGCCATAGGTTCACCACTTCTGTTCGACAGGGCGTCTGTCTGAGTGCAGAAAAACAGCATATGAATGAATGTCTCTAGTTTTCCATCAGCTTTTGTAATTTCCCAAGATCAAAAATTGTTTTCTCTTGTTCTCCACGGTTTGTAGAGTACTTACCTGTCCCTCACTGGCAAATGTACTTACATTACCACATCCAGTGAAGGCATGCACTCTATTCAAACTCCTGCTGTATCCTTTCCAAATTTTGAGTATATTTTGCAGTCTAACCATAATGGTAAAAATCCTGCCATCCCATTTCAGGAGACCCCTCACAAAATCCCAGGCCCATAATAAATACATATGTCAGCAGGGCAGATTGCAACTACCTTATAGCCCTCTTCAGCAGCAATAGGAAACATCCAGAACCACTTCTTCCTGAATATATTAGACCAGAGATGGAGAAACAGTAGGTTGCATACAGCCTCCAGTGACTTCTTCTTCTCTCTAAGCCCTTCCCTCATCCTGTTTTTGGAGAAACTGGTTTTACAATAGGGCCTCGAAGGAGGATCCCCCCAAATCCAACCTTCCAAGGGGGGGTGGGGACAGAAGCACCCAAATGTTTATTTTTGCCAATGATAATGATAAATAAAATAAAAAGATTGAAAACAGATATTTCCATTCTCCACGCTGCCCTGTAGTGGGGATGCCAGGTACCCAAATTTGACTCCAGAGTTCCCTCAGCTTATATTTTTCATCACTAGAGATAAGGAATCTCCTTACATTTGCCATTTTTAAAGTACAGTAAATCAGCATTTCTTATAGACTGTGGTGAAGAGCATTGTCTCTTCCAGCCTGTTTCTTCCTCATCTTTCTTGTCATTTGTCACTCACTCGTGAATATAATCCGACTGGTTTTGCTGCTGCTTTTTGGTTGAACTTTCCTTCACTGTCTTACAAATTTGTAAACTGCTGATATTCTGTAGATAAAGTTGAGCTTCTCCACATCTCAATGGTTTTCTACAGCTTTTGGGCTGTTATTGCCCAGTAAATGTCAAACACAATGTTGATTATTTATGATTGCTCCCTTCCCTGATTGGCACTGAAAATCACTTTCTAACCTTTCCAAAATTAATCACTTTCCATGCTAGAGACATATTACTAATTATGGTTGCTGAACTATCAACTTCATCAATTTTTACTGTGGCATTCCATCTTCAATAAGCTTTGTCTATCTTTCTAGGTAGTTCTTCTGGTATCAACCAGGTTCTATAAGTATTCATCATTTCCTGTTTGTTGATGGGTAAGTAATTCTCTACCTCTTGTGAAAGGTAACATACTTCACATCATTGGCAAACTTGTTTATTGAATCAGAAGCATTGTTCAAAAGGTCTACCTTTACTGTAGATACATTTATGGTATCAGAGCTATCTGTAACCATATGTCCTTGTTTAACCCTTCCATCATTTCTCAAGGACTGAATGAAGATTAGAATTGGCAGGACAAAGACATGGGTAAATTTTAACTCAATATATTTATTCAATGCTTGGTAGTTCATGCATTCAATGGAGAGATTATAAAAGAGCGCTTTGTTTCAAGTACAGAATTTTATTCATTCGTTCATTCATTCATTGGGACCTTTAAGACTAACAGATTTATTCCAGCATGAGACTTCATGGATTACAATCCATTTTTGGACACATTATTTTTTCAGCTTCTTTTCATTTTCATGAATGTTACATATATAGAATATGCCCACAAGCAATGTCTTGGTTTTAAATTGTTAATAGAATCCTACACTCAGTATAAACCTGGTTTCTCTCTTCAGCACCGCTTTGATATTTGAAATGCTGTTTGCCACACACAGTCTGCTTCTATTTCGCAAGGTCCATTAGATTCAGAACATCTTTGTCTAGAGTTTTTTTTAATGCTTTTGATTAGGAGTCTGCTTTTTGATATTCATTCATGAATGTGCTTTTAAAAAGAAAACTGGATGGATCAGCAAATAGTGAAAGAATACAAAAAAAGCTTTCTGCTGCAGAAACTGACCTGTAAAAGTACAGAGCTTTAAATAAAGATGGGTTGCAGTCGTGGGACAGATATCATGAAATATGGCTCAACTTCACTCAAGAATGATTCTGCCCCTCCTAGAAAGCTGTGAATGAACTGAAGAGTTCAAAGTGCAATGGAGCAAAACTTCCTTTGTTCTGTTCTCCACTTCCACAGAAACTATCATGGCCCCATTTACAAGGTTTCTTTCAATATTTCATGTTCAAAAGGATATCTGTGAAACAGAAGGACTTTGAAGAGCACCCCCTCATATAATACTATATAGTGGCTTGATAAACCAGTATAACTAACACTTAGCCTCCACAAAAATGTCCTTATATTAGATAGTCATTAGGAACAAGCAGCTGTGAAGGTTAAGCTTTTAAATTGTAATAGGTACCTCAGTTGTATGGGGAGGAAAGGCACTTCCTCACCCTAGTATCTGTCAGGGGCAGACTAATTCCCTTACTGGTAATCATGGTAGAAATCCATATTGCATTATTGGGGCATTCCACACATTCCACACTTTCACAAAGGATTTTAGTTCCAATGGCCATTCAACTTTAAAAATCAGGCTTACATGTTATTTTACATTTGTCAAATTCTAAGATTTGGGGGGGGGGGGCTTCCAGATTTCTTTTGGTATACAGTAATACCTCATACAAAGTCCACTTCATACAATATCGAATTCATACAACATCGCCTAATTTCTTGAAAAAAGTTCCTCATACAAAGTCGCTGCGACTTTGTATGAGGCATTGGGGTTTTTCCCAGGTTGCATTGTGCCTGGGCAGTATAAAAGGCAGGACACATGCGTGCATTGCTCTTGTGGGTTTTGCACGAGGCGAAGAGTGTTTAGGAGTGGTTTTGAGCATGATTTTGGGTTTATTTATTTTTTAATTTTTTCATCAGAATTTTTAGAAGCATTCCTGGGATTTTTGCAGCATTCTTCAGGTCCTTGGACAACCAGAGTTGTTTGACATGTTTTTGCAATGTATTTAGCTTTTAGATAATGATTTCTTAAAGTTCTGTCAGTTTCCTCTCTGTTTCCTTGACTTTGCCCTGAAGTCTGTGCAGTTACAGTACAATGTATCTCTATGGAAACGATGTTGTATGAGACATTGCGGCAAGGATTTGGACATTGTATGAGGCATCACGGCTAGGATTTTGCATGACTCATACAAAGTGCAAATCCGTATAAAGTCCAAACTTGTGGAACCAAGTTTGGACGTTGTATGAGGTATCACTGTATATTCTCACCAAACAGTAAAATGAGGAACTTGCCTCAGATCTAGGTACAAAAAGTAACAACCCTGTAATGTTACCAACGTGAATAGCAAATGACACGGATTATTAGTACAATTTCAGAACAATAGCTAAATACTACACAAGCTTTCTGTGGAAAAACAGCCCTCCTTGATACATTCTCCAGTAATACTGGCTACAATTTCAGAGTTACAGTAGAACCCTGCATAACGGAAAAACTCTATTCCCCGGAGCTCTTAGGTATGTGGGTTTTTTTTTGCTATGTGACGCTAATGGGAGATGCCCCAGATAACAAAAAAAATGTTCGTTATCCGAGGTTCCCATTGACCAGATATACCCGTTACCAAAAAAACCCGCATAACAAAAAAAAATTCATTATGCAGGTTATCACCATTGCCTAACTGACGCTTTGTTATGCGGTTTTTTCGTTATATGAAGTGTTCGTTATGTGAGGTATTACTGTAATGTCAATGTTCCCCTGACTACAGAAATTATTAATACCATCTGATCCTTAAGTGGCCTTACTGCTGTTTGAGATAGAGGTAACTCACATAACGAACACTTTGCATAGCGAAAAATTCGCATAACGAACCGTTCGTTATGCAAAGGCGATACCCCGCATAATGAAAAAAATTGTTTGTTATGTGAGGTTTTTGGTAACTGGGGTATACCCGGTCAATGGGAACCTGCGATAACAAACATTTTTTGTTTGTTATCCGGGGCATCTCCCATTAGCTTCAAATAACGAAAAAACCACATAGCGAAGCAACTCACAGAACGGAGTTTTTTTGTTATGCGGGGTTCTACTGTACTGCCTGAAGTAAACATTTTCTGATATATTCCCACTGTTAGGCACCTAAGAAATAATAAGAGCAAATCAGTACTTTGGTTATGAATAATTAATTTTACAAGAGGAAGTATCAGCGAGAGTAAGAGCTATTGATTCTATGCAATAGAACATGTGGAACTATATTTCAATGCAGAATATGCATAAAGCTACTTCTTACCATACAGTCACATAGGTAGGATAATGTGCTAATATGTGAACTATAACCTATCTCCGATAGTATCAGCACAAAAAGCACTTGTTCCTTGGAATATGGAGAGTCCAAGGAACCATTTCTGAATACCTGCTATAATAAGATCTCTTGGTATACCTCGAAGATTGTGGTATATCTAAACCACAATCAGGCATACCTTGGAAACAGCCACCTTGTGCTGGCTAATCTTTCTCACACTAGGATAGATGAAAGAAACTACAGAATGAACTACCCAAAGGTGGCTTCATTTTAGCAGTTTCACATCTGGCCTAGACATGGAAGACAAATAAGGTATCTTGGCTTCAAAGCAGAATCTTAACACCTGCCCAGCAGCTGGCTGTATTTAAGTACCCATTATTATTTATATCATATAATTTTTGATGTCAACAACATAAGAATTTTTGTAAAAATCAAAGTAGAAGAACCAATTTTTATGGTAAGAAACTCATTGAAAGTCATAACACTGGCTAAAGTTTCTTAGGCACTTGTTTCCTCTCCAGTCCACATGCATCGTGAGACCTTCATTTTGGTGCATTGTTATAAGAACAGAGCTCCAAGATGACCGGACTCTCCTTTATCATGCTACTAGCAGGGGTGCCCGGCTTTGCCCAGGTGGTCCCAACCCATCTGAATGCGTGTTGCCCATGAAACCCACTGGCCAGAAGTGGGCCTGTGATGTGAGCAATTTTCCCCTGGTTGGCCTAGCAGTGGGGCAGACACAAACCCTCCTGTTGAATATAAACCCCTTTGCAGATCAATTTAGGGGGCAACCCCCCCCATGGGCCTTGGTACCCCAACAGCGATCTGCTCGTGTGTGAAAGGTACGTGTGTGCCAAATCTCATGGGGTTTGGTCATGGGGTGCAGCAGCCCATTCCGGACACCAAACCCACACCTTTGCTTTATAGGTATAGATAGATGTTAGTGTTTCCATTGTGAGTTCCAACATTTCCAAAATAAATGACAACAAACAATAATATGAGACTTAAATCCCACTTGCCAATGTAACACAACAGGAAGAGGTTGCAGTAATTAGAAAAAAAGGTAGCCAGTTTAATAGATTAAAAACTTTAAAAATCTGAAAGAATAAAACAGTCTGTGCATGACATCAATATGATGAAGTAGCAACCAGGTAAGGCAACTTTAGAGGACATTTCAAAAACAATGCAGCCACCTTATAGTCTGCAGCAGTTCCCACCTATCTTGCTGTGGAGGCAGGGGTACGTGGAGAAGAACTGCTGATGTAAACTACAATATACAGGCAGAGACTCCAAGTACCAAGGTCCAAAGCAGAGCAGGAGATTATAGTTAAGCATTAATATTTTGAATTGTGCTCTGAAACAGATTGAAAACCACTGGATCTGTTCAAGTAATGGCAAAATGTTTTCCTATGTTCAGTCACAGCAACTTAGTTTACTAGTACCACTAAAACCTGTTGTACCCAGGTTTTTTAATTTTAAAATTCTAAATTATTTTTATGTAGAAGTCCAGAAGCAAATTCACCATAGTCTGTCCAAACTTGTTTTAAAGACATAGGCAGGGAGAGTTATACTTTGTTTTTCAATTGGAAGTACTTTCTGCTCAGTTTTGTTTTTGGAAAGAAAACCTTCTCTGGGAAGAGACTAAAACAATCATATGGCAAAAACAAGTAAGGATGAAAATGATATGAAAATGATACGTTAGAGATGGGTGAAGTCCCTGGACCTCTGGGATTTGTTCAGCCCTGCTTTAAAGGTAGCATTGAGATGCACACACACATATTGGTACCAGTGGGGCAGGGCAGGGCTTGCCCATGATAGCGTGTGCCCACAGAGAGGCCTTCACATGCCATAGGTTTGCCACCACTGAGTTAGGCTGGGTAGACTTTCCTTCCTTCCGTGTCTAGGCCAGACGTGAAACTGCCAAAATGAAGCACCTTTTAGTGAGTTCATTCTGCAGTTCCTGATGAGACACTTTGTGGAGGAATTTTGAACCTCTGTTAGATTCCTCTCTCCAGCCAAGAGCAACATAGACAGCTCTTTCCCTTGCATCATGTTGTGTAATTTCTGTAAAATGTCTCTGAAAATTTTCCCTTCGACAAGCAAAGCATACACCTGGTTAATTGGAGGATTGTTAACAAAGATATTAATAATCCATCCAGTGCCTCTGATTTTAAACACACTAGCAGCTGCTTTTATTTTTGGGAAAAATGTACAATTTGTGCAATGGCATGAGCTGTGAGACTGTGCAGAATTGTGGTTAATTTTGCATAAAACCACAAGCTGGTCTGGGGAAATTCAACGAGTGATGGGGGGGGGGGCATAACTCAAGCACCCCGACTCCAAACTTCATCAAATCTGGATAAAGTTGAGAGAATGCAAGCGCGGCGCCAAAATGGCCGCCGCGCTCTTTGCGGGCCCCCCCCCACAGGACAGAGAATCCGGGTAGTTAGGGGCGTGGCCAGCTCCCTTATAAAAGGGGTGGCCACGAGGCAGCCGAGCTGCCATTTTACCTCAGCGACTGAGCGGAGAAGTCTTTTCCCCTGTGTCTCCGTCGCTCCTTAGCTTACCGGGAAGCCTTTTGGTAGCGGTTCTTCCTTTTCGGCTTCCCTTTGCTTTAGTAGAGATGCCTTCGAAGAAGAAGGCAGCTTCGAGTGCGGCTCGCGCTGTTAGGAGGCGCAACCCAGGTCGGAGGACCGCGGTGCCGCCTCCTCAGCAGCCGCCCTCGCAGGCCCCGGCCGGGGCTGGCGGAATGGGGTCTATTGCCCCTTGGCCCGGAGTGGGCGAACAGACTGCGGGCGCGGTAGGGGTTCCGGCCCGTGGCCCGCGAGCGGTGGACACCGCTCCTGCACCTGCCCACCCTGTTGGGCCTGCTGCTCTTGGGTCGCAGCCTCCCCCTGGGCCCTCTAGCCTTGGGGGGTGGTGCGGCCCCCTGCCTTGGCAGGTTTCTCCACCGACCCTGCCGGGCTTCGGTGCTGGCCAATGGCCTTATTCGGGTCCTGGGGTACAGGGACCTGTACCCACGCCTGGACCGGGCGGGCCGGCCGGCCCTTGGCCCCAGGTCGACGTGGCAGCCTTACTGGCCCGTATTGCGGCCCTGGAAGCGTCGTTGGCTCGGGCCAGTCAGGCGGGGGCCCCCTTTGGGGTCCCTTTTGCGGCGATGTCGGCAGGAGGACAACAGCCGACAGGGAGGGTTGAGCTGCTGCAGGCGCGTGGCGCGGTTTCGGCCACTGCCTCGCAGCTCCCCAGTCAGCAGCCAGGTGCGGGTCAGGCCCCGGTGATGAGCTCTACGTCGGTCATGAGCTCCGACGCCCCCAGTGGGCCGGAACCCCCGGTGGGGGCGGCCCGCGGGGGTGCAGCATGTGAGTATACGGTGCAAGCAAGTACATCCACACACATTCCCAATATGGGGGGGGGGGGGCTTTTCAATGGCCTTGGCCTCGCGCGGGTGGTGCGGGGGCCACGCTGTCGGCACCCCACCCGGCGACGACGACTGCCACCCTGGGCACTGGGGTGGGTACTTGTTCTTACACTGCGGGGAATGTTCAGGGGGTGGCTGGGCTAGCTCAGGCCCCTTTTCCTATGGCTGCGGTGCCTTTTTCGGCTTTGCCGACGGCTGGGTATTCCTTGCCACTGGGTGATCACTTGGCACAGACTACCAGAGAAAAGATATGGCGGGGGGAGTATGTAGATATCTTCTCACTCCTGAACAGAGAGCCCACCAAGGAGGAAAGGGAGGGACAGGATGAGAAGGACAAGGAGCAGGCACGTCGCCGTAAGCCGCCTCGTACCTGGGCCAACTGGCTCCCTGCTTATCTAATATACATGGCGGTGTACTTGAGGGCGCGGCCGGATTTGGCTATTCCCATGGTCCAATATTTGGACAACATATACAGGGCGATGGTTGATTTCCCAGGCCCCTCGTGGTTAGCCTATGACGAGGAATTCCGTATGAGGATTCCCCTTCACCCCGAGATGAGATGGGACGAGCCGTGCCAGAGGCTTTGGCTTTTGTACATGACGCCCACACGCCCCGCCCCGGGGGACAGATACCATTGTGGACATGCGGTCCAGCGAGCAGCTCCGGCGCAGGTTACCCGCCAAGCAGCGGGGCAGGGGGTTCCAGCCCGCCTGCTGTGCTGGACTTTCTCGTCCAATGGTTCCTGTAATAGGAAGAATTGCAAGTACAGGCATGAGTGTCCCACGTGTTCGGGCCCCCACGCAGCCTCCGCCTGTCCCAGGCCTGGAGGGACACGGGGCAGAGGGAGGGGCGGACAGTGGGCTGGCAAGACTGCCACGGATGGAGCTGGTTCTCCAAAAGGCCCCCTCCCCAATTAATGTGGACATGCTGGAGCGTTGGCTCGCATCGTACCCGAAGGGGGAGGATGGGGAGTATCTCCTTCAGGGTTTCAAGCAGGGATTCCGTATCCCTTTCATGGGTGATAGGTCCCCTCAGGATGCCCCCAACCTTTTATCCCTCAGAGGGAGGGAGGACGTGGCTGCGGCCAGCATTAAAAAGGAGTTAGATGCGGGCAGGGTCGCTGGACCTTTCCCTGCACCCCCGTTTCCCAATCTTAAGGTGTCGCCACTGGGCTTGGTCCCCAAAAAGTCCTTAGGCGAGTTTCGCCTTATCCATCATTTGTCCTACCCAGCCGGCCGACCGGTCAATGATGCTATCCCTGATGACCTTTGTTCAGTCAGGTATACATCGTTTGACCATGCGCTGCGCATGGTGCGCTCGTGTGGCCCGGGCGCCCTGCTGGCCAAGTGCGACATTAAGTCGGCTTTTCGCCTCTTGCCAGTGCATCCGGGCGACTTTGAGTTGCTGGGTTTCAAATTTAAGGGTGAATATTATTTTGATAAGGCCATGCCTTTTGGCTGCTCCATATCATGTTCGGCCTTCGAGCGTTTTAGTACCTTCCTAGAGTGGGCTTTCGTCCGCAGGTCAGGGTCCCGGTCTGTAGCCCATTACCTGGATGACTTTTTATTCGGGGGTGAACGGGGCTGGGACACGTGCACACGTCTCCTCAACACATTTCAGACGCTAATGGAGGAACTCGGTGTCCCTTTAGCGCCCGAAAAGACCGAGGGCCCATCTACCAAGCTAGTATTCCTGGGGGTGGAGATCGACACAGTAGCGCAGGCTTCTAGGTTACCGGGTGATAAGGTGTCCAGGATAGTGGCCCTTATCTCGGATTTGCTGGCCAAGCGTAAGGCATCACTGAGGGAACTGCAGGTGCTACATGGTCACCTCAATTTCGCTTGCAGGGTGGTCGCACCGGGCAGGGCTTTTGCCCGGCGCTTATGCGACGCCATGGCAGGGTTATCCAGGCCCCACCATAGAGTCAGGCTTACCCGGGGTATCAGGGCAGACATGTTTGTCTGGTTGCAATTCCTGAGGGAGTTCAATGGGGTCTCATTTTGGAGGTCTGACCTCCTGGCATCCCCCAATTTTCAGATCCAGTCTGATGCCTCAGGATCCCTGGGTTATGGGATGTACTTCAATGGGAAGTGGGCCTATGGTGGGTGGCCACCGGCCTGGGCAGGCACGGGTCGCCTGCGGGATCTCACATACCTGGAATTTTTCCCTATTCTGGGGGCTTTGATGCTATGGGGCGAGCAGTGGGCTAACTCGGTTGTGCATTTCTGGTGTGACAATGCTGCTGTTGTCCACATTGTCAATGCACAGACTTCCAAATCGCCCAGGGTTATGGAACTAGTGCGCCATTTTGTGCTGCGCTGCCTGCGCCTCAACGTCTTGTTCAGGGCCAGGCATGTCCCAGGGATTAATAATGATATTGCTGACGCTTTGTCCCGCCTGCAGATCTCCCGGTTCCGCGCCTTGGCCCCGGATGCGGAGGAATTTCCCTCGCCACTCCCGGACGAGATGTGGACTATTGGCAAGGAGAGGTGAACCGGGCGATTGGCCTGTCACTAGCGCCACGCACGCGTAAGGCGTATCAACAAGCATTCAATTCTTACAGGGCATTTTCTGCTCAATTTCACCTGCCAGAGACCTGGCCTATCCCGGTGGACCATGTTCTGCGGTTCATGGTTCACCTGCATACACAGGGCCTCGCACCTCGCACCATAGCATCCAAGCTCTCGGCGTTGGCTTTTATGGCCAAAGTGGGAGGTCATGAGGACAGCACCTCTGACTTCCGTGTGAGAAGGGGTGGGTGCGCGAGCGCGGGCGTTGCCCGGACGACCGGCACCCCATTTCCCCAGGGGTTCTTACCCAGTTGGCCCGGGGCTGGCCAGGCCTCTGTTTTGATCATTATGAGGCAGCCCTTTTCCATGCAGCCACAACGGTGGCATTTTTTGGAGCGCTCCGCATCAGCGAACTTGTGATGCTGTCTAAGGCGGATGCAAGTTGTAGGGCACTGGAACTCGAAGATGTCTATGTTGCCAAAGACTAGGCCCAGTTGAGGATACGCTCCTCTAAAACAGATCAACATGGCGTAGGCAGTGGTGTAAGACTGCTACGGTGTTCTTTGGCAGACATCTGTCCGGTTGGTGCCCTACAGGAATACCTGGCACTGCGTGGCATGCACCACGGCCCGTTTTTCTGTCACCAAGATGGGTCTCCCCTAACTAAATTTCAGTTTTGGAAGGTGACAGGCAGAGCCCTCACCAGGGTGGGCCTACCAGGTGCCCGTTATGGCACACATTCATTCCGTATTGGTGCAGCCTCTACAGCAGCTGCTTTTGGGTACTCTGGGGCTGACATACGTAGCATGGGGAGGTGGGGCTCGCAATGTTTTCAGTTTTATGTGCGCCCACTCCTGCCATGAGTACCAATCCAGTCACCTTACCGCCTTTTTTCTCAATTTTCTTACAGACCCTGGGTGTCGTATTACACCGGTGACAGTATGGCTGGTGGGCCACAGCTATGTGCACAGGGCAGCGCGTTACGCTGCGGCGACAGAGTGGGGACCCCGACTGGGACTGGGTGAACACGCCAGTCTCACGTGGCATGGTAAGCCTGGGATGTTATGGCGGGAGCTGCGGCCTTTCCTTTTTTCTGGCCTGGGTGCTGACCCGCCTGACATTCTCATCATCCACCTGGGGGGCAATGATTTGGGCCAGGTCACCGGCTTATCGCTCAAGCATGCGATTTGCGAGGACCTCGCCTACTTGCATTATGTCTGGCCTGCCACAACCCTGGTTTGATCGGACATTGTCCCGCGCCATTCTTATAGAGGGGGCGTTAACCTCCTGGCCCTTGACCGCGCTAGGCGCACGGTCAATAGGGCGGTGGCGCGGTTTCTTGCCGACAGGGCTTGGGGACGGGTCAGTCATCACCCCGCTATTAGCCTACAAAATTATGACTTGTACGCAGGGGATGGGGTCCATCTGTCGCGAGGAGGTATGGACCTCCTGTTGGGTGATTGGCGAGCAGGCCTGTTGACCGAGCTGACGGTCTGGGGGGGGGGCGTCAGGCCTTCTTTGAAGCCCCTCCGTGTGGCGGGTAGCACTGGTAAGGTAAACAGTATGACCCACAGGTATCCGGCAGGTTCGCAATTGACTGGACAACACTAGACAGGAATAAATTAGTTAAACGTTGTCCGGTCAACGATGAACCAGGCGACGGGGTGATGACGATAGCTAACCAGCATGCATCACCCCGTGATTTCACGGATACGCGTCAGAGGGTGGGGTCATGAGTTAGATATTGACTACGGTCAACAATTTGTTTGTTGTCAACAAACAAATTGATACAAATTGATACATTGTAGCCAACTGCCGTTGGCAATTTTGGGGTGGTACCTTACCAGTGTTACGTCGGCCTGCTTGCCTTAAGAATTATGATTGGTCGTTTTACCAATACAAATTTATAATTCGGACTAGGGCATTGAATCAATAAATGTGGCCCGATGCTGTTATCCACTTTCAATGTTGTCTGTGTCCGTTATTGGGGGGGTGCGCCTGCAAGAGTCAACAGAAGACTTTGGCTATGCCTCCGCAAAAATCACTGAGCTGTACTTCTCACCAACACAAGAGCAGTAAGAAATTCCTCATCATACACAACAGCACAAAGAATGTAGAAATTCTTTGTCCTTGACTGGGAAAATGTGACAAGTCATGATTACATTGTTTCTCCATGTATAATGCACAATACTAGCTTAAATCTGGAAGTCACTAGAGCATATGTAATTAGAGCAAAGCTCTTTCTGCCCACAATGAATGTACCAATCCTAGCTGGAATCTGTCAGAGGAGTGGTACAGAAATTAAAGTTCATATCAAACAAATGTGGTCTGCTCTGAAAGATTTGGGAGTCAAGTCTGTCCCCAGAATCCTATATGTGCCACAGAGACCACCAAAACCCACAAAATCTGAAATTAGAAATGACTGGACATCTATTTTCATTGGTTTATTTGGAGGTATTAAATGCTACACAGGGCACCTGTAGACTATTAAAAAGTGAACTGCTATTCCTATAGTCCGACAACAAACCTCGGCTCACTTTTTCAGAAAAACATAGTTTGAGGATATCTGGGGGCTGCATGTGGCTCATGGCTGCTCTTTGCCCCCCAAAGTCTACCTTACAGCATTGTCTTCAAGGCTTCTTCAGATATTTTGATATGGTCCTTAAAACATCATCTGGGGGCTGCATGTGGCTCATGGCTGCTCTTTGCCCCCCAAAGTCTACCTTACAGCATTGTCTTCAAGGCTTCTTCAGATATTTTGATATGGTCCTTAAAATATCATCAGCTCATGTCTTTCTAAGAGCATGCACACATATATACAATTATGTTTAAAAAGGTAAATATACCACAACTCTGGAACATACCTGTATGCCAAGCTAGCATTCATATGGTTTATGGCATTCATTATCACACATGCAAATCTAACCCTACTATCAGTTTATCCTACACACCAGGAACAAAATCCTACTGAGGCCAATTGCCCCCTCTTCTCAAAAACCTTAATGACCATTCTCCAAATAAGGCCATAAGCTGGAAATTAACATAACAAATTAACTCCTCACCACCACCACCCAACACAGAATGCTGATTTCCATTTTGGAACAGATATAATGTAACGTATATAAAGTGAGTACACTGAAGTATTGGCAGAATGTTTGAACAATTTGTTCTCACGGGTAAGTTGCACAGTAGACAATTGCTAACATGTAATATTAATAAACGCCTAAGAGTAAAATGGAAGATTTCAAAAACAGTTCCACACAAGTTAGAGCAATAACAGTTACAATAGAATTACAGTGCTTCTGCATTTCCTAGTGGTTAGAAGGCCACCAAAAATCTTTGAAGAAAAGAATATCTAGAAAGTCTTTCTAGACCAGTGATAGTGAACCTTGGCCCTCTAGGTGTTCTTGGACTTCAATTCCCAGAAGCCCTGATCAGCAGGAGTGCTGACTTGGGCTTCTGGTAACTGAAGTCCAAGAACACCTGGAGAGCCAAAGTTCGCCATCATGGTTCTAGCCCAGTGATGGGCAGTCTTGGCCCTCCAGCTGTTCTTGAACTTCAATTCCCAGAAACCCTGACCAGCTGGTGTGTTGACTTGGGCTTCTGGGAATTGAAGTTCAAGAACAGCTGGAGGGCCAAGACTGCCCATCACTGGGCTAGACTAATGATTCTGCAATACTGCATTTATGGTAGAGAAAGGCAACGTTAGTGTGCAAAACTATAAAACTGATAACGAGACCTACACAAACTATCCCTTTGACTTTGGAGAGTAAGTGCCTACAGCAATACACCACTACTTTACTTTGTCTTGAACATAACAGGACAACACATTACCTCATACAGTGGAAGGAATTGGGAACACTGAATATCATATCTAATGCAAAGAGACAACTACATAATGAATAGACAAGATGATTTATAAAAAGACAATTTATTTTCAGTGGTAAAAAACACATTACACAGCATCATTGTAACTGTCCAACTCTTTATCTTCCAACGCGCTGAACACAATTCTTTAAAAGCTTCCAGAGCTGTGTCTAAAACCTCTTTTCAAAATTAACAAGAAAAGGTTTCCCGTTCTTTAAACAAGATACTTTTGAAGAAATACCCGATTCATGTTCCAAGTGTCCTGAATTCCCACAGTGTGAGCTGGAAGCATGGAAAGACACCAATCAGGATTGACAGAAGTCTCCAGAACACCTGACTATTGATTCTGTGACTGCAACTCTGACAAACACTGCTGAACATCTAATTGAACTGCATGCAACTCTTCCTCTACAGAGATACTAGAGAGAGTTAACACAAAACAGAAGGGACAAATCTCTTCTGAAAACAGACATCCTACTACAGTATTTGAAAAAAGGGAATAACAAAAATAATTGGCACAATTTGAAGGAGACTGCTGGAACAGTACTATTTCAAAATTTCATTCGGTACAGAGCATGAACCATCATCTCATATATAAAAAAGGAATAGCTGAAACCTATTGACCAAATATTATTTAAAAAGGAGCAACTTTCCTTACAATTTAGGAAGAGCAAGCAACAATTTGAGGGACAGGAAACTTGGTATGAGAGGCAAGGAATTTATGGACTAAAGTAACCCTGAGTTTTGTTTTTGTTTTTTAATATAGAGAGAGACACAATGCAAGTGTTCAACAAGTGCCAAGGTAAAAGAACCTGGGCTCAATTATTCTCTAATTATTGCATTTTTGTTTGTAACTTGAAATGCGACAATCAAAGGACATAAGACATGCATGGAAAGATAACTTGTGCTTAGATAGTTGCTTCTTTTCCACATTTAAAAACACTGTTGGAAAAAGTAACTGTAAAGATTTATTCATAGCATGAAATGCTGAGACACATAATTCATCTAGACTCAGGGACAGAATGTCAGATTAAACAATATACCTGTAAACCAGTTGGAGTGTTACTCTTAGATGTCAACTGCAAAGACTCACAAAAAGCCAGGTCGGTTTGAATAGCTAAGCTAAGCCAAATGCTTATTTATTAAGTTAAGCATTTATGGCCAAAGCATTAAGAAGTATACTTAGGGATCCTGGACATTGTAGTTAAAGCAACAACACTTTCCCAAGCTTTATATTTCACTACACAGTCTATGAAATGGGGCAAGGCAACTGTGGCTCTCCAGAATTTTGGATACAACTCTCGTAATCCCTTACCTTTGGCAATGCTGACTAGCTGTAGGCTGAAAACATATAGAGGGTCATAGTTGTCTGGCCCTGGTTTACAAGCTCGTTGATTTAACACATGCATTCCAATAGCTCTCTTACAGAAACCTTAATGTAAAACTTTTTGATCCTAATTATATAAAACAATTTTGATTTAAAAATAAAGCAACCACCAGACCAATCTAGGACCTCAATAACTGAACAGGGGAATCAATTTAAGTATGTACTTTAATCAGACATTGCACTGGTAAAGAGGACAGTTCTGTACAATTAAACCACTTGTAGCTCTCAAAAGGAACATATTAGTATTGACCTGAATCTCTAGACCAAATGAGTGCCAAGATGGATTTTTAAAAAATTATACATATACAATGGAGTCAATGCAAGCTGAATAGAGAATGATGTATAAACTGTCATTTTGACTCCTTTCCTTATACCTAAGCAAAAATGGAGAGCACACATCAATTGCTCACTCTGAATATGTAACATTCTACATGCCTTTACACATGTGTTATGTGCATCCATTCAACTTCCATTGATAAAGAAAATATGGCAGAACTGACATTTGTTCTTCAACTTTAAGCACAATATTTTTTGCTCTTTATTTCACATTTCATTCTTCTTCTTTCTTTACTATTGAGTCCATGCATATTTAATGCATAATGTCTTCTGTAAGATGCTTATGTTCTAACTTCTTATTGCTCAGAAATGCAAACTGCACTGGAAGATGGGAGCTGCCTTAAATCACAAAGGCAGCACCTTGAAACTTGGTTATGGGTTACATGGAAGACAAGATCTAGGTCTCTCTACTACAGCACCAAAGAGCCCCGTGATGATAATTTATTACCATTCTAGTGAATGGGCAAAAGATACACTGCAATACGCAGTCTTTGGTAATGTAGCATTCACAAAGTAACATCCAGAAAGCTGGCATTTTCTCCTATTTATATCCATGACGCCCCATCTCTTCTCATACTGAGTTACATACACTGACCCACAACTCCAGTGTCAAAAGCCTAGATGATGACAAAACTATGTAAGTTCCCTGATATCAAGCTAGGGATCTTATCACTTGCTCACTTACTATGCCATGGAACCACTTAGTCCCTCAAGGCTCACAGCACAATACTAGCTGCAATCAACCAACTGAGAAGAGGTGGGATAAGAAAGATTTCTATCCCAAGGGCAGACCTTCTGCTTACTGAGTTAGATGTTCTGCGATCTGTATAAGAACATCCAGCAGTCTCTATCCAGTTGCTAGAATTGAAGTGTGCATTAAACAAAACCCACCAGCACTGTGAGCAGGACAGGGAAATCTAGTGACACTTTCTATTGGGATGATGAGTAACAAGCAGTGCAGAAAGACTAAAAAAAGAAACCAACCAAACCCACACATCTTGCAGGTATAACAATAGTGGGTTATATACAAAACAAAGTGGAGAAGGTGAGGATTGACAAGGGAAGGCTTATATTGCTGTCCAGTTACTCAGAAACCAGGTTTTAGAGTCTCTAGATCAGCATAATTTTAAAAAATAAAGGATTCCGAGATTCAAACCCAAGTTTCAGCCTAGAATCAACTCTAAAATTACCAATAAGAGAGGGAATGTCTCCCCATCTAGAATATGAAAACACTTTCTTTCTTCTCTAGAGATGTTATCTAGAGGCCAGCTAGTTGTAATGAAGATTTATTTTCACTGAGCCCTTCCAAATCCACTTTCCTATTTTTTAAAAAAGAATAATTTTTTTTATTTTATTTTAGACACATGTCTTTATAGTAAGTCATGTCTAAAGATTTGGGGGAAGGACTGTGGAGCAGTTGGCCTGTGTAACATCTCCAGAAGAAGTGCCATTGAGGGCTAAATGCTGACTAACACGACATGTGGTCTCAATGTGAAACACCAGTAGAAAAAGATGCAGCTCTAGGTCAGGACAAAATCAGATGGTTTTGCTGTCAGGGCATTTTGGCTCACACCTTCCTGTCTGAGCACCCTCAGAACTACCAAAAACTCTTCCTTTCTAAAAAAATAAAAAAGACACATATTTATCCACTTCTCATTTTGATGATTAGTCCATTTCCATAGACATAAGTCGTCGTCTCTCTCGCCTTGTTTCTTGAACTTCTTTCTTGCAACACCAATGAGAACTGCAGTAGCCGATCAAACAGGATAGGAGTCCAATGATTGTGGCCAGGCCAACGCCAATCAGCAGTGGGAATTTGAAAGCATTCAACACTGAGAGAAGAAGGAAAATGAAAACTGTCATGCACAATTCACAGAATCAGAATAAACATTCCTTTGCTCCATAAAGAAAGAAAATATTTGAAATTGGCATATTTTCTGTAGAAAAATATCATTTTCCTTGTTATCTGTTCACAGCAGTCACAGCAGTGGACTGTTGGTGTATCTACTGCAGTGGACTATTGGTGTATCTACTGAAAACCATAGCCAAAATTCTATTATTTGCAATAATAAATCCTACTGGAGCAGGCCCATTTAATCAATGAAGGTTTTGTGAGTCAAATCCTCCATAAGTTCCATTGACTCAAATGGGCCTACTCTATCTGTGACATACTGCACTGAAAGTTCTATTTGAATCAATGGAACTTATGGGGGAGTCGAGTCACTAAACCTCAATTGACTCAAATGGCCCATTATAGTGATTTACTATCTTAAGCAACAAGATGTTGACCAGTAGCTCCTTACTCCCTTTTTATTATTTTACTTTATTTTATTTATTTATTTGGATTTGTATGCCACCGTTGAAGCCAGGACAAAAAAAATATATTATATATTAGTAAAATTTGTAACAGAGGTGACACTTCAGTTTAGACTCAAAATGCTATGGCTGCCAGCCACTGCTATCTGTTGTGACCTAAAATCTTGACTAGATATCAAAGCAAGAATCTTAAAATGGGTTTTCCAACTGAGTAATTTTCTGGAGTGCCGTGGTGATTCTATTTCAATATTTAAAAGCAAGTAAATAAGTAGCTATTGTCATGAAGGCCAAACTTCAAATCATCACTAAGGAAAGAACATAGTGATCTAGAACAAGAATGTCTCTGTAGAACAGTGATGGCCAACCTTTGCACTCCAGGTGTTCTTGGACTTCATTTCCCAGATGCCCAAGTCAACACACCTGCTGAGCAGGACTTCTGGGAATTGAAGTTCAGGAGCATCTTGCCAATGGTGTTTCTTGCCATTTTAGAGAACTAGATTAAATATATTCCTAGCATAGATCAATTTGCAATATAAAATTCCAAACAGCATATCATGCAAGTACATTCAACCAGCTGAACCTTCTTCTACTAGAGCCTTATTCTGATGCTAGAAGAATAGGAAGTTTCATGAGCCTGTCAGACACTGATAGCAGAAGAAAGAATGTATGTTAAAAGACTAATTATGTAGCCTAATACCTGAATTTGGAAGGGATTGTGTGTGTGTTTTTTAACAGAGTTCTCAAAAATCTCCCAGTCGATATAGATTCTGAGAGTTGTATTCCCAAACAGTATCTTCTGTGCTTTAATTAGTCCTCGTGAAAACTGAATAAGGCTGTTGAGACATTCTTACCATCCATTTTCACTGTGACAAGGATTGGCTTGGATTTGATCTCCATTTCTCGTTGCCAGATACCTGCAGCTGACTTCACCCATGGTGTAACCAAACAGTAGTGGTTGCCAAAGTCTTGGTCCTCACAGCCATGTATTCGAAGCCGAAATTCAAAGGGGGTGATCCTCTCCAAGCTGACATCACTACTCCCATTCCTTCTAGCCTGGCTCACTATCCCTTTCCAATCCAAAGAAGCTAGGAAAACAGGGTCTCTATCCATGGCAACAGAACGTGTGGCAAACCAGGAGACATCAAAGGACATGTCATCTGAAATTGAAAAGAGAAACCAATTCAACACAAAGGTCAAGGCCTGAAGAAATTCCAGGGAAGGCAAAGAGCTATAAATTTTTTGTTTTTCATTTAAATTAAAAGTTGTTTTTTTATAAAAAAAAGAAGGTTATGATGGTAAAGGGGTGTTGGGGAGTCACGAGAGACTCTCAAAAATAGCACGATTCTGAAAAGTTAGGGAATCACCAGGTTAAAATGAGTTCTTAAGACAAGGGGTACAGAGAATGTTCTTGCCCTCCACAGAACTAGGTTTACTGAACTGTACAGGCTTAGCCATTTTCAACAACTTCTGGCCTCCAATTTGCTGAGAGTCTCTAAATATCCTCAATTCTAAGCTTGTCAAGTACAGAAAAAAGGATTAAGATGATTAGTATAAGAAGCTCCATCATCAGCAGTGTTTCCAGGCACTGTTGCTCACTAATTCTGTTACAGACTGCAAGCAAGAAAACTCAAAAGGCACCCACTGAACCCTTACTAATCTCTCGTTATGACACATTTTACATCAACTGTACTCTCTGTGCCACCACAAAAACACTTCCTAGAAACTTTTCAGATATTATCATGTCACTTCCTGTTTTCTGTCCCCATCTTCTGAGTTTGACCAAACAACACAATTCAGCTAAGCCCCTCCAACACATGCATGTGACATACTGTACTTATTTATATTACAATGCTTCCCCGAGGCAAAACCATGCCTTTCTGTTCTCTTTCTGTGGTCTGTCCCTGTCTAAAAAGCTCAAACATATCTTAACAGCAGTGTAAACAATGCAAGATTCCACATGTACTAGCTTACAGGAAACAGAGCTCCAAAAATTTCAGATAAAAGAACAATTGTTGAGTAAGGGAAAGACTTTAACAGTAGTAATTTTGACAGTGTAGATAAGAGACCTACCGAAAACACACTGAATTGAAGATTATAATCTAATAAAAGTTTCATATGTACAGTGCCTTTCAAGTGTTCAAAAACATGCATTACCTAACTGTAATCCTTTCAATGACTCTTCAAGGTCAGCAGATATTATTGTCCACCATAAAGAAGATGAGAGGGAGGAAAGCAGGCAGATTGCCTAAGATCACTTATTGAATTCATGAAATTTGTACAGTACAGTGTATTAACACTACATACAGAAAACAAATGATCAGAGGAGCCACTTCACATTTAGTTTGGGAAATATGGTAGAATTTTTGGGGAATGATTTAATTTGAAATTCAAAACCTATTCTTCACTGTACTCAAGATAAAATACACTATTTATTCCCACTGGAAAAAATGCATTCCCAGAATTATTTAAACTAATGCTTTTAGGCTTTAAGGGTCTTAACACCTTAGAAAACTACCATCTCCATATGTACAGGTATTTTTTATACCTTAAAACTCCCTGCCCATGTTCATGTGTTCATACTGAGTGAAGAGGGAGATAGGATCCAATAGACTGAAAGCCCTACTAGTAATGGCATTCCAGATGTTTGCCTGGTGCCATCAATATACCCTACCCGAGGACTTTTCTGTTTAACTAGGCCTTTTAAATAACCTGTGCAGCAGACTCACAGCCTTTTTAGTGATAAATTGTGGTGTTTTTTAATTCAAATGTTTCCTGTGTATTTTGTTCCTCACTTGTCATTATGATGCTTCTGATTTTATGTTTACTTTGCATTCAAAAAGTTTTTATGTTTGGTTATTACAAAGACATAATGGAGCCATTTACAAATGTAAAAATACCAAGCACTAGTTGAGACTTCCTAACACAGAATAAATGTTGAGGAAGAATTTCATCTGATCTGAAAAATTGTGTACAGATACAATGTTCTCCTGGTCTCCTTAAATGGGATGCCTACAAGTTATTATTATATGTTGTTGTTATTATATTATTATTATTATTATAGATTTATTTGTACGCTGCATTACTTGCACCAGTGCGACTCAAAGCGGCAAACCACAATAAATACATACATATTACAAATACAAGATAACAATGTCAGCATAATATAAATTTAAACAATAAACCGATTGCAGATTAATACAGTAAAACAATACTAAGCAATGAAAAGCCACACAATAACCCCCTCCCCGGGCCGGTGTTGCCAGTTTCGGAGAGAGGTGGAAAATCCTCGGCAGCTGTGGCGGCAACAGCAGGGTCAGCGTCCTTTTGAGCCTTCCATTCTGGGTGGGCTCGGAGGGGCGGGATGGCGACACACCTGCCTCTCATCCCCGGGCTGGTGTTTCTGGCTCTGGGGAGAGGCAGAAGGTCCTCGGCGGCTGCGGTGGCAATGGCAGGGTCAGTGTCCTTTTGAGCCCTCCAGTCCGGATGGGCTCAGAGGGGCGGGATGGCGACACACCTACCTCTCATCCCCGGACTGTTGTTGCTGGCTCTGGGGAGAGGCAGAAGGTCCTCAGTGGCTGCGGCAGCAATGGCAGGGTCAGTGTCCTTTTGAGCCCTCCAGTCTGGATGGGCTCGGAGGGGCGGGATAGTGACACACCTGTCTCTCATCCTCGGGCTGGTGTTGCTGGCTCTGGGGAGAGGTGGAAGGTCCTACAGTCATATAGTTGAGTCCAATCTTTTGCGACACCATGGACCAAAGCACACCAGGCTCTTCTGTCATCTTCCATCCTCTGGAGTCCACTCAGATCTACACCCACTGAATCAACGGTGCCATCTAGCTATCTCATCCTCTGCCACCCCGTTCTCCTTTTGCCTTCAATCTTTCCCAACATCAGGGCCTTCTCCAGTGAGTCCTCTCCTCTCATTTGGTAACCAAAGTACTTGAGCTTCAACTTCAGTATTTGTCCTTCCAAGGAGCTGTCAGGGTTGATTTCCTTTAGGATTGACCGATTAGATCTCCTTGCATTCCAGGGTACTCTCAAGAGTCTTCTGCAGCATCACAGTTTAAAGGCATCTATTCTTCTGTGTTCACAGCAATACATTACTACTGGGAATAGCATTGCTTTAACTATGTGGACTTGTATTGGCAGGGTGATGCTTCTACTTTTTATTATGCTGCCTAGGTTTCTCATAGCTTGCTTCCCAAGAAGTAAACATCTTTTTATTTCATAGCTGCACTCACCATCTGCAGTGATCTTAGATCCCAAGAAGGTAAAGTCTGTCACTGCTTCCATTTCTTCCCCTTCTATTTGCCAGGGAACGATGGGGCCGGATGCCATGATTTTGGATTTTTAAAAAAATGATTATATGCTTTTCCATTAAAAAAAAACAGACAGTGGCAACATAAGAATTAGCATGTACAGTAAAACCTCGCATAAAGAGCGCCTCACTTAGAGACTAACTCGCTTAAAGAGAAGAATTTTATCTGAATGGTCGCCTTGCTTAACAACTGAAACCAACCAAAAAACTCACTTAACAACTAAATCGGGGTCACTTACAATGGTGTTTTGCTTAAAGAGCAAACTCACTTAAAGAGCAATCCCGTGGGATGCATTATGCTCTTTAAGCGAGGTACCACTGTACTCATACAGGTACTAAAAACAATCTTTTTCCTATGTCACTGTGAGAACTCCTTCCCAGTATGCCTTCCCCCTGTTCAGATCCTCTTTTATTTATAAACATACTTTTGATGTGTGTCATCAGCAACAAATGCCTTACACCAAGTTCACTAAGACCTTAATCTTTCAAGTGTCTTTGCATTGACTTCCACCTCTAACACTGGATGACAGGTAGTCAGAGTCCATCAGTATATCCTTGCTTTCTTCCATGCAACATGCAAGATTATAATAAATCCATTAGTAGATCTGCACTTTTAACCTCATTAGGCTGTTAGCTGATGATGCATTTTAATTATCCAGCCATTTTCTGGTGAATGTCCTATTGTACCCAGTACATACTGGAAAACAAGTGTGAGAGCTACCCATAACAGATTTACCATAATCATACCTACAGCATCTATTGGACTTCATCTCACAGCCAAATGGTCATTACCATTACAGTATTTGTGAACAGAGTGGATATGGGATGGATGAGTCACTGATGGGAAAAGGGCTTTAACAGCAGTTGCACCATCTGTACAAATCAGAGTCTTATCAGGAATACAGAGAGGGAGCAGCACTTGGAACATAAATGTGGGAAAGCAACCTCACAGATGTAATTTCATTTGTAATTATTTGCTTCGATTCCTGCTTGTAGATGTAATGCTAACAATAAAGTAGAAAGTAAATAATTAAAAACCAGTATATCAAACAAGGTCATATAAAAGAGTCAAGCAGCCAGCTAAGCTCTTTCTAAGAACTGAGCAGAGAAAGATGGGTTACATAGGAATCATAATCTTGTTTGCTAGACTGGAGGGAGCTCTGCAAACAGTTGTTAATTCTTCCTGTTCCCCCAAATTCAGGGCTCTCAAAGATTCTACTAAAATCTCCAAGTTATAAATCCAGTTAATCAATATTTCCTTGAGCCACGGCTGGGATTATGCACAAGTCAGCCTTACCTAGCTGCACAATCACACTTTGCACAATGAGAATTTGGAAGATAGTTTTGGGTCTATGCTACTTAATGTTACCATCTGTCTCTCAAATAAAAAACAGTGTGGTCTATACAGCTCAGTGGAGCCTGATCTTTATTTTTGTGCTCTGAACAAATTGGCAGAATTGTTCTCCAATGCCAAATATAGTAATCTGTCCTAAACTATTTATTGATTATTCTTTATCTGCCTTCTGCTCCATACAAAAAATACTCTATAAGCAAGCTTTCTTTCCAAGCTGTATGCCCTAATAGGATCATTTTTATTGGATAGCCAGCATCATCTGTACAGTCCCTGTTTCTGCTGTATCTGAAGAGAAGCCAATTAAACTACAGATGCAAGTTTTCTTAAACTCATGTGGAGAGCCAATCAGAAGAACAACTGAAGACTCACTACTGAGACATCCAACAGATGGGAACTATCCATCTTCACCCAGATGAGTTATCAGTGTCTGTGACCAGAGAGAGAGAAGTGTCCCAGATACTCAACTCCCAAACCCTCAAGCCATTCATTACCCACATTTCTATCCATCTCATTTCTAGGCTCACGTTTCTGACTAACTCAATCCAATTACACTAGAATACTCCAATAGATTTAACTCATATGGATGATCATGTCTTAACCTACAACTTCTCCAGTCCAGTTTAGGTTTCCCAATCCTCATAAGACCATCTCCAGGGAGGAACCAATCACTTTTCTACCTGAAGGTAGCAGTAGCAATAACACTTATATACCACCCCATTGCGCTTAGTGCACTCTTTGGGCAGTTCACAGGGCAGTTAGCATTTTGATCCCAATATGCTGGGTACTCATCTTACTGACATTGGAAGGTTGATCTATGACGTGAAGAGCGAATTAACAATGTTTTGGTTGCAGTACAGCAGTTAACCACTGTGTATGGGGAAAGAGCATACCCCTATGAAACCCTATTAGCATTCTACAATTCTAACTGCAAAAAGGGAGAGATTTTGCAGTACACAATTTTGCAAGAAGTGTTTGAAACTGTAAATTTTAAAGTACAATTCCCATAATACCTGAGGTTCCACTGGCTGAGAGATTCTTAGGTCCAAAAATGTAACTTTTTGAAAGTTTTTATAAGCTAATAAATGGAAGTCAGAACTGCATGGTAAGCATCCCAGCATGGTCACAATAAGGTTACAGTGCACTTTCTATGTTCCTTTTCATACTGTAGGAATTATTCCTGAGTAAACATGACAAGGATCATGCTGAAAGAAAACAGTGCTTTAGAGAAGGTAAAGAGGCTACTGAGAAAATTCTACATATTTCTCAGTCTCCAAAAGGTTTTCTGGAGTGAAACTTTGTTGGGTCTTCTACTTTTATGAGTATTTCCGTAGTGCTCCACAATCTGTGATGTCAGTACAAAAATTAATAACAATTCTAGCAGAGGAAACAGGAATAACACTGTAGTTGCTTGTTATTCTAATCTTCATGTGGACTACCTAATGACCTGCTGATCAGGGCCATTATCTGTTGCACACCACAAAGCAGAAATGGAGAGTGTATGGCCTCAAATGTTGCTAGACTGCATCTTTCATCAATTCTCAACACAGTCAAAAGTAGTGAGGATGGATAGAAGCAGTAGTCCAACATCTGGAGGACTACATGTTCACATACCTGTCAACCGTGGCTCCAGACAATCCAGGACCTGTGCACAACGGTTCTGCACAAGTCACATTCTACGCATGTGTAGAAGGCTTTTACGCTTGCATAGAACCCTTTTACGCTTGCATAGCCTTCTACGCAAGCGTAGAAGGGTTCTATGCAAGTGTAAAAGCCTTCTATGCATGTGTAGAATGCAACTTGCGCAGGAGGGATGTGCAGTACCTCTTTCCCCCCCACTGCCAATTCCGGGGTTTTGGCAGCTGCGGACGGGAAATGGCACAAATCAGCGCCGAAAATCGGGAAATCCCGGCCAATCTGGGAAGGCTGACAGGTATGCATGTTCAATGCCTTTGTTCAACCACTGAATGATGAATCAACACTAAGGTTGATTCAACAGTACCACTTTACTTAGGATGACCAATAGGATTCTGGCCTTAGTGTGGCAAAAGCAAAAGCCCGTTGGGGCTTTCGACCGGCAGCCGGCCGGTGGAACGAGCGGCACCTGAGGGCTTTCCATCGCCCTCAAAAGCCGCCCCAGCCTCCACCAAGCCCGGCGGGGCTTTCGACCTGCAGCTGGCCAGTGGAACGAGCGGCACCTGCCAGTCCACCATGGCTCCCTCCCCCGTCCCCCCGGTGGGGGAGTTGGGAGCACAGCTGGCCGGCGTTGTTGCGGCGGGACATTCAAAGCCGCACCGCCAGCGCCTTCGGAGCTGCAGTCCACCACGGCTCCCTCCCCCGCCCCGCCGGTGGGGGAGGTGGGAGCACAGCTGACTGGCGTTGTTGTGGCGGGACATTCAAAGCTGCACCGCCAGCGCCTTCGGAGCTGCAGTCCACCACGGCTCCCTCCCCCGCCCCGCCGGTGGGGGAGGTGGGAGCACAGCTGACTGGCGTTGTTGCGGTGGGACATTCAAAGCCGCACCATCAGAGTTGCCGGTCCATTTCCTGGCCTCGGCTGTGTTGGGGCCGGGTTGTCTTCTTCTTTGGCTCCGTTCAATAATGTGCGGGCCATGGGATTAGTAGCCGAGGGACTGTATAATTAAATGTCTATTGTATAATTCATTGTGTAATTTATTGTATTGTATTACTATTGTTTTCCTATTGTATTTTCATGCTGTTATATTATGTCTATATTTTGATGTGTTTGATTATATTGTATTTTTGTATTATTATATTGTTATAATTGTATGTTAATTGTATGTATATTAATTTTTTGTTGTAATTGTACTTATATTATTGTGTTGTAAGCCGCTCTGAGTTGGCCTTTTGGGCTGAGTGGAGCGGGGTATAAATCCAATTAAACATAAACAAAACATAAACATATCACTTTTACAGAAGAATTGGCAGTCTGTCACAACTTTCCAAAGCCTACTAACCCCCAATATCTTTGACAATAATTTCCACTCTTCTTGATCACTAGACAATCTGGAAGGGTCTGGGTTATAAATCCAAAATGTCTGGAAGGCATCAAATGCTAGGGAATGTTGCTCTAGCTTACTTTCTTATGATCATTTCTCACCTAACTGTTCTCCTAAGTGGTGATTGATAGCCTAGTTCCAACCACCATGTTTCTTAATTTTATGCTTATATCTGTGGAATACTATAGATAGAAACTGTCAGGAACTTTAAATGGCACTTTAACGTTTGGGAAATAAAATGGCAAACTGGCTGGCCAAAAAAAATAGTGTTTGGGGAAATTTAAATTTTATTATGCTTCCCAATCTCAATGCACTTAATTACAACTACGTTTTGGAGGAAGAAAGCAAGGGAAGCAGGTTGTTGAGAAAATGTTGATCCAAACAGAACTCCTTTGATATAAAAAGAACAATGAAGCAGCGTGCATTTCTGACATACCTCCCTAACATGTTCAACTTCCAATACACATACCCAAAGCCTTCTCCAAACTAGCCTTCAAAACTGCTTTTCCTCTTAGCACTATTGTGATCTTATAATGGTCAGAAGACACCATTGACAGTTCTTTGGTGCTCAGTTATTTGAAATACAATGACGTACTCTGCAATATGGTCTCAGAGACAACATTTCAATTAATAGCCTCAATTTTTCTTAATGTGCAGCTCTTCCCATGCAAAACACATGGGAATAGGGAGCAGACCTATCACCAATTATGCACATTTTTCCCTGGGAAGCAATGCGGTTTCAATTAAATCCAACCTATTATACTTGACAAATTTTGTGCCATTTCAATTCCTTGCTGTGTTAGCACCATCCTTCATTTTGTGTTTCTTTGTTTTTGGTAAATATAGACAATCTTTATGGCAGCATTCCCCATACATATGGTGATATCTGACTAGTTTTGAATAAGGGGGAATAAAATAGAAGCAGCTATTAAAAACACAGCTAGATGGTGTTGGTTGGACTTTGTATAATTTTTATAATAATGGGCTTAAAGATAGATAGCAAGCTGCAATTATGATACTAAGATAAGCTATCATCATTGTCACACTTTGGAGCAGCTCTTCATAAAGTGCTGTTGCAGGGAGAGAGCTACATGTCATGTAGAATTGTAATAAATTACACTTTAAGATCATATACAACCTATGGTGCTAGGAGTCATTCTTCCCAGGGGGAACTGGAAGTGATCAACATGGAAAACAAACATTAATGTATGTTTCGATTTGACACGCAAGCATAAGCTGTCTAGCTCCTTCCCTGGTCAATCAGCCTTCACAATTCTGAGCCTCATTCCCAGCCCATCTGCTTCACACCATGCACATCTCCTTGACAGAAAAGCACTTTTAGCATAAATGAATCACAATACTGAGACTGTATTTAACAACATTTAAACATGGTTATGTAGAATCTTCACGTACTGTAAGTAAAGAAACCCTGCCAATGATGTCTAAATGCCAAAATAGCTACTAGTTCTTATGTGAAGATTAAATTTGTCTGGCATGCTGGTACCAGCAAACAAACAAACAAACAAGCTAGCCTGCCAGTCAAAAATCTCTTGCACCCCTTAAATATGTTTGTTGTTGTTACATGTTATCAAGTCTTCTCTGACTTATGGAGACCCTATGAATGAGAGATCTCCAAAATGTCCTGTCCCCAACAGTCCTGTTCAACTCCTGCAAGTTACAATCTGTGGTTTCCTCATGCTTGGCCTTCCTTTCTTTCTGCTGCCTTCCACCCCTCCCAGCATTATTGTCTCTTCCAGAGTCTCGGCTTCTCACAATGAGCCCAAAGTAAGACAGTCTCGCTTTCATCATTTTTTCCTCCAGAGACAGGTTAGATTTGACTTGCTCTAGGACAGTGATGGCTAACCTTGGCAATCCAGCTGTTCTGGAATTTCAATTCCCAGAAGCCCTGATCAGCAGGAGTGCTGAGCTGACTTCGGCTTCTGGTAACTGAAGTCCAAGAGCAGCTAGAGTGCCCAGGTTAGCCACCAGGGCTCTAGGACCTACTTTTTTGTCTTTTTAGCAGTCCAAGGTATCTGCCAAGCTCTCTTCAAGCATTTCATTTCAAATGAATCGTTTTTTCCCCCTGTCTGCTTTCGTTACTGCCTAGCTTTTGCACCTATACATCGGTATCAAGAATACACAAGTGTGGATGATCTTGGTCCTTGTCTCCACATCCTTATTCTTGAAAATCTTTTCTAATTTCTTCATTGCTGCCCTTATGTGCCTAAGGTGTTTGGTTTTTTCCTGATTTCGTGCCTGCAATCCCCATTTGAATTGATTATTAAACCAAGGTATACAAAATATTTCTTTTTCTTAATTTCTTATTGCCAACATTAAAGTTGTGTAGAGCTTCTTAGTGATTATTTTGGTCTTAAGGTATGCTCAGATTCAAGTAGCTGCCCCTGCCGCTAATTTTGGGCCTCTTAATGTCCAACTGCAGACCTGCTTTGACATTTTCTTCTCTCACTTTAATTAAAAGTTATTTCAAGTAATTGCTGTTTTCTGCCAGTAATATGGTCTCATCTGCATATCTGAAATTATTTATGTTTCTTCTACAATTTTCACACCATCTTCATCTGAATCTAATCCAGTTTTCCATATGAATATGTAGACCTTTGGAAAAGGTGACATAAAGGCATTTGTCTTTTATAAACCTGATTGAAGTTTATAAAATCATGCATGGTGTGGACAAAGTAGATAAGGAAAAACTGTTTTCCCTATCGCACAACACTAGAACTAGGGGACACTCCATGAAACTTTTGGGTACTAGTTCTCAAACAAATAAGAGAAAGTACTTTTTCACCCAGAGGATTACTGGTCTATGGAACTCCCTGCCAGAAGAAGTGGTGACAGCTGTCAGTCTTGACAGCTTTAAGAAAGGATTAGACAAGTTCATGGAGGACAAGTGTATCAATGGCTATAATTATGGCTACCTAAGGACAACCTCCGGGTTAGAGAGATAGGCAGGATATCTCTCAATGCCATTTCCAGGGAATCCTAAGCAGGTGAAGGCATCTCCTTGGGAATACCCTGAAGGAAATGGTGAGCCACTGTGTGAGACAGAATGCTGGACTGGATGGGCTGTGGCCTGTTCCAGCAAGGCTGTTCTTATGTTCTTATGTTCTTATGTCTTCTCTGACAAATTTAACAGGAATTTCAACTGGGGCTGCTGTGCATGTAATTTCACAGAATTATCTAAAAAAGTAGATAAGAATAGTTACATTTTAAAAATTCTGCATTATTGATTCAGTATCCAATTAACACTGTGAAGGGAAAGAAATACTGTAAGTGTTTTTGGGTTGTATGCTTCAGTTAAAGCGTTTTATAAATATAATAAATTGGTATAAATATAATAAATAAATAAGCCTGACCAAACTATTTATTGTTGTTCCTCTCCTACTAGGGATTCGATGTCATCATGGCAAGTCATTTGAATGTGGCAGATCTAAACAGTGATGCTGTGCTGCATCCTAACCAATCTCCAAGGTTCTTCTATTTTGTTTAAGTCTTTTCCCATTCATTCCACCTCCAATGGAAGCGCGGCGCCAAAATGGCCGCCGCGCTCTTTGCGGGCCCCCCCCTCACCGGACGAAACCATCCGGGTAGTTAGGGGCGTGGCCAGCACCCTAATAAAAGGGGCTGGCCACGAGGCAGCCGTGCTGCCATTTTGGCGAACCGACGGAGCGGAGAAACTTTTTCTCCTTACCTCCGTCGCTCGTGTCCTCTTGGGGGAAGCCTTTTCGGGCAGCTTTCTCTTGTTCTAGGCTTCCTAGCTACCCTAGCCATGCCCTCGAAGAAGAAGGCAGCCGTGAACGTGGCTCGATCGGCGCGGAGGAATCAGCCGGGTCGGAGGACCGCGACTGCGCCCGTTCCGCAGCCACCTTTAGCAGACCCCACCGGGAACGGTGGGATGGGATCGGTAGCTCCTTGGCCTGATGCGCGGAGCATACCTGCTGCCCCAGACGGGGCCTCGGCCCTTGGCCCCTGCCATGGTCTGTGCGGCGGGGCCCTCTTGCCCGGGTGCGCAATTCCCTATGGGGGGTGCGAGCCACGGAGGGTGGTTGGGTTCCCTGCCTTTGCAGGGCGTTCCCACGGCTCCCCAGGGGCTGAGCATGGGCTCTTGGCCTTATCTGGCCCCTGGGGCTCAGGGACCTGGACAGGTACCCGTGAATTATGGGCCGGTTGCCCAATTGCCCCCTGTTGGGGCCGGGGCCTATGTCGATGTGGAGGCCCTCCTGGCCCGGGTGGCGGCCCTTGAAGCGTCCTTGGCAAGGGCCAACCAAACAGGGGTGTCTCTAGGTTTTCAGGTGCCCCCTTTGGCCGCCGAACAGCGGCCGGCGATGGGTCGGGTTGAGCCGCCTGAGGCGCGCGGGCCGGTGGTGGCCACTGCCTCGCAGCTCCCCACCCCACAGGTGCAGCAGTCTGGTGCTGGTCTGGCCCCGTCGACGAGCTCAGCTTCGGTCGTGAGCTCCGACGCCCCCAGCGAGCCGGAACCCCCGGTGGGGGCGGCCCGCGGGGGTGCAGCGGGTGAGTATGCAGTCCAAGCTAATGCACCCACACAACTGACTTCCTTGGGGGGGGGCTGTTCAATGGCCTTGGCCTCGCTCGGGTGGCCCGGCGGCCCAATGGCCCCCGGCCCACCCAGCGACTTTGCCCGTGACACAGGGCCTGGGTCGGGGTGGTGCCTCCAATGCGCTGGAAATGTGTTGGGGATCCCCGGGCTGGCTCAGGCTCATTTTCCTTTGCCCGTAGTTCCCTCAGTGCCGGTGTCGGCTTTGCCAACAGCAGGGTATTCCTTGCCCTTGGGGGACCATTTGGCCCAGTCTACCAAGGAAAAGATTTGGAGGGGCGAGTATGTAGATATCTTCTCCCTTTTAAATAGGGAGCCGACCAAGGAAGAGAGGGAAGGGCTGGACGAGAAGGATAAGGAGCAGGCTCGTCGTCGTAAGCCGCCACGCACGTGGGCAAATTGGCTGCCAGCGTACCTGATTTACATGGCCGTTTACCTCAGGGCTAGGCCGGATTTGGCTATCCCTATGGTCCAGTATCTGGACAATATTTACCGGGCTATGGTTGACTTCCCGGGTCCGTCATGGCTGGCTTACGACGAAGAATTCAGCATGAGGATCCCACTGCACCCAGAGATGAGGTGGGATGAGCCCTGCCAGAAGCTGTGGCTTCTGTATATGACCCCCACGCGCCCGGCGCCTGGGGAGAGATACCATTGTGGACATGCGGTCCAACGAGCGGCCCCGGTACAGGTACCCCGCCAAGTGGCGGGGCAGGGGGTTCCAGCCCGCCTGCTGTGCTGGACCTTCTCGTCCAATGGTTCTTGCAACAAGAAAAATTGCAAGTACAAGCATGAGTGCCCCTCTTGTTCTGGCCCCCATGCTGCCTCCGCCTGTCCCAGGCCGGGAGGATACGGGGGCAGGGGTAGGGGCGGACAAGGGGCAGGTAAGACTGCCATGGAGGGAGCGGGTTCACCAAAAGGCCCCCTTCCCAATTAATGTCGACATGCTGGAGAGTTGGCTCGCATTGTACCCGAGGAGAGCAGACGCTGTGTACCTCCTTCAGGGTTTTCAACTGGGTTTTCGTATTCCTTTCACGGGGGATAGGTCACCGCAGGATGCACCTAACCTTTTGTCACTTAGGGGAAGGGAGGAGGTGGCTGCCGCCAGCATTAATAAGGAGATTGCTGCGGGCAGGGTCGCTGGCCCTTTCCCCGCACCCCCGTTCCACAACCTTAAAGTGTCTCCGCTAGGACTAGTGCCCAAGAAGTCCCCGGGCGAGTTCCGCCTGATTCACCATTTGTCCTACCCAGCCGGCCACTTGGTCAATGATGCTATCCCTGATGACCTTTGTTCTGTCGGGTGTACATCCTTTGACCAGGCATTGCGCATGGTGCGCTCATGTGGCCCGGGTGCACTGTTGGCTAAGTGTGACATTAAGTCGGCGTTTCGCCTCTTGCCCGTGCACCCGGGTGACTTCGAGTTGCTGGGTTTCAAATTCCGGGGTGAATATTATTTTGACAAAGCCATGCCATTCGGCTGTTCCATATCCTGCTCGGCTTTCGAACGTTTCAGTACCTTCCTGCAGTGGGCATTTATCCGTAGGTCAGGGTCTCGGTCTGTAGCCCATTACCTGGATGACTTTTTATTCGGGGTGAACGGGGCTGGGACACGTGCACACGTCTCCTCAACACATTTCAGACGCTAATGGAGGAACTCGGTGTCCCTTTAGCGCCCGAAAAGACCGAAGGCCCGTCTAATAAGTTAATATTCCTGGGGGGTGGAAATTGACACGGTAGCGCAGGCGTCTAGGTTGCCCGCAGACAAGGTGTCAAGGATAGTGGCCCTTATATCGGACTTGCTGGCTAAGCGCAAGGCATCCCTTCGGGGATTGTAGGTGCTACATGGACATCTCAATTTCGCTTGCAGGGTGGTCGCACCTGGCAGGGCATTTGCTCGGCACTTGTGCGACGCCGTGGCAGGCTTATCCGGGCCCCATCATGGGGCGAGATTGACACGGGGCATCAGGGCAGATCTGCACGTATGGCTCCAGTTCCGGAGGGAGTTCAATGGGGTCTCATTTTGGAGGTCTGACCTCCTGGCTTCGCCCCAATTTCAAATTCAGTCTGATGCCTCGGGATCCCTTGGTTATGGGATGTACTTCAATGGGAAGTGGGCATATGGTGGATGGCCACCAGCCTGGTCAGGCACGGGTCGCCTGAGGGATCTCACATATTGGGAATTTTTCCCATACTGGGGGCCTTGATGCTATGGGGTGAGGAGTGGGCCAACTCTGTGGTGCATTTCTGGTGTGACAATGCGGCTGTTGTCCACATTGTCAACTCACAGACCTTTAAATCTCCCAGGGTCATGGATCTTGTGCGCCAGTTTGTATTGCGCAGCCTGCGCCTCAATGTACTGTTCAGAGCCAGGCATGTCCCGGGGGTGAATAATGATATTGATGACGCTTTGTCCCGCCTGCAGATCTCCCGGTTCCGTGCCTTGGCTCCGGATGCGGAGGAATTTCCCTCGCCACTACCGCAGGAGATATGGACCATTGGCAAGGAGAGGTGAACCGGGCGATAGGCATGTCACTGGCGCCACGCACGCGTAAGGCGTATCACCATGCATTGGTTGCATTTCGGACCTTTTGTTCCCAATCTCGCCTGCCAGATACCTGGCCGATCCCAGTGGCCCACATCCTCCGTTTCATGGTTTACCTGCACGTCCAGGGCCTGGCACCCCGCACCATAGCATCTAGGCTATCAGCGCTGGCTTTTATGGCCAAGGTAGGAGGTCACGCGGACAGTACCGCTGATTTCCGTGTGAGACATGTTTTGGAGGGGTGGGTGCGGGAACGTGGGCGTTGCCTGGACGAGCGTCACCCAATTTCCCCTGGGGTACTTACCCAACTGGCACGAGGCTGGCATGACCTATGTTTCGATAGGTATGAGGCAGCCCTGTTTCGTGCGGCTACAACGGTGGCCTTTTTTGGAGCGCTCCGCATCAGCGAGCTTATGATGCTGTCTAAGGCGGATGCAAGTCGTAGGGCACTGGAACTCGAAGATGTCTATGTTGCTATGATTGGGCTCAGTTGAGGATACGCTCCTCTAAAACAGATCAGCACGGCGTAGGCAGTTGAGTAATACTGCTACGATGTTCCTTGGAAGACATCTGTCCGGTTGGTGCCCTACAGGAGTTTCTTGCACTGTATGGCACGCACCATGCCCCGTTTTTCTGTCACCAGGGTGGGTCTCCCCTCACTCAGCCATTCCTGCAGGATGGGGGCGGTTTCTACTGCGGCTACTTTTGGGTACTCTGGGGCTGAAATACGCCGCATGGGAAGGTGGGGATCACATTGTTTTCAGTTTTGTGTTCACCCTCTTCAACCGTGAGTGCCAGTTTAGTCACTGCAATGTTTCTCACCCCCCCTTTTTTCCTTGACAGACCCTGGGTGTCGTTTTACACCGGTGACAGTAGGGCTGGTGGGCCGTTGCCACGTGCACAGGGCAGCGCGTTACGCTGCACAGGGCAGCGCGTTACGCTGCACAGGGCAGCGCGTTACGCTGCGGCGACAGAGTGGGACCCCGACTGGGACTGGGTGCATCCGCACATCTCAGGTGGTGTGGTAAGCGCGGCATGTTATGGCGGGAACTGTTGCCATTCCTTTTCTACATCAGGGATGCTGACTCGCCTGATGTCCTGGTTATTCACCTTGGGGGCAATGGTTTCGGACAGGTCACTGGCCTATCGCGGACGCTTGCGATTTGCAGTCACCTGGCCTACTCACATTATGTGTGGCCTGCCACACCCCTCATTTGGTCGGACATGATACCGCAGTACGCTTACAGGGGAGCGTTTGGCCTCCAGGCGCTTGACCGAGCTCGTCGCTCCAGGGCTATTGCCCGGTTCCTTTTTGATATGGGTTGGGGATGCGTCATTCGTCTCCCCATCATCAGTCTGCAAAATTATGAGCTTATTCAGGGGAGGGGGCCCATCTGTCGCGAGGAGGTATGGACCTCCTGCTGAGTGATTGGCGAGCAGGCCTGTCGACCGAGCTGACGGTCTTGGGGGGGCGTTGAGCCTTTATTGAAGCCTCTCCGGGTGGCGGGTAGCACTGGTAAGGTAAACATTTATGATCCACAGGTATCCGGCAGGTTCGCAATTGACTGGACAACACTAGATAGGCATAAGTTGTTTAAACGTTGTCCGGTCAACGACGAACCAGGCGAGGGGGTGATGGTTACCACTAGACAGCTGGAATCACCCCCTGATTTTACGGATACACGTCAGAGGGTGGGGTCATTAGTTAGATATTGACTACGGTCAACAATTTGTTTGTTGTCAACAAACAAATTGATACAAATAGATACATTGTAAGAATTGCCGTTGGCAATTTTGGGTGGTACCTTACCAGTGTTACTTCGGCCTGCTTGCCTTAAGAATTATGATTGGTCGTTTTACCAATAGAAATTTATAATTCGGACTAGGGCTTGAATCAATAAATGTGGCCCATGCCGTTATCCACTTTCATTTGTGTCTGAGTCCATCATTGGGGGGGTGCGCCTGCAATGGAAGCGCGGCGCCAAAATGGCCGCCGCGCTCTTTGCGGGGGCCCCCCCTCACCGGACGAAACCATCTGGGTAGTTAGGGGCGTGGCCAGCACCCTAATAAAAGGGGCTGGCCACGAGGCAGCCGTGCTGCCATTTTGGCGAACCGACGGAGCGGAGAAACTTTTTCCCCTCCACCCCCTCCCTAGTTAACAGTGTGATTTCTTGGTCACTTCGGGGCCGGGTGGGAATTTTTGGCTGGGACTCGCAATTGGCCTTTGAGTCCTGGCTTTTTCGCCCATCCCACACTGTTGCTATGGTTTGATATAGGGGTTTGTCTGTGCTACTGTTGACTTTGGTCACATTGGCGGGTAGCACTGGTAAGGTAAACATTTATGACCCACAGGTATCCGGCAGGTTCGCAATTGACTGGACAACACTAGATAGGCATAAGTTGTTTAAACGTTGTCCGGTCAATGACGAACCAGGCGAGGGGGTGATGGTTACCACTAGACAGCTGGAATCACCCCCTGATTTTACGGATACACGTCAGAGGGTGGGGTCATTAGTTAGATATTGACTACGGTCAACAATTTGTTTGTTGTCAACAAACAAATTGATACAAATAGATACATTGTAACAATTGCCGTTGGCAATTTTGGGTGGTACCTTACCAGTGTTACTTCGGCCTGCTTGCCTTAAGAATTATGATTGGTCGTTTTACCAATAGAAATTTATAATTCGGACTAGGGCTTGAATCAATAAATGTGGCCCATGCCGTTATCCACTTTCATTTGTGTCTGAGTCCATCATTGGGGGGGTGCGCCTGCAATGATGAACTGTAACAATCTGTCTTTTTATTTCTTACTAGCTGATTGCCTGGTCTTGCCAGGGGGTTAACACAGAGAGAGAGGCCGCAGGGCAATGGTAAAGGTGGGCAGTGTATGGCCCTTGCCTGGTGGGGAAGAGGGCTCCATTCCTCTGTCAGGCAAGGCCCGAACGGGGCGCCGGCTTTGGCCATTGCCTGGCGGGGAAGGCACACACTTTCCCCGTCAGTCAAGGGCCAAACGGAGCGCCAGATCATGCTCTCACCTGGCGGGGAAGTTGTTTGCTTTCCCCGTCAGGCAAGGACTGAACAGAGCGCCGGATCATGGCTTCGCTTGGCGGGGAAGGTGCTTGCTTTCCCTGTCAGGCAAAGGTCGAATGAAATGCCAGATCATGACCTCACCTGGCAGGGAAGGTGCTTGCTTTCCCCATCAGGCAAGGGCCGAACGAAGCACCGGATTGTGCCCTCACCTGGCGGGGAAGGTGTTTACTTTACCTGACAGGTGAGGGCCGAATGGTGCACCAGATCGTGGCCTCACCTGGCAAGGAAGGTGCTTGCTTTCCCTGTAAGGCAAGGGTTAAACAAAGTGCTGGATCATGGCCTTGCCTGGCGGGAAAGGTGTTTGCTTTCCCCGTCAGGCAAGGGCCAAACGGAGTGCTGGATCATGGCCTCACCAGGCAGGGAAGGTGCTTGCTTTCCCTGACAGCCAAGGGCCGAACAAAGCACCGGATTGTGCCCTCGACTGATGGGGAAGGCATTCGCTTTCCCCATTTGGCAAGGGCAGAATGGCACGGTGGTTCCTTCAGCCCTCGCCTGCCAGAGAAGCCATTCACTTTCCCCTGGTCAGTCACCTCCCGGGGAAATGGCTCACTTCCCCCAATAGGCAGTGACCAAAGGCTTTGCAGGCGCACCCCCCAAAAAAGACTCAGACACCGGTATATGTGGGTAATGGCATTGGGCCACATTTATTGATTCATGCCCTAGTCCGAATTATAAATTTCAATTGGTACTCAGCCAATTATAATTCTTAAGGCAAGCAGGCCGCAGTAACACTGGTAAGGTTCCTCCCAAAATTGCCAATGGCAATTGGCTACAATGTATCCATTTGTATCAATTTGTTTGTTTACAACAAACAAATTGTTGACCGTAGTCAATAAACTATCTACTGACCCCACCCTCTGACGTGTATCCGTAAAATCACGGGGTGATGCATGCTGAAGAGCTCTTGCCATCATCCCATTGCCTGGTTCGTCGTTGACCGGTCAACGTTAACAAACTTGTACCTATCTAGTGTTGGCCAGTCAATTGCGAACCTGCCGGATACCTGTGGGTCATAAATATTTACCTTACCAGTGCTACCCGCCCATGTGACCAAAGTCAATAGCAAAGCCCCTGTATCAAACCATAGCAACAGTGTGGGATGGGCAAAAAAGCCAGAACCAGGAGGCCAATTGTAGGTTCCAGCCAAAAATTCCCACCCGGCCCTGAAGTGACCAAAATATCACACTGTTCACTAGGGAGGGGGTGGAGGGAAAAAACTTCTCCTCTCCGTCGCTTTTCCAAAATGGCAGCTCGGCTGCCTCGTGGCCACCCCTTTTATAGAGGGGTGGCCACGCCCCCTAACTCACCCGGATGTCTGAGTCCGGGTGGGGGCCCCCCCGCAAAGAGCGCAGCGGCCATTTTGGCACCGCACTTTCATTGCAGGCGCACCCCCCAAAAAAGACTCAGACACCGGTATATGTGGGTAACGGCATTGGGCCACATTTATTGATTCATGCCCTAGTCCGAATTATAAATTTCAATTGGTACTCAGCCAATTATAATTCTTAAGGCAAGCAGGCCGCAGTAACACTGGTAAGGTTCCTCCCAAAATTGCCAATGGCAATTGGCTACAATGTATCCATTTGTATCAATTTGTTTGTTTACAACAAACAAATTGTTGACCGTAGTCAATAAACTATCTACTGACCCCACCCTCTGACGTGTATCCGTAAAATCACGGGGTGATGCATGCTGAAGAGCTCCTGCCATCACCCCATTGCCTGGTTCGTCGTTGACCGGTCAACGTTAACAAACTTGTACCTATCTAGTGTTGGCCAGTCAATTGCGAACCTGCCGGATACCTGTGGGTCATAAATATTTACCTTACCAGTGCTGCCCGCCACACGGGGAGGCTTAATAAAGACTCACCCCCCCCCAGACCGTCAGCTCAGTCAACAGGCCTGCTTGCAAATCTTCCAAAAAGAGGTTCATACCTCTGGGCGACAGATGGACCCCATCCCCTGTGTAAAGATCATAATTTTGGAGACTAATGGTGGGGTGTCGGATGACCCGCCCCAAACCCTTGTCAGCAAAGAACCGGGCCACTGCCCTGTTCATCGAGCGACGAGTGCGGTCAAGGGCCTGGAGGTTGATACCCCCCCTGTAAGCGTGACGCGGTATGATGTCCGACCATAGCAGCGTTGTGGCAGGCCACACATAATGCAAATAAGCTAGGTCACTGCAGATCATATGTTTTAAAGAAAGGCCAGTGACCTGGCCCAAGTCATTGCCCCCGAGGTGCAGCACTAGGACATCAGGCGGTTCAGCATCCCTGATGGAGAAAAGGAATGGCAACAGTTCCCGCCATAACATTCCGCGCTTACCATACCACCTGATACATGCGGATGCACGTAGTCCAAGCTGGGGTCCCCACTCTGTCGCCGCAGCGTACTGCGCTGCCCAGTGCACATAGCTGTGGCCCACCAGCCATACTGCCACCGGTGTGCGGCGACACACAGGGTCTGTAAAATAAAAAGAGACAGGACAGTGACTTATCTGGTACTGGTACCAGAAGAGGGCGAACATATAATTCAAAACACTTCGATCCCCACCTCCCCATATGGCATATATCAGCCTCAGAGTACCCAAATGCAGCCGCAGTAGAAGCAGCCCCGGGGAGGCCAACACTGGACAGCGCCTTACCGGTCACCTTCCAAAATTGAAATTTAGTAAGGGGAGACCCATCTTGGTGGCAGAAAAATGGGCCAGGGTGCGTACCACGCATTGCAAGGAACTCTTGTAGGGCACCAACCGGACAGATGTCTGCAATGGAACATCGTAGCAGTCTAACACCACTGCCTACACCGTGCTGATCAACCTTTGAGGAACGTATCCTCAACTGAGCCCACTCATTGGAGACATAGACATCTTCGAGTTCCAGTGCCCTACGAGCCACATCCGCCTTAGACAGTAGCACCAGCTCACTGATGCGGAGCGCTCCAAAAAAGGCCACCGTGGTAGCCGCATGAAACAGAGCTGCCTCATACCTGTCAAAACACAGGTCATGCCAGTCTCGGGCAAGGTGGGTAAGAACCCCTGGAGAAATAGGGTGGTGATTGTCCGGGCGGCGTCCACGTTCCCGTGTCCACCCTTCCAAAACATGTCATATCCGGAAATCATTCGTGTTGTCAGCAGAGCCCCTCACTTTTGCCATGAATGCCAGTGCTGACAGCCTGGATGCTATGGTGCGGGGAGCTAGGCCCTGACTGTGTAGGTAGACCATAAATTGGAGAACGTGTGTAACTGGAATGGGCCACACCTCGGGCAACCGGAGTTGCGCACAAATTTTTTTAAATTGACTGAATGCATGGTGATACGCCTTACATGTGCGGGGCGCCAGTGACATGCCGATCGCCCGGTTCACCTCTCCTTGCCAAACGTCCAAATCTCGTCCGGGAGCGGCGAGGGGAATTCCTCTGCGTCCGGAGCCAAGGCGCGGAACCGGGGGATCTGCAGGCGGGATAAAGCATCAGCAATATCGTTATTAATATCTGGTACATGTCTGGCCCTGAAGAGCACATTGAGGCATAGGCTGCGCAACACAAACTGGCGAACTAACTCCATGACCTTGGGTGATTTAGATGTCTGGGAATTGACAATGTGCATTACCGCAGCAATGTCACACCAGAAATGAACCACTGAATTGGCCCACTCCTCGCCCCATAGCATCAAAGCTCCCAGTATCGGGAAGAACTTAAGGAATGTAAGATCGCGTAGACGATCCGTGCCCCTCCATGCTGGAGGCCATCGGCCGTAGGCCCACATCCCCTCAAAGTAAATCCCATATCCCAGGGACCCCGAGGCATCCGACTGAACCTGGAACCTAGGGGAAACCAAAAGGTCAGATCTCCAAAATGACACCCCATTGAAGTCCCTCAGGAACTTAAGCCAAACTAACATGTCAGCCCTCATGCCCTTGTTCAGTCGGACCCTATGATAGCGCCTGGATAGGCCAGTCATGGTGTCGCATAAGCGTTGAGCAAAAGCTCTGCCAGGCGCGACCACCCTGCAGGCGAAGTTAAGGTGACCATGGAGAACCTGGAGCTCACGAAGTGACACCTTGCGTTTGGCCAGTAAGGCCAAAATTAACGCAGTGATCCGGGTAACCTTATCCATGGGTAACCTGGATGACTGCGATACCGTGTCAATTTCGATACCCAGAAATGTGAGCTTAGTTGATGGGCCCTCGGTCTTTTCGGGCGCTAAAGGGACACTGAGTTCCTGCATTAGCGTCTGAAATGTATTGAGAAGACGCGTACACGTGTCCCAACCCCGTTCACCCCCGAACAAGAAATCATCGAGGTAGTGGGCTACAGACCGGGACCCAGACCTGCGAACAAAGGCCCACTGAAGGAAAGTGCTAAAACGTTCAAATGCTGAACAGGAAGTAGAGCAGCCAAAAGGCATGGCTTTATCAACATAAAGTTTTCCTTGGAATTTAAAACCCAAAAACTCAAAGTCACCCGGGTGCACTGGCAACAAATGGAATGCCGACTTAATGTCACATTTGGCCAGAAGTGCACCCGGGCCACAAGAGCGCACCATGCGCAGGGCCTGGTCAAATGATCTATACCTGACCGAACAAAGGTCATCAGGAATGGCATCAGTGACCGAATGGCCCGCCGGGTATGACAGATGGTGAATTAAACGAAACTCCCCAGGGGTCTTTTTGGGCACCAACCCTAAAGGGGAAACCTTCAGATTGGGAAAGGGTGGCATAGGAAAGGGGCCAGCAACCCTACCTGCATTAACCTCCTTAGCAATACTTAGGGCGGCCACCTCCTCCCTACCCTTCAGGGAAAGTAAATTAGGGGCATCTTGGGGGCACCGCTCCCCTTTGAATGGGATGCGAAAGCCCCGCTAGAAACCCTCAAGGAGATACCTAGCATCCTCTCTCCTTGGGTAAGTCGAGAGCCACCGCTCCAACATAGCTACATTAACCGGGGAGGGGACCTTTTGAGTGACCAGTTCCATCAGCGGCAGGTCTGCCCGCTCCCTGTCCACCTCTACCTCTGCCCCGTGACCCACCGGCTCGCGGACACGCAGCGGCGGCGTGGGGGCCAGCGCAAGAGGGACACTCATGTTTGTATCGCCATTGTTTTCTATTGCATACACCATTGGCCGAGAAACTCCAACACAGCAAGCGGGCTGGAACCCCCTGCCCCGCCAGCTGGCGGGGAGCCTGTGTTGGAGCAGCTCGCTGGACCGCATGGCCACAATGGTACCTCTCCCCAGGCGCCGGGCGCGTGGGGGTCATGTATAAAAGCCACAGTTTTTGACATGGCTCATCCCACCTCATCTCCGGGTGTAAGGGCACTCTCATTCTAAATTCCTCATCGTAAGCCAACCACGATGGGCCAGGAAAATCCACCATTGCCCTGTAAATATTGTCCAAATATTGGACCATAGGAATGGCCAGGTCAGGCCGAGCCCTGAGATACACCGCCATATAGATGAGATATGCGGGTAACCAGTTGGCCCAGGTGCGTGGTGGCTTGCGACGGCGAGACAGCTCTTTGTCCTTCTCATCCTGCCCCTCTTTCTCCTCCTTGGTGGGTTCCCTGTTCAATAGGGAGAAAATATCGACATACTCCCCCCGCCAAATCTTTTCCCTTGTGGCCTGGGCCAAATGATCCCCGAGGGGCAAGGAATACCCGGCCGTCGGCAATGCTGACACCGGCACAGTATTAACACGGGGTATCAGGAGAGGAGCCTGGACCGTCCCTGCGACACCCGGTGCAGCCCCGGGGGCGGAACCCCCCCCCCCCCCCCGCCGCCCAATGTTATGCCAGTATGCCAGTTAAGCTGCACCCGGGTAAGCTGGGAACTGATGCCCCCCCGCCCCGACATTACGAGGCCATGGCCACTGAAACCTATCCCCGGAAGTGGAGTGTGATGTGGGAACATTAGCTTGAACCTGATACTCACTGGGTGCACCCCCGTGAGCCGCCCTCACTGGGGGTTCCGGCCTATGGCGGGCGTCAGAGCTCGCGACCGAAATCAAGCTCTGAGGACACATCCGACCACCACCTGTCTGCGGTTCCTGATGTACGGGGAGCTGCGAGACCGTGGCGGGCACAGGCCTGCACGCCTCAAGCAACTCAACCCGACTGGCCACCTGCTGGAGAGTGGCGGCTGTTGTGGTAGCAGGCTGGCAAAAGGGGCCCCCAGATGGCAATGAAGCCCCCCCCAATGGGGTTATTGGTGATCCCTAGGGATGCCTCTAGCGCCGGTACGCGGGCCAGTAATGCATCCACTGTCGCAGATCCCCCTGCATAAAGGGGGCCAGGTGGGCCGGACGGCCCACTGGGCAATGGTCCAGGGCCCCAGACTTGAGAGCCAGGCCCCAAATAGGGCCATGCCCAAAACTCCAGCCCATGAGGGGCCGGGGGTAAGCCCTGCTGTGCAACCACACCAGGCCCTCCCCCATGCTCAAAGCCCATGGCCGGCAATTGCGGGCTGGGGGCCGAAGCCCCTGTAGGGCCAGTCTGAGGCTGGAGAGCAGCGGGCCATGGCCTAAGCTGCCCCATCCCACCGGTCCCGGTGGGTGCCTCCGGTAAGGAGTCCTGCTGCGGGGGCGCAGTCGCGGTCCTCCGATCCGACTGCTGCCTCCTGTTTGGGCGAGCCTGAGTCGCCATAGCCTTCTTCTTAGGAGGCATAACGAAAACACAATCCCTTTCCAGGGATCAGAACCCGATGGCTGGAAAGCCGAAGATTGAGAAGCAAGATCCCGCTAAGGCTCTGCAGCCAAGCGCGGCTCTCTGAAAGAGATGAAGAGCGACGGAGAAAACTTCTCCTCTCCGTCGCTTTTCCAAAATGGCAGCTCGGCTGCCTCGTGGCCACCCCTAAGTCACCAGGATGTCTGAGTCCGGGGGGGGGGGCCCGCAAAGAGCACGGCGGCCATTTTGGCGCCGCACTTTCATTCTGTCAGTTCGGTTTGCGCACGCGTTGGCCATTGTTTTTTCTTGCACGCTCCTGCTGTCCTGCCTCCTCCATGCTCTGATTGTCTGAGGCGTGTCGTGGTGTGGAGGATGCTGGGACTGGTAGTTTTTCTTTTTTTTGCATTCATGGGGCGTTGGCCCTATTCTCGACTTCCGGACCCGTGTGGAATGGTGCCTGGGACATAAGGTAGGTGTGCATGGTGCATTGCGGGATAGGCTGGGTGGTTGTGGACATGCATTCTGCCCACACACGGCCCAACCCTCTTTTTATAGGTATAACTTATATGACTAAAGTATATAAAATTGTGGCCTTTTAGACATTTTGAATTGAAATAAAATTTTGGCCAGCAGAGTATCGCTAAATAGATTAAATTTTCAAATTAAGGCTCTTATGTTGTGTCTGCAACACCACATTGTAAATACCGTGTCTGTAAAGTAAATACCATTCTAGGAATGATACTTGTATTCACTGAAGGGGCATTTGGCTTTTCTTAGCACCACAGTGGTGTTTTTTAATAGAAAAATATATATAATGAAAGCATTTTGAACACATCAACACAAATAGTAAGGCTTAAAAATGAACAATTTGCCCTAGATATGTCCTCAACATACTACATAAAAATATAAACACTCATCAGCATTACATTTGTATAGGTGAGGTGAACAGCTTACCTGAAAATAGCTAAGCCCAAATCTGTATGCCAACCTTCCACAACAACCTGGCATCTTGCTCAAACAAGCAACCTTTGAAATGTGCTGGTTTATGTATACTGTATTCGCAAGAGTCCCACTGATGATTAAATTTGTTTGAAATGTAAATTTTTACATAAGCAAATGGAATTCGGTATTCCTTATTATATGGAAAGACATAGTTTTGACTGGATTAGCTATTTAACACATGCCTCTATTTTTCACTAAGTTCTGTGTAGTCTGTTATGAAAGAAAATGAATATCTTTCCACTGAGAATCTAGTCAGCAAGACAACAGCTATTAATTAATAATTGGCATTATTTAAAATAAGTGAGGAAATCAATGTAATAAAAGCTGATGAAACAAATAAAATATCAATCATCAAAGTCCTAGCTTTGGAAGATTCTCCAACTGTCTGACAGCTGGGTGACCAGTGTGATATGTAGAGACAACGTGCATATTAGGAAACAATCAAGTGTATAATTGTGGCAAGTGTTTTTGTTTGCTGATGGGCTAGGACCCCTAGCTGAAGGGGGTTTATCAACTTAGCTAATTGCTTTCACAGAAGTCAAATAGAGGACTTCTTGGTATGGCTGTAAAATTGGCACTTCAAACACATGCAACTGCTAATTATAATTCAACTTAGACTTTAAGAACCACTGTAAAGATCAAGACTAGGACATCATATATACACAACTGGATACAGTTTTCCACCTAATTGTAAGATGCCATAAATATAACAAATACCTCAACGCATGTTACATCCTGCATTGTTAGTATGGTGAAACAGACTGAGAAGGAAAAACACAATGATCACCTGAAACAAATTCAAATCATACCTGGGTTAAGTGCTGTCCCTTCGACGGTGATGATGCATATCAAATTCACCAGCTCACCTCGATAGACAGTTGGACTATCTGACTGAATCGAGACATTAAAAACAGGACCTGTTTTGAAGAAGAATACAAGTGGTTTGATCTGTCTTTCTACCAGTATGTGATATTCTCTGGATTCCATCTGCGCAAATATTTAAGGAAATTGAAGCATATGTTTACAATAAAAGCTTCTCCAACTGCTTAGAGTTTTTCTAAAGTTTCAAAGTACACAGGATAGTTACAGCAACACAAGCCTTCTCAGGCAACTATCTAGAGTAGACTCTATTCCGAAAACCTTTTTAAGTCAGGGGATGGATCATGCTCCTTCAGACAGCTTCTGGGGCCAGATAGCCATTTTGCCCTTCATCCACCACATGGCACTTCTGGGTGTGGTGGAGGTGGGCACATGAAATGGTGCCACAGGCCGCATCTGGCTGCGAGCCGCAGGTTGAGAATCTTTGCTCTATTCCGTTATTTTCTGTCAGATGTCCAAAGCTTTTCAACCAACTTCCTTTTCTTTTCTTGGACACAAGTATATAAAGTCTAAACAATTATATGAACTAAATGTTAACATTAGGAAGTCAATGCTGTTTCAGACCCAAGCAATCCAGTATCTAATCAGAGGCACATAAAGCAAACAACTTGCAGAAGCTGAGCAGACTGCATCTTGAAAAACCAGTGTCTGCCCTTCCCAACCTGGGATCCTCCATGTGCATATGACTACAACTCCGACCATCTTCAGCCAAGTTGAAGAAAGCTGACCTATATACACAACACAGTTTTATCATGGAAGGCAGGCAAATATAAACACAACAGTACAAAATAATGGAGAAGGCGGCTCATGCCACATTATGGGTTCAGCCACCTGTTGATTATACAGAATAAACACAATTCCACAGCTCTTGACAACAAAATATGGGGTACATTGTGGCTATGACAGACAGTCTATCACAATCTGCCTTCTTTTGTCAGTGCTCGGCTTCATATGCAGGACCAGATATTATAAAACCAAAATGGACTTTGATAATAGGCACCTGCCCATTGCCTGCTAGCACAATAACTGGCAGTTCTAACTCTGGATACCTTGGATACCTTGGAGTAATTGTTCAGCGAGGAGTCTGCACATTGGTAGACGTCTCTGCAATGACATTCCACACATGCAAATGGGCTTGAGAAATCAAGTCCATTTTGCATGTGGTTTTTTAGCCATTTGGCTAGCACGTCACCCGCTGCCTAGGTGGTCCATAATGTGTGCTCTCTGTTTTCGCCTGGCCCAAGGGATCCGATGGAGGACACTTTGGTAGTTTTAGTCACAGCCTAACATCATTGACAGAGATGGGCAACGCTGTCTAGTTAGACCGCTCAAGCACCTGCCTTGATAACGCTGGATAACAAATTTATAACCTAACACATTTGGGTGGCAAACCTTTGTGGAAGGCTGCTTTATGCTTTCTCATTCTTCACAGATGCTTTCTTAACTATTCTTTCTTTCATAAATTTTTCAAATGATCCCTTCTGGAGTCTCATTCAACAATACACCAAGGTTTCTGTTAAGGATGCTAAGCCTTGCAAACAACAATTATTATTATTTCTTCCTCAATACTGCATCAGCCACAGATATGAAAACTATCTCCCAAGGAAGGAAGGGCTCTTTTAAAATGTATACTTTCCAAGGAATATCCAAGATATATTTTTCTGCCATCAAAGGCATTTACTACAGCACTGTGACCAACTTTAATACAAAAGAAACAATACCTTACTGAAGGCTCCCCAACTATATTCAAAGTTAACATAGCATTCTAATTTTCTCTTTTAAATTAGCTTTTTGTATTTAGCAGTAGAAAATTTATTTCTTTAATATGAGGGATCAGAAGGATAAATAACTACACAATCTCAGGCTTTAAAAACATATTTTACAGTTGACTAAATTTATTTATTGTTCTGGCTATGCCAGACCCACTGAGTGTAATAAGGTTAGATCATTATTGATCATTAAGTCCCGTTCATGGTTAAGTCACTGAACCTGATGACTGGAAAGTGGCAGGTAAGCAGTTGAGACCTGAGTACTGCATGACGGAATGAGCTCCTGTCTCTGCCCCAGCTCCTGACAACTTAGCAGTTCAAAAGCAAGAAATTGCAAGTAGATAAATAGGTGCCACTTTGGAAGGAAGGTAAAGAGTGTCCCATGCACTCTGGTGTCTAGTCATGCTTGCCATATGTGCTCAGGAACATCTGCAAACACAGAGAGCGCTGGTTCTTTGACTGTAAATAGGGATGAGCACTGAACCCTAGAGTCAGATACGACTGGCTTTCAAGCAAGGGCGGCCTTTACCTTTACTTTACTCTCGTTGAAATGAAATGTGATTGAGCATTTATCATATAGTGCAACAGACAAGATATAATTAACACCATTCCACTTAATGCACATATATAAGAGCAGTATATGGAAAGGAAGAAAATGAATTTCTATATAGCAGAGTATGAAAGTAAAAATATGCTTTGCACATTTTCCAGTTCAGACCAAAACAGCTGCTTTAAATTAATCCAGTATCAAGTTAAGAGGGAATTAATGCATTTTCTACTGCCTTATCAGCCTGTAACTGGGAAGAGAGAAAAACACCAAATGTATATTCCTGATGACAGCATTTCCCTTAGAGATTACTGTCAGTAGACAGTCAGGCAAAACTGATGGAAACTTTCCTTTGCTCATTGTCACTGTGATCATAGAGTGCTCTTCACATTCTGTGAATTTACAAGGAGGGAAGATTGGATGTTAACATTGAATGTTAAATTCTAGAGCACAGAACCTTTGAAAATCAAAAATTAAAAAACAAATGTTTCCCAATAAATTTAACAGGAATTTGCTGGTGACCTCCAGACAACCTGTTTTTGTCCAAACCAACAGATAATGAACAGTGACTTGCAAACCTATGGTTCAGGTGTCATCTGAGGGAAAGCACTAAGATGTTAATAAGCACTGACAAATATTAATCCCCAATTCATTAACTTGCCAGCTGAAGCACTTTTCAGTTTTCACTGAGATGGCTGTCACTGGTGAAGAAGGCACTTTTAAAATTTAAATGATAGACAGCAAAATATAGTGATGAAAAGTTTCCAGTAACTAAAAAGCTGGCTTTTACTGTAACATTTTGATCAGTTTTTAAATCTTTTATTTTTTTATGCTGCTTCTTCTCAGTAGTTTTTTTACTCAAGACCAGGGATTTTCAACCTGCAGCCCACGGCGCCATTTCATGTGGCCCACCATCACCTCCACCACACCAGGAAGTGTCACGTGGTGGAGGAAGGGCAAAATGGCCATCCAGCCCCAACAGCTGTCTGAGATGACTTAAAAAGGTTGAGAACTCCTGCTCAAGATGAACACGTCCTTCTAGATAGCAATAGCAATTATACTTATATAACACCCCATTGAGCTTAGTACACCCTCTGGGCAATTCACAAGTTAATTAGCAATTTTGCCCCCCATCATGCTGGGTACTCATTTTACCGACCTCTGACGGATGAAAGGCTAAATCAATTTTGAGCATCGTTTGGGCTGCAGTACAGCAGTTTAACCACTGCACCACCAGAGCATTGCTCAATATGTTTCTGTATTGCTTGGCTGTTTCTGTCTTTTAAAAGTTATATGTATCAATGTGTAGATCCAAAAGGTCCAGCTGGACACTGAACATACTGTTGCTGGGGCAGCTGGCCTCCTGTTGTGCAATGGGAAGCAGCGTCCAAATACAGCATCCAAATACAGCACACCAGCTGCCCGGGAAATTGAAAAAAATAAAGGTTATTGTAGATAGAAATACAGGTTGGCCCAAAACAATGTGGTTTTTCAATTGTGCAGGGAGTCAGTGACTCTAACCCACTCATTAATCAAGGGCCGGCCTATTAGGGCTGTTTAGTCAGCCAAAAGCCAAACACTAAAATTAAAGTGGAACCCCGACATACAAACGGTTTGACTTACAAAAAATTTGACATACAAATTTTTAATAGGAAAAATTCCACATGCAAAAAAATATACGGTGACATCTAGTGGCCTCTTCTGGTAATCCATTGTATTTTTGACACAATTCTTTCAATATACTGTACAGTGGAAACTCATACAACAATTGCCCGGTATAGCAACGAAAGCACATAACAATTAGTTGGGGGGGTTTGGGGGGGGGGGGATGGTGTCCTGCATAACAATTTTCCCTATGGAAAAAATCATACAACTATTTTTCAATGGGAAAAAACACTTAGCAAATAACAACAACACCCGTTATATGATGCATCCCATAAGGAAAATCGCTATATGATGACGGTATCGTATAGCAATTGTTTCGTACAATAACGAGCCCCGTGGAATGGAATAAAATTGTTGCATAGGGTACCACTGTACAAATAACCTTGTGGAACGGGGGGAAATTGTATGTAGAGATTTTACTATATTGGGGTTATTTTTGTACTTCCTCAATGGCCATGAGAGGCTGTGCCACTCATAGGTAGAAGCAATCCTCCTTACAGAGCCCTTATATTAAAAGTTAGGCATCCATGCAGTTCAAAATACGGTATTATAATGAAGATATGATGCAATAAAATTTGGAGGAATGGGAAATTGAAAGTATCAATACTGTATCACATAAGAAAGACATCTGACTGCTTTACTTCCTAATTAAGCTCAAGACTTCTTCTGTCCATACCAACCTCTGAAGCACTGGAGAGGATATCTGTGTAAAGTTATCATGCTGCATATAGTAACCGCTTGGTAGCCATTCTCCACAGGGTAAACCAAAGGACTTTTGTCAATGTAGTATACGTAGCCAGAATCTTGCATGCTCCAATTTTCTTCTCCTCTTTTTACCTTATTTATAATTAAGTTAACTTACTCATTTCATAATTTATTGCAGTACTAAGACTGAGTGTATGTATGTGCAGATGAATGTCTACCTTTTTGAGCAGGTTTTGAGCAATTAAGTTTGAACTTCATTTTAGGACACTAGGAACTGTCTCCTCTCTTCTTTGGATACTATTTCGTTTTAAGTATAGTGGTTCCATTATCAAGGTTCATGAGAAGGAGTCTCCTACTTCTCTTTGCAGGCGCACCCCCCCAATAATGGACTCAGACACAAATGAAAGTGGATAACGGCATTGGGCCACATTTATTGATTCATGCCCTAGTCCGAATTATAAATTTCTATTGGTAAAACGACCAATCATAATTCTTAAGGCAAGCAGGCCGCAGTAACACTGGTAAGGTACCACCCAAAATTGCCAACGGCAATTGTTACAATGTATCTATTTGTATCAATTTGTCTGTTGACAACAAACAAATTGTTGACCGTAGTCAATATCTAACTAATGACCCCACCCTCTGACGTGTATCCGTAAAATCAGGGGGTGATGCCAGCTGTCTAGTTGTAACCATCACCCCCTCGCCTGGTTCGTCGTTGACCGGACAACGTTTAAACAACTTATGCCTATCTAGTGTTGTCCAGTCAATTGCGAACCTGCCGGATACCTGTGGGTCATAAATGTTTACCTTACCAGTGCTACCCGCCCATGTGACCAAAGTCAACAGCAGCACAGAACAAACCCCTATATCAAACCATAGCAACAGTGTGGGATGGGCAAAAAAGCCAGGACTCAAGGGCCAATTGCGAGTCCCCGCCAAAAATTCCCACCCGGCCCCGAAGCGACCAAGAAATCACACTGTTAACTAGGGAGGGGGTGGAGGGGAAAAACTTCTCCGCTCCGTCGGTTCGCCAAAATGGCAGCACGGCTGCCTCGTGGCCAGCCCTTTTATTAGGTTGCTGGCCACGCCCCTAACTACCCGGATGGCTTCGTCCGGTGGGGGGGGGCCCGCAAAGAGCGCGGCGGCCATTTTGGCACCACGCTTCCATTGCAGGCGCACCCCCCCAATAATGGACTCAGACACAAATGAAAGTGGATAACGGCATTGGGCCACATTTATTGATTCATGCCCTAGTCCGAATTATAAATTTCTATTGGTAAAACGACCAATCATAATTCTTAAGGCAAGCAGGCCGCAGTAACACTGGTAAGGTACCACCCAAAATTGCCAACGGCAATTGTTACAATGTATCTATTTGTATCAATTTGTCTGTTGACAACAAACAAATTGTTGACCGTAGTCAATATCTAACTAATGACCCCACCCTCTGACGTGTATCCGTAAAATCAGGGGGTGATGCCAGCTGTCTAGTTGTAACCATCACCCCCTCGCCTGGTTCGTTGTTGACTGGACAACGTTTAAACAACTTATGCCTATCTAGTGTTGTCCAGTCAATTGCGAACCTGCCGGATACCTGTGGGTCATAAATGTTTACCTTACCAGTGCTACCCGCCACACGGGGAGGCTTCCCAAAAGGCTCACCGCCCCCCCCAGACCGTCAGCTCGGTCAACAGGCCTGCTCGCCAGTCTACTAACAAGAGGTCCATACCTCCCTGCGACAGATGGGCCCCCTCCCCTGAATAAAGCTAATAATTTTGCAGACGGATGGCAGGGAGGCGAATGACGCGTCCCCAACCCTTGTCAAAAAGGAACCGGGCAATAGCCCTGGAGCGACGAGCCCGGTCAAGCGCCTGGAGGCCAAACGCTCCCCTGTAAGCGTACTGCGGTATCATGTCCGACCAAATGAGGGGTGTGGCAGGCCACACATAATGTGAGTAGGCCAGGTGACTGCAAATCGCAAGCTTCCGCGATAGGCCAGTGACCTGTCCGAAACCATTGCCCCCAAGGTGAATAACCAGGACATCAGGCGAGTCAGCATCCCTGATGTAGAAAAGGAATGGCAACAGTTCCCGCCATAACATGCCGCGCTTACCACACCACCTGAGATGTGCGGGTGCACCCAGTCCCAGTCGGGGTCCCACTCTGTCGCCGCAGCGTAACGCGCTGTCCTGTGCAGTGTAATGCGCTGCCCTGTGCAGCGTAACGCGCTGCCCCATGCAGCGTAACGCGCTGCCCTGTGCACGTGGCTATGGCCCACCAGCCATACTGTCACCGGTGTAAAACGACGCCCAGGGTCTGTCAAGGGGGAAAAAAAAGGGGGGGGGAGAAACAGTGCAGTGACTAAACTGGTACTCACGGTTGAAGAGGGCGAACACAAAACTGAAAACATTGTGATCCCCACCCTCCCATGCGGCTTATTTCAGCCCCGGAGTACCCAAAAACAACTGCAGTAGAAGCCGCCCCTATCCTGAACGAATGGGTGCCGCAACGAGCCCCAGAGAGGACAACACTGTCTAGTGCCTTCCCGGCACCCTCCAAATTGAAATTTAGTAAGAGAAGACCCACCTTGGTGACAGAAAAACGGGCCATGGTGCGTGCCACACAGTGCAAGGAAATCCTGTAGGGCACCAACCGGACAGATGTCTGCCAGGAACATCGTAGCAGTCTACTCCACTGCCCACACCGTGCTGATTCGTTTCAGAGGAGCGTATCCCCAACTGAGCCCAATATTGTTCACACAGACATCTTCGAGTTCCAGTGCCCTACGACCTGCATCCGCCTTATACAGCATCTCAAGCTCGCTGATGCGGAGCGCCCCAAAAAAAGGCCACCGTTGTAGCTGCATGAAATGGGCTGCCTCATCTATCAAAACAGAGGCCAGGCCAGCCCCGGGCCAATTGGGTAAAAACCCCTGGGGAAATCGGGTGGCGGTCATCCGGGCAACACCCGCGCGCGCGCACCCACCCCTCCAAAACATGTCTCACACGGAAGTCAGTGGTGCTGTCCACATGACCTCCCACTTTGGCCATAAAAGCCAACGCTGACAGCTTAGATGCTATGGTGCGAGGTGCAAGGCCCTGGGCATGCAGGTAAACCATGAACCGCAGAACATGGGTTACCTGGATCGGCCAGGTTCCTTGGATTTGAAATTGGGTACAGAATGCTCTGAAAGAATTAAATGCGTGGTGATACGCCTTACGCATGCGTGGCGCTAGTGACAGGCCAATCGCCCGGTTCACCTCTCCTTGCCAATGTTCCATATCTCGTCCGGGAGTGGCGAGGGAAATTCCTCCGCGTCCGGGGCCAAGGCACGGAACTGGGAGATCTGCAGGCGGGACAAAGCGTCAGCAATATCATTATTAACCCCTGGGACATGCCTGGCCCTGAAAAGAACGTTGAGGCGCAGGCTGCGCAACACAAACTGGCGCACTAGGTCCATAACCCTGGGCGATTTAGAGGTCCGTGCATTGACAATGTGGACAACCGCCGCAGTGTCACACCAAAAATGCACAACCGAGTTGGCCCACTCCTCGCCCCATAGCATCAAAGCATCCAGGATAGGGAAAAATTCCAGATACGTGAGACCACGCAGGTGACCCGTGCCTGCCCAGGATGGTGGCCACCCACCATAGGCCCACTTTCAATTGAAGTACATCCCATAACCCAGGGATCCCGAGGCATCGGACTGTATCTGAAAGCGAGGGGAAGCCAGGAGCTCAGACCTCCAAAATGACACCCCATTGAACCCCCTCAGGATCTGTAGCCAGACAGGCACGTCTGCCCTGATACCCCGGGTAAGTCTAACCCTATGGTGGGGCCTGGATAATCCTGCCATGGCGTCGCACAAGCGCCGAGAAAATGCCCTGCCCGGTGCGACGACCCTGCAAGCGAAATTGAGGTGACCATGTAGCACCAGCAGTTCCCTCAGTAATGCCATGCGCTTGGCCAGCAAGTCCGAGATAAGGGCCACTAGCCTTGACACCTTATCCCGCTGCAACCTAGAAGCCTGCGCTACCGTGTCAATCTCCACCCCCAGGAATACTAGCTGTGTAGGTGGGCCCTCGGTCTTTTCGGGCGCTAAAGGGACACCAAGTTCCTCCATTAGCGTCTGAAATGTGTTGAGGAGACGTGTGGACGTGTCCCAGCCCCGTTCAGCCCCGAATAAAATCATCCAGGGAATGGGCTACAGACCGGGACCCTGATCTGCGGACAAAAGCCCACTCTAGGAAGGTGGAGAAACGCTCGAATGCCGAGCCCGAAATGGAACAGTCAAAAGGCATGGCATCATCGAAATAATATGCTCCCCGGAACGGGGGCGCAGGGACAGGGCCAATGACCCTGCCCACATAGACCTCCTTATCAATGCTGGCAGCAGCCACCTCCTCCCTCCCCCTGAGGGATAAAGATTGGGGGCATCCTGAGGGGACCTATCACCCATGAAAGGGATACAGAACCCCTGCCTAAAACCCTGAAGGAGATATCCGCATCCTCACCCTTCGGGTACAATGTGAGCCCACGCTCCAACATGTCCACATTAATTGGGGAGGGAGCCCTTCAGTGAACTAGATCCATCTGCGGCAGTCTTGCCAGCCCCCTGTCTGCCCCTCCCTCTGCCCCGCATCCCTCCAGGCCTGGGACAGGCAGAGGCCGCATGGGGGCCAGCACAGGGGGGACACTCATGTCTGTATTTGCAATTCTTCCTATTGCAGGAACCATTGGACGAGAAAGTCCAGCACAGCAGGCGGGCTGGAACCCCCTGCCCCGCCCCCTGGCAGTGGACCTGTGCTGGGGCCGCCCGCTGGACCGCATGTCCACAATGGTATCTCTCCCCGGGCGCGGGGCGCGTGGGCGTCATGTACAAAAGCCACAGCCTCTGGCATGGCTCATCCCACCTAATCTCGGGGTGCAGGGGAATCCGCATATGGAATTACTCATCATAAGCCAACCACGATGGGCCCGGAAAGTCAACCATCGCCCGGTAGATGTTGTCCAAATACTGGACCATTGGAATTGCCAAATCCGGCCGGGCCCTAAGGTATACCGCCATGTATATGAGGTAGGCCGGCAACCAGTCGGCCCACGTACGTGGTGGCTTGCGACGACGTGCCTGCTCCTTATCCTTCTCATCCTGCCCCTCCCTCTACTCCTTGGTGGGCTCTCAGTTGAGGAGTGAGAAGATATCCACGTACTCCCCCCGCCAGATCTTCTCTTTGGTGGTCTGTGCCAAATGGTCACCCAGCGGTAAGGAATACCCCGCCATCAGCAAGGCCGACACAGGCACAGCAGGAACTGCTGGCATCTGAAAGGGGGCCTGTACTAACCCAGCCACCCCCAAAACATTCCCCACAGGGTAGAAAACACCCCCCACCACGGGGCCCTGGGTGGTAGTTGTCGTCGCCGGGTGGGGCGTCAGCGGCCGGACCGCCGCCTCACCCGCGCGAGGCCAAGGCCATTGACCCCCCCCCACGTGGCCACGTGTGTAGGTGCACTAGCTTGGACCGCATACTCACATGCTGCACCCCCATAGGCCGCCCCCACCGGGGGTTCCGGCCCACTGGGGGCGTCGGAGCTCACAACCGCCATCGAGCTCGTCGATGGGGCCTGACCCGCACCGGTCTGTTGAATGGGGAGCTGCGAGGCAGTGGCCGAGGTCGTGCCACGCGCCTCAAGCAGCTCGACCCGTCCCGTCGCCTGCCGCTGCCCAGCAGACGACGCGTCGAAATGAACCCCAAAGGGAGCCCCAGAGTGGCTAGCCCGGGCCAGGGATGCCTCGAGGGCCGCAACGCGGGCCAATAAGGCTTCCACGCTGACATGGGGCAAAGGGCCAGCCGGCCCGCCTACTACAGGCATGGGTACAGGTCCCTGTACCCCGGGGCCCGAATAGGGCCACAACCCCACACCCGGGCCCGTTAGGGCCGATGTAGCAACCTGCCAGGGAAGGGGACCAGACCACCCCCCAAGGCTGGAAGGCCTCGGAGCGAGCTGCGCTCCTATAAAGGAAGGCCCAGCGGAATGGGCAACACCAGGAGAGGTGTCCACCGCTTGCGGGCCGAGGGCCGCAGCCCCTACTGGACCCGTGCGTGGGCCACCATTCTCTGGCCAGGGGGAATAGACCCCATTCCACCGGTCCTGGTGGGTGCAGGCAAAGGCGGCTGCTGGGGAGGCGCAGCCGCGGTCCTCCGACCCGGATTGCGCCTCCGAACTGCACGAGCCGCGCTCGCAGCCGCCTTCTTCTTCGCGGGCCTCTCAGCCAATCGTTGGGAAGCTGAAAACGAGAGAATTCAGCAGCCAAAAGGCTTCCCGGTAAAGGTAAAAGCGACGGAGGTAAGAGGGAAAAACTTCTCCGCTCCGTTGCTTCGCCAAAATGGCAGCACGGCTGCCTCGTGGCCAGCCCTTTTATTAGGGTGCTGGCCACGCCCCTAACTACCCGGATGGCTTCGTCCGGTGGGGGGGGGGGCGCAAAGAGCGCGGCGGCCATTTTGGCGCCACGCTTCCATTGTCTTTGTACAGTATGTTCTCTGGACTGGAGGTGGACAAATAAGCCTGCCAGGAATTATACCGATGTCACTGCATAACATTTTCCAAGTCAGAATTATGTACATTGACCCATTCAATGGAACAGGGATCTGATAACAAGCTGATGCCTGCACAGTCATGGACTAATTGGCAGTAATCTCTAAAAGCACACAAGGAGAATTGTGGCTGCTCTGTGTGCCCTTATCTGGACATGAAACAAATCATGGAGTCAGTATACAACCCTATATTTATATATGTTCTGTTTCACTGATAAGTGACTTTTCTTAATATATGAAACCAAGGTGTCCCCCCGTGAGACGCATATGTGCTCCGACACCTGGCCACACACACCCTAGGACCACGCCAATTACTTACCTTGCCCCTTAAATTGGGTCGGCAAGGGGTACCAGTAGCCCACCGCAAGTTCCATCGCTGGAGAGGGGGTTGCGAGGGGGCACATCCAGCTGCCAGCAAGTCCTGCACAGAAACACGTGACTGCGCAGGCGCACCGGCCAAACACTTCCCCCATGGCTGTGCACGCAGCCAGGAAGAGCAGACACCCAGAAGAGCTGGCATTTCGTTCACCCTGTGCAACAGAGAGCAGGGGAAGGAGGGTCAATGTGTACAATAATTACCATACTGTACGGTAATTTGGCCCTCCATACAGTGTATGGTTAACGTACGGAGAAGTACAGTAATTTTTTACGGTAATTTTGGACACAGCTGCTGGGGTTGGGGGAGCTCTGGGGGGCCAACCCAAGGGGGGGACCACTACCCAACAAACTGGGTAGCCCCTGCTAGTATTTTTAAAAGTAGGAAATAAATCATTCTAATGAGTGTTGAAAACCCTACACCAAAAAAAATATGGCTTCTCCCTTAATATGTTAAAAAAATTGTGAAAAGCAAGATTAAAAAATAACATGAAAAAATTAGTGGAACCTGCCGCTTGACAGTAGCATACTTCTTCTTCCATATTTAGGCCAGATGTGAAACTGTCTAAAATTAAGGTACCTCTTGGTGAGTTCATTCTGCAGTTGCTTTAGCCTGATCCAGTGTGAGAAAGATTAGCTGGCAACACAAGGTTGCTGTTACCAGGGTACGCCCGATTGTGGTTGGAAAATACCACAATCTTCGAGGTGGCTCTTACTGGAAGGCAGAGAGATCCACTGCTTGTGAATTGATGCTCACTTTCTTATGGTGACCTTAGTTCTGGTTATGGTTCATCTTAGAAGTTGGACTGTTCCCATCTGAATAATGAATAAGTTTCTCTTTCTATGCTCATTTCCCCCTAGCTTCTCAGATTGCAACAAGTTATATGCTTTTAGCTCTCACTTTTGTACAGACTATATTTAAAATATACTTATACAGAAATAAACCTTTATTTTTTTTAATTTTTATAAATAGTATAAATTGTACAACGTAATGTGTTACCTAAATTATAACTGACATGTCTTAAGCTGCTCAACCAGTAAAATAAATTTAGGTTTCATATGGAAATAAGCACTGCCGTATGTTTCCATTTCTTCCAAATTTCCATTTGCATCTCAAAAAAAGAGAAAGAGCCCCCAGAAACAAAGTATTTTCCCTATAGTTCTATATTTCTTTTTGTCTGCTACACTGTCACTGTGAAAGGGGAGTCAAGGCAGAGTGATGCCTAAATGTGCGAGACTGGAGAGAAGACAAAATTGTTCACACAGAGCTCTTGTACTGGCGAAGTGAGGCTCAAAAAATATCACAAGAATTAGTTGTAAGAACCCATCCTGAATGGGAACTAAAGTTTAAAAATGTATAAATAATTCAAAACGTACACAGAGTAACAAACATATGCAAGTCAAAGTTCTAAGACAGTGTTTATGGAACAGCTGGACCAGAGAGAAATGCAAAGCAAAAGATTACAGAAGCTTCATCAGGCTTCTTTTCTTCCTAAATCGTTTCCATTCCAGTTGTTCATTACAAAAACTTCTTAATTTTAGAAATCCACACCACCTTTATTCTTCATCCTTTCTTCTTTTACTTTCTAGACAATAGGCTTGTAGGTCACTCTGGCATTCAGATGAGGGTTGGAGAACCTCAAATCCATGGTACAAATTAGACTCACCACCTCACCATGCCAGATCCATGGTGCCTTTTCTTGAAACCCCACCCATTAAGAAAAGCATGCTGCCAAAATAATAATAATGAGAGGAACCAGTGTACAGAGACCCAAAACTACCCAATGTGTCTAAAACCTGACCATTCTTTAGTGCTCAGATATGCACCACTCCTAGGGAACACTTGAAGTAGCATAGATAACATATAATTCTAATGTGGTCTATCATTCATGCAGGCAACATTTTGCTTGTATAAAAACAACAACCAGGGGGGAAGGGAGTCTAATTTGACATATAATATGCCCAGTAGTCAGAAATTAGAGCCCTGATGGTGCAGTGGTTAAACGGCTATACTGCAGCCAAAATGTTGTGAGTTTGATCCTGTGAGGTTGATTCAGTCTTTCATCCTTCCAAGGTCAGTAAAATGAATACTCAGCATGTTGGAGACAAAAATGCTAATTACGTTGTAAACTGTCCAGAGAGTGCACCTAGCACTATTGGGCAGTATATAAGTGTAATTGATATTGCTATTTTAAAAAAAAATATCCCAGTCTGGCCAGGTTATCCTGCTATGGTAATAGAGTAAGCCAGGGGTAGCTAACCTTGGTACCTCAGGTTTTCTTGGACTTTAATTTAATTTAATTTAATAGTCAGGTAGAGCCCGACTCAGGGCGGCATTACAACAAGTTCTAAAAACATATAAAAACACTTTAAAAACCCCATATCCCACCCACCCATCCCACCCACTATAAAAGAGGAGAGAAGGTTCTTAATTGTTTACATAAGCCAGCAGGCGGGGACTGTGTTCCCATTAGGGCCCCACACCTGCCCTGCCAGCCAGGTCTTCAATCCTTTCCTGAAGGGCAGCAATTCTCTTTGGAGTCTTAGATCTGTTGGCAGGAGGTTCCAGAGAGTTGGTGCAGACACGGAGAAGGCCCTCCTTGGGGTGCTGGACAGATGTGCACCCCTAGCTGATGGCACTATTAGAGAGCCTCTCCGGTCCACTCTGGTTGGACGGGCAGACACTCTTGGGACAATGCGGTCTCTAAGGTATCCTGGCCCACTGCCATATAGGGCTTTAAAGGTCAAAACCAGCACCTTGAATTGCACCCGGAGACAAACTGGTAACCAGTGCAGCTCCCGAAGTAGCGGTGAGGCCTGGGCATATCGCCCACATCCCATCACCACCCGGGCTGCCGCATTCTGGACTAGCTGCAGCCTCCGAATGGTCGTCAAGGGCAGCCCCATGTAGAGTTGTAGCTAACAGCTCTGTCTGGGCTTAGCATTTTCATAACAATGTGACTTTCATTGCTAAATTGAAAAATCATAAAAATATGAACTACAAGAGGAAAGCTGATGTAATTGACAATCCTTTCCTAATCCAAAATATTACTCATATCACCCTGGCATCAGAACAACAACATCTAAGTCAAACTACTATCATCTTGCCATGCACACATCGATTCTCCCACAAATAATCTCAATTATAATCAGCAGCTGTGTTTCTTTATGACATTTTTTCCTTACTAACACTAATAACATTACATTAAAAAATGAAATGCTCTGTGTTTTAACTGTAGCATATATTTCCAGCCACTTAGTGAAAAGTAGCCTTTCAGAATCATTAAAGCATATTTTTATCTAAGGGGAAGATGTTGGTCAGAGGGAGTCAGGAACTGTTTTATGCTTTGCCTCAGAAACATCTGTACAAGTTAGCATCATATGGACATACAAAGAGTCCTGGTAGTTTAGATCAAATGTTCCCATTGTATGGCAAGAGACTGACCAAATTTATCTGAGAAGCCCACTAGAAGCCCACAAGTAAGACATGAATGTAGAGATGTTCTCCCATTTGTATTCCCTGGCAACTTGCACTCAGGAGTGATACTGCTTTCCCTACATGGATTTGCCCAATCCTCTTTCCAAGCCAACTGGGAGATGAACTAAACCGGGGTCAGCAAACCTGGCTCTCCAGATGTTCTTGGATTTCAATTCCCAAAAGCCCTGATCAGCAGGAGTGCTGACTTGGGCTTCTGGTAATGAAGTCCAAGAGCACCTGGAGAGCCAAATTTGCTGACCCCTGAACTAGACAACTAGATCCACAGCTGGAAAGTGATAACAATGTTTCCTCAAAAGAGGCAATCCTTCAAAACTGCTGTGCTTGCAGTTAATTTACTGTATTTTCTGGCGTATAAGACTACTTTTTAACCCCGAAAAATCTGTGCCAAAGTCGGGGGTCGTCTTATAGGACAGGTACTTAACTGTAGCTGACAAGTATATTCCAAACTCTATATTTTAACTGGAAAAGTTGGGGGTCGTCTTATACGCCCAGTCATCTTATACGCCGGAAAATACGGTAATTTAATTTTAATAATGTTAATTTAATTGTTCGATTTCTACACTGCCCTCTCGGCCTAGGCCAACTCAGGGCGGTTCACAATCACAGATAAAAACATAATGAAATTAATTAAAACTACCCACCCCCTAAAAAGGGTGCAGGGACCGAAGGGTTCTGTTTTGAGTTCTTTTCTGAGAGGCAGCAATTCCATCCGGAGATGTAGCTCTGTTGGAAGTAGGTTCCAGAGGGCCGGTGCGAAAACAGAGAAGCCCCCCCTCCTTTTGCCAGAGAGGTGAGCCCCTCTGGCTGATGGAACAATTAGAGAGCCCCTCCAGTCTGCTCTGGTTGGATGGACATACGTCCTTAGGGCGATGTGGTCTCTTAGGTATCCTGGCCCACTACCATAGAGGGCTTTAAAGGTCAAAACCAGCTCCTTGAATTGCACATGGAGACAAACTGGTAACCAGTGCAGCTCCTGAAGCAGTGGTGAGGCATGGGCATAACGTCCATACCCCATCACCACCTGGGCCACCGCATTCTGGATCAGCTGTAGCCTCCTAATTGTTGTCAAGGGCAGCCCCATGTAGAGTGCATTGGAAATCGAGTTCCTTTTTGTCTCCATGACCCTAAAAAAAACCCAATTTGCACAGTTGAGAAAAGCTGTGGTAGAACAAACAAATGAATTATTATTCTTAATGGAACTCTGCATGTAATAAGAGCTATAATGTATACTGTGAGCTTAAGTCTGAGTGGATAGCTTTCAGGCTTGCTTACTACTCCCCCAAAATTCACAACCTGATTTGCACTTTAAAAAAGGGATTTCCAATGCTATACAAGTCCTAGGTGTGTGACCAATTACAAATCGGGGCAGAAGTGAAATCAAAACCAGGATGAGGCACTACAGCATTTTTTGAAGCTGAATTTTAAAAATTGTAAACAGAGGTCGAACCTTTACGAATAATTCAGTGGTAGTTACATAGAATGGGGGCTGCAGTGGCTTAGTGGTTAAGATGCTGAGCTTGATGACCTGAAGGTCAGCAGTTCAAGACCGAATGCTGTGTGACAAAGTGAGCACCCGTTCTCCGTCTCAGCTCCTGCTAACCTAGCAGTTCAAAAGCAAGAAATTGCAAGTAGATAAATAGGTGCCACTTTGATAGGAAAGATAACAGTGTTCCATACACTCTGGCATCTAGTCATGCCTACCACATGACCATGGAAAAGTCTGCAGATGCAGACCTTGCTGGATCTCTGGCTGTGCAGAGATGAGCACTGCACCTTAGAGTCGGACATGACTGGCTTTCAAGTAAGGGAAGATCTACATGGAATAGCGCAGTCCTTCTGAGACTAGTACCCGAATCCTGTGGACTCTGATTTTGCAGAAGCATTGAATCCACTCCAGGACTTAGCCTGAGCTTCACAGCCTGGACTTCACCCCCAATGGTTTTAGCACCTTGGATAGCTCATGTATAGCTCAGGCAATGCTCCAGAGCAATTCACTGCTTCTGAGAAATAGGAGTCAGCAGCATTCCTCCACAAGACTGCAGGACAGAACGGATGTGTGTAGCTCTTGCAACAGCAACAATAAAGATGCTACTCTTCTATTGCTGAAGAATGCAATAAATGTTACTTATAGTTTGTGTTCACAGATTATTATTTCTAAATATAGCCATTTGTATTCTCATTCTTAACACTTTCTGGAGTCTTGAAATGGTACATATTACTTGATTCTTGGGTAGCCACACTCTTTTATTAAAAGTTATAAAGAATGGAAGACAAGAATTATCTGGAGCTTTGACCTCACATTTCTTTTCTATACACTTCTCACATTTTCAACCACTCTGTTCATGGCTGAGTGGCTAAATGACTTGCCTTCAGAAGTTCATTATGCCATGTAAGGTAGTCCTTCAATGATAAAGCCTCTTCTCACTAACCAAAGTTAAACAAATACTCACTCCATGCAAAGGGTGCAACTGCCCTATGGTGAACATGACAAATCTTCTTCTTGACTTTGAGTAAGATAAACACAGAAGTTAGTAGCAGAGAGATCCTTGCCACTTCCCAAGCCCCACAGGGGTGCAGAAAGGCAGGAATTATTTGGTTACTTTGTGTTGAAGTAGTCAAGAGTCTTACTGCCACCGGCCTCTCTTGCTGTGAAGCAGAGCAAACCTGTGCTTATGGACCCTCTCACTGGAAAGTATCCTATGCTGATAGGTTTTGCATCACACTGGTGTTGTATGAAGAGACTGGATGGATATTTGCCCACTATTTGTGCCACTGAGGACTGTGGTGGCTTAATGGTTAAAACGCTGAACTTGATGACTGGAAGGTCAGCAGGTCAGTAGTTCGAGACCTGAGTGCTGCACGACGGAGTGAGCTCCCATCTCTGTCCCAGCTCCTGCCAACCTAGCAGTTCAAAAGCAAGACATTGCAAGTAGATAAATAGGTACTGCTTCAGTGGGAAGGTAACAGTGTTCCGCAAACTCTGGCATCTAATCATGCCTGCCACATTGACCATGGAAATGTCTGCAGACACAGATGGTGCTGCCTCTTTGGCTGTAAATCGAGATGAGCACCAAACAAGCAAGGACCACCTTTACTTTTACCTTGTGCCACTGATATTTATCTCACGATTTCATTGTTATTTATTTCATTATTATTTATTCTACTAATCATATAATGCTAGCACTAATCAAAACTAAATCAGATCTTCTAGCATGAATATGTACCATATATTGTTCAATCAATGGGATTTCTGCTTCTTTACAGTATTTCTATTCAAGTTATTGTTTCACTTTTGGCTTGTGTGAGGGTCTATATCAGTGTAGCTGAACCTATGGCACGCGTGCCAGAGGTGGCATGCAGAGCTCTTTCTGTTGGCAGCAAGCCATTGCAAGCAAGCCCCGCCCCCTGCTGCCAGCACCAATGGCAGTGCCACTTCCTCAACCATCCCTCTCCCTCCACTAATAGGGAGGCAAGAGGGGAGGCTGAAATCCCACCCAGGAGGCAGCGGTGGCAGGGATGAGATGAAGCGACCAGACACACCACCCCCCACCCCCCACCCCCACCCCTCCTAGGACACAGAGGAAGCGGTGGCAGATGCCATGATAACATCAAATAGTCCACTTTTTCCTGAAGAAAGGCCCTTAAAAGTTTATATTCTGTTGTTTTTATGCTATGTTTGAAGAGAATGATAGGAAACAGCAGTGGACACATATGCTGGTTGACATAGGAATTGAGGACATAGGTCGATAGAGCAATAGACAGACAGATAGATTTGAATTCTTAGTTATTTGTTCTCAAAGCTCTATGTTCTACCTAGACTGCTTCACTGCACAATATAAGTACTACTGGCTGAAAAACCATTACCCTAGAAAGTGATAAATATAAGATGAAAAAGCAAATGCAATCTAACGAAAAGCTCTAAGTTGTCATTACCTGAACCATTACTTTAAAAATGTACAGACTGAGCTTACTAAGTGAAATGCATGAATTTTAAAAATTATCTTTCAATTGCTATTCAAAGGACCAAGTGCCAGCATTGAGCACTGTTAAATTGTGGAATAGTCTTGAGTAAAATAGCCATAGTTCATTTTTTAAAGACAACAGAAAGTAAATTAAATGAGTTTAATACACAGCAGTGATACATTTTCTACTGATACTGGGGGATCGGGTAGGGGTGGAGACTAACTTTGTGTCTTCTGATTTATGAGCTCCAGGTGAAAACAGGACATTGCTTCTTTGACTAAATATTTAAAAGGAAATTAATTCATTTCACCACACCAAAACAACAAATGGTAAAAGACAAAGAGAACCTCCCATTTCCAACTGGGGAAAAGTTTATGCTTGTTAGTCTTTAAAACACGGCTTTTCATACTTTAAAAAAAAAAGAAACAAGAAAAACAAGGAAGTTGATGGCACCTAGAAGTGTGACAAATGGACAAATGTATTCTGGCACTAAACCATTGTGGCCTAAAGTATACTTTATTAAATGTAACTAATGCACTAATAGTAAATGTAGTAAGTCTTTAGCTTTCATGGGATTCTTTCTTTGTGCTCTACAGACAACATCACTGTCTCTCTGGAAATCACTAATGGAAATAATCTCGGACATACTTTCCCATAAAAGTTCAGGAAGATAATGTACTGTTGAGATTCTTATGGCAAAAAAAACCCCCAACCACTCAAAACCACTGCAATAGAAGTATAGACAGCAATTTATAGAAAGGAAAGGAAAAGAAGGGGAGAGAGAGAGACTACCTGCAGTTCAGCTAGACTATACATTCACATGATGAGCTTTTCTTGAAACATGAAACCATTGAGACAAAATGATAACCCAAAACAGCTCTGGCAGGAAGCCAAACTCTCTTCTGATCCAAATAAGGGCCTTAAGCTTCAAATAGTAATCAATAAATGTGCAGAAGTCTGTTACGACAACTACTAAGAGCTTTTATGTGAAAACTGTTGAGAGTTCACTGAAATAATTCAGCTTTGAACATGGGGGATCACATAGCATCAACAAGCTCAGCTGGATGTCTCCAATGTGTGTGCAATGGTGCTTTTAAAAAAGACTCAGCATTATCATTTCTTCACACAACAGTAACTATCAGTCTCCCCTGTGAGGTATTACAGAGAAAAGGTAAAATGCTTCCCAACCAACAATCCTCAGCTTCTCTCAACCGAGTGGGACACACTCTATGCATAAAGTATCCATAGCACAGAGTGATAGAATCAAAAATAAAGGCATGGAGTCCTGAGGTAGTGTGAAGGCATGCAACAACATAGACGAGAAAGTGTGGAAAATTTACAGCAACTCAATTTTGTATAACTTGTATGGAGGAGTTTACTGCTGGAAGCCATTTTTGCAGGTGTGCTGTGGGTGGGTGGGTGGGTGGGTGGGAATCTATGCACTATCCCCATTAGGCAATGAGGATAATGGAAGCGGTGAAGTGATGGCAAACATTCTTCTTCCATGAATGAAGGCCAATTGTACAAAAGTATTGGGAAATTGTAGTTAATATACCCAAGCCTTTCCAGCTGTGTAAATCACTAGTACAGTGATGGCAAACCATGGCACTCCAGATGTTCTTGGACTTCATTTCCCAGAAGCCCTGATCAGCAGGAGTGCTGACTTGGGCTTCTGGTATAAGAATACTGTACCTGGAGTGCCAAGGTATGCCATCACTGCACTACTACAAGCACCAGTACCACCACCATGTACTTTCCACCCAAAGTGCTAATTGTATTAAGCTTTGTACTGACCTGATGTATGGAAGTCTATCTGGATGGGATTGGATAAGCCATTGACTGCCTCTCGCCACATGCCTCCACCCCCTGGTGACCATGCAGTTACCACACAACGATATAGCCCAGCATCAGAAACCTGCGTCTGGTACATCCTGTAGCGGAACTCATTCTCCTGGACCTTTTCCAAGACCACACCGTCCACCCGGTCCTGGTCCGTCCAATCTTCCCGTCTGACCACTGAATCTTGATTGAGAGAAATTATGCGAGTGGTCCCATTGGGATTGGATTGATCACCCAGAAGCTTCTCTGCTGTAATAAGGACTGAGTACCGAGGAGTCTTGATGTTCTGGGAAGACACCTTGCATGTCATTTCAAAAGTATGCCCTGCCATGAAGAACGGCTTCAGCTTCATAGCCTCTACGGTCAGTGTATAATCTGAGAAGAGCAAAGGAGGCACAGACATAAGCAACAAGCAAAAGGTGGAAGAATAAATGCAGTAGGCAAAGGATTAATGTGTTAGCTTCCTACAATGCATTACAAATTATAGACTGAGCAGTGCACTATAAAGTGTTAAAGGCAGGCACATACAAAGTCGCATGACATTATGCATCCTTAACAGCTCAATTCCCACTGTATTCAGTAGACTTTACTCCCATGTAAGTATGCACAAGACTGTAAGCCATGTAAGATACTTTTCAGCAGAAATTTAGCAGCATGTTTTGACAATACAAGAGAGAAAAAACAAATAACATGGAAAGCAGGCATGCAGAATAATTACTACCGAGAATTTTATTTCCATGCTTGAGTGAAGTGCTAAATGAGCTTTGACAAGAAGTCTGGCCATCAGTTCCACATTATGTAATGGCTGTATGAATCCATGGGGGTACACCAAGTCATAAAGAACCAAATTTTATCAGCCTGGTAAATGCACCTTCCAATATAGTTTATTTAAGTGCCATTTGACCTAACCAGAGGACAATTCAGGATGAGGCATCAACATGACTACCAAATGCATCTTGAAATAAGCAATTGCATTGTATGGTGTGTGCATGCGTGCACATGTGTGTGTGCATGTGTGTGAAAAATGGCATTGACATCTTAATTATTCTTTATTATAAAGCAGGAGTGGCCAAACTTTTTGGACCGGAGCCAGTCACATGGTTCAGCAGGCCGGTCACATGGTTCCTCCCACCGGAAAGGGAAGTAAAATGTGCCTTGCAATCTGTTTTGCAACAGGATGAGATAGATTTTTAGGCTGCCATTTTCTCTGCTTAAACCAGAGTTGCCCAAACTACGGCCTCAACACCAATTCATCTGGCCTTGCCATCCGGGCATGTTTTACTTCCGCTTTCAGGAGCGGCAAGGGTGGCATGGGCCAGATGAATTGGTGCCAGGGCTGGATATGGGCTGCGGGCCATAGTGTGGGCACCCCTGTTATAAAGCATAATATGTTTAACTACTTTAATCACTCGCTCGCAACATTGGCAATGCACTGCACAATGACAAAACATCCTTACATGCCCCTTTCTAGGAGATTGTGTTTCACGGATATTTTGCAACTCTGCAAGGCATTGAGAGGATGGGTAGGTAGAGCAGAAGAGAAACGCTTAGCAACATCTATACTCATCTCAGACCAGTATTCTCTTTTGCATTCTTTTTTGCTAAAATTATGTCTGTAGAGGAATAGCTTCAAAGTGTTTTGTTTCCGCAACAACAAAAAGCAACACCAGAAACAGCTGAAGATGTTTCAGTTCTTCCATGAAATTTCTTCTTCAGCAGCAAAGAGGCAGGAATGAAAAGCCCTCCATTGAGTGGGGCTGCATAAGCCTGGTTAAACATATGTCAGAGAAACTGGCTTTCTACTGCTGCTTGCCTGAGACCCAGGAGCATCCTGAGTTCAAAGGAAGGATAGAAAGACAGATGGAATTACTCCATCAATAGCCAGTTATGTAGTTCCCTTTTCTTTCAGTTCCTCTATACAAGCATAAAACGATGAGATCTACTTAAAAAACAAAAATCCAGTCAAGGAAGATCAGCATATCATATATGAGTTTTCAAAATGATAATTCTAGATTTACAAAATATCAGAAAAGCAGGACAAGATAATATATTTCAGAGCATTGATGAAAACAACCACTATAAAAATTGTGTGTGTGTGTGTGTGGGGGGGGATTGTTTAAACAGAATTGAATGATTAAAAAAAATCTGAATCACTAACCCTGATTCTATATATTCTTAGGAATTTTATCTTTACTCTGGATATCACAACGCAACATGTTATGATACTGCAACAACTCAAAACTTTCTCCTGGACATTTTTTTTTTATATTTAGGCATTATACACTAGGACCAAAAGGAAAATTCTCCACAACAACAAAAAAGCTGATTCTAGACTATTAGAACTTTGCTTCATACTTAAGAAGCACAACGGCGATTGAATATAATACAGTTACTTTTCCCGTCATGCAGCCTAATAAGAGGTTGTGTCAAATTGAGAGGTTCAGTCGGTAAGAATTACTGCACTTTCTACTGGCAATATCTTCCATATATTCCATCTGCAAATCAGAATGTGACAAGAAAAACTAACATCGCAATAGCAATTCCACTTGTATTCCACCGCATAGTATTTAGAGCACTCTGGGCATTTTGCCCTAATATGCTAGATCAGTGGTGCCCAAACTTTTTTTCTGGCAGGCCGGTCCCGCCCCAACACACAGCTGTGGAGGCCGGAGGCAGGCTGCCCCCGCTGCTGACAGTTTTGATGTCAGCAGTGGTGGTGGCGATTGCGCTTTGTCCGGGCTGCTCTGAGCAGCCTCTTGCTCGGTCCATCCCCTCTGCAGCTTTTGCCAAAGCTGATCACTGCGTCAGGAAAATTTTCAGAGCCTCCTGTGTTTCAAAATCCACTGCAAAATCAATAACAGCACTGCGGTGATGTTATCCCGGGTGCGCCAGGGGGTTCTCCTAGCATCACGAATTTTGAAACACAGGAGGCTCCAAAAAATTATCTGACGAGGTGATTGACTTTGGCAAAGACTGCAGAGGGGATGGGACTGAGCAAGAGGCTGCTCAGAGCAGCCTGGACAAAGCGCGATAACCACCGCCGCTGCTGATGTCAGGCGGGGGCGGTCCACGTTGAGCCTGGGTGCTCACCATGGGCCTCATTAATGATATGCAGGAGCCTAATTGGGCCCATGGGCCGTAGTTTGGGCACCCCTGCACTAGATACTAATCTTACCAACCTTAGAAGAATAGAAGACTGAGTCAATCTTGATCCAATAGGGATCAAACTCATATCATGAGCAGTGTTTGACTGCAGTACTACAGCTTGTGCAGTACACCACAGAGATCATTTTATACAGTGCAGAGTCCTGAGTTAAGTAACTGGAGCAACCATCAGTCCTCCACACATTTTGGAATTCAGCTTCCATAATCTATGACCACTGTGGCAAGCTACTTTGGGCTTCTAGCAGTCCAAGGCTGTGAACCACTGGTCTAGAGTTATAAAACAGATTGATCCATAGGAGCTTTCATGTCTGTACCTTCAAACAGCTTCATCCAAATTTAGCCCCCAATACATAGTTCAGAGAAAGGCACTTCACCCAAACTGAGCTTAGAGGAAAACACCAAAGAAATTATACTTAAGAGTTTTAATTAGTTTGTACTCTATAGAGCAGTGTTTCCCAATGAGGGGCACACACCACATGGGGGACTTCAATTCCCAGAAGCCTACAGTAAGTCAGTACATTGACTAATCAGTGCTTTGGGGAATTGACTTAGGCTTCTAAGAATTTAAATCCAAAACCCAAAGGTTGGTAAACATTGGTATAGAGATTTATGTTTGGGAAACAGAAAGTATTTATGCAGTATTAAATATTCACATTTCTGTGACTGGCCATTGATGTAAGAATGTATAGCCTATTGTTGCTGATACTACCTGTAAAAGATATAGAATTAAACTTGCAAAAAGGCATTTCTTCTCTCTATTTTCCAACAGATTTTTCCTTCTTTTGGACAGAGCTTCTACATGCACATCACATACAAAGGAAGCAGGACACTTATTATGAAAGCAGAGTTCTTTTTTATAGACCTGAACCAGCTTGGCAGGTACAAGTACTCAAACAACAATCTATTTCCTTCCAATATCAACCTAGCTGAATATTAAACACAAGGTGAGTCTTTTACAAGGCAACAGGGAAATAAGATATACTGAGCTTGCAACATACTTCACAAAATTAAAACTATACACAATAGTACTTGTGCCCTCCCCCAAGAGTTAAACAAAGTAGTAGTGGTGATTACATGTTGCTGTGTTTTGCCTTCAAGCAGCAGTTTTCTTACATAGAAGACAAAAAAAGAGTATGACAATAGTATGGACACAATTGATACAACAGATGTCAAGGGCAACAGGACATTGGTCTAAACCAGGGCTCGCCAACCTTTTTAAGTCAGGGGCCAGGTCACACTCCCTTAGACAGTTGAGGGGACCAGACTGGTGGTCCCCTCACAGTTTACGGCTGCTGTAAACACATCTGTGGCTGTCATAAATGCATTTACAGCTGCCATAAACACATTTACAACAGCCGTAAATGTGTCAATGGCTGATTCCAGCAGCAGTGGCTGGAGTGAGGGCAGGGGCCATAGGTTGCTTACCCCTCGTCTAAACAATCAGCATCCAACAATACTTCAACAAAGTAAACTATCTTCTGCCCAGCTAAATCTGAGCTAGGAGGCTACCAGACCTTACCGGACAGTCCAGAAGTCTAAGGGCCATGTCTTGTGCACTCTAGCTTCCCCAGTCATAGACCAAACTTTTATTAAGATGGTAGTAACAATAAACGCAGCAAATAGATGCTAAGCTTTGTACCAAAGATTTCCCAGAACAATGTATGCTTGTACAACTTATGGAAAGGTACATTTACTTGCAGAAGTCACAGAATGCAAGCGCGGCGCCAAAATGGCCGCCGCGCCCTTTGCGGGCCCCCCCCCCACAGGACAGAGAATCAGGGTAGTTAGGGGCGTGGCCAGCTCCCTTATAAAAGGGGTGGCCACGAGGCAGCCGAGCTGCCATTTTCCCTCAGCGACGGAGCGGAGAAGTTTTTTCCCTGCGTCTCCGTCGCTCGTTAGCTTACCGGGAAGCCTTTTGGTAGCGTTTCTGTTTGGCTGGCTTCCCTTTTTTCGCCTCAGGAGAGATGCCTTCGAAAAAGAAGGCAGCTTCGAGTTCAGCTCGGGCTGTCAGGAGGCGCAACCCAGGTCGGAGGACCGTGGTGCCGCCTCCTCAGCAGCCTCCTTTGCCACCCCCGGCCGGGGCTGGTGGAATGGGGTCTATCACCCCTTGGCCCGATCAGAGTGCGGGCGCGGAGGGCGCTCCGGCCCGCGGCCCGCGAGCGGTGGACACCGCTCCTCCTCCTGCCCACTCCGTCGGGCCTATTTCTTTTGGGCCGCAGCCTCTCCCGGGGCCCTCTAGCCTTGGGGGGTGGCCCGGCTCCCTGCCTTGGCAGGTTTCTTCACCAGCCCTACCGGGCTTGGGCGCTGGCCAATGGCCGTATATGGGCCCTGGGGCGCAGGGGCCTGTCCCCATGCCAGGATCGGGCGGGCCGGCCGGCCCTTTGCCCATGGTCAACGTGGACACCTTACTGGCCCGCATTGCGGCCCTGGAGGCGTCTTTGGCCCGGGCCAGCCAGGCAGGCGCCCCCTTCGGGGTACCTTTTGAGGTGCAGTCGGCAGCAGGACGACAGCCGGCGGGGAGGGTTGAGCTGCTGCAGGCGGGTGGCACGGCTCCGGCCACTGCCTCGCAGCTCCCCAGCCAGCAACCTGGTGCGGGTCAAGCCCCGGTGATGAGCTCTACATCGGTCGTGAGCTCCGACGCCCCCAGTGGGCCGGAACCCCCGGTGGGGGCGGCCCGCGGGGGTGCAGCATGTGAGTATACGGTGCAAGCAAGTACATCTACACACATTCCCAATATAGGGGGGGCCGTTCAGTGGCCTTGGCCTCGCGCGGGTGGTGCGGGGGCCACACTGCTGGCGACCCACCCGGCGACAACGACTGCCACCATGCCCACTGGGGTGGGCCCCGGTCCTTACACTGCTGGGAATATCCTGGGGGTGGCAGGGTTAGCTCAGGCCCCTTTTAGTAGGCCGGCTGTCCCCTTTTCAGCTTTACCAACGGCAGGGTATTCCTTGCCATTGGGTGATCACTTGGCACAGGCTACCAGAGAAAAGATATGGCGAGGGGAGTACGTAGATATCTTCTCACTCCTGAACAGAGAGCCCACCAAGGAGGAAAGGGAGGGTCAGGATGAGAAGGATAAGGAGCAGGCACGCCGCCGTAAGCCGCCACGTACTTGGGCCAACTGGCTCCCCGCGTATTTAATATACATGGCGGTATATTTGAGGGCGCGGCCGGATTTAGCTATTCCCATGGTCCAATATTTGGACAACATATATAGGGCGATGGTCGATTTTCCAGGCCCCTCATGGCTAGCATATGATGAGGAATTCCGTATGAGGATTCCCCTCCACCCCGAGATGAGATGGGACGAGCCGTGCCAGAGACTGTGGCTCTTGTATATGACACCCACACGCCCTGCCCCGGGGGAGAGATACCATTGTGGACATGCGGTCCAGCGAGCGGCTCCAGCGCAGGTTACCCGCCAACCGGCGGGGCAGGGGGTTCCAGCCCGCCTGCTGTGCTGGACTTTCTCGTCAAATGGTTCCTGCAATTGAAAGAACTGCAGGTATAAGCATGAGTGTCCCACATGTTCTGGTCCCATGCAGCCTCTGCTTGTCCCAAGCCTGGGGGGGCGCGAGGCAGAGGGAGGGGTGGGCAGTGGGCTGGCAAGGCTGCCACGGATGGAGCTAGTTCTCCAAAAGGCCCCCTCCCCAATTAAGGTGGACATGCTGGAGCGCTGGCTCGCATCGTATCCGAAGGGGGAGGACGGGGAGTACCTCCTTCAAGGTTTTAAGCAGGGATTTCGTATCCCTTTTATGGGTGATAGGTCCCCTCAGGATGCCCCCAACCTTTTATCCCTCAGAGGAAGGGAGGAGGTGGCTGCGGCCAGCATTAAAAAGGAGTTAGACGCGGGCAGGGTCGCTGGACCTTTCCCCGCACCCCCGTTTCCCAATCTTAAGGTCTCGCCATTGGGGTTGGTTCCCAAAAAGTCCCTAGGGGAGTTTCGCCTTATTCATCATTTGTCCTACCCAGCAGGCCGATCGGTCAACGATGCTATACCTGATGACCTTTGTTCGGTCAGGTATACATCGTTTGATCATGCGCTGCGCATGGTGCGCTCGTGTGGCCCGGGTGCCCTGCTGGCCAAGTGCGACATTAAGTCGGCTTTTCGCCTCTTGCCGGTACACCCGGGCGACTTTGAATTGCTGGGTTTTAAATTTAAAGGGGAATATTATTTTGATAAGGCCATGCCTTTTGGCTGCTCCATATCATGCTCGGCTTTCGAGCGTTTTAGTACCTTCCTAGAGTGGGCTTTCGTCCGCAGGTCAGGGTCCCGGTCTGTAGCCCATTACCTGGATGATTTTCTATTCGGGGGTGAACGGGGCTGGGACACGTGCGCACGTCTCCTCAATACATTTCAGACGCTAATGCAGGAACTTGGTGTCCCTTTAGCGCCCGAAAAGACCGAGGGCCCATCGACCAAGTTAGTATTCCTGGGGGTTGAGATTGACACAGTAGAGCAGGCTTCTAGGTTGCCGGGTGATAAGGTGTCCAGGATAGTGACCCTTATCTCGGAATTGCTGGCCAAGCGTAAGGCATCCCTGAGGGAACTGCAGGTGCTCCATGGGCACCTTAATTTTGCGTGCAGGGTGGTCGCACCGGGCAGGGCTTTTGCCCGGCGCTTATGCGACGCCATGGCAGGGTTATCCAGGCCCCACCACAGAGTCAGGCTTACCCGGGGTATCAGGGCAGACATGTTCGTCTGGTTGCAATTCCTGAGGGAGTTTAATGGGGTCTCATTTTGGAGGTCTGACCTCCTGGCATCCCCTAATTTTCAGATCCAGTCTGATGCCTCAGGATCCCTGGGTTATGGGATGTACTTCAACGGGAAGTGGGCCTATGGTGGGTGGCCACCGGCATGGGCAGGCACAGGTCGCCTGCGGGATCTCACATACCTGGAATTTTTTCCCATTCTGGGGGCTTTGATGCTATGGGGCGAACAGTGGGCTAATTCAGTGGTGCATTTCTGGTGCGACAATGCTGCTGTTGTACACATTGTCAATGCACAGACTTCTAAATCGCCCAGGGTTATGGATCTAGTGCGCCAATTTGTACTGCGCTGCCTGCGCCTCAACGTCTTGTTCAGGGCCAGGCATGTCCCAGGGGTAAATAACGATATTGCCGACGCTTTGTCCCGCCTGCAGATCTCCCGGTTCCGCGCCTTGGCCCCGGATGCGGAGGAATTTCCCTCGCCACTCCCGGACGAGATGTGGACTATTGGCAAGGAGAGGTGAACCGGGCGATTGGCCTGTCACTAGCGCCACGCACGCGTAAGGCGTATCAACAAGCATTCAATTCGTACAGGGTTTTTGCTACTCAATTTCACTTGCCAGAGACCTGGCCTATCCCGGTGGACCATGTTCTGCGGTTCATGGTTCACCTGCATGCACAGGGCCTCGCACCTCGCACCATAGCATCCAAGCTCTCGGCGTTGGCTTTTATCGCCAAAGTAGGGGGTCATGTGGATACCACCTCTGACTTCCGCGTGAGACACGTTTTGGAGGGGTGGGTGCGCGAGCGCGGGCGTTGCCCGGACGACCGGCACCCTATTTCCCCAGGGGTTCTTACCCAGTTGGCCCGGGGCTGGCCAGGCCTCTGTTTTGATCATTATGAGGCAGCCCTCTTTCATGCAGCCACAACGGTGGCATTTTTTGGAGCGCTCCGCGTCAGCGAACTCGTGATGCTGTCTAAGGCGGATGCAAGTGGTAGGGCACTGGAACTCGAAGATGTCTATGTTGCCAAAGACTGGGCCCAGTTGAGGATCCGCTCCTCTAAAACAGATCAGCATGGCGTAGGCAGTGGAGTAAGACTGCTACGGTGTTCTTTGGCAGACATCTGTCCGGTTGGTGCCCTACAGGAGTACCTGGCACTGCGTGGCTTGCACCACGGCCCGTTTTTCTGTCACCAAGATGGGTCTCCCCTTACTAAATTTCAGTTTTGGAAGGTGACAGCCAGAGCCCTCACCAGGGTGGGCCTACCAGGTGCCCGTTATGGCACACATTCGTTCCGCATTGGTGCAGCCTCTACAGCAGCTGCTTTTGGGTACTCTGGGGCTGACATACGCAGCATGGGGAGGTGGGGCTCACAATGTTTTCAGTTTTATGTGCGCCCACTCCCGCCATGAGTACCAATCCAGTCACCTTACCTCCCTTTTTCTCAATTTTCTTTCAGACCCTGGGTGTCGTATTACACCGGTGACAGTATGGCTGGTGGGCCACAGCTATGTGCACAGGGCAGCGCGTTACGCTGCGGCGACAGAGTGGGGACCCCGACTGGGACTGGGTGACCACGCCAGTCTCGCATGGCATGGTAAGCCAGGGATGTTATGGCGGGAGCTGCGGCCTTTCCTTTTTTCTGGCCTGGGGGCTGACCCGCCTGACATTCTAATCATCCACCTGGGGGGCAATGATTTGGGCCAGGTCACCGGCTTATCGCTCAAGCATGCGATTTGCGAGGAACTCGCCTATTTGCATTATGTCTGGCCTGCCACAACCCTGGTTTGGTCGGACATTGTTCCGCGCCATTCTTACAGAGGGGGCGTTAACCTCCTGGCTCTTGACCGCGCTAGGCGCGCGGTCAATAAGGCAGTGGCGCGGTTTCTTGCCACCAGGGCTTGGGGACGGGTTAGTCATCACCCCGATATTAGTCTACAAAATTATGACCTGTATGCAGGGGATGGGGTCCATCTGTCGCGAGGAGGTATGGACCTCCTGTTGGGTGACTGGCGAGCAGGCCTGTTGACCGAGCTGACGGTCTGGGGGGGGGCGTCAGGTCTTCTGTGAAGCCCCTCCGTGTGGCGGGTAGCACTGGTAAGGTAAACAGTATGACCCACAAGTATCCGGCAGGTTCGCAATTGACTGGACAACACTAGACAGGAATAAATTAGTTAAACGTTGTCCGGTCAACGACGAATCAGGCGATGGGGTGATGACGATTGCTAACCAGCATGCATCACCCCTGTGATTTCACGGATACGCGTCAGAGGGTGGGGTCATGAGTTAGTTATTGACTACGGTCAACAATTTGTTTGTTGTTAACAAACAAATTGATACAAATTGATACATTGTAACCAATTGCCGTTGGCAATTTTGGGGTGGTACCTTACCAGTGTTACTTCGGCCTGCTTGCCTTAGGAATTATGATTGGTCGTTTTACCAATACAAATTTATAATTCGGACTAGGGCATTGAATCAATAAATGTGGCCCTTTGCTGTTATCCACTTTCAATGTTGTCTGTGTCCGTTATTGGGGGGGTGCGCCTGCAATGCAAGCGCGGCGCCAAAATGGCCGCCGCGCCCTTTGCGGGCCCCCCCCCACAGGACAGAGAATCCGGGTAGTTAGGGGCGTGGCCAGCTCCCTTATAAAAGGGGTGGCCACGAGGCAGCCGAGCTGCCATTTTCCCTCAGCGACGGAGCGGAGAAGTTTTTTCCCCTCCACCCCCTCCCTAGTTAACAGTGTGATATTATGGTCGCTTCGGGGCCGGGTGGGAATTTTTGGTTGGGACCCATATTGGCTCCGGGTCCTGGCTTTTTTGCCCATCCCACACTGTTGCTATGGTTTGATATAGGGGTCTTTCTGCGTTCCTACTGTTGACTTTGGTCACATGGGCGGGTAGCACTGGTAAGGTAAACAGTATGACCCACAAGTATCCGGCAGGTTCGCAATTGACTGGACAACACTAGACAGGAATAAATTAGTTAAACGTTGTCCGGTCAACGACGAATCAGGCGATGGGGTGATGACGATTGCTAACCAGCATGCATCACCCCTGTGATTTCACGGATACGCGTCAGAGGGTGGGGTCATGAGTTAGTTATTGACTACGGTCAACAATTTGTTTGTTGTTAACAAACAAATTGATACAAATTGATACATTGTAACCAATTGCCGTTGGCAATTTTGGGGTGGTACCTTACCAGTGTTACTTCGGCCTGCTTGCCTTAGGAATTATGATTGGTCGTTTTACCAATACAAATTTATAATTCGGACTAGGGCATTGAATCAATAAATGTGGCCCTTTGCTGTTATCCACTTTCAATGTTGTCTGTGTCCGTTATTGGGGGGGTGCGCCTGCAAACAAGGATCAAACTGTATAAAGAACTAGACAGTCATTTAGATAACTTACATATATACCATATATAACTTACTTATATACCAGAAATACAAATCTCACAGAGACAGGACTCGGGGCTCGTGACAGGAACAAAGCACAGGTGAAAAGCATTTTAAGTCAAACATTAAGTATAGGTCAAGGCCAAAGGTGCTGTTGTCGTTTTTATACTGAAAACTGTTAGCAACCTAGGTGGATCCAATTAACTAGAGATCACAAAGCCAGACCCTTCTAGCAGGTTAAGTGTTCATGCTGGCTCCCCCACAAATGTAACTGAAGTAATTATAGTCTAACTAGCATACCTCTTATTTGACTTTGAGAAAGCAGAAAATAAGATAAGATGAACATCCAGGCCTATTACGTGATGTCCAGCTGTCGGGGAATGGATTCAGTGAAAAGATAAAAAGCTGGATTTCTTCACAGAATTCAACAGTAAAAGAAAGAAAAAATCCAACACTAACTGCAGTTTGGCTAAACAGCAAACCATGCCATCTCCTACATTAAAAAGATTTTCAAAGGTGCAAAATTAATTCTTCAAAGGGCAAAGAAAAAAAAATCAGGTTTCCCAAATGAATTAGCTCCCTGACAGCTGTCAACTTTCTCACTCACCCAAAGAAAGTGTACATGGCACCCATACCCTAACTTAATAATCAGCACACAGTTGCATTGGTTGGTGAATGCCTGGGAATGTAGTGTTCCAATTGGGTAAGGAATGTGGCCAACATTATAGCACATTTTATAGCATCTTCCCTGCTGAGTGGTAGCATTGTACAAAGCTGGGAAAGCCGGAATGGAAAAATTCCCAATAGCTAGAAAATGGGCAGAATGCTACAAAAGAATTCACTCAATATGTGACAGAATGTGTGTGGCACCTATGTGAGCTAAGTATTATATAGAAGAATAATAAATGGGGGAATTCCCAACACCACACATAAATACAGCTAGTGATAAACAAACCAGTCTACTTCAATTTTGCTTCCTTTACGAGCCTTTCCCATTATTGCACTTTTCTCCTGTATATATGTGTAGCCTAAAACATGTTTTTGTATCCATTTTAACCAAATATAAATCAGCTCCTTTATGCTGTCTAGGCAATGTTTTTATTTGTGCTTTGAAGAGCACTTCTTCCTAGCACTTCTGACATCCACCATTTTTCTCCAAAGTGGTTTCTATTTAGTTATTTAAAATATTTACACCCCACCTTTCTCCTTGAAATGACCCATGATGCCTTCTAAAGCTTATGGTGCTTCTTCACTTAAAATAATTGATATTCTTCTGGAAAAAATAAGAGGAAATCATAGAACTGATTTTCAAAAAAAACTTGGATGGACATGTGTGGCACTTGGTTCTGGATTTAGCTAATTTCTTTGCCAAGAACTATACAGATCACACACACCCAATCCACAGGGGATATGTTCTAAGACCTACTGTGGATTTCCGAAACCATGCATAACAGTGAACCCTACATTTACAATGCAGACAATGGCTTCTAGTGGCCAGCTCTGGTAATACACCATATATATAATTTATTTCAGGGATTTTTAATTGATTTTCTTTAGATCCACAGATAAGTGAAACCACAGATAGTGAACCCTTAGATATGAGGCGTAACTTGTACTGCAAAACTGGGAAAAGCAGAGGTAGGAGGAGAGGATTACTGCAATCTGTTCAGTAGGAAGAATGAACTGGGGTAAGTTTACCCAATAGTGAACAGTAAATAGTAACAATTTTGCTAATTAACATTTTGACAGATCTTCTCGGATATTTTATACCACATTTGGATTGCCACATTAAGTACTAGTCATATTGGCTCTAATTGCTAAAAACCCAATGTAAATAATTAGGAGCATACAGATACAACTACCTTTGGCAAGATAAGCAGCACAGAAGGAATTGAGCAATTCTTACATCACTTTTAACCTATTTCAACTCCTTAGCCTAGTTTCTTATTTTCCAATAAACACATCCTCCATATTTTTAAAGGGGAGCAAGACAAATGTTTTACCTGCATACCTGAGAGAAGACAATTGTGATCCTTCTACTCCTAATGCCCCAGAGCCTAGTGCATATGATATTCAGCTCACCCCCATGCCCAGCTGAACCTAGCCTGCATACAGGCAGAGCATTTTAAATTAATTCTTACCAACCTTTAGGTGTTAATACTACAACTTTCATTATAATTGCTCACGTTGGCCAGAGCTGCTGGGAATTGCAACCCAAAATTTTAGAGGGTGCTTTAGAGCAGGGGTGGCCAACATGTTTATGCCATGGGTCTGACCACACCCCCAGACAGCTGAATGGGCCAGACCACATCCCCCAGAAGTGAATGCATTTACAGCTGTCGTAAATGCACCCGCTTCTGTGTTTACAACAGCTGTGGGAGCATTTGCACATGCATGGGCACATTTTGCAGCTGACATAAATGCACCCACTTCCACGTGCAGCGGAAGTGGCAATAGGTCAGATAGAATGGCATCACAGGCCAGGTGAGGCCCGCAGGTCGCAGGTTGGGAATTCCTGCTTTACAGGTACTGTATGCCCACTTGTTTTATCCTAATCCTTAGTATTCTACAAATGATGTATCTGGCCAATAAAGATCTTTGGCTGATCATCACTATGACTAACTCCTTCAACCTGCAAATTTCTGGCACAACCAACTTGTAAGTTTGTTGTTTGTTCAGAGTTGGTCAAAAGAAAACCTGCCACTAAAGTCCTGGGAGGAAGTAGGTTAGTGTAGGGGGAAAGTACTGTCATGTCCTATCATGTCCCAGTCCTTCCTGAGCCTATCCCAGACAGCCCATTACTTGTTCCACTAAGTAAATACTGCTCACAAGACACAGGCTTTCAATTGATACATTCACTTCAACAGTTTTTGATCTTTCTAGGAAGAGCTCACTAGCATCACTAATAACAACTCCAACTTTACGATACAGGTTATTTTAAGCTAAATAGTTTTCAAGACAATTGCATTTGGATACTTCTTTTAACTGGAAGTTTTTTTCTTCATTGATGCAAGGATTATTATCTCCTATTATATAGCTGGCATTAAATGTTTAGTAGTAGCAATACCGACTACCACTTAAGCACAGAGCATGATTGCATTTAACAGAATTTGTTTGCTGCAAGGGAAGATATCTACTCTGTTAAATGTAGAATCTTATTCAAGTTTATTGTTATTATTTCAACAGTCATGGTTATATCTATTCCAATTACAATTATAAACAACAAACATAAACATAACACACTAATTGTAAAAAAAACCCAGTCTGTTCCACTGTTGCATAGCTCTTTTCTGAAGTTTCTCCAAGTGCCAAGTTAAAATCTGCTTTTCTACTCCCTGGTTTTAGTCCTTCCCTCTAGAAGGACATAGACCAGTTCTGGTCCATCTTCTGTGTGACTGCCTTACAGGTATTTGTGTAAGTCTTTCATCTTGTAACTAGAGATGCAACCCAATTCAAGATACACACTGATTATCCAGCAGGCAAAGCTGTGATAACAAGAACTCTCAATTCCCACAAAAACAAAAATAGTGGCTCTTAGAATCTGGTAGCTTCTGTTGCCCGTGTCATTCCAGCAAAGAATTTGGGTCCCAGAACGACAGAAACAAAAAGCCCCCTGCTCTTTTTTTAAAAGAAAGACACTGAGCATGTGATTACACACACTCTCCCCATATGTGTGTATGTAATTTATGCTGAGTTGGTGGGCATAGTAAACAAGATTAAGAAAGCACTAAGCCCAACATCTTGTTCAGATTTTGTGTGTAGAAAAAGAAGCATGTATTCTGCTATGGTTAACTGCACATACTAAAAGCTAACTGATGAGATGCCTGGCCAATGACTGGTGTGTGTGTGTGTGAGTGTGTGTCTATCAACTAATATTAAATCAGTTAGCCTAATAGGAATGTTCTAAAGCAGGAGTCAGCAAACTTGACTCTCCCGATGTTCTTGGGCTTCAATTCTCAGAAGCCCTTGATCAGCAAGTGTACTGACTTTGGGCTTTTTGTAATTGAAGTCCTAGAACACCTGGAGAGCCATGTTTGATGACTCCAGACTTAGAGCAGGGTTTCTCATCCTTGATGCCCCAGGTGTTCTTGTACTTCAGTTGCCAGAAGCCCAAGTCAGTACACCTGCTGATTGAGGCTTCCTGGAATTGAAGTCTAAGAAGCTCTGGAGAGCCAAGGGTGAGAACTATCAAAGTTACTACCAAGAGTAGGTGCATAATCTGCTGGACAGGTAAGAGGAAATTGGCACATCATACTTGCAGGAAGACAAAAAGTAAGTTTTCAATAGTGAAAAACTGGTGTAATTGTGCATGCCTCCCCTCCCCTCCAACCCACCCCCACCCCAATGTATGCATATCACTGGCTCAGAGAACTGCTGAGTTAAGCACATGACTATACAACTATTTGTATCAACTGATCCTGGTAAATAACTCTTAAAAGCTAAAGAAGAGATAGTGTGCTCTATTAAGGCCAGTGCAGTTAGCTTCCATGACTAAAGAAAGACTTGAATCCAGGTTTCCAGAGTCCTAGTCTAACATTGTATCTGCTATACCACCCTGGGTGATACTGTGTTCATCTTTCCTTTTTCTAATGATTTCTAAAAAGTAATAAATTAATGCTATGAAAATTCTTGTAGTCTCAGATGCAAACCTTCCCAGAAGGTTATTATTGTAATTGTATTTTGGTCAAATTATTTTGACTAACTACTTAAGTAAAAATTCATTCCCTTCCCTATGTACTTTCTTTATAAACAACCCTTGACTATTTTCATTTTATAATTATAAACTTTCTTTTTTTAAAAAAACTGCAGGCAATTCAGGCTATTAAATTTTCCAAATGCTCTGCACTGTTTACACAGCTCTAATTTGTTTGGTGTTGATTTTATATTTCCAATTATACACCAAGGCAAAAAAACTAGAAAACATTTCATAAGCTAAGGCCCATTCATGGTTAAATGAAAAGTATTTTATTGTATTTAGCACTAATAGTGTGGATTTACAATTATGTGTAATAATGAGAAAACTATTAGGAGAAGTTCCTGAAATCATTATCATTAACATTAAATTCCACAAGGAAGCTGTAGTATACGTGTTGGATATAAAAGATGCAAATGAATTTGCTTTAATTTTATGTCTCAAATGTAAACCAGCATTCAAGATAAAACCTGCTAGGATAGAATCCTATCTTCCCTTTCTTTTCAGTCTCATAGAGAAAAGATGCTTTCTTTAAAAGAAGACTGGACAGAAGTCAGTCTTGTAGAATCAGTGATCCACCAACCATTAGATGTCTGAGCCTCTGAATCTATTTTCAGTACCAGAAGAACAAAGCTCAACCTGAAATCTTTTGCACAAATCTACACCTGATTAATCTGCTCGGTTTTCTTCATTAAGTCACCCTGTTGCTATTGTTGAGTAAATGGGTATCCCAAATTGCTGGTGTTTTACACCAAATCTGCTAGAGTTCTACTGAGTGCTCTGCAGACTCACTAGTTTCTGTTCCTACTTTGAATTTCATTTTTGGCACTTTATGATTCAAGATATCGTTGCTAGATTCTGAGGGGTCAGAGGTCCAATTTCCAGTGGGCTTCACGAAACGGGGTTTCATCATATATGAGCTTTTTTGTCCCTTAAATTATATCTATCAACTGCCTGCCAGTAATCTAGTATGAAATGTTTTTCTATATACTGTATGTTTATGGCAATCATAAAAGGTTCAGGAAAGGTCCATTGTAAACATATTAAATCATTTAAATGATGCTATGCAAAGGCACTGTGCATGAAGTGACAAATATAGGTACTCTTCCCTGCTCTAAAGTGGTGTGTTGTATTAGTTTATGTGCTTTGATGCGACTTGGAGGATATAGGTTGAAGCCCCCACTGTCCCATGAAACTCACTGACTGACCTTCATGTTCACATTCCCTTAAACCAACTTAACTTACAAAGTTTTGTGAAGATGAAGTGGATCTCATTGAAAATATTTAATCCTTGGATTTGTTGTATGATTATTTTATTAAATCTATGTTTTACATTGAGAGATAGGCAGGATATCTCTCAATGCCATTTCCAGGGAATTCTAAGCAGGTGAAGGCATCTGCTTGGGAATAATTCCCTGAAGCAAATGGTGAGCCACTGTGTGAGATAGAATGCTGGACTGGATGGGCTGTGGCCTGTTCCAGCAAGGCTGTTCTTATGTTTTTTTAAAATGTTCTTATGGAGCTGCAATGACTCAGTGGTTAAGAATCTTGCCTTGTTAACTGGAAGGCTGGTAAGTTGGCAGTTTGAGACCTGGGTACTGAATGATGGTTTGAACGCCCATCCCTGTCCCAGCTCTTTGAGACATGAAAGGAGCCTCATTTGGGCGTTCCTTGAGCAGTTTCTTCTGCAAAAATCCTTTCAACCTTGAATCATTTCTGACATGTAATAATAATAATAATAATAATAATAATAATAATAATAATAATTATTATTATTATTATTATTATTATTATTATTATTATTATTATTATTATTATTATTATTATTATTATTGGTGAAATGCCAAAGTAAAATGCTTGAGTAAAATGTTCCTTGTCTGCCACAAACACTGAAAAAGTCCTGATCTTTCATCTGCCACTGACAAAAATGAAAGCGCGGCGCCAAAATGGCCGCCGCGCTCTCTGCGGGCCACCCCCACCCGGACTCAGACATCCGGGTAGTTAGGGGGCGTGGCCACCCCTCTATAAAAGGGGTGGCCACGAGGCAGCCAAGCTGCCATTTTGTAAAAGCGACGGAGAGGAGAAGTTTTTTCTCCGTCGCTCTTCGTCTCTTCTAGGGAAGCCTTTTCTTGGCTGCAGCCCCTTAGCGGGATCTTGGCTCTTTAATTTTCGGCTTCCCAACCATCGGGTTTTCTGATCCCTGGAAAGGGATCACGCTTGATTTATGCCTCCTAAGAAGAAGGCTATGGCGACTCAGGCCCGCCTGCACAGGAGGCAGCAGTCGGGTCGGAGGACCACGACTGCGCCCCCACAACAGGACCCCTTACCGGAGGCACCGACCGGGACCGGTGGGATGGGGCAGCTCAGACCATGGCCCGCGGCTCTCCAGCCTCAGACCGGCCCTACAGGGGCTTCAGCCCCCGGCCCGCAGTTGCCGGCCATGGGCTTTGAGCAGGGGGGAGGGCCTGGCGCGGTTGGGGCTTCGGCCCCCGGCCCGCAATTACCGGCCATGGGCTTTGAGCAGGGGGGAGGGCCTGGTGCGGTTGCACAGCAGGGCTTACCCCCGGCCCCTCAGGGGCCGGAGTTTTAGGCATGGCCCTATTTGGGGCCGGGCTCTCAAGTCGGGGGCCCTGGGCCATTGCCCAGTGGGCCGTCCGGCCCACCTGGCCCCCTTTATGCAGGGGGATCTGCGATAGTGGATGCGTTACTGGCCCACGTGGCGGCGCTAGAGGCATCCCTAGGGATTACCAATAACCCCATTGGGGGGGCTTCATTGCCATCTGGGGCTCCCTTTTGTCAGCCTGCTACCACGACAGCTGCCACTCTTCAGCAGGCGGCCAGGCGGGTTGAGTTGCTTGAGGCGCGCAGGCCTGTGCCCGCCGCGGCCTCGCAACTCCCCGTGCATCAGGCGCTACAGACAGGTAGTGGTTGGATGTGTCCTCAGAGCTCGATTTCGGTCGCAAGCTCCGACGCCCGCCGTGGGCCGGAACCCCCAGTGGGGGCGGCTCACGGGGGTGCACCCAGTGAGTATCAGGTTCAAGCTAATGTGCCCACATCACACTCCACTTCCGGGGATAGGTTCCAGTGGCCGTGGCCTCGTAATGTCGGGGCGGGTGGGCATCAGTTCCTGGCTTACCCGGGTGCAGCTTGGTCTCATACTGTTGTAACATTGGGTGAGGGGGTTTCTGCCCGGGGCTGCGCCGGGTGTCGCAGGGACGGCCCAGGCTCCTCTCCTGATACCTCGTGCCAATACTGTGCCGGTGTCGGCACTCCCGACAGCCGGGTATTCCTTGCCCCTCGGGGATCATTTGGCCCAGGCCACGAGGGAAAAGATTTGGCGGGGGGAGTACGTCGATATTTTCTCCCTATTGAACAGGGAACCCACCAAGGAAGAGAAAGAGGGGCAGGATGAGAAGGACAAAGAGCTGTCTCACCGTCGCAAGCCACCACGCACATGGGCCAACTGGTTACCTGCATATCTCATCTATATGGCGGTGTATCTCAGGGCTCGGCCTGACCTGGCCATTCCTATGGTCCAATATTTGGACAATATTTACAGGGCAATGGTGGATTTTCCTGGCCCATCGTGGTTGGCTTACGATGAGGAATTTAGAATGAGAGTGCTCTTACACCCAGAGATGAGGTGGGATGAGCCCTGTCAGAAACTGTGGCTTTTATATATGACCCCCACGCGCCCGGCGCCTGGGGAGAGGTACCATTGTGGACATGCGGTCCAGCGAGCTGCTCCAACACAGGCCCCCCGCCAGCTGGCGGGGCAGGGGGTTCCAGCCCGCCTGCTGTGTTGGAGCTTCTCGGCCAATGGTGTATGCAATACAAAACAGTGCCGGTAGAAACATGAGTGTCCCTCTTGCGCTGGCCCCCACGCCGCCGCTGCGTGTCCGCGAGCCGGTGGGTCACGGGGCAGAGGTAGAGGTAGACAAGGAGCGGGCAGACCTGCCACTGATGGAGCTGGTCACTCAAAAGGCCCCCTCCCCGGTTAACGTAGCTATGTTGGAGCGATGGCTCTCAACTTACCCAAGGAGGGAGGATGCTAGGTACCTCCTCGAGGGTTTCCAGCGGGGCTTTCGCATCCCATTTAAAGGGGAGCGGTGCCCCCAAGATGCCCCTAATTTACTTTCCCTGAAGGGCAGGGAGGAGGTTGCCGCCCTTAGTATTGCTAAGGAGGTTAATGCAGGTAGGGTTGCTGGCCCCTTTCCTATGCCACTCTTTCCCAATCTGAAGGTTTCCCCTTTAGGGTTGGTGCCCAAAAAGACCCCTGGGGAGTTTCGTTTAATTCACCACCTGTCATACCCGGCGGGCCATTCGGTCAATGATGCCATTCCTGATGACCTTTGTTCGGTCAGGTATACATCATTCCATCAGGCCCTGCGCATGGTGCGCTCTTGTGGCCCGGGTGCACTTCTGGCAAAATGTGACATTAAGTCGGCATTCCGTTTGTTGCCTGTGCACCCGGGTGACTTTGAGTTATTGGGTTTTAAATTCCAGGGAAAATTTTATGTTGATAAAGCCATGCCTTTTGGCTGCTCTATTTCCTGTTCAGCATTTGAACGTTTTAGCACTTTCCTCCAGTGTGCCTTTGTTCGCAGGTCTGGGTCCCGGTCTGTAGCCCACTACCTCGATGATCTCTTGTTCGGGAGTGAACGGGGCTGGGACACGTGTACGCGTCTCCTCAATACATTTCAGACGCTAATGCAGGAACTCGGTGTCCCTTTAGCGCCCGAAAAGACCGAGGGCCCATCAACTAAGCTCACATTTCTGGGTATTGAAATTGACACGGTCTCGCAGGCATCCAGGTTACCCATGGATAAGGTTACCCGGATCACTGCGTTGATTTTGGCCTTACTGGCCAAACGCAAGGTGTCACTTCGTGAGCTCCAGGTTTTACATGGTCACCTTAACTTCGCCTGCAGGGTGGTCGCGCCTGGCAGAGCTTTTGCTCGACGCTTATGCGACGCCATGACTGGCCTATCCAGGCGCTATCATAGGGTCCGACTGAACAAGGGCATGAGGGCTGACATGTTGGTTTGGCTTAAATTCCTGAGGGACTTCAACGGGGTGTCATTTTGGAGATCTGACCTTTTGGTTTCCCCTAGGTTCCAGGTTCAGTCGGATGCCTCGGGGTCCCTGGGATATGGGATTTACTTTGAGGGGAGGTGGGCCTACGGCCGATGGCCTCCAGCCTGGAGGGGCACGGATCGTCTACATGATCTTACATTCCTTGAGTTTTTCCCGATACTGGGAGCTTTGATGCTATGGGGTGAGGAGTGGGCCAATTCATTGGTTCATTTCTGGTGTGACAATGCTGCGGTAGTGCACATTGTCAATTCCCAGACGTCTAAATCACCCAAGGTCATGGAGTTAGTTCGCCAGTTTGTGTTGCTTTGCCTACGCCTCAATGTGCTCTTCAGGGCCAGACATGTACCAGGTATTAATAACGATATTGCTGATGCTTTGTCCCGCCTGCAGATCCCCCGGTTCCGCGCCTTGGCTCCGGACGCAGAGGAATTACCCTCGCCACTTCCGGACGAGATTTGGACGTTTGGCAAGGAGAGGTGAACCGGGCGATCGGCATGTCGCTGGCGCCCCGCACGCATAAGGCGTATCACCATGCATTCAGTCCATAAAAAAAAATTTGTGCGCAACTCTGGTTGCCCGAGGTGTGGCCCATTCCAGTCGCACACCTTCTCCAATTTATGGTCTACCTACATAGTCAGGGCCTAGCTCCCCGCACCATAGCATCCAGGCTGTCAGCAATGGCATTCATGGCCAAAGTGAGGGGTTCTGCTGACAACACGAATGATTTCCGTATACGACATGTTTTGGAGGGGTGGACACGGGAACGTTGACGTCGCCCGGACAATCGCCACCCTATTTCCCCAGGGGTTCTTACCCACCTTGCACGAGGCTGGCATGACCTGTGTTTTGACAGGTATGAGGCAGCTCTGTTTCATGCGGCTACCACGGTGGCCTTTTTTGGAGCGCTCCGCATCAGTGAGCTGGTGCTACTGTCTAAGGCGGATGCGGCTCATAGGGCACTGGAACTCGAAGATGTCTATGTCTCCAATGAGTGGGCTCAGTTGAGGATACGTTCCTCAAAGGTTGATCAGCATGGTGTAGGCAGTGGTGTTAGACTGCTACGATGTTCCATTGCAGACATCTGTCCGGTTGGTGCCCTACAAGAGTTCCTTGCAATGTGTGGTACGCACCCTGGCCCGTTTTTCTGCCACCAAGATGGGTCTCCCCTTACTAAATTTCAATTTTGGAAGGTGACCGGTAAGGCGCTGTCCAGTGTTGGCCTCCCCGGGGCTCGTTATGGCACCCATTCTTTTAGAATAGGAGCTGCTTCTTCTGCGGCTGCATTTGGGTACTCTGAGGCTGATATATGCCATATGGGGAGGTGGGGATCGAAGTGTTTTGAATTATATGTTCGCCCTCTTCAAGTATGAGTACCAGATAAGTCACTGTCCTGTCTCTTTTTATTTTACAGACCCTGTGTGTCGCCGCACACCGGTGGCAGTATGGTTGGTGGGCCACAGCTATGTGCACTGGGCAGCGCAGTACGCTGCGGCGACAGAGTGGGGACCCCAGCTTGGACTACGTGCATCCGCATGTATCAGGTGGTATGGTAAGCGCGGAATGTTATGGCGGGAACTGTTGCCATTCCTTTTCTCCATCAGGGATGCTGAACCGCCTGATGTCCTGGTGCTGCACCTCGGGGGCAATGATTTGGGCCAGGTCACTGGCCTTTCTTTAAAACATACGATCTGCAGTGACCTGGCTTATTTGCATTATGTGTGGCCTGCCACAACCCTGCTATGGTCGGACATCATACCGCGTCACGCTTACAGGGGGGGGGTATCAACCTCCAGGCCCTTGACCGCGCTCGTCGCTCGGTGAACAGGGCAGTGGCCTGGTTCTTTGCTGACAAGGGTTTGGGACGGGTCATCCGATACCCCATCATTAGTCTCGAAAATTATGATCTTTACACAGGGGATGGGGTCCATCTGTCACTCAGAGGTATGAACCTCTTTTTGGAAGATTTGCAAGCAGGCCTGTTGACCGAGCTGACGGTCTGGGGGGGGAGGGGCGGTGAGTCTTTATTAAGCCTCCCCGTATGGCGGGTAGCACTGGTAAGGTAAATATTTATGACTCACAGGCATCCGGCAGGTTCGCAATTGACTGGCCAACACTAGATAGGTACAAGTTGGTTAACGTTGACCGGTCAACGACGAACCAGGCAATGGGGTGATGGCAGGAGCTCTTCAGCATGCATCACCCCGTGATTTTACGGATACACGTCAGAGGGTGGGGTCAGTAGATAGCTGATTGACTACGGTCAACAATTTGTTTGTTGTAAACAAACAAATTGATACAAATGGATACATTGTAGCCAATTGCCATTGGCAATTTTGGGAGGAACCTTACCAGTGTTACTGCGGCCTGCTTGCCTTAAGAATTATAATTGGCTGAGTACCAATTGAAATTTATAATTCGGACTAGGGCATGAATCAATAAATGTGGCCCAATGCCGTTATCCACATATACCGGTGTCTGAGTCCTTTTTTGGGGGGTGCGCCTGCAATGAAAGCGCGGTGCCAAAATGGCCGCCGCGCTCTTTGCAGGCCCCCCCACCCGGACTCAGACATCTGGGTAGTTAGGGGGCGTGGCCACCCCTCTATAAAAGGGGTGGCCACGAGGCAGCCGAGCTGCCATTTTGTAAAAGCGACGGAGAGGAGAAGTTTTTCCCTCCATCCCCTCCCTAGTGAACAGTTTGATATTTTGGTCGCTTCGGGGCCGGGTGGGAATTTTTGGCTGGAACCTACAATTGGCTTCCTGGTTCTGGCTTTTTTGCCCATCCCACACTGTTGCTATGGTTTGATATAGGGGCTTTGCTATTGACTTTGGTCACATGGGTGGGTAGCACTGGTAAGGTAAATATTTATGACCCACAGGTATCCGGCAGGTTCGCAATTGACTGGCCAACACTAGATAGGCACAAGTTGGTTAACGTTGTCTGGTCAACGACGAACCAGGCAATGGGGTGATGGCACGAGCTAGGCAGCATGCATCACCCCGTGATTTTACGGATACACGTCAGAGGGTGGGGTCAGTAGATAGTTGATTGACTACGGTCAACAATTTGTTTGTTGTAAACAAACAAATTTATACAAATGGATACATTGTAGCCAATTGCCATTGGCAATTTTGGGAGGAACCTTACCAGTGTTACTGCGGCCTGCTTGCCTTAAGAATTATAATTGGCTGAGTACCAATTGAAATTTATAATTCGGACTAGGGCATGAATCAATAAATGTGGCCCAATGCCGTTATCCACATATACCGGTGTCTGAGTCCTTTTTTGGGGGGTGCGCCTGCAATGGAAAAAATGAATCCAACAAAATGTGGAGATCCACTGTTTTTCCATTCTTGTTATTAATATGATGAGCCACCACCGTGGTGCAGTGGTGATTGCATCGTTCTATTCAGTGACATATTTTAATGAGCTTTTGGAACTCAGGCCAGCTAGAGGTCAGTGGGTATAATAAATACCAAACAGTACAAGGGGGAGGGCAGGCATAAAGCCTATATTCAGCAAATAAATAAATAAATCATACTACATTGTGAGGAGAATCTATCCTCACAAACCTTTTAATGTTTCACCTGCTTCATTTTTTCCTCTTCATTTACTACATTTTTTGGTCTGTTTTACTTTTGTACATGCAAATCAGCCACTTTTAATCACCACTTTAAACTGAATGGCCATTCGGGCAGAAACATGTCTGCTATTCAGCTACTATTGTAGAAAGAACTGCTTTAAAACCAACTTTCCTCATCTTCTTGTTTACATTTCCAGCACAATACTTCACATTTTGTGCCCATGATATCAAGTTCCGACAGGAATTATGGGCTCTTGTTGTGATTCTAGAGAGCGAGATCTACCGTAAGTTCAACTTTGGTCTTTTTGCTTAATGTTTACATTTATGAATGATAGCATATAACAAATACAACTAGCAAGTGCTTCTAAGCGTTATAAGCTTAACTAAGCAACTGCACACCACATTTTTGATGAAACACGTAAGCCATTAAATAATGAAGGTATGACTACTTACAAATATCTGATTGTTGTGCTGTGAGTTTGGGACAAAGTTTCTAAGACTTTGTTTCCAAAGGCCAAGTTCTCATGGCCCAAGAATATTCTGCTTACATTACAGCAAATGTAGCAAAGTGCCAATTCTGAGGGCAGGAGCCTCTGTAGCATAATAGCTTTTCATATAAATGATTTCCATGATCTTCAAAACAAGTTTGTTGTTGTTGTTCAGTTGCACAGTCGATTGCGACCCTATGGACCATTGTTCTCCAGGCATCTCTGTCCTCCACCATCCCCCTCAATCCTCCCAGTTCTGTGCCCATTGTGTCTACAATACCATCTATCCATCTCATCTTTGGCCTCCCCCTTCTTCTTTTGCCCTCCACCTTTCCCAACATCACGGCCTTCTCAAGTGAGTCCTCCCTTCTCATTTGATGCCCAAAGTACTTTAGCCTCATCTTTACTATTTGACCTTCCAATGAGCAGTCAGGGTTGATTTCTTCTAAGATTTGTTCTCCTCACTGTCCAGGGTACCCTCAAAACACTCCTCCAACACCACATTTCAAAGGCATCTATTCTTCTGCGTTCAGCTTTCCTAATTGTCCAGCTCTCACATCCGTACATTACCACTGGGAATACCATTGCTTTGACTATTCTGATTTTTGTTTTCAAGGTGATGTCTCTGCTTTTCACTATGTTCCCCAGGTTTCTCATAGCTTGTCTCCCAAGAAGCAGTCGCCTTTTTATTTCATGGCTGCAATCCTCATCTGCAGTGATCTTTGATCCTAAGAATGTAAAATCTGTCACTGCTTCTACTTCTTCCCCATCTATTTTCCAGGAACTGATTGGGCCTGTTGCCATTATCTTGGTTTTCTTGATATTGAGTCTCAAGCCAGCTTTTGCACTCTCTTCCTTCAATCCAATCAAGAGATACTTTAGGTCTTCCTCACTTTCTGCCATTAGGGTGGTATCGTCTGCATATCTCAGATTGTTGATGTTTCTCCCAGCAATTTTTATCCCATATTGTGATTCCTCCATCCCTGCATTGAACATTATGTGCTCTGTGTATAAGTTGAATAAGCAGGGTGACAAAATGCAGCCTTGTCTTACTCCTTTTCCTATTCCAAACCACTCTGTCATTCCGTGTTCTGTCCTAACTGTTGCTTCTTGATTCATGTACAGATTTCTCAGGAGGCATATGAGGTGCTCTGGTATTCCCATCTCTCTAATCACTTGCCACATCTTGTTGTGATCCACACAATCAAATGCCTTAGTGTAGTCAATAAAGCAAAAGTAAACTTGTTTTTGGTATTCCTTTGTTTTCTCTATGATCCAACGTATGTTGGCAATGTGGTCTCTAGTCCCCCTGCCTCTTCTGAAACCAGCCTGCACCTCTGGTAATTCTCTCTCCACATGCTGCTGAAGTCTATCCTGTATTATCTTGAGCATCACCTCACCTCAAAAAACAAGTATTTTGTTTAATTTCTGATATGAGTACAAGAATATGGAGTTATATTATCATCACTCATCTGCCTTGCTTTAATTTAGTATTCAAAGCCAGTGACTTCAATAACATTTACATTAACACTTTGTGAAGAGACTAATGGATCCCTCTGTTATAACACCATTTTCTACCTCACCCAGAATAGGAAAATAAAAGCATATTTTGCAAAATTCTCTGTTCTAGAACCATCTGTGCAAGAAATCACATATAGATAAGACCAAATTGTTATTACAAGACTTTTCTGTTCAAGCAGTCCCCAAATAGTTCCGGGGATGTGATACAGACATACAAGAGTACTGTACTTGGGGATTGGCTTACTGGCAAATTCTTCCATGTTTGCAAGGACATCTACCAGATACTTTTCTAAATTGCCTGTTTGTTCACTGATAAAAGAAAGGCGAACAAGGGTACAGTTAGTAGATTCATGACCAGATGTAACAATTCACATACTGTACTCTTGTAAAGACCTGAGCCTGGAGAGGAAGAAAAGGCTTCAGGAAGGCCCAGCTCTACTGCCCATTTGCCATCCAGAGAGGCCCAAGGGGGAGGTGAGTAAAGGATCTTGCCCCTCCCTCCCCATCCAAAGACCCGGGGCCAGAGAGAAGGACACTTCCGGAGACCCCCGACCACCCCCAGGAGATACCATCCACAACCACCATCACAGCGAGGTCCGAGCCGGCGCCTTTGACCGACTCCATGCGGCCGAAGAGAGGCAAGAGCTGCTGTGTGCATGCAAAGAATAAGTAATCGAACTGAAATAATATAGTTGACTAAACATAGATGGCTTATGGCAACTGACATAGTGACTGTACAAGAAACTGACTTACATAGAGACTTGATATAGTGGACTTTTTCTTTCTTTCTTTCTTTCTTTCCCTTTCATTAATTAGTTCAACTTTTACTTTGATACTATGTGATAAACTGTGATATTGTGCATGATAATACTTTGTTTTAAAACTGTTTAAACTGTGATAACATGTGTGATGGGAAAAGACTGGCGTAGAGACCGGCAAGGCACGCCACAAAGTTTGCCAAGAGAACCCTATGGACCAAAACAAAAGGCAAAACAAGGGGATGCTCAGCACAGCAGATCTGAAAAGGGGGAGGGATACGAAAGGAGGAGGAGAAATACAGTGTTGCAGGGAACAATACTGCATAGGCACATGGAATGTGAGGTCTATGAATCAAGGAAAACTGGAAGTGGTAAAAAACGAGATGGAAAGAATAAGCATTGACATCTTGGGCATCAGTGAGCTCAAATGGACAGGGATGGGCGAATTCAGCTCTGGAAACCATCATATCTACTACTGTGGACAAGAAAACCTCAGAAGAAATGGAGTAGCCATAATTGTCAATAAAAGAGTGAGAAAAGCAGTAATGGGATACAATCTCAAAAATGACAGAATGATGTCAGTCAGATTTCAAGGCAAACCTTTCAATGTCACTGTGATCCAAATATACGCACCAACCACTGGTGCAGATGAAGCCACAATGGACCAGTTCTATGAGGACTTACAACACCTCATAGAACAGACACCAAGAAATGATGTCCAAATTATATTAGGAGACTGGAATGCCAAAGTAGGAAATCAAAAAGTGGAGGGAATAACAGGCAAATTTGGTCTTGGAACACAGAATGAAGCAGGGCAAAGATTGATAGAGTTCTGCCAAGAGAACGCACTGGTCATAGCAAACACTCTCTTCCAGCAACACAAGAGGCGACTTTACACATGGACATCACCAGATGGCCAACACCGAAACCAGATTGACTACATACTCTGCAGCCAAAGATGGAGAACCTCCATACAGTCAGCAAAAACAAGACCTGGAGCAGACTGTGGCTCAGATCACAACCTACTGATCGCAAAATTCAGGCTTAGACTAAAGAAAATAGGGAAAACACGGAGACCAGAAAGATATCACCTAGTCAGCATCCCTAAAGAATACACGGTGGAGGTGATGAACAGATTTAATGGCTTAGACTCGGTAGACAGAGTACCGGAAGAATTATGGACGGAGATGAGGGACATCATGCAGGAAGCAGCAAAGAAAACCATACCAAAAGAAAAGAAGAGTAAGAAAGCAAAGTGGTTGCCTGATGAGGCTCTTAAAATAGCAGAGGAAAGAAGGAACGCAAAAGTCAAAGGAGAAAGGAAAAACTACAACCATTTGAACACAGAATTTCAAAGAAAAGCAAGGAGAGATAAGGAAAACTACCTAAAAGAACAGTGCAGAAAAATGGGGGAAAACAACAAAAGAGGCAGAACCAGAGATCTTTTCAAAAAAATTGGGGAAATCAAGGGAACATTTAAAGCAAAAATGACCATGATAAGGGACAAAGACGGAAAGGAGCTAGCTGATGCAGAAGAAATTAAGAAAAGATGGAAAGAGTACACAGAGGAACTTTACAAAAAGGACCTCAACACTCCTGATAATCACAATGATGAAGAAATTGAACTTGAGCCAGACATCCTGGAGAGTGAAGTCATAAAGGCCCTAAAGAGCACTGCAAACAACAAAGCTAGTGGAGATGATGGTATCCCAGTTGAATTTTTCAAAGCGCTAAAAGATGATGGCGTCAAATTACTGCATTCAATATGCCAGCAGATTTGGAAAACAAAACAGTGGCCACAGGATTGGAAAAGATCAGTATACGTCCCAATCCCAAAAAAGGGCAATGCCAAAGAATGTTCAAATTATCGAACAATCGCGCTCATCCCACATGCCAGCAAGGTGATGCTCAAGATAATACAGGACAGACTTCAGCAGCATGTGGAGAGAGAATTACCAGAGGTGCAGGCTGGTTTCAGAAGAGGCAGGGGGACTAGAGACCACATCGCCAACATACGCTGGATCATGGAGAAAACAAAGGAATACCAGAAACAAGTTTACTTTTGTTTTATTGACTACACTAAGGCATTTGACTGTGTGGACCACAACAAGATGTGGCAAGTAATTAAAGAGATGGGAATACCAGAGCACCTCATATGCCTCCTGAGAAATCTGTACATGAACCAAGAAGCAACAGTTAGGACAGAACATGGAATAACAGAGTGGTTTGGAATAGGAAAAGGAGTAAGACAAGGCTGCATTTTGTCACCATGCTTATTCAACCTATACACAGAGCACATAATGCGCAGTGCAGGGATGGAGGAATCACAATATGGGATTAAAATCGCTGGGAGAAACATCAATAATCTGAGATATGCAGATGATACCACCCTAATGGCAGAAAGTGAGGAAGACCTAAAGAATCTCTTGATTGGGCTGAAGGAGGAGAGTGCAAAAGCTGGCTTGAGACTCAATATCAAGAAAACCAAGATAATGGCAACAGGTCCCATCAGTTCCTGGAAAATAGACGGGGAAGAAGTAGAAGCAGTGACAGATTTTACTTTCTTAGGATCAAAGATCACTGCAGATGGGGATTGCAGCCATGAAATAAAAAGGCGACTGATTCTTGGGAGACAAGCGATGAGAAACCTGGGGAACATAGTGAAAAGCAGAGACATTACATTGCAAACAAAAATTAGAATAGTCAAAGCAATGGTTTTCCCAGTAGTAATGTATGGATGTGTTGTTGTTGTTGTTCAGTCGCACAGTCGACTCCGACCCTTTGCGACCCCATGGACCATTTTCCTCCAGGCGCCTCTGTCCTCTACCATCCCCCTCAGCCCTCCCAGTTCTGTGCCCATTGTGTCTATAATACCATCTAGCCATCTCATCCTTGGCCTCCCCCTTCTTCTTTTGCCCTCCACCTTTCCCAACATCAATGCCTTCTCAAGTGAATCCTCCCTTCTCATTTGATGTCCAAAGTATTTTAGCTTCATCTTTACTATTTGACCTTCCAATGAGCAGTCAGGGTTAATTTCTTCTAAGATTGACCTATTTGTTCTCCTCGCTGTCCAGGGGACTCTCAAAACCCTCCTCCAACACCACATTTCAAAGGCATCTATTCTTCTGCGTTCAGCCTTCCTAATTGTCCAGCTCTCACATCCGTACATTACTACTGGGAAAACCATTGCTTTGACTATTCTAATTTTTGTTTGCAATGTAATGTCTCTGCTTTTCACTATGTTCCCCAGGTTTCTCATCGCTTGTCTCCCAAGAATCAGTCGCCTTTTTATTTCATGGCTGCAATCCCCATCTGCAGTGATCTTTGATCCTAAGAAAGTAAAATCTGTCACTGCTTCTACTTCTTCCCCGTCTATTTTCCAGGAACTGATGGGACCTGTTGCCATTATCTTGGTTTTCTTGATATTGAGTCTCAAGCCAGCTTTTGCACTCTCCTCCTTCAGCCCAATCAAGAGATTCTTTAGGTCTTCCTCACTTTCTGCCATTAGGGTGGTATCATCTGCATATCTCAGATTATTGATGTTTCTCCCAGCGATTTTAATCCCATATTGTGATTCCTCCATCCCTGCACTGCGCATTATGTGCTCTGTGTATAGGTTGAATAAGCATGGTGACAAAATGCAGCCTTGTCTTACTCCTTTTCCTATTCCAAACCACTCTGTTATTCCATGTTCTGTCCTAACTGTTGCTTCTTGGTTCATGTACAGATTTCTCAGGAGGCATATGAGGTGCTCTGGTATTCCCATCTCTTTAATTACTTGCCACATCTTGTTGTGGTCCACACAGTCAAATGCCTTAGTGTAGTCAATAAAACAAAAGTAAACTTGTTTCTGGTATTCCTTTGTTTTCTCCATGATCCAGCGTATGTTGGCGATGTGGTCTCTAGTCCCCCTGCCTCTTCTGAAACCAGCCTGCACCTCTGGTAATTCTCTCTCCACATGCTGCTGAAGTCTGTCCTGTATTATCTTGAGCATCACCTTGCTGGCATGTGGGATGAGCGCGATTGTTCGATAATTTGAACATTCTTTGGCATTGCCCTTTTTTGGGATTGGGACGTATACTGATCTTTTCCAATCCTGTGGCCACTGTTTTGTTTTCCAAATCTGCTGGCATATTGAATGCAGTAATTTGATGCCATCATCTTTTAGCGCTTTGAAAAATTCAACTGGGATACCATCATCTCCACTAGCTTTGTTGTTTGCAGTGCTCTTTAGGGCCTTTATGACTTCACTCTCCAGGATGTCTGGCTCAAGTTCAATTTCTTCATCATTGTGATTATCAGGAGTGTTGAGGTCCTTTTTGTAAAGTTCCTCTGTGTACTCTTTCCATCTTTTCTTAATTTCTTCTGCATCAGCTAGCTCCTTTCCGTCTTTGTCCCTTATCATGGTCATTTTTGCTTTAAATGTTCCCTTGATTTCCCCAATTTTTTTGAAAAGATCTCTGGTTCTGCCTCTTTTGTTGTTTCCCCCCATTTTTCTGCACTGTTCTTTTAGGTAGTTTTCCTTATCTCTCCTTGCTTTTCTTTGAAATTCTGTGTTCAAATGGTTGTAGTTTTTCCTTTCTCCTTTGACTTTTGCGTTCCTTCTTTCCTCTGCTATTTTAAGAGCCTCATCAGGCAACCACTTTGCTTTCTTACTCTTCTTTTCTTTTGGTATGGTTTTCTTTGCTGCTTCCTGCATGATGTCCCTCATCTCCGTCCATAATTCTTCCGGTACTCTGTCTACCGAGTCTAAGCCATTAAATCTGTTCATCACCTCCACCGTGTATTCTTTAGGGATGCTGTCTAGGTGATATCTTTCTGGTCTCCGTGTTTTCCCTATTTTCTTTAGTCTAAGCCTGAATTTTGCGATCAGTAGGTTGTGATCTGAGCCACAGTCTGCTCCAGGTCTTGTTTTTGCTGACTGTATGGAGGTTCTCCATCTTTGGCTGCAGAGTATGTAGTCAATCTGGTTTCGGTGTTGGCCATCTGGTGATGTCCATGTGTAAAGTCGCCTCTTGTGTTGCTGGAAGAGAGTGTTTGCTATGATCAGTGCGTTCTCTTGGCAGAACTCTATCAATCTTTGCCCTGCTTCATTTTGTGTTCCAAGACCAAATTTGCCTGTTATTCCCTCCACTTTTTGATTTCCTACTTTGGCATTCCAGTCTCCTAATATAATTTGGACATCATTTCTTGGGGTCTGTTCTATGAGGTGTTGTAAGTCCTCATAGAACTGGTCCATTGTGGCTTCATCTGCACCAGTGGTTGGTGCGTATATTTGGATCACAGTGACATTGAAAGGTTTGCCTTGAAATCTGACTGACATCATTCTGTCATTTTTGAGATTGTATCCCATTACTGCTTTTCTCACTCTTTTATTGACAATTATGGCTACTCCATGTCTTCTAAGGTTTTCTTGCCCGCAGTAGTAGATATGATGGTTTCCAGAGCTGAATTCTCCCATCCCTGTCCATTTGAGCTCACTGATGCCCAAGATGTCAATGCTTATTCTTTCCATCTCATTTTTTACCACTTCCAGTTTTCCTTGATTCATAGACCTCACATTCCATGTCCCTATGCAGTATTGTTCCCTGCAACACTGTATTTCTCCTCCCCCTTTCGTATCCCTCCCCCTTTTCAGATCTGCTGTGCTGAGCATCCCCTTGTTTTGCCTTTTGTTTTGGTCCATAGGGTTCTCTTGGCAAACTTTGTGGCGTGCCTTGCCGGTCTCTACGCCAGTCTTTTCCCATCACACATGTTATCACAGTTTAAACAGTTTTAAAACAAAGTATTATCATGCACAATATCACAGTTTATCACATAGTATCAAAGTAAAAGTTGAACTAATTAATGAAAGGGAAAGAAAGAAAGAAAGAAAAAATCCACTATATCAAGTCTCTATGTAAGTCAGTTTCTTGTACAGTCACTATGTCAATAAGCCATCTATGTTTAGTCAACTATATTATTTCAGTTCGATTACTTATCCTTTGCATGCACACAGCAGCTCTTGCCTCTCTTTGGCCGCATGGAGTCGGTCAAAGGCGCCGGCTCGGGCCTCGCTGTGATGGTGGTTGTGGATGGTATCTCCTGGGGGTGGTCGGGGGTCTCCGGAAGTGTCCTTCTCTCTGGCCCCAGGTCTTTGGATGGGGAGGGAGGGGCAAGATCCTTTACTCACCTCCTCCTTGGGCCTCTCTGGCTGGCAAATGGGCAGTAGAGCTGGGCCTTCCTGAAGCCTGAAGCCTTTTCTTCCTCTCCAGGCTCAGATCTTTGGATGGGGAGGGAGGGGCTGGATCCTTTACTCACCTCCCCTGTGGGCCTCTCTGCATGGAATAAGCAGTAGAGCTGGACCTTGCTGATTTCTTTTCTTCCTCTCTAGGCCCAGGTCTTTGGATGGGGAGGGAGGGGCAGGATCCTTTACTCACCTCCCCTGTGGGCCTCTCTGCATGGAATGAGCAGTAGCGCTGGGCCTTGCTGATTTCTTTTTCTTCCTCTCTAGGCCCAGGTCTTTGGATGGGGAGGGAGGGGCAGGATCCTTTACTCACCTCCCCTGTGGGCCTCTCTGCATGGAATGAGCAGTAGAGCTGGACCTTGCTGATTTCTTTTTCTTCCTCTCTAGGCCCAGGTCTTTGGATGGGGAGGGAGGGGCAGGATCCTTTACTCACCTCCCCTATGGATGTGAGAGCTGGACAATTAGGAAGGCTGAACGCAGAAGAATAGATGCCTTTGAAATGTGGTGTTGGAGGAGGGTTTTGAGAGTCCCCTGGACAGCGAGGAGAACAAATAGGTCAATCTTAGAAGAAATTAACCCTGACTGCTCATTGGAAGGTCAAATAGTAAAGATGAAGCTAAAATACTTTGGACATCAAATGAGAAGGGAGGATTCACTTGAGAAGGCATTGATGTTGGGAAAGGTGGAGGGCAAAAGAAGAAGGGGGAGGCCAAGGATGAGATGGCTAGATGGTATTATAGACACAATGGGCACAGAGCTGGGAGGGCTGAGGGGGATGGTAGAGGACAGAGGCGCCTGGAGGAAAATGGTCCATGGGGTCGCAAAGGGTCAGAGTCAACTGTGCGACTGAACAACAACAACTCTTGTATCATGAAACCAAAACAAATTGTAGCACATGTCACTGAATTATGTGATCCTTAATTTTTTTCTCTATTTTTCAAAATCATAACATAAACATAAATCAACACACACAAAATAAGCATGTAATACAAATTATTGTACAAACTGTGTGCCCCCTCCATGATCCTGAAGCTCAATTATCAAACTATGAAAGATCAGGTTTTTCTTCAAATTTCAAAAGTGTCTCTCTCTCTGATGTTTATGTTCTTTTGCCTATCATGTAAATGCATCTTTTATGATGCAATATGCAGAAAGAATCTCCTCAAAATTGTGCAAGGGTGCAAGCATGGGTGACCTTTACCTTTAGGTGTAGGTTTGTGAATTAGATGACCCAGAATAGAAGATTATGGGATTTGTAGTCCAGAAAAATTTCATTCCTAGTGAACCATCAAATGTCAAACAAATAAGTATCCAAGTACAGTAAACCTCCGACTAACAACGTGTTCGGATAGCGTCATTTTCGATTAACGATGCTATCGATGCCCCCCCCCCACATGATCTCCCGCACAAAGACAAAAAACGTCGTTATTCAAATAACACCGGTTTTTTTACCGTTGTGCGAATAATAAAGGTTTTTTGACATTCTGCGGGAGATCTCCAATAGGAAACCACATAACGATGTTTTCTGCATAATGTTTTCCGCTACTTGGGGAACCAAGCGACATTGTTATGTGAGGGTCTACTGTACCTTGCTTTAAGACAATATTTGTTTTCCTGCAATCCATTGTTTTCCTGCAATCCATTCCCTTGTTCAGGTTTCTTCCTTATATCTAAACCTAGTGTTCTGTAACAAAATGAGAATTCAGCTACATCCCCATCACCTGCCCTAGGAGCTGTCATGCACATAATCATTGGGGAAGGGGGGAAGAATCCATGGGAAGCAGGAGATCTACCTTTTATATCAGGGGTGGCTAACCTTTTTATGCCGTGGGCCTGACCATGCCCCTGGAAGCAGAAGCGGGTGCATTTGCAGATGTTGTAAATGTACCCACTTCTGCATTTACAACAGCTACAGGCACATACACGTTTTGCAGGCGCACCCCCCCAATAACGGACACAGACAACATTGAAAGTGGATAACAGCATCGGGCCACATTTATTGATTCAATGCCCTAGTCCGAATTATAAATTTGTATTGGTAAAACGACCAATCATAATTCATAAGGCAAGCAGGCCGAAGTAACACTGGTAAGGTACCACCCCAAAATTGCCAACGGCAATTGGTTACAATGTATCAATTTGTATCAATTTGTTTGTTGACAACAAACAAATTGTTGACCGTAGTCAATAACTAACTCATGACCCCACCCTCTGACGCGTATCCGTGAAATCACAGGGGTGATGCATGCTGGTTAGCAATCGTCATCACCCCATCGCCTGGTTCGTCGTTGACCGGACAACGTTTAACTAATTTATTCCTGTCTAGTGTTGTCCAGTCAATTGCGAACCTGCCGGATACTTGTGGGTCATACTGTTTACCTTACCAGTGCTACCCGCCAATGTGACCAAAGTCAACATTAGGAACACAGAAAGACCCCTATATCAAACCATAGCAACAGTGTGGGATGGGCAAAAAAGCCAGGACCCGGAAGCCAATATGGGTCCCAGCCAAAAATTCCCACCCGGCCCCGAAGCGACCAAAGTATCACACTGTTAACTAGGGAGGGGGTGGAGGGGAAAAGACTTCTCCGCTCCGTCGCTGAGGTAAAATGGCAGCTCGGCTGCCTCATGGCCACCCCTTTTATAAGGGAGCTGGCCACGCCCCTAACTACCCGGATTCTCTGTCCTGTGGGGGGAGGGGCCCGCAAAGGGCGCGGCGGCCATTTTGGCGCCACGCTTGCATTGCAGGCGCACCCCCCCAATAACGGACACAGACAAGATTGAAAGTGGATAACAGCATCGGGCCACATTTATTGATTCAATGCCCTAGTCCGAATTATAAATTTGTATTGGTAAAACGACCAATCATAATTCATAAGGCAAGCAGGCCGAAGTAACACTGGTAAGGTACCACCCCAAAATTGCCAACGGCAATTGGTTACAATGTATCAATTTGTATCAATTTGTTTGTTGACAACAAACAAATTGTTGACCGTAGTCAATAACTAACTCATGACCCCACCCTCTGACGCGTATCCGTGAAATCACAGGGGTGATGCATGCTGGTTAGCAATCGTCATCACCCCATCGCCTGGTTCGTCGTTGACCGGACAACGTTTAACTAATTTATTCCTGTCTAGTGTTGTCCAGTCAATTGCGAACCTGCCGGATACTTGTGGGTCATACTGTTTACCTTACCAGTGCTACCCGCCACACGGAGGGGCTTCAAAGAAGACCTGACGCCCCCCCCCAGACCGTCAGCTCGGTCAACAGGCCTGCTCGCCAATCACCCAACAGGAGGTCCATACCTCCCCGCGACAGATGGACCCCATCCCCTGCGTACAAGTCATAATTTTGTAGGCTAATATCGGGGTGATGACTGACCCGTCCCCAAGCCCTGTCGGCAAGAAACCGCGCCACCGCCCTATTGACCGTGCGCCTAGCGCGGTCAAGGGCCAGAAGGTTAACGCCCCCTCTATAGTAATGGCGCGGGACAATGTCCGCAAAACCAGGGTTGTGGCAGGCCAGACATAATGCAAGTAGGCGAGGTCCTCGCAAATCGCATGCTTAAGCTATAAGCCGGTGACCTGGCCCAAATCATTGCCCCCCAGGTGGATGATGAGAATGTCAGGCGGGTCAGCACCCAGGCCAGAAAAAAGGAAAGGCCGCAGCTCCCGCCATAACATCCCAGGCTTACCATGCCATGTGAGACTGGCGTGTTCACCCAGTCCCAGTCGGGGTCCCCACTCTGTCGCCGCAGCGTAACGCGCTGCCCTGTGCACATAGCTGTGGCCCACCAGCCATACTGTCACCGGTGTAATACGACACCCAGGGTCTGTAAGAAAATTGAGAAAAATTGAGAAAAGACGGGAAGGTGACTGGATTGGTACTCATGGCGGAAGTGGGCGCACATAAAACTGAAAACATTGCGAGCCCCAACTCCCCATGCTGCGTATGCCAGCCCCAGAGTACCCAAAAGCAGCTGCTGTAGAGGCTGCACCAGTACGGAATGAATGTGTGCCATAACGGGCACCTGTGAGGGCACTCCCTGTCACCTTCCAAAACTGAAATTAAGTAAGGGGAGACCCATCTTGGTGACAGAAAAACGGGCCGTGGTGCATGCCACGCAGTGCCAGGAACTCCTGTAGGGCACCAACCGGACAGATGTCTGCCAAAGAACACCGTAGCAGTCTTACACCACTGCCTACGCCATGCTGATCTGTATTAGAGGAGCGTATCCTCAACTGGGCCCAGTCTTTGGCAACATAGACATCCTCGAGTTCCAGTGCCCTACAACTTGCATCCGCCTTATACAGCATCTCAAGCTCGCTGTTGCGGAGCGCTCCAAAAAGGCCACCGTTGTAGCCGCATGAAGTGGGCTGCCTCATTTCCAAAACAGAGGCCAGGCCAGCCCCGGGCCAATTGGGTAAAACCCTGGGAAAATCTTGCATCCGCATTAATCAGCATCTCAAGCTCGCCGATGCGGAGGGCTCCAAAAAGGCCACCGTTGTAGCCGCATGAAGTGGGCTGCCTCATTTATCGAAACTGAGGCCAGGCCAGCCCCGGGCCAATTGGGTAAAAACCCTGGGAAAATCTTGCATCCGCCTTACTCAGCATCTCAAGCTCGCCGATGCGGAGGGCTCCAAAAAGGCCACCATTGTAGCCGCATGAAGTGGGCTGCCTCATCTATCAAAACAGAGGCCAGGCCAGCCCCGGGCCAACTGGGTAAAAACCCCTGGTAAATGGGGTGGCGGTCGGCCGGGGAACGCCCGCGCACACGCACCCACCCCTCCCAAACATGTCTCACCCGGAAGCCATTGGTGCCGTCCACACGACCTCCCACTTTGGCCACAAAAGCCAACCCGACAGCTGAGATGCTATGGTGCGTGGTGCAAGGCCCTAGGCATACAGGTAAACCATGAACCGCAGAACATGGGCTACTGGGATCGGCCAGGTTCCTGGCAGTCGGAATCGGGTACATAATACTCTGAAGGAACTAAATGCGTGGTGATACGCCTTACTCATGCATGGCGCTAGTGACAGGCCAATCGCCCGGTTCACCTCTCCTCGCCAACGTACCATCTCTCGTCCAGGAGTGGCGAGGGAAATTCCTCCGCATCCGGGGGCCGAGGCACAGAACCGGGAGATCTGCAGGCGGGACAAAGCAGCAGCAATATCATTATCAACCCTTGGGACATGCCTGGCCCTGCAGGGAACGTTGAGGCACAGGTTGCATAACACAAACCAACACACTAGCCCCCTAACCCCGGGCGATTTGGAAATCTGTGCAGTGACGATGCGGACAACAGCCGCGTTGCCATGCCAAAATTGCACAACTGAGTTGGCCCACTCCTTGCCCCATAGCATCAAAGCACCCAGGATAGGGAAACATTCCAGATACGTGAGACCATGCAGGCGACACCTGCCTGCCCAGTATGTTGGCCACCCACCATAGGCCTACTTCCAATTGAAGTACATCCCGTAAACCCAGGAATCCTGAGGCATCGGACTGCATCTGAAAGCAAGGGGGAGCCAAGAGATCAGACCCCAAAATGACACCCCGGTGAACCACCTCTGGGTCTATGGCCAGACAAGCACGTCTGCCCCGATACCCCGGGTAAATCTGAGCCTGTGGTGGGGCCTGGAGAATCCCGCCAAGGCATCGCCCCAGCGCAGAGCAAATGCCCTGCCCGGTGCTACGACCCTGCCAGCTAAACTGGGGTGACCCCGTAGCACCAAAAGTTCCCTCAGTGATGCCATGCGCTCGGCCAGCCAGACCGAGACAAGGGCCACTAGCTTTGGGACCTTATCCCACTGCAACCTAGAATCCTGCGCTACCGTGTTACTCTCCACCCCAGGAATACTAGCTGTGGAGATGGGCCCTCGGTCTTTTCGGGCGCTAAAGGGACACCCAGTTCCTCCATTAGCGTCTGAAATGTGTTGAGGAGACGTGTGTACGTGTCCCAGCCCCGTTCAGCCCCGAATAAAACCATCCAGGGAATGGGCTACAGACCGGGACCCTGACCTGCGGACAAAAGCGCAATCTAGGAAAGTGGTGAAACGCTCGAATACCGAGCCCCAATGGAATAGCCAAAAGGCATGGCATCATTGAAATAATATGCTCCCCGGGACGGGATGCAGGGACAGGGCCAGCGACCCTGCCCGCATAGACCCTATTGTCAAAGCTAGCAGCAGCCACCTCCTCCCTCCCCTTAAGGGATAAAAGATTGAGGGGATCCTGAGGGGACCTATTACCCATGAAAGGGATCCGGAACCCCTGCCTAGAACCCTGAAGGAGAGAACCCGCATCCTTTCCCTTCGGGTACCATGGGAGCCACGCTCCAACATGTCCACCTTAACTGGGGAGAGAGCCCTTCGGTGAACTAGATCCATCTGCGGCAGTCTTGCCAGCCCCCTGTCTGCCCCACCCTCTGCCCCGCATCCTTCTAGGCCTGGGACAGGCAGAGGCCGCATGGGGGCCAACACAGTTGGGATACTTCTGTCTGTATTGCAAGTCTTCCCCTCAGAGCAGCCATTGGACAAGAAAGTCCAGCACAGCAGGCGGGCTGGAACCCCCCGCCCCGCCCCCTGGCAGGTGACCTATGCTGGGGCCGCCTGCTGAGCCGCATGCCCACAATGGTATATCTCCCCGGGCGCAGGGCGCGTGGGCGTCACGTACAAAAGCCGCGGCCTCTGGCCTGGCTAATCCCGCCTAATCTCGGGGTGCGGGGAATTCCGCCTACGGCATTCCTCGTCACAAGCCAACCACGCTGGGCCCGGAAAGTAAACCATCGCCCGGTGGACGTTGTCCAAATACTGGTCCATCGGAATTGCCAGATCCGGCCGGGCCCTAAGGTACACCGCCATGCATATGATGCAGGCCGGCAACCATTTTGCCCACATACTTGGTGGCTTGAGACAACGTGCCTGCCACTATCCTTCTCATTCTGCCCCTCCCTCTCTCCTTGATAGGCACCTTGTTTAGGAGCGCGAAGATATCCACGCACTCCCCCCGCCAAATTTACTCTCTGGCGGCCTGTGCCAAGCGGTCACTCAGCGGTAAGGAATAGGGGCTTGGACCAACCCGTCCACCCAAAACATTCCCCTCAGGGTAGGGAACACCCCCCACCACGGGGCCCTGGGTGTTAGCTGTCATCGCCGGGTGAGGCGTCAGCGGGTACACCGCCGCACCAACCGCGCGAGGCCAAGGCCATTGAAAAGCCCCCCCCCTTATTGGGAATGTGTGTGGATGTACTTGCTTACACCGTATACTCACATGCTGCACCCCCGCGGGCCGCCCCCACCGGGGGTTCCGGCCCACTGGGGGCGTCGGAGCTCACGACCGACGTAGAGCTCATCACCGGGGCCTGACCCGCACCTGGCTGCTGGCTGGGGAGCTGCGAGGCAGTGGGCGAAACCGCGCCACGCGCCTGCAGCAGCTCAACCCTCCCTGTCGGCTGTTGTCCTCCTGCCGGCAGCGCCTCAAAAGGAACCCCAAAGGGAGGGCCCCCGCCTGACTGGCCCGAGCCAACGACGCTTCAAGGGCCGCCAGGCGGGCCAGTAAGGCTTCCACGTTGACCCAGGGCCAAGGGCCGGCCGGCCCGCACGGTCCAAGGCGTGGGTACAGGTCGCTGTACCCCAGGACCCAAATATGGCCATTGGCCAACACCGAAGCCCGGCAGGGTCGGTGGAGAAACCTGCCAAGGCAGGGGGCCGCACCACCCCCCAAGGCTAGAGGGCCCCGGGAGAGGCTGCGACCCAAGAGCAGCAGGCCCAACCTGGTGGGCGGGTGCAGGAGCGGTGTCCACCGCTCGCGGGCCGCGGGCCGGAGCCCCTACCGCGCCCGCAAATTGTTCGCCCGCTCCGGGCCAAGGGGCGATAGACCCCATTCCGCCGGTCCCGGCAGGGGCCTGCAAAGGCTGCTGCTGGGGAGGCGGCACCGCGGTCCTCCGACCCGGGTTGCGCCTCCTAACAGCGCGAGCCGCACTCCAAGCTGCCTTCTTCTTCGAAGGCATCTCCACCGAAGCAAAGGGAAGCCGAAAAGGAAGAATCGCTACCAAAAGGCTTCCCGGTAAGCTAAAGAGCGACGGAGACACAGGGGAAAAGACTTCTCCGCTCCGTCGCTGAGGTAAAATGGCAGCTCGGCTGCCTCGTGGCCACCCCTTTTATAAGGGAGCTGGCCATGCCCCTAACTACCCGGATTCTCTGTCCTGTGGGGGGGCCCCGCAAAGGGCGCGGCGGCCATTTTGGCGCCGCGCTTGCATTATGGCTGATGTAAATGCACCTGCTTCCAATTCCGGGTGCAGCAGAAGTGTTGACGGACCAGATGGAGCTAGCCAGAAATAAAATTAGAAACGTCAATTTTTAGTATTTTTCTTATTTATTATAAACTACCAGTATATGCTATAATTCCTTAAATAAATCTAGTTTTACTCTTCTTATAAGCCTTATATTAGTGGTTTAGTTTTATATTTAAACCCTACATACTCTCTGCTCAGCCCATATCACTGAGAATTTGGAAACTTCTAAAGGGTTTGGATCTGCTTACAACATTTTGGAATATGAACTTTTTAAAAATCTGTTTGTAATTATACCACAAATACTGGGTACTGGTATATAAGATTTCCTCACAGACTAGATCTAATTGGTAGGTTGCAGAAAATAACAGGTTTCAGAAGATTTCAGGGTGCTTTGAAAGTGCTTCATCCATTCTTTTGAAACAAGATCTCCACAGAAGAGAGGGCAAATAGCTACATAAATTGTATAAATAGCTGAAATCCAGCATACCAAATTGTATTAGGTCCAATGATTCAGTGGGAATTTAGTGAGTCAACTCCTCTGTAAGTTCCATTGATTCAGACCTACTCATGTTGCAATTTACTACTCTAACCAAGCAAGATGATTTCAGACAACAAATCACAAAGGATTCTTATGAAAATAAGAGCAATACAGCCCAGAAAGATTCTGTATGTGTCATTTATTGAATATGGAAAGTAAAATTATGCACATCATCTTCATTATTAGGTATTAAAACATCCTAGAATGCAAAAAAAAGTGAAACACAAATGAGGAAGTGATGCAGTGCCGAACTGTTCCTCCTGGCTTCTATTCTTAATGAAATCATTCAATTCCATTTATCCAACAAGGCTTCTGGGCTTAGCTCTTTGTGTACACAGCATTATACAAAAGTCATTTCAGCAAAAACAAGATTTGGGCCAATTCTTGCTGCTGAGAACAATGCTGAGTACATGGCTGAGACAAAATGGCTAAAATGTCTTTAGGCCAGTACTTAACCATTTGCACAGTTTAAGACTGTAAAATGGGCTCAGTGTTGGTTGTGTCATTCAGCATCTATGAAGTGAACTGTACCCACTGGTGGGCTCCAACAGGTTCGGACAGGTTCGGGAGAACCGGTAGTAAAACTGGCTGGCTCCGCCTACTGCCCTGCCCCCCCACACACACACACACCTCCTCCTCCTCTCACCCCACTCCAGACATAACTCCAACTTCCTTGCTGCTGGGTCTAGGCACCGGAGGAGGGTGAGGCTGAGCCAGCAGTTATTCTGCTGCAATTACTCTTTAAAGGAAAATTAGAGCATTGAAGTGTAATTGTTAACTAATGGTCTGACGAAGTGGACTCGATCCACAAAAGCTCACATTAAAATACAGCAGTTTAACCATGCTCACCCAGTCACCTGGCCATGCCCACAGAGTTGGCCACACCCACAGTGTGGTAGTAAGAATTTTTGAAGCCCACCACTGACTGTACCTCATATTTCAAATATTCTCCAAAGATTTCAGATCACACTAGTAATTATTTTTATGGCTAACTTGTTCCCTATATCTTAATTCTGAATAATTCAATAAAGCATAGGTGATCCCAGAGATATTTATCTATTTTGGCAAATGATGGATTCAGTAAAGTCTGAACAGCATATTCAGGATTTCTCAACCTTCTAAAGCCGGAAGCCGTGTCACTCTCCCTCAGATAGCTTTGCGGGCCGGATGGACATTTTGCCCTTCCTCCACCACATGGCACTTCCTGGTGTGGTGGAGGTGGTGGTGGACTACGTGAAATGGTGTTGTGGGTACAGTTCACTTCATAGATGCTGAATGACACAACCAACACTGAGCCCACAGGCCACAGGTTGAGAATCCCTGAGCTAATGCATGTGTTTTGGGATGCAGCATCCACTCATGTGGAGATCATATTATTTTAAGTGGCAAGGTAAGTGTGGATTGAACTCACAGATTTTAACTAATTTACTATTTCTTCAATTCAGTAAATACAGCATTAAATAATTTATTTTTAGCCACCACTCTACAGTATTTCTGCCTGCTTTGGCCTGCTATAACATGTCCACCTTGATAAAAGTTGAGTGTTTTTTTAAAAAGATTGCATTGAAGATAATTGTTTATAGTAACTTGGCTGGATGATTGAACTTCTTCTGAACCCAGGCACCAATTCACATTTCTCTTACTTTTTCTCTCAAAAAATGCCTTTGATGATCAAGAGATATTAAATATGAATAAGAGATAGAAGAAACTTGTCAGTAAAAAGCTACAGATTCATATCTCTGAAAAGCAGGCCTGTTCTTATGAAGTACTCCTTGATTTGCCACTTAGCTTGCAATTTTTATTTACGATTGATCTCCTTATAAGAACAAAGTGTATCTGTCTCTAACTCATCAATTGAGCATTTACTTTGCATTTAATGCAATTCACATTGCTTCAGCTACAGAAGACTATCCTACCATGGCAATCCCCAACTCTCAAGCTCACAGTAAAGGAGTGATCTGAAAGAAGGAACTTATTTATTTATTATTATTTATATTCATATTTATATAGCCGCCCAACTACTGATAGGACAGAAACTTTACTAAAAGGCACAGAGTTCTTATGAAAAAGACTACCCTGGGTCAGTCCCAATAGTAACATACAATTTCTTACAACGCTATTATCAAATTGTGGGGGTTTTTTTTTCATCTTCATGTTGATTCTAAACTTATTTTTAATGGACCACAGCTGAGGATATTTAAATCTGATCTAATGTAGTCTAAATTTTAATTGTGGACTACATGATTACAATCTTAATTATGTTTACTTAAAAGTCCATAGAGTTCAGTGGAAGTTATTCCTAGAAAGTGCACATATACGTGCACTCTAAATGTTGATGTGTTTTTAATCAGAATTTCTGCTCTTTCGTTATGTACAATATAGTTCCAGTTTCCATATAAGTAAGATGGTTAGGCAGATTAAAAGGATTGCTAAAGACTTGGTAACTCTCTGTGCCTAAGTTTGTTTTAAACCTTATAGAAATGCAACACACGAAGGAATAAGCAACAATCTCAATATGTCACTGGCTGTACAGTAGCTAGATTTGAAAAAGAATATTTATTTAGCACTAGCATAGGTTGCCCAGCATTGCCGGGCTGTTATAAATTGTGTCTTGCTTTTTTGGGGTTTTTTTTAAGTTAAAAATCAACAGAGGATGCTATAAATCTTTTTATTTTACTTATTTAACATATGTTTGTTATTTGTGTAAACTTTTGATTTATTGTTATTTTTTGACTTGTTTTTACTCTTGTGGCCTCTAGGTGGGGCTGTTTTGTTTTTGACTTGTTTTTAATATTCCGGCCTGCAGGTGGGGCTGTTAGTAATAGTGTTGGTTTTGGTTTTGTTTCAGTTGTTTTGTCTCTCCTGGCCTCTAGGTGGGGCATCTTCCAGTAAGTAGTCTTTGTTTCTTCATTTCTGTTCCAATCTCGTGGAGGGAGAACGTGCTGGTGAGTTCTCTGTTTTTATTTATTCTGGGATTTTTCTTTGTTTTGATTTTGTGGTGGTGGGCTGGTAGGTGTTTCTGTTTGTTCTTTTTTGTTTTGGTTGGGCTTTAGATGTGTGTAATTGGTTTGTTTATTTTTGTGATTTTGTTGGTGTTTATCTGTGTAATTTGTGGTAGTTGTGTTGTTAGAGTTAGGTATTTTCATGTTGTAGTTAGGTGTTTTGTCTGTGCTTTTGTGGTATTGTGGATGCTTTTGTTTGTGGATTTTGTGGTTTACTTTTCTGTTTATTAATGGGTTTTTAAAATTTATTTATTTTTGTTTTATTAATTTTTATTAATTTTGGTGTTTGTTGTTGGTGTGTACTTTTGCATGAAGAACAGGCTGCCTGTCGGTTCCTCTATTCCCCATTGCTGCTTCGAATTTTGGTTTCGATGCAGCAATGGGGAAAAGGAGGAGCCGGCAGTCAACCTGTTCTTCCCCTGGTAAGGTTCGTTAGGTAGGTCGGGGGAGAAGGAGGCAGAGAAGAGCTATCTGCCTGACGATGGTTCTCTCCTGGCTTACCTAACCGGAGATCGGCAGGCAGCGATCTGTAAGGAGTGGTGCTCTTCCTTGCAGATTGCTGGCTGCTGCTTTTGTATTACCTCCACCGCTGTTTTGTGTAATTTCTCAAAACAGTGGTGTCGGAAGTACAAAGGAAGCAGCCAGTCATTTGCCAGGGAGGGTGCTTCTCCTGACGAACTGCTACCTGCTGTTGGTTTTTTTTCACCCCGGCTCAAGATACTTTAAGGCTGGCGGTGGTCTCACCGTGTCTTTGGTGGGGTAGCGGGGAGGAGAGGGAGTCCCTCTTCTCCCCGTTGCACCAGGAAAGAAGGCCAGCGGGTGTCTCACCGTGGTTTTTTGTGGGTGTTTGTTTTCGGAGGCTGTGAGGTGCTGCGTCCGCCTGCAGAGGACTTGTGCTCATGTTGCGTTTTTTAATTTTAATTTTTGCACGGTGGCTTTCTCAGCGTTCTGCGCCCTCACAGCACGTAGGATGCTGGGACTTTGAGTTTTGCGTTTTTTGTTTGTGTTTGTGCAGCATTTTTTTCCCTGCGGCTCGATTTTAATTGGCCATGCCGCGTTTCCCTATGTTCTTTTTGCTCGCACTTCTCAGCCTGATTAGCTGAGGTGCGGCGTGGTGCAGAGGACATTGGGAAGTGAAGTTATTTTCCTTTTCTTGCATTCGTGGGGCACTGGCACCTTCGGCAACCCTGCAGTAACCTGCGGGCTGGGTTCGGGCGAGTGCAGGAGGCTTGGTACAGGATAGGATGGACGGGTGCAGAAACGTATGGCAAGTTCCAATGGTTAATCCTTGGATTTATAGGTATAGATTATCTGAACAAGCCTCAGAATTGTGCAGTTCTCTCTCTTCTTCCTCTAAATTAGGTGTAGCCAAACTATGGTCTGTGGCCCAGACCCACCTCATGGTGCTAAATCATCCAGCCTGTGCCACCCTCACCGCTATCAGAAGCGGAAGTAAAACACACCCACACATGTGCAAATGCTGCCATAAATGAACCCGCAGCTTTCATAAACGCATTTACAACAACTGCAGGCATGTTTTACACTGGGAGGAATCATGTGACCAGCCCCCTCATCCATATGACCATCCCACATGTGAAAAGTTTGGGAACCCTGCTCTAACTTGAAATGTTTTGTTCTCATTTTCAATTAATTGTGGTTTGCCTTTACATCCAAACCAGGATGGTTTAACCAAGCAAGTTAGATTTGAACTATGTTTTATAACAGAGGTTCCCAACCTTCTGGTGTTGCGGGCTAGTAACATAGTTCTTCCCACCCAGAAGTGGAAATAAAACGCACCTGCATATGCGCAAGACACTGCCGTAAATGCACCCATGGCTGTCATAAACACAGTTTATTTCCACTTTCAGGAGCGGCAAAGGAAGCGTAGGCTGGATGATTTGGCGCTGTAGGCCGTAGTTGGGAACCTCTGGTTTATAATTATGGCTAAGGAGGATAAACTATAATTTTAAAGTGATTAAAATGTGTATGTGTTATACATAAGACTTAATTTCCCCCATTTTCATCTTAATAAGAGGTTTGTAACAGATTGTTGGAGGATTGGGTCTGTTTGGGCACCCCAGGAGTTCATAGTAACTGACAAAAAGTGTTTTTCCAATAAAAAAATAAAATATGGAAAAATTCTTTCAAATTACAATATAAATATTAAAATATTAAGACACCTAGAAAGCACCACAACAGAAATGAAAAGATCTAAAGTGCTCAATACCTAGAAATACAATAAAAACAGCAAATTACACATGTGTATTTTAAAAGGAACATTTTAACCTACTTTCAGACATTATGGCTGCAAGGTGGGTTTTCCTACAGTGTTGAAGGTTTAGACTAGGGATTCTCAAACTACAGCCAGCAGTGCCTAATAATCTGTGAAGCGGAAGTTAAAAGCAGCCACTCTGCCGTAAGGCACCCGTGGCTGTTGTAAACATATTTATGAGAACCCTGGGTGCATTTACAGCAGCATTTTGCACATGTGTGGGCATGTTTTACTTCCACTTACAGTGGGAGGAACCACGTGACTGGCTCACGGCCTGAAAAATTTGTGCACCCCTGGTTTAGACACACTGCAAAACTGAGATGAGTTGAAAAGGAAACAAATCTACCTAATCTCTTCTTAGCTCCAAAGGGAGATAGCAGGTGTTTTTCATTTAGTGCTATCTCCCCCCAACATGAGGCTCTCCAGACATGCTGAGATGCAAACTCCAGTCATAACTGGTTGTGTTAGCTGGAGATGATGGGAACTGTAATTCAACACATCTGGTGTCCATCAGGTTGGGGTAGCCTATCTTAGATCAACATACAATGTTCAATTGTTTCTTCCAGATCATTCACTTTGTATTCTTCCATTTGGAAGAGACATTTTAAGAAGCAGAGGCAAAGCAATAGAGAGTCAGTCTACTCCAAGAACAGGTAACAGTATAATAACCACTACCACCCCATACATTGGTACAGCCAGAAAGTCCATCCTTCTAATCCACATATCCCCACAGAAGTGAATAAAACAGTTCCCTCAAATACCCCACCAACACAGATACATTTAACAGAATACAAAATGCAACCCCAAGGAGGCATACCAACATAGGGAGGTTGCCTAAGAGCAGCAAAAATAATTAAAGAAAGGGGGAACCTCCAAGAAAAACAGCAAAAAAGAAAGGATACAGGACGATAGCACAGACAGGCACACAGAAAGATCCAACACGGACTCCAACTGTTCAGCATCATACAGTAACCCCACAGATAAGAAATGAAGCAAATAATAGTCCTCATTGGGTTGAAAACCAATCCAGACCCATTTTACAGGTTCAAGATTTCCAGTTCCCCCTGCATTCTGATTTGCAGCTGATGCCAGCCATCTCAGTGCTTCTGGAATAAAAAAAAAATCTTTTCATGGGTTTGACTAATAAAGGGTAAATGAAAGAGGGATATGAATCTGAAAAAAAACATGAAAAATTAATACAGTCTTCTTTCCAAAGCACAAATCATTTGTGCCTTTCATGAAAAGACAAAAGTCCCATTCCTAGTAACAACATGCATTACCTTTCCCAGTTCCAAAAAGGCATGGCCTTTTCTATTTACTACAATTCTTCTTCTTCTTCCTTGTCTAGGCCACACATAAAACTGGCAAAATGAAGCCACCATTTAGTGGGTTCAATCTGCAGTTCCCTTCACCTGACCTAGTGTGAGAAAGATTAGCCGACAACACATGGTTGCCGTTACCTGAGTACGCCCGACTGTGGTTCAAAAATACCACAATCTAATCTTCGAGGAGGCTCTTTCTGTGTACCCCTATATACTACAATCATAACAGATGTACAACCTATGTACAACAGTCATGCAGCCTTTATATGCATACACCTCATTACAGCCCCTCTGCAGGACACTCTCACAAATGGGCAATGCCTCTGCCACAATTTTTCACAGACAACATAAAATCTAGTATTGGATTTAATTCTCTATAGATAAAAATAGTCAGATTAAAAAGAGAAATTGTATGAGTCAGATTTGCATTTTAGAGAGCTGCCTGTTACTTACACCCCTCACCCATCCCAAATATCAGTTAACATTGTCTCAGCATCTTCAACAACCTCCTAATGCTGCCTTAAAAGGATAGAAAACACGGCAAGCACAGATTAGGTCACCAACACATGATGACATTATGCCAACACAGCTCATTAAAGGATGACTGTTGAAACAAGCTTAGCTTAGAAAAGCGCATGTAAAGATTCATGAAAAAAGGAAATCCAAAGTAGAATATAAAAGAAAATCAGTCTAGAGAATATTGCTAATTTGATTCTAGCAAAATATCAATAGAAAATCTGAAACATTGTATTGACAAACTTTTTTTTCTTTGCCCTTCATCCTCAACGTTTGGCTGCCTTGTTAGTTTCATATATTTCTCACATCTTTGAGCCTCCTGACCCTCTCCTTTTCTCTTTGCCAAATGGTGCCATCCCATTGGTAAATGATTTCTCCAAAACCCTTCAACTGTATTGATTTTGTGAAGAAACTCTTATAGGTTCCTCACAGTCCCCAAAATAAGTAGAATTAACTATGACCCAAAATCTGAGTTGCGTACTGCCACCTGCAAATTACACACTTGGCAAACTTAGCCAGAGAGGGGAGCCCTAAACCATCACTTTGTTAACTACAAAAGAAAATGGGGGAAAGAGAATGCTGTCTGTATGGGAAGAATACTCACACACATAAATATCACACATTTTTGTGATACAGTATACACATGTCAGCAGCAGTTGAGTGAACAAACCAGCATTGACTTTAGCAAGCTGATTTATTTTTTCTCAGTAATGGAATGATGAGGGATACTGCAATCTGTAATCCAGAAGAGCAATACATCACCTCTTAGAGAAAGTAGCAGTCACCAAAGGGTATTTTTAAAAAACAAAACTACAACACTGAATTGCAAATGCTTCTTAAAGGAAGATCAGAGGGATTACAGGGCTATCACAAATCTAGAAATTAAGCAACATATCTGGCTAGTTATATGTCCAAATCATGTGCCTGAGGCCAAGACAAACTATGTTCAAGCCTCTGCCTGTACAGAGTCATTCTGCTGAAGATCACGATCAACAAGCTTCAAGACACGGGTTTAAAGTTACAAAATCTTGTTTTCTTAGTAAAACAATTTTGTTTTAAAGTACTTTAAACTTAAAAACTGAACTAACAGTGAGGTAGCACATCTTGTCACTTGTAAAACAGTTGAAATGCAAAAAAAAAAACACCACTAAAAATAAAAGTGAGCTGTCAAAATGTGGGTACCCTCACCTTTCTATATCTATGTATTGAAAATATTGCATGCATCTCATAAGAACATAACATAACAGCAGCCTTGCTGGAACAGGCCACAGGAGCCCATCCAGCCCAGCATTCTGTCTCATACAGTGGCTCACCATTTGCTTCAGGGTATTCCCAAACAGATGCCTTCACCTGCTTAGGATTCCCTGGAAATGGCATTGAGAGATATTCTGCCTATCTCTCCAGTCCAGAAGTTGTCCTTAGGTATCCATAATTATAGCCATTGATACCCTTGTCCTCCATGAACTTGTCTAATCCTTTCTTAAAGCTGTCAAGACTGACATCTGTCACCACTTCTTCTGGCAGGGAGTTCCACAGACCAGTGATCCTCTGGGTGAAAAAGTACTTTCTCTTATTTGTTTGAGAACTAGTACCCAAAATTTCCTTGGAGTGCCCCCTAGTTCTAGTGTTGTGCTATAGGGAAAACAGTTTTTCCTTATCTACTTTGTCCACACCGTGCATGATTTTATAAACTTCAATCAGGTCACCTCTTAGATGCCATCGTTCAAGAGTGAAAAGGCCCAATCTTTGCAGCCTCAGATGGTAAGGAAGGTGTTCCAGTCCCCTAATCATTCTGGTTTCCCTCCTCTGCACTTTTTCCAGCTCCATAATATCCTTCTGGAGGTATGGCGACCAGAACTGTACACAGTATTCCAGATGGGGCCTCACCATAGATTTATAGAGAGGCAAAATGACACTTGCTGACTTATTTTCTATACCCTTCCTAATGATCCCTAGCATTGAGTTTGCTTTTTTCACTGTTGTGGCACACTGGGTTGACACCTTCATTGAGCTATCCACCAGGACACCAAGGTCCCTTTCCTGGTTTGTCGCAGAGAGTTCAGACCCCATCAGTTTATAAATGTAATTGAGGTTTTTTGCCCCAACATGCATCACTCTGCACTTACTAATGTTGAAACTCATTTGCCACTGTTTTGCCCACTCCCCCAGTGTTAAGAGATCCCTCTAGAGCTCCTCACAAACTCTCACATTTTTCACTACCCTGTATAATTTAGTGTTGTCAGCAAATTTGGCTACCTTGCTATTTACTCCTACTTCTAAATCATTTATGAAGAGGTTGAAAAGCAGTGATCCCAGTACTGAACCTTGGGGGACCCCACTCTTTATTTCCCTCCACTTGGAGAAGTGTCCATTTAGTGCTACCCTCTGTTTCCTGTCCCTTAGCCAGTTGCTGATCCAGGACAAGACCTGTCCCTTTATTCCATGGCTGGTAAGTTTATTCAAGAGCCTTTGGTGCAGGACCTTGTCAAAAGCCTTCTGAAAGTCCAGGTAAACAATGTCAACTGGATCCCCCTTATCCACATGCTTGTTGACACTCAAAAAATTCCAACAGATTAGTGAGGCATGATTTGCCCTTGCAAAAGCCATCTCCCTCTATATATTTCTCAGATGTAAACAATCAACTTTTGCAAGACCTGTAAATTACAAAGATCTGATGTACCAGAAGAAACTTACAATAAAAATATCTATTGCATTTACAACTCTTGTAAAATACAGGTATAACTCCTGTAGATTAAAGAGTAAACAAAATAAAAAGACAAAAACGTAGTGGCATCTTAAAGACTAACTGCTGTATTTTAATATTAGCTTTTGTGGATCTAGTCAACTACATCAGATATAAGATTTAGACTTCACGGCATCAGTTTAAACACATTAGATACAGAGGGACACAAGTAGATCCTGTAGTGTAGATCATAATATGACAAACTGACACTATAATGATAAGCATTATTATTTTGTCTATCAGTTACAAGAGGCTAGAGATTTCAAAGAGTTGAAACGATAGGAATATAGTAAATAAAGCGGAATGCCTCACTGGATCTAGCACAGGGGTTTGCAACCTATGGCCCGTGGGCCAGATCCAGTCTGCAGCACCAAATAATCTGACCCCCTATCTCACTCCAGTCACCCCTGCTGCTGAAATCGGCAGCAGACTCATTTACACCCATGTAAACGCATTTACGACAGCCGTAAATGAGTCTGCGGCTGTTGTAAATGTGTTTACAATGGCTATGGATGTGTTTTACCACACCAGTCCAGCCTTCTAAACTGTCTGAGGGGGCATGGTCTGGCCTGCAGCTGAAAAATGCTGAGAACACCTGATCTAGCAAAATAAGAGAGTAAATCACAGGAAATTCAACCATTACTAGGTCATTGAAAAAATCTACTGGTTTGCAGTCTGTCTCTCCCTTTTTCCAATTAGTCTCCTGCCTAAAATGATTTCTAGCATTTGCTGGCTAAAAACAACACAGACTTCCAAAGAAGTAACTCAGCAGCACTCTTCTGCTTCTCTTGCTAGCCTCCTTTTCTTGTATGCTGAAGAAAGAGAATTTGCATCCTCCACAGCAGGGGTGCCCAAACATTTTGGGCCATGGGCCAGTCACGTTATTCAAGGGTGCCCAAACTGTGGCCCGGGGGCCTGATCTGGCCCATGTCCTCCTCATCGCTCCCAGAAGCAGAAGTAAAACACGCCTATATGGCCTGATGAATTGGTGTTGGGGGCTGGATCAGGCTCCCAGGCTGTAGTTTGGGTACTCTTGCTCCACAACATTAGATGGGCTACAGAGATGGAACAACTTCCGCTCCATTACAAATGCACTGGATTTCTGTGCTGTATGTGCAGGAAGGGGTTTAATCTTCTACCTCATGTAGCACAAAAGCACAGAAAAACAGCAGAGGACAGACAAGATATTCTGACTTTCCTTTGCCAGATCTTCATGCTTTCATGCTTGCTAGTCTTGAAAGAAAGGCACTTCATTTTTTCCACAGCCAGCACAGAAACAAAGCAGGCTAGCAGAGAAAGGACTATTTGTCCATATTCTACCAACCCACTTACATGATTGGAAGGGATTTTTTGGGTCACTTGTGATAACTACCGTAGGTGAATAATTAAAAATGCATGTCTGAAATGCAGGTGTTAACTACTTCTTTAAGGTAGTCCTTTCAATCAGCAGCTCTAATAGATGTGTGGCATGCATTATCTGCTACAGGTCAGTGCTTTGGAAAATTGACTTAAGCTTCTGGGAATTGAAGTACAAAAACCAAAGGTTGGGGGAAACTGGAATAGACATAGTATCAAAACTCAAAGTCCTAAAATGCACTATTGGCATAAAATTACTTTCTACCACACAATTCTTGCTCGGAAGTCTACATTTTACCTTTCACTTTATGAGGAATCAGCAAGATAAGTTCACAATGTGAATATAGTCTCAAAGACTCTATGGAGAAACTGGATCAATTTCTGGCTTCTAAGACAATGACTTTTGCTTGCCATTCATACAAAGCCTTGCTTTTGAAATAATTAGCCATGCCATATGTTCACGTTAAATAAATGTTAAGGAGGATTTTTTTCTTTCACAATGTGTATTGCCTCTTAATATTGTAACAGGGTGCAGAGATGCTGGGAATTCAAAGTCTCAAAAGTCTCAAAATGTATGCAGAGATGCTGGGAACTCAAAGTCTCGAATTTTTAATTGTCTTTGTGAACTTTGAATTGTCAAATGAACCTAGCATTTGAGGGATGAAGAACAGCATCTACTGTGCATTTTTGCATATGGGGCATACCTCCTGCCAACCTAGCAGTTTGAAAGCAAGAGATTGCAAGTAGATAAATAGGGACCACTTTGGTGGGAAGGTAAACAGCGTTCCATGCACTCCGGTGCCTAGCCATGCCTGCCACATGACCACGGAAATGTCTGCAGAAGCAGACAGCGCTGGCTCTTCGGCTATGAAACAGAGATGAGCACTAAACCCTAGAGTCGGATACGAAGCGATTTTTGGAGTTCAATTCCTGGATTTTTTGGAGCTTTTTTTTTATTTCTCGAGCAGTGCAAAGGTATTTGATTTGACATTTGTGGGGTTTTGAGTGGGGGGGGGGGGTGGAGGTTTTTTAAAATTAAGATTGGGGGATTACTGTAATAAAATGGAGTGTGGAAGCCATTTTTGGTTTGTTCTTGGAGCATTTTTAGATTGAAAATTGGGGGGGGGGCATTTGTATATTGTATTTAACATTTTTGAAAGGCTTTTAATGACCATTATGCTTTGTTTGTGTTGGGGGGGGGGGTTCTATGTAGGCAATGCATTTTCCTGTGCATGCTACATGTTTTCTGCCTGGTGGGTTGCTTTCTATGTTGGCTTCAATGTGGGCACATGCCCTTTGCATGCATTGTGTTTGCATAATTTTTTAAATGTTGGACAGTTGCAGTTTGCCATGTTTTCCTGTTGAAGTGTATGCCTTTAAAGAGCACTTTATTAATGAGTTCTGAACAGGTACCTTGTAAAAGACTTTTTTAAAAAACTTTATTCTTGATGTTTTAAAAGTTGAAGTTTGATGTTTGAAATGTTATTGTTTGATTTAACATGTCCCTGCACTGTATTTATGCTGTCAAAGTGTACTTTATAAAGAATTTTGAACAAAAAATGGTTTGGGAGCTTTTTTCTGAGGACTGGAATGGAATATTTGGTTTTCAATACATTCCTATGGGGAAATGCATTTAGCTTAAACAGCAATCCTGTGGAACGCATTATGCTCTTTAAGCGAAGTACCACTGTAATTAAAATTGCCCTCACATATCTACTTAAGATTTCCACTAGTTGGAAGTAGTGCTAGAACTGTTTCATTGTTGCCAGGAAAATGAAAATAAATAAATTATATAAAACAGTCCCTTACACTGCAAAATCCTGCAAAAATAATTGTGAGAAGTTGCTGTTTGCCTACCCAATATAACTCATACTTTTCTAATTTATTGGTGCCTCTGACATCTACTATGAACTATCTCAAGTAAGTATTTAAGACAAAGCATTTACTTGATGTCTGATGCAGACTATATACCACCTAAGCCAGTGATGGCGAACCTTTTAGAGACTGAGTTCCTGAGGAGGAGGTGGTGTGCGGGCAGGCACCACCCGTGCCCACACACCAATGTGACACTGCCGGCGTGCCTCTGGCAAAGTCACATATGTACAGCCCACCATGGGTGCACCCCACCCTAACCCGTGAGTGTTCCCCCTGCATTTCAGCAAGAGTGTGATGAAATAATTCCAGACAAAGTCTCCTAGTTACCTTAGTGTAACACTCTTGTTGACTGTAGCATCACTCTTAGTCAACACTCCTTTAACGTAGTACACTGTTTATTCCCATTGGTAGCCACAGCAGACAGATGTAACTCTACAAAAACCTTTCAGAACTTTTCTATCTGTGAATGTTTATTAAGGCACTCACTGAGTCACTAGCAACTTACATCACTAGCTTTAGAGTGAGACTGTCCAAAAATCCCTACCTTGTGGAGACCATAAAATGCTTATAGGCGTAGAAGCCACATCCTTGATCTTTATCCAGCTGTTGTTGCGTTGTCTACTCCATGAAGAAATGACACAATAATAATCTCCTTTATCTGCTTCAGAAGTCCATTGAATTCGTAAGCGGAAAGTGTCCACCGTTGGCTTAGAGAAAATAATTTCGCCATTCTGGGCTCTTTTTTTGTTTCTGTCCCCAACTACCAATGTCCAGTCTGCATCCATGGTGGCAAGAAGTTCATCTTTTGCCACTTCATCACTGCGTAAGGGCAATCTGTAGTACCAGGACACAGTGAAACGAATGTTTGCTTCAGTATTCTTTGTGTCTGTTATCCTACAGTTAAGTTCAGTGGGATCGTCTGAAAATGCAGGTGTTTTGGAAGTATTCAGAAACACAAAGTAATTTGGCTCTGTATAGTTTGAAAAAGCAAAAAAAGAAGCCAATTAAAAGAAAGAAATAAAGGCTTTATTTTCTCATTTCTATCTGTATTTTCACAACTAAAATTTTCTTCAGTCTTATCAGTATTGCAGTCATGACACAGGAAATCATACCTACCATTTGCAGGTAACAATGGAGGCCACTCCCATAAGCAGATCCACTATTGTCACTGGTATCATCTAATACCCTCAGGTAAAATGCATGGCTGGAATTCAGTAAGTCACCTTATTGGGTGGGAGGTTGATTTCATAACACAAAGCACATTCTTGTCACACAGCACTGCACATCAAATTGCAAAACGTTCCTTTAAGGGAAATGTTTGTTTTCAGTGGTATGCGATCAACATTTCAGAAGAACATGCCCAGACTGTGTTAGCTTTCTGTGCCCTGTTTTCACATTCAATTTTGCTGTCCACTTGGGTGACAGATTAGTGCAAGCAAATTTACCAACACAAGAAGCAAGCATTGTGGAATAGTCTGCAATTACTTGTTCATGATGTTGAATACCACTGAGTAAAAACATACTAATTCAGCAAGAAGATGCACTTGTAATCTTCCAAACATTAAAATTCATTTGACAATTTTATCATCATTAGTATGAAGCAATTGTGAAAGCTAGCATACCTGTTTGTAGGAGCCATACACAGATCCCAGTATTATGTACTAACAAGAGAGCTTGAAGTTAGCAGATACACCATACAAATTTTACCTGCTTCAATAAAACGCTCTATGAGAATATTCACTAACCTCGCACAGAAGCACAAATAATAGTTTTCTGCTTTAATAGGAACAGAAGAAAAGTTGAAGGGAAGTGGAGTTTCAGCTTGTCCTGTTAGTACTGGAACGGCCTACTGTGGTGGATTGCTAGGCTCCTCACACTAACTTTCAGACAGAGGATTTAGAAGGAAGGAATAAAAGGCTTGCTGGTTAAGCCTCATCCCTGCACTCTGTCAGCTGTTAAAGAACAGCCTTGCTGACAGTTCAATGACTTAATACCCTGCCAAGCTTTCAAACTTCAATCAAGGAGGATGAGGCTGGTGATGAATTCTGGATGCCATTTAGGTACTTCAGATGATGAGAATTCCTTACCCACTTCACCCACAACCAGGTAATATTATGTTCAACTGAATAATACTTTTATCTTTCTTCTGTATTTGTATCCAAATCATTAATAATTGGGGACATATTTAAGAGAAGAAATTCCCACTGAATTCCTCATGGAATACTTTAATCACTGGGAAAAGCCACTCTGTTAAATCACTTTTTCAAGGGTAGGGTTATTACTAGATAATATTGGACACAGAATACAACTATGCAGAAAAATACTTGTATCTTTCCAAGTAAAGTCAGCCTTGAATTCAAGGACTTACATGGGAACTACACCTGACAAAGAAGTGGATGCAAGTGAAATAGCAGGATGGAGAAGAAAGGATGGAGTCATCTGTCCATCCTTTGCTCTTACCACTAAAACCCAGCTAGCTGCCAAAGGAGACAACCACACTTGCTCTGTGCCCTGAATAGAAATGAAGTGGGCTGCAAGGAGAGTCAGAGGGAGCTTCCTGTGCCTCACTGTTGCACACCATTAATTTTTATTTGCTTATTTAGAAAGCTGCCTGTCCTAAACATGATTGCATTAAGTAGTCCTATGGGTCTTCTAAACACCACAGACAACCTCATTCTCATCTAATTATGTATACAGCAAATGGAGGGAGAAACCAGATCATGAGGAAACCACTTCTGATACAGGATTTCTCTTTTTTCCCATCATAAAACCAAAAGTTCCCCCAAGTTAATCTTACTCCTCTAAGGCAGGGGTGCCCAAACCTTTCAGGTCGTGAGCTGGTCACGTGGTTCAGCCGGTCACATGGTTCCTCCCACCGGACGTGGAAGTAAAACGCACCTTGCAATCTGTTTTGCAACAGATATGCTTTGGAACAGGATGAGAAAGATTTTTAGGCAGCCATTTTCTCTGCTTAAACCATGGGGTGCCAAAACTATGGCCCATGGGCCAGATCCGTCCCTTAACACCAATTCATCTGGCCCACACTGCCTTCATTGCTCCCAGAAACAGAAGTAAAACACTCCATGGGTGTGATTTACTTCTGCTTCTGGAAATGATGAGGGTGGCGGGGCCGGATGAATTGGCATTGAGGACTGGATCTGGCCCACAGGCCGTAGTTTGGTCACTCCTGCTCTAAGGCTTCTGTCCTTTATGAAAACAAGTCCCAATACAGCTCAAAGAGATATTCTTCCCAGCATATATATTTTTTTAGTATTGTATTCCACACATACTACAAGAATGAAGTTTGCTCATTTGGGCTCTAAAATACAAAAAATACTATTAATCCTGTTGTCAGGGCTGGACACAGGGCACAAGAGAGGGACCAAAAAACTGTACTCTAACCTCAACAAGCAAAGAGGCTGCTGGCAGAGAAAGCACTTCAATTGCAGCAGGAAGGTCAAGAATGTAGCTGGATGCCACTTTAAATCATTTGGCATTTCCTGGTGCATTTATGAAAAACAGCAAGCTAACCCAGTTAAACATTACTTGAAAAAGGAGTAAGTAAGATTCCACAATGATGAATGCCCTCCCTGCTTCACTGCTTTCATTGGGCATCTTCCCAGATACTGCCTGATTGGTTCAGTTTCTTACCATTCCAAATGGTTTTTTTAGATGCTTTAAATTAAATGCCATATAGCTGTAACCTCTACCAACCTGCTATCACCAACGTGCTGTTTCTGCCAATATCATTGGGCAGCAGCTTAACTGATGAAGAAGGGGGAACAGAGGAAGACTGCTGCTAATTTCCTACTCCAGTATGAAAGAAACCTTCAACAGTGTGGCCATCAAAGCGTATCATACTCTGAGTTCCTAAAACCCGGTGGTGTCTCTGGGCACTCTGGCTCTGTCAGAGCAAGGATCACGATCGGCCTGTTTTCTGGTTTTGCCAGCAAAGCATTCAGAAGTGTGCATGCACCACTACCTTAATTTAATCTCAGCATAAGTGGAAATGCTCCTTCCACTCTTTGAAAGGCTGTCAGGAATCATCTGGCTCCTAATTGCAAAGTCAAAAGCCAGAAACTTGATTTTTCTAATTATTCTCTAAGAGATGCTGACATGTCAAGGCAAACTCTAAAGAACAACATGGTTCTTTACAAATTTATGCTTGCATTTCAGTTTTCTGTATCTCTCCTGCCTGAATGCTCATTTCTCTGCATATTTGCATAAAAAGCAGGATCTCAGTAGCTTAAGAGTTCAGCTAGGGAAACAGAGCAATAGTTATTGAAAACACAGCACTCCATGAAGCCAGGACAGAATATTGGGGAAAGAAAAATTTAATATTTATATACATGTGCAGTTTTTGTCTAGACAATCCTGTGGTTCATCCTCATCTGCAAGTTATCTCAAGAATAATAAACTTGCCCGTGGAAATCAGGCTAACATAATCTCAAACATACGGGCTGCAGTGGCACAGTGGTTAAGAAGCTTGCCTTGTTAGCTGGAAAGCCAGCAAGTTGGCAGTTCGAAACCCAGGAACTGCATGACAGAATGAGTGCCCATCTTTGTTCCAGCTCTTGCCAACCTAGCAGGTCAGAAGCAAGAAATTGCAAATAGGGACCACTTCGGTGGGAAATGATCTTGGGGACATGAAAGGAGCCTCATTCGGGCATCCTGTGAGCAGAGTTTCTCCAGAAAAAATCCTTTAAACCCAGAATAATTTCTCACACAACATTATTATTATTATTATTATTATTATTATTATTATTATTATTATTATTATTATTATTATTATTATTATTATTATTATTATTATTATAGAAATGCTACCTGCTTTTTGTGGGGAGGGGCTGCATTTCATAATACAAAATACAATGCAAGAACATCAAACCAGAATCCAGGAAAGAGTGTAGGTGAACCACCAGACTAAACTGTTTGAGACCTTGTTCTACTTTCTGGCATTGCCACAAGCTACTAATATACTAAAAGAGATAGATGAAATCATAAAAACAGCTGTCTCTTTATTTTTGCAGATGTCTGCAAAACAAGGCATCTACAAAAATACAGTACTACTTTCAACTTGACAGAAATATGCTGAACCATTATTAGCCAGAAATTTTGAACACATTGCTGCAAAGAATCTATGAACTGGCCATTTAGACAAATGGGGCCTTCTTCTTTTGTGACTCAGTCAAACCATTGACTGCGAAAATGATGTCACTTTCTTGGCTCTGACGTTGGCCAAATGTAAGTTCTCATCAGTGCATGTTTCTGGCAGTAATTGGAAGACCAGTAAATGAGCCGGATTCTGTATCTCTCCACAGCATGTTGTTGTCCACCAGCAGCCCCTACTTGAGCATGTTGGTCTTACATTTAGGCACTCCAACCCTCAGCCTATTCAGAGTCCTCCAAGTAACGTTGGAGAGGTTGAGTTCCTCAGCTATATCCTCCTGTAGTATTGTTCCTTATCCAGTGAGCTCCTTCCTCCCTATTTATTTATTTTGTTCGTACTTGTATTGCCGCCCCCTCGCTGAAGCGACTCCAGGCAGCTAACAGACAAAACACAAACAAAATAGCACACTAAAAACCATTTAAAATCAATTATAAACCCATCAGTCTTAAAAGACCCACCCACCCTATCCTTAAAAAGAGAGGGAGGGTCTTAATTTATACAAATCAGCGGACAGGGGTCACCTCCCCATCAGCGCCCCACACCTGCCCTGCCAGCCAGGTTTTAAGATCTTTCCTAAAGGGCAGCAGTTCCATCTGAAGCCGTAAATCTATTGGCAGGAGGTTCCATAGGGCCGGTGCAGACACGGAGAAGGCCCTCTTCCTTGTGCTAGAGAGGCGAGCCCCTCTAGCCGATGATGCAATTAGAGAGCCCCTCTGATCCACTCTGGTTGGACAGACAGATGTTCTTGGGGCAATGCAGTCTGTTAGATATCCTGGCCCACTACCATGTAGGACTTTAAAGGTCATCACCAGCACCTTGAATTTCACCCAGAGGCATACTGGTAACCAAATATGAAATATTTTAATTTGGTTTTGCTCGTGTACCCTCAAGAGTGTTTGTTCTTGCCATAAAGCTCTTCCTAGATCTGACATGGCAGACTTGAGGCTCATATCCATTCAGAGGAAGTTGAGGGTCATTCTCTTGCTTGGTTCTCTGTGTTTGCTGCTACTTCTCTCCTGATCTTAGGTGGAGCGATACCAACAAAAGGGTGTATTTTCTCAACTGGTGTAGGCTTGAGGCATCCTGTCACTATGCGCATAGCCTCATTAACAGTGATGGCAACTTGTTTTGCATATGTGGATGCATTCAACACTGGAGCAGCATACTCTGCTGTGGAGACACTCAGGCCCAAAGCTGATGGGACCTTAAAAGAGCCTTATGCAGTAGTTGCATAGTACAAACTATGGTAGTTGCTATGATACTAAATAAGGCATTTTAATTTTTCTAGAAATACTGTTTATAGCCAAACCATCATCTTCAGGTGTATGGACAGCTTTTGGAAGTCCCCTTTGGGCACAAAAAATATAAAACCATGGAAAATTAGAGCAATGGTCTCCTTAACATCTCCTTTCTTAGGGATTGGAATGTCTACTGAGTTCTCAGTCTGTGAGTCACTGTTTTGTTTTTCATATTTGTTTAAATATTCTTGCTAGGAATTTGACCAATCCAGTCCTTGAGGCTTGAAATAGTCCTGTCTACCCATGATTTATTTTTCCAGTGTTTTCAGAAAATCTTTCATTTTCCAGTACTGCAGGTTCTTCATCATAGGATTCCTCTTCAAAGGAATCTGTCATTGTTTTGTCACTTTTGCACAGGTCTTCAGTGTATTGTTTCCACTGCTTGCCCCCAACACACAGCTGCGGGGCCCAGAGGAGGGTTGCTCCCAGTGCTTAGGATTTTGCCGTCGCCGCCGTCATCGGCAGTGGTGGCAGTGATCACGTCGGTTTACCGACATTTTGCAGTCTCTGCCGCTTTGGGGAGGCTTTGGGGAGCATAATAGCTCCATTTTGGGGTCTTTCCAATGCTCATCGGTGGCACTTCAGCAGAGAAAGTGCGTCGTTCAGAGACTAGCGTCGTTCAGGGACTTCCTGGTTCTGTGCTGGGAACACAGGTGCTGACATAAGCTTCCGCCTAGCACCGGAAGTCCCAGAACAGCATTCTTTCCCTGGTGAAGTGTCACGGAGGAGTCATTATGCTCCCCAAAGCCTCTCACTGGTAGCAGAAGCAGCGAAGACTATACAAAATGCCGCTAAACTGACACAATCGCCACCGACACCACAGTAAGTGATGTATCATGACTTTTGGCAGGGGGCGGGTATGGGGGGTAGTCCTAGAGGTGCCCGGGTGACCACCGCAGGCCAGATTAATGATATGCACATACCCAATTAGGCCCGTGGGCCATTGGTTGTGAATGCCTGTTTTAGACTGTCACAACAATGTGTGTCTTGAGCATTTGGGGGTATTATCTAGTTCACAGTAGCCTATTTGGATTGTTCGAGTTTCATTTTTAAACAGATAACATTCTGTAATTTTCTCCTTACAGAATTCTGGAGTGCTGACATTGAATAGCATTTTCCCATTTTACTTTTTTATATATAATGTAAAAAAATACAGACAAAGTGGGTCATCAGCTTTATAGCTATCATCACCCCGCTACAACTGCCTTGGGTCGCTTTTTTAAGCGAGGAAGGCGGTATAGAAATAGTGCAAATAAATAAATAAATACTCACCAAGTGCTAACACTTCCACAGTAACTGGCACAGACGTCCTCTCTGCTACCTTGTGCCAGCTGCCATTATGCTGTGGCACCCAAACACTTGCTTGGCAGAAGTAGTAGCCTGAGTCTTCCATGTCCACATCACGTACCAACAGTTGGTAAGACGTTCGATCCACATGGCTGAGGCTGATAAGTGTGGAGTCGCTGATTACAGAATCACGGTCTGCACTTAGCAAAACCTGAGAATCTGCCAAGCTACCCTCTGGTGATTCACTGAAGTACCATGTGATTTCAGCTTGGAAAATACCACTTCTGTCTGTTGTGACATTGCAGGTAAGATCAAGGGAGTCTCTTTCTGTTACAGTCACATTGCTTCTTGTAATGAACACCCCTAATGCTGGAAAGAGGGAAAACCAAGAAGACCCAAGGTGTTATTTCAACTTCATAGTTCACTATGCATTGTTAATATCAGCTTCTACTGTCTTATTAGCTAGCAATCTTAAACTCCTACTTATTAGCTAGTATTTGTAGTCATAGGGAAAGCTTCCAATTCCTTTCTATTAGAATCTACTTCTGTGAATCAAATTAGACCTGTGTGATTTTCACTTCTTCATAGATAGGCAAGACTCCTTTTTAAAAAGAAATGATGCTTAAAGTTAAAAGTCATTCACTTTAAACTGTCCTAATTGTTTTTTTGCTGTAATATGAATGATGTTCTTCCAAAATGGTGCTCCATTAATACATTTAACTATACAGTATATATCGTTTCTTCCCATTGGAAATTACACCAGATGCCTCCCAGTAATATATACATCAATAACTACTGTATAGCGTTCCATGCTCCATGCTTTGAGTTTCTGGGATTTAAAGTCAAACACTATCTTTCCACCAGGTTTGAAAACCACTAGCCTAAGGTATAAACATAATTAAAAGCAGTACCACTGCCTTTTTTGAAAGTTAGTTTCACCTGAAACTTAGGAACTTGGTCGAGCAATGTGGGTATTACAGACAGCTTCAAGACAAAGTGCTTCTCTACCATCTAGCCAAGTAAGACACATTCTCAAAGGCAGGTCAAAAAGATTTTACAAGTTTACCACTATGTGAACTTAAATCATAAATGAATTAACCATAATATCTCAGAGTCTAGCTGGTGATTACAGGATTTGCAACTCAGTTTGAACCTATTGCCCCAAATGGATCAAAACCTAATCAGAGACTAGCTAGTTTATTTCTCTGCTCCAAATGGCAATTTTATGCATGTTACAGTCAGGCGTGACCCAAAGAAGTGAATGAATTTAGTCACTGATGAAGTAGCGCATGAATGTATTTTGCTTATCTGCAGAAGATTGCCACTACAGGACAACTGCAGACTACAATTCTCTTTTAGCTCTTAAGAGGTCATTTTGCAAGATGTCTGCATAAATATCCTACATGAGCTACAGGAAAGAGAATTTTCTGCAGGAATCAACTGTAAAATGTAAGCCAATGTGGTGTCAGAAGGCTGTGCCCTAGACATTTAAAAGTGCTGCAATATCTTACAATTTCTCCCATTACCTGACCTTTAAGATCATCAGCCAGTTTCAGTTTGATATTTCACACCACAGGACACACAAGATAGTGGACAATAGTCCTACCATGAGCTAAGCAATCTAAGGGGTAGCCACTGCAGTTTTTCAATTGCCCATTGGCTCCCTACCACTACTGTGTTTATTACAGTACTGCTACTGCTATGGGAAACATTATTTCAATGATTTCATGTATTCTCACCTGTTGGTTGCACCACCACATTCGCTACATCAGCAGTTTTCTCTTGGATTTTTTGCCATGTGCCATCTGGACCTTTAACCCACTCACTCACTCGACACCTATAGGCACCTTCATCTGTTGGAAGAGCCTGTGACACAGACAAGCGATAAATGTCATTGGCCATAGCATCTAAGCGCACATCTCCATTGATAAACCGCTCGTTATATTCCGGGCCAGGCTGGAACTTGCCCTCATGCGTCAGGGAGAGGATTTCTTGCCAGGCAAGGCCATTCTTAAATTCCCAAGACACATATAAATGGGTGTGTTCTGATGAATTGGTGGAAGCCGTGCAACGCAACTGTAATGCATCTCCTTCTGATAAGTTCCAAGCAGATGTAGAATGGGATTTCGATCCACTAACTGTTAGGCCATCTGCAATCACTATTTAAAGAAGAGAAAGTTATCATGCACATGTATTACAATAGACAGCTTTACATAAAAATGTGGTGATGAAACCAAGTCAAAACTTCAGTAGACCATCTTGAAAGAGATGACTAATTATACTAATGAACATGTTGAGCCAAAGCAAACAGTTTGTGTCAGAAAACATGAATAGGACATGTTTTAAACATTGCAGTCCGTATGCCTGAGTCCATTGTCCCAAGACCCTAAAAATCACCAGTCCCTTCCTAAGTACAATCTACAAGTAGAAAAATTCAGTTTCCAGATTCAAATACAAAGAGTGTAATTTTCAACCTCTTAGCTTTATATCTAAGTGATTAATTTCATGGGAAGTACACTCAATCAATCCTGCTCCAGTTAAGAAACACTATATAATATTTGCCTTGCTCCTGCATTTGTATTGTGTAAGGATTACACAGCTCTTTTTTGTTTGCTCTTGGAACAACTGAGAATACCAAGGGAGGAAGCACAGCACAAGAACTCTACATGAACTTTAAACATCAGCCCAGCAGTACTACAAATTTAAGGAAATAGCTACTTCCAACCATAAGAACTCGCCACTGCCGCGGCCACCGCACCGGACTCCTTCCCCTGGCCCAGCCAGCCGTGGGGAAGTGAGAGCAGCTGTGCTGCGGCTCCTGCGGCCATGGTGCTGCTGATGCCACTGGAGCCGAGGCTCTTAATTTTTCCCTCAGCTTGTTGGCCTGGAGGGAGTGGACTTAGTGGTGGGAGGCTGGGTCTGAATTTTTGTATGACTGGATGCATTGTTTTTGATATGTTTGCTGCTGTATTGTTGTGGGGTGATCGAATTTTGTATATTGTATCACTGTGGACCTTACTGTATTGCATTTTTGTGCTTGTGTTAGTTATATTGATTGTACTAGTTATATTGTATTATTTATATTTTTTGTATTATAGTGTATTTACTTTGTACATTGGTGATTTATGTCGTGATTATTGTGAGCCACCCTGAGTCGGCATATGCTGAGTGGGCGGCATACAAATCGAATCAATCAATCAATCAATCACTAGGTAATATTCTTAATTGACTTTGATTTGCTACAATTGATGCATCTAGTACAGGGATGGACAACCTTGGTGTTCCAGATGTTCTTGAACTTCAATTCCCAGAAGCCCTGATCAGCAGGAATGCTGACTTGGGTTTCTGGTAATTGAAGTCCAAGATCACCTGCAGCACCAAGGTTGGCCATCCCTAAACTACTGAGTAAATGAGCCCCAGTTTCCTGACAGAGGGCTCTGAGTCTTTGGATTGCCCTTTTCTCTGGCGAAAGAGAAACTTGAAATTTTGGAAAAAGCCCATTAGAAGGGAGGCATTATGTATAAATCTAGTTTCTTATGTTCGTGGGAAAGGAGATTATATTAGATCCAGCCTGCTGCTTCTTCCTCTTTTTTTGCAACTCATGTCTAAGAAACAAAATTTGAAACAACATCTTGCCATGAACTTCTGAGACTCTCATTGATTTTATTTTTGTTCTAGCTACAAGAAATTGGTGCATGCCTGGTGAAGTGATCTTAAATCACAACAGTTCACATAATGTTTGATTTTTAATGATCCAATAAAGTTATTGCCTTGTTCCTATATGTGTGTTGCAAAATACTGTATTTGCTGGTTTATAAGATGCATCGGGGTATAAAGACGTGTCCCGTTTTTTAGACACATTTTAAAGGAAAAAATAATTTTCTACATTTTAACTACAGGAGGCAGGAAGTGGGGGATTGGCCAGGCAAGAGAGCTCCTTTGGAAACCTCTTGCCCAGCTGACCCCACCGCAGCTGGCCGTCAGGAGGCGGAGATGAAAAGTGGGCAAGTTCTTTCCTTGGCCACTGAATTTGCTCAGATGAGGCCTCCCTTCCCTGCTTGCCTTCCTCTCCGGGGCTGGTGGGAGACTGAGATGGATGGTTTCAGCATGGAGGAAGACAGGGGTCCCTTCCACCCCTTTCTACGGACAGAGTGCTGCCTCCCCCAGAATGGCGATGGATATATGATTGTTCTTCCCCATGGATCCTGCCAGGGGGCTTGAAAAAGCCATTTCCATGCAGATCCCAACCTCCCTAGCAAGATCCACAGGGAAGAGAAATCCTTCCCCCATTGTCCCCTGGCAGCCAGTGGCGGCGGTGGGAGTGGACAGGTGAATCGCTCCTTTTGGAGTGATTTTGCTCATCCCATCCCACCCCCTTTGGCTTATGAAAGCCAGAAGAAGTGAGGTGGGTGAAAACAGACCTTAAAGGGTTCTTCTTTCCCACCCCATCCCACCCCCTTTGGCTTATGGCAGCCAGCAGATGAGGGTAGGGAAACACCCGTCAGGAGGGGAGGCCCCAATCCCAGCCCGGTGTCCACACGCACGGCTAGGGCAAGGCTTGGGCTTTGAAAGAAGCTCTCTTAGAAGCCCGGGTCCCAGCCCGGTGCCCGTCGCGCTGAACTGCACCAGCGTGGTAGTGGGAAGAGGTTCTTACCAGATTATAAAACACACTCTGTTTTTCCCGCATATTTTAAGTGGGGGGAGTGTGTCTTATAAACCGGCAAATACAGTACTAAGCTTGTAGTCTTACTTGGGTCATGAACGGTCGACACATTTGCACCTTGTCTGCTCACCCCAAGCAAATGCTTTTTGCTCCAGGTGAGAGCACACTGAAACTAACTAGGAAAAACTAAATAAAATGTTTTATATTTGCAATCAACTTCATGGAAAATTTAACTGTTTAAATTTCATAGTCTTCATATTAAATTTATTGTCTGCATTTCTACTACAAATAGAGTACAAGCTGGATCACACTGAAATAAGATGACAAATGAAACAATCATTAAAATATAAAAGCAAATTAATTGACACACATCATTAAAAAGAATCCACACAGCAGTTAACATTCCTTTCAGCAAATGCACTAAAAACCAAATACCTATCTGAATAAAATTGCATACATGTGCTGCCAGAAAAGCAGCAAAGCTAAAAGAAATCTGGTCTCCCCCTGGTAATGAGCTCCAAAGCCTATGAACAGCCTTGGAGAAGTTACCAAATTTAGTGGGAATGTAAGAAAGGACCTTCTGAACAGCTGCCCTTCGACTCTGAAATTCCCTGCCAAGAAGGGCTTCTTTTGACGATCTTCAAACCCAGACAATCTCATATGGAAAAATGGAATTTTTCAAACAGCCAAGTCTAGACTGAAAATATAGTAGCTGCTACTTACTGAGGTTCCAACCTACCTTTGGCCCTACACACACAAATGTTTTGTGTTATGCTTATATTTAGTTATGTCTCATCAAGTCAAAACTGACTTGGTATGACCCTAATAGGGCTTTCAATGTAAGTGAGATATTTAAGGAATAGTTTTACCATTCCCCCAGGGAGTTGCAATGGCCAAATAGAGGTTTGAACCCGGGTCTCCAGAGTCCTAATCTATCACTCTATCCACCACACCAAGCACTGTTGTGTTTATAAGCACTTATAAATACACAATAAACATCAATTAAAACATCATTTTGATTGTTTATCTTCAAGCAATATGAAAAGTGAAAAGAGTACACACAACTGAATCAAATTTACAAATCTTGAACTATCTACTTTTTTGACAATAACTCCCAGAATCTAGGATTCTGGATACCTGGCTTCTGGGAGCTGTAGACTGAAAATATAACTTTTCCAAGTTATGATTTCTATTCAAGGTATTTCATAAATATTGGCAAAAACATGCTAGACCAGATACCAACTGTAAACACCCCTCACCCTGTAGAAGTACCTTTGACTTCAACTACAGCATTGTAATTTCCCTGGAAGACAGCATCCGTGCTAGGTGTAGTACATCTGTACATCCCTTCATCAGCAGACTGGATGTTCCCAATCACAAGTTCAACAGCATCATTGCTGTTTCGCCTCAGTGAGACCTCCTTACTATTAACCCGGTCTTCATACTCCCGAGATGTAAACGAAGTGTCCCAGCTACTCAATATATGTACAAATTCAACATTGTTTGTTGAGAACTCCCAATCAAAGTTCTGTTCACTGGGTCCATCATATTGACTAACGTTGCATGGAATCACCACCTGGGTGCCTTCAACCCGTACTAAGGGCCCTGTAGGCACCTTCACAACTCGGCCAAGGCAAGAAGCTGAAAAGAAAAACAAACAATGTTGAATAAATATTGGAACTATTAAAGCAAACAGGAAGGAGCAGAAGTTAAGAATAGGAAGGAGAACATTATTGTTTGTAAGCTAACCAGATAGTATGTTGGAAAATAACTGAAAATGATGCTCTTTATAAAGGTATATAGGAACATGTATTAGGTGATAGAGAGTTTGAGGTAAAGAGGTAAAACACCCAAGATTAATTCCTGAGTTAATCATGAAACTTAGCAGGTAGCATTTGGAAACTTATTTTTACTACTTCGTGACTGCCATCTTGGACGCAGTCTGAAATAACTGAAGAACTGTTGTCCTTTTCACAAACATAATTTTCTTGACCCTTACTTTTGTTCTGCATTAGGTACAAGTTACTACAGTGAAGAAAACAGACTTAAAGAGCCCAGTTAACTTTGTTTCTTATTTGCAGCAGAAACATACTTTTTTTAGAAGCAAACATATTTGGAAAAAAGCTCCTGGCTAGAATTTTGGTAATATTTAATATTTGGAGAGCTGGTTGGACAGCTCAGTGGGCTGGTTATCTGCCTTGAGGATTTCAGCTTGGCCAAGGACAAAGCCAAGAAGGTGGCTTCATTTTGACAGTTTAAAGTTTGACCTTGATATGAAAGAAGAAGAATCTGCTCACATGGCGAAAGTTTGGGATTTTGATTGGCCAGCATGCTTCTCGGGAGAACAAGCAGCTGGTGTCCCTGGTGGGCACACTACAAAATCCCTAAACATCTCATCTAGAAAATTCTGGAAAGTTGGAATCTACTTGATGGCATGTAATTACTATTGCTGGCATTTGGATATTCTCACTCCTAGTTTTCAGCTGTCCCAACGAGTCTACAAATCCTCACAAACAATATTTTATCTTGGTAATTTTTTTCAGAAAAATATTATCTATTTTATTTTAGATATGTCTCACTGACTCATGATATGAATATTTTCATTACTGTGAGAAGTTGGAGATTTTAAACTGTTTAATGTGAGCACAAGATAAGGTTCAATAAATTTATAATTTTATTCATTATAAAATATCCTTTGTTCTACTCCTCCGTAAATAGCAGCCATAAAGAGTTTTTCTTGCTCTTCTTAACATTTATAGTAACCACAACATTTACTACATTTTGGATTTATAATGTGAAAGAAGTTTTACCATATATAAAATATCAGCAGTACTGTAATCTGAGGAGTTTCCATAAGCATAAATTTTTGATGTGTTATCATATAAACATGTATAAAGGACATCAACATAGTAAAGGGAAGATTCCTGCTCCCTTACAACAAAGGATATGATATATTCTCTTGATTTCATTGTATTTCTGAGAATCCTGACAGCACACTTGACCCATCATTTATTCATACTTTCTTACAAATTTATCTATACATTGCAAAAATGTTTCATATTGCAGTACTACTGGTCTCTCTTCCTCACCAAAAACCCTTTTCATAAAGTGTGATATAAAATGTGTGCATTTTCCATACACTGTTTTCCTAATGTGCAATTTTGGTATAGGATAGGTAAAGGTAGTCCTTGCTCAAAAGCCAGTCATATCTGACTCTAGGGTTCAGTGCTCATCTCTGTCTATAACCAAAGAGCCAGCGCTGTCATGGTCATGAGGCAGGCGTGCCTCAACATGGAATGCTATTTACCTTCCCACCCATACCTGTCAAGTTTTGGATTTGAAAACAAGGCAAATTTGGGCCACACACCTCTGTGGGTGTGGCCAAATCTGTGGGCGTGGCCAAATATAGCCATGTGACTTGCTGGGCTCTAGTCATGCCTGCCACATGGCCATGAAAATGTCTGCAAACACAGACAGCACTGGCTCTTTGGCTGTAAATGGAGATGAGCACTGCACCCTAGAGTTGGATACGACTGGCAGATTTTACTTTCTTAGGATCAAAGAGCTCTGCAGATGGTGATTGCCACCGTGAAATAAAAAGGTGACTGATGCTTGGGAAACAAGCTATGAGAAACCTGGGGAACATAGTTAAAAGTAGAGGCATCACCTTGCAAACAAAAAATTGCATAGTCAAAGCAATGGTATTCCCGGTGGTAATGTATGGGTGTGAGAGTTGGACCATTAGGAAAGCTGAGCGCAGAAAAATAGATGCCTTTGAAATGTGGTGTTAGAAATAGGTCGATCCTAGAAGAAATCAACCACGACTGCTCATTAAAGGTCAATAGTAAAGATGACGCTAAAGTACTTTGGACATCAAATGAGGAGAGAGGATTCACTTGAGAAGGCCTTGGTGCTGGGAAAGGTGGAGGACAAAAGAAGGGGGTGGCCAAAAATAAGATGGCTAGATGCAATGGGCACAAAGCTGTGTGGGCCAAAGAACCCTTTCCCCATCTTCTTGGGGGACTTTTGTTTTGTTTTCTCTCTTGTTTACTCAGTGGCTTAAGTGACTAAGACGCTGACTGGAAGGCAGAAGGTCAGCAGTTCGATTCCCGAGTACTGCAAGACGGAACGAGCTCCCGTCTATGTCCCAGCTCCTGCCATCCTAGCAGTTTGAAAGCAAGAAATTGCAAGTAGATAAATAGGGACCACTTTGGTGGGAAGGCAACAGTGTTCCGTGCGCTCTGGTGTCTAGTCATGCCTGCCACATGACCACGGAAATGTCTGCAGACGCAGGCAACGCTGGCTCTTCGGCTTTGAAACAGAGATGAGCACTGAACCCTAGAGTCAGATATGACTGGCTTTCAAGCAAGGGAAATCTTTACCTTTACCTTACTCATTTTTAATTATTATTTTTCCTGGGAAGCAAAGAAAGTGCAGAATAGTAAACCAGCCCCCTAGGGTTACCAACTGCTTGTAAGCAGCTTGGCTTTAATGAATGGAACCCCCCCCCTCTCTCTCATATAGTGATCAAACACCATCCACCATTCCCCACCCCTCCCAAGTTAACTCTAGAACAGAAATGGAACCCCCTTCTCTCTCATATAGTGATCAAGCACCACCACCCACCACCCACCCCTCCCAAGTTAACTCTAGAACAGAAACGGACCCCCCTCTCTCTCTCATATAGTGATCAAGCACCATCCCCCACCCCACACCCCTCCCAAGTTAACTCTAGAACAGAAATGGAACCCCCTCTCTCTCATATAGTGATCAAGCACCATCCCCCACCACCCCACCCCACCCCAAATTAACTCTAGAACTCTAGAAACGGGAGCCTCCAGCCAGGAGGCAGGGCATCCGGATGTCTCGGGTAACAGAAAACTTGACTTACGGAAGGAAATTCTGAGGAAATGGCACCCTGGTTTATGGAATAACAATAAATAAATAAATAAATAAATACTATGTAATATGGAAAGTTTTTTTAGGTGTTCTGATGCTTCCCAGGGTGGTGGGATGGTGTTTGGAGCATTTCCACTCCATTTTTGATTATTATTATTTTTGTCGCTTTTTGGCTCCAGCAGAAGCTCTCCCCACAAACAGGAAGTGCTGGAAATCTCAGCTGTTAGGCGGAGACTTTTCCTGAAATTACCAGGGCTGGCCATTAGATGGCGCTGATGGAAATGTGACGAATATGCCTTGGTGGGTGGGGGGAATCAGCTCTGAAGCTCACTAAAAAGCCCAAGCAACTTGTTTTTCTTTCCAAACTCTTTCTAAAGTGCACTTTGGAATTTTTCACTGTGTTTTTGCGACTTTAGAAAGAGTTTGGAACAGAAAATTATGTGATTTTTTTGGCTCTTTTCTACCCTCCGGAATGTTTTTTTCTTCAAATTTTCAATGCATTCCTATGGGGAATTGTGCTTCACATTGTAGAAAGATTGCTTAACAGAAAATGTCCTGGAACAGATTAATTCCATAACCCGGGGTTTCACTGTATTCCTTTATTTTTTAGCTGCTCTTTGGTCCTGAGTTATTCTTCAGATCTGGCATCTGGCTTACATCACAATCCTACCTCCTGGTTCACCTTTTAGTCCTGAGTTACTCTTTGATCTTAAGCAGCATGAGACACACGCTTCAGACAGCAGATGTCAAGATCAGTGATTTCCATACACCCATTCCTGCATCATCACCTAACCTCACAGAATCATAAAGTTTGAATGCATCTCAAGAGCAATTAGCTCCAACACCGCTGCTAAAGTAAGAAATCCCCAACAAAAGCCTTCCTGAGAGGTAGCCATCTAACCTCTGTTTAAAAACCTCCAATGAAGGAGAGTCTACTACCTTTGAGGCCTATCCTCGGAAGCTAATATTTAAGCTAAGATTCCCTTATACAGCTATCCCCATTTCTTTAGGCATCCTCCTCTCGCTTTCTAAAAGCAATTATTTGTGAGTGTACCTTTCATATTTTGTCCTTTGAAAATTTCTATCCACCAGGGGCTCCCATATCCAAATGGGATATGACCTAGCATTTTCTTAAGCTATTGAAATTAGCTTTCCAAATGTTCAAAGTGTTCTTTACACTATTTTCAGTTTTTTCTTTTCTCAGTACAGTACAGTATAATAAATTCCAAGAGGTTATGGTGACATCCATTCAAACTTCCTATTTTTATCTCATCAATAAATTCTTCTCTGTTAGCACCTAATTCTGTTGCTTCTTGAACTTTCTTACTTTGTTGTCAGCAAAGTAAAAGATAAATTTATGGACCTTACAGTTTTGACAAAGTTGGACTTCCAACAGATATCAGAGTAGTTGAAATCTCCCATTACAGTATTATTATGTCTCTCCTCTTTGAATGTCTCATAATCAGACCTAGGAGATCAGTATCCAAATCCTCAATCTTGTTAGGAGATTACTAATGTCACTATTGTTTCTTTCTCCAGCAGGTTGTTATGATCTAACTCCAACTCATGGATCTCCTAACAGTTCTGCCACATCTATTATATACACTCATGGATTTTCTAGCAGTTGTTAGGACTAGTATTCTGTTATTATTTATTTATTTATATTTGCACATTTATATCCCGCCCTCCTGGTGGGTACACCACTCAGGGCTGCTAACAATATAATAAAAATTACAATAAAAACAATTCAGCAACAATAGCTAAAACAAACCTAACAACCCCAATTAAAACCAGCATTAAAAACACAAACAAATCATCATTAAAAAACAACCCACACCCACCCAACCACCGTTAAAACAGAATAACCAAGCTGGGGGGAAGCCCCTCACATAGGCTAAATTAGCCACTGGGCTTGACTGGTAGAGTCAAGCATGCCCCAAACCTGCTGAAAGAGCCATGTCTTCAGCATCTTTCTAAAGGGGAGTAGTTCTGTCTGGAGACACAACTCAAGTGGTAAGAGGTTCCACAGGGCTGGGGCAGACACGGAAAAGGCTCTTTTCCTGGTCCCAATAAGATTTACTTCTTTCACTAATGGGACCACCAGTGAGCCCCTCCTGTCTGCCCTAGTAGGACGGGCAAAATTCCTTGTGGCGACGCGGTCTCTTAAGTAGCCTGGTCCAATGCCATGAAGGGCTTTAAAGGTCAAAACCAGCACCTTGAATTGCACTTATACTTCTTCCTTCCTGTTTCATCTATTCCTTTTGAATAAGTTACTCCCATTAAATCATGACTCATCCCACCAGATTCCAGTAACACCTATTCAATCTTATTTGCCTTCCTGCTCATGCTCATCTTATTTGTTCCCCATACTCCATGCCTTGGTGTAGTACAGGGATTCTCAACCTGTGGCCTGTGGGCCAGATGCGGCCTGTGGTGCCATGTGGTGGAGGAAGGGCAAAATGGCCATACAGTCCCCTAAGCTGCCTGAGGGAGCATGACCCAGCCCCTGCTTTAAAAAGATTGAGAACCCTTGGTGTAGTACACTGGAGAACATGGGTCTTTTCTTCCTTCTGCTTGGCTATTGTTCTTACCCTACAAATTGTAGTACTACCATCACAGTTTCCAATGTATCACTTGCAATCATGAACCTAATAACTAAGTCCCATTCTTCATGAATATCTTTATACTTCCTGGCATAGTTCAGTTTAAGGTTTGCAAGACTTTTAGCAAACATTTTCTTCTCAACCCCTGTAAAAAGTAGCTCATTGCTTGCCAAGAGTCCTTCTTCAGATAAGCACAGACCAAGAAGCCAAACTTCTCCTGATGACACCAAATGCACAACCAGCTGTTGACTTCCTATACTGTTGCCACAATCTTCAACAATCACCAGTTCCCAAAGATCTTTCACCTTTCTATTCAGAATCTTCTACAGTGGTACCTCATTTTACAAATTTAATGCGTTCCCTGGGACGTTTCGTATTACAAAAAATTTGTACAGCAAAACACAATGCACAACACACAGTATTACCAGAAGTGGCCACGAGAGGCCACTGTATACTATGTATACTTCATATTACGGGAAAAAATTGTCACGCAAGCCATTCTTTTCAATGGATTTTCATTCATAAAGCAAAAATTACAAACAAAGCATTCATAAGGTGAGGTACCACTGTAGTTACTTGTAATATGCTGAAGGATTGTGTCTAGCATCATCTTTCATTACCATGTGGATCATAGGAAAAGGAAGGTTACTTGTGCCCTCAGAAGTAATGAAGGGATCCTATTTGCATTGCAAGGACTGAAGTTCACTCAACTATACATGGAATGAAAATGACCATTATCTTGTCCTTTCCTCAGCCAACAAAATGCCTTGAGCCAGCCCTGCTCATGTTATATCTCAATTCCTAGCTCATCTAATTATTGTCCATGTGTACTGACATACAGGATGGATTTTTCCATCCTTTTCTACTTATTTTTCTTTGGAACACAGATAAAAGGGATTAAACACAAAGTATATGCATTCTCACCGTGCTATGGCCTGCATTGCCAAGAATAATTTGACAAGGGCAACAATTTGTCTCCATTCTGTGAAGTTAATGTTGCATAATTCTCACCTGTCAATAAAACCCTCCATTTCACGGAACTGATGTTATTACAATTATGACACAACTCTCATATGACCAGAATGCCATTTTCTTTTCATCACTAATGTATACCAATATTAAAAACACACACATAGGCCATGAGAGCTTTCTGTAATGACAAATAAAATTAGACTGTTACATCATCTTTGCCACAGAATTTCATGTAGAGTAATGAACTTTCCTGAGGGCATAAACAGACAGACACATTTTGCAAGTACATTTATTTCTATTGTGGATCAGCATAATGCAAGCAGAGTTAATGCTGTGGAAATCAAAGATCACCATTCACATTGCATTACATTTTTAAACCTTGGTGATGTAAAAATACAAGCACCTTGCATCTGACACAAACAATTGCTTGAAAAAGGAACCTTTTAACTTAAAGATAATTGGGGGTGAGTGTTCTAGATTTGACCAGAAATCTTTGCAGAACACTAAAACAGAATGAGGGGGTTTGGGGATTCAAAGAGTTTTCTGGGTACCTCTACATTTGTCCCGTTTTCAATCTGAACCATGCAAGGCTCCTATTTCAGCATCAAATATAAAGAAAATGATAATAAAACCCAGGTTTTAATAGGAGGAGGAGGAGGAGCACCTTCTCATGCTGTATGATGCCTGTCTCCACCACTACAGCATATCAAGCAACAAGGCTCCTTGCTGTTTCTTCTAGAACAGTGGTTCCCAAACTTTTCCTAGCCATGCCCCACCTAAGCACCTCTAAAATCCCAATTTCCCCCTTCTTCCCTGTGACATATAATTCTTATTATTCAAAAATGTAAACTCCTATTTACTGGAAGAAGCCTAAAAGGCCATTAACTTGGTCTAAACAAGCTTTCAAATTGCCTCCCACCACTTAAAAATTAAATCCCCCCCCCCTATGTTTGTGCCCCACATTGGGAACCACGGTTCTGGAACAAATATTTAACTCATTGCAGCTCTCTTTTAGGTATGTGTCTATTGATGAGAGATTGGGAAATAGCATAACTGCTCTATTCCCTTCTACGAAAACAACATAGCTCAAAAAATGTGCAGTATAGAACAGGAATGGGAAATCTTTAGCCTAATGGACACTTGAGATTACAATTCTCACAGTCTCTACTACTGGCTCTGCTGCTTACGGTTACATGCCAAAACATCTAGAACAGTGGTGGTGAACCTATGGCACTCAGAGCCCTCTCTGTTGGCATGTGCGCCATCACCACAGCACAGAGTTCGCCCCACGCCTCTGCACAGCAGCCCAATGGGAGCGCTTTCTCCCTCCCCCAGCATAGAATTCACCCCGCCCCACTGCCCAACAGCCCAATGGGAGTGCTTCCTCCCTCCCCCAGCACAGAGTTTACCCTGCCCCTCTGCCCAGCAGCCCAATGGGAGTGCTTCCTCCCTCCCTCAGCATAGAGTTTATCCCGCCCTTCTGCCCAGCAGCCCAATGGGAGTGCCTCCTCCCTCCCCACAGCACAGAGTTCACCCCTTCCTTCTGTTTGGGCACTCAGTCTCTAAAAGGTTCTCCATCACTGATCTAGAGCAGGGGTGGCCAAACTACAGCCTGCGGGCTGGACCCGGCCCACAGCGCGAATTATTCAAGCCCACAAAGCCCTCAGCACTCCCAGAAGCGGAAGTAAAACATGCATGCGCATACACAGATGCACCCACGCATGTACACTCAGAATGCAGCTGTAAATGACCCACAGCTGTTGTAAATGTATTTACAACAGCTGTGGGTCATTTACAGCAGCATTCTGCGCATGTGTGGGCATGTCCTGTGCACATGTATGCATGTTTTACTTCCACTTCCGGGTGGAGGAACCACATGACCGGCATGCTTGACCAAGTGACCTGCCCACAGCCTAAACATTTGGGCATCTTTGATCTAGAGAGTCAATGTTTTTCCAACCCTAGAATGTTTGAGCGTGGAAGAACTTCCTGCAAAAATACTTTTCTTCTTCTAATTTAGTAGGCAAACTCCTACAGTTACCAAAGTGAAGAATTTTAACTAAAATGACCCAGTTTCATTATTCCAGGTAAAATATGTAAGCCTCTACACTTCTCACAACATGAAAAAATCCTAAAGTCAAATTCCTGTTTAGGCTACACAATGTGACTGCTCATAATGATGCCTTCAACATTCCAAAATAAGAGACTTCAAAGGAATATTTCCCTGTGAAATGAGTATATATATACAAGGATTAAAAGGTTTTATTTAACCCATTATCCAGTCAAAGGTCAGTAAGGCTTTCCTCACTGTCAACCAAGTACTGAATCTTAAATCAAGGACAGCAAGGGAGATTATTTTGCTTTTAAGAAGGACAACTGTGGGAATACACCACTTATAAAAATTTCCTGAAGGGTTTTAAGTAAATCAAATCTGACATATGAAAAAGAATTAGCTGAAGACTATGAAATGAATCAAATCTGCAAGATTCTGTCGGATGTAACTCAATTTGCTCATATTACTAACAAAGCAACTACTATTACACAAGTATATTGACTAAATTGCTAAAAATTAAATCAATCCCAAAAACTAAACAATCTTTTTCTCTTCTACATCCCAATGCCTTTTTGGGGATATAACTCTGGTGTTCTTCTAACGAACCTGAAGAATTATTTTAAATCTATTTGGAAAAATTAGAACCATGACATGACCACGTATGCACACCTGCACATACACGCAAGTGTATACACGCACATGCACGGAGCTATTTTCCCAAAATATGATTAATGTCCAGAACAAAACTATTAGCAATGATATATCATAATACATAAGGTAATGTGTTTCAAATTATTAAAAATAGAATACAATATACTTATTGTATGTTCAGATATACATCATCAGTGTGATGCTCAAATACAGCCAGTGCCAAACATATCTTTTAAGAGTCTGAAGCAAGCCTACTATAAAGGTAACAGTGTCCCTTGCTCGAATGCCAGTCATGTTCGACTCAAGGGGACAGTACTAATTTCTTTTTACAGCTAAAGAGGCAGTACTGTCTGTGTCTGCAGACATTTCCATGATCATGTGGCAGGCATGACTAGACACAAGAGGGCATGGAGCACTGTTACCTACTATAGACATTACTTAATTGTTGACACAATTTGAGTTTCATCTTAAGTTTCAAATAACACCAGAAATTTACACAAAACATCCTAATTTAATTTAATTTAATATTTATATAGTCGCCCAACTCACGAAGACTCTGGGCGGTATACAATCTTAAAACCCTTAAAACAAGAACAACCCCATTAAAACATTATCCCACAAAAAAAACCACACATATTAAAAAGAAGAAAGTTACTTTGATATAAAACCAACCAGCAGGTGGGGGTCACGACTTCTTCAGGACCCCACACCTGCCCCACCAGCAATGTTTTCAGATCTATTCTGAAGGGCAGCAATTCCGTCTGCAGCCTTTGTTCCACTGGCAGGAGGTTCCATAGGGCCGGAGCAGACACAGAGAAGGCCCTCCTTCTTGTGCTAGAGAGACGAGCCCCTCTAGCAGATGGTACAAGCAGAGAGACCCTCCGGTCCGCTCTGGTTAGATGGACAGACGTTCTTGGGGCGATGCGGTCTCTTAGGTATCCTGGCCCACTACCATGTAGGGTTTTAAAGGTAATGACCAGCACCTTGAATTGCACCTGGAGGCAAATTGGAAGCCAGTGCAGCTCCCAAAGCAGTGGTGAGGCGCAAGCATAACACCCATACCCCATCACCACCCGAGTAGCCCCATTCTGGAACAATTGCAGCCTCCGGATGGTTGTCAAGGGCAGCCCAATGTAGAGCACATTGCAATAATATAGTCTAGAGGTGACCAGAGCATGAGTGACCATGAGTAAGGAGTCCCAGTCTAGGAGCGAGCGCAACTGGTGAATCACCTGAAGTTGAGTGAAAGCCCTCCTGGCCACAGCCGCTACCTGATTTTCAAGCAGCAGTCGTGAGTCCAGGAGGACCCCCAAGTTGCACACTGGATCTGTCTGGGACAGACTAGCCCCATCCAAAACCAAAGATGGTATCTCCCGAGATAACACCAGGGCCCTGATTCATAGCCACTCAGTCTTGCCAGGGTTCAGTTGTAATCCATTGTCCCCCATCCAGACCCCAACAGCCGCCAGGCACTCAGACAGGACTTTGACAGCATCACTGGGATCACCACAGAGTGAGATCCTAGAGTTCTTAGATGTCTCTGACTTATTTCTGCCTTTCTCCCCATATTGTAATGGAACCATAACAACAACAACAATCAAATGCTGTTCAAACTTATGGCAGCATTCCCAGAGTTTCCTAAGTACAAAGTACTCAAAAGTAGTTTACCAGTCCCTCTTTCTGGTGGCTGTCTGGCGCCATGCAGTGTGCTCAAATCTGTAGAAGTACAGTGGAACTCCGAATAATGACAAGGCTTGGTTCCCCAAGTCGTGTCGTTATTTGGATTTCGTCGTTGTTTGGGCAGAATATTTTGTAGCCCATTTTGGGGTCTCTGCTACCCCTTCCACCTCCAGGAGGGTCAGAGTAGCCAATGGGGCTTTTTCTGACCCACCCCACCCCCCTGCTTGGACGCTGCTGCAAGCCCAAAACTGCAGCAGACAAAAGAGTTTCCCCCACTGCTTTGCCTTCCAACAATCCAGGCAGTGAAGGGGGGGGGGGTGTTTGGAAAAAGCCCCTAGGATCAGAGAGGCACCCGGGCTGCCTCTGCCCACCCACACCCCAAAAAGGACAACTGGTCTACTACATGTTCATGCTGGTTGTGCAGGGAAAAAATCTCTCCCTGCCTGCCCTGCCCGACAAACAGCTGATCAGCTGCATGTGGCGGCCATTTTCTTGTACAGGAAACTTTGCTTTCTGGGAATTGAATTCCAAAAAAACCAGAAAGCAAAATGGCCACCCGCAACTCTGATCTGATCAGCTGTTTGTCAGGCAGGCCAGGCAGGGAGAGATTTTTTCCCCTCCACAACCAGCGTGAACATGTAGGAGACCAGTCGTCCTTTTTGGGGTGTGGGTGGGCAGACACAGCTCGGGTGCCTCTCTGATCCTAGGAGGAGCTGATTGGGGCTTTTTCCAAACACCCCCCCCCCTCACCGCCCGGATTGCTGGAAGGCAAAGCAGTGGGGGAAACTCCTTCGTCAGCTGCAGTTTTGGGCTTGCAGCAACATCCACATGGGGTGGGGTCAGAAAAAGCCCCGATTGACTCCCCTGACCCTCAGAGAGACACTCGCACTGGCTGAGAACCCAAATACAATCCATTCATGTAACGACATCACGTCATTATTTGGGGCATGATATTTCAAAAAAAAGTGTCGTTATTTGGATTTGACGTTATTCGAACGCATCGTTAATCTAGGGTCCACTGTAGTAGGGATTCCTCAGCCACACAAAATCCAAGTGATTTCAGCTGACCCATCTCTCCCAAGGCAAAATGAAGATTCAAACTTTTAGCCCTTGGTGGCTCCATAGCCAGATGCTACAGCCACCTGAGCTAATTTCTGTTTATTTTACCTAAATTATGGATCAAGTAGGAGCACCTGTGCATCACGGCAATAAGAACTGCCACTGCTCTGAGCTCCTTCCCCTGGCCCGGCCTAGCCAGAAGAACTGCCACCGACATCGTCACCCTCCTGGCCCTGTCAGCCAGAGGGTTTAAGAGACACAGCGGCCACAGGCAGGAGGACCATGCTTCACTGCCTCGTTCCACAGCCCACATTGGACTTTCTCTCTCGCCCAGCCTCCGGTCTTGAGGGAGATGAGAGGCAGCTGCGCATCTTGGCCAGCCAGCCGTAGGAGCACCCTCAGCCCCGTCACTGGACTTTCCTCCCCTGGCACCCCCCTACCTTGAGAGAGATGAGGACTTCAGCCATTCAGCCTGGAGGGAAGGGGTTGGGTCCAAGATTTTTCTTGTAATGTTTTCAGATTTTCCCTGGTGTATTGTTTGCAATATGATCAGTTTGTAACGTGTATTGGATAGAATATTTTGTGTATTGAGATGGTATAGATATTATGTGTATTGTATATGATATTTTGTAATTGTATTTGGTATTTTGATATTATTGTTTGATTTGCTGTGAGCCACCCGGAGTCGGCGTATGCTGAGTGGGCGGCATACAAATTGAATAAATGAAATGAAATGAAATGAATCAAGCTAAGCTATTAAGAGTTTATTTATTTTTCTAGTCAAATGCATAAATAAATGAACAGGACAATAGCAGATTGAATAATAATTAAACAATCAGTAATTCTGTAGTTCAAATTTTTATTCTGTTTGGCACTATAAATCAAGCATGCTCAACTAATAACATGTGTTAAAATTTTAAACCCTGAAGACTTGAATCATTTCACAGTCTTCAGTTACAATTTGAAAGCAAATTCCAGTTATCATTTGAAAGCAAAAACCTAAGCTCAAATACAATGTTCCATTTACAATTTCAGAGTAAAAATAAGCATTATTGGCTTCATATCTGTTCTTTGTAGCTGAAATTTTGGAGTCATGTGAGAAAAAGCTAAATTTTGAAGAGAAGTATTAGATATATGGTGGTTTTTCTTTAACAATATCTTCTTCAGATGCAAGGTGACTTTCAGTGTAACCACACAGAAGTTTGTCCTGGGTTAAATATCTCTATACCTTGACCTGGCATTTAAAATTGTTGCCATGATTGATGCAGACTTTTTTTAATCCCAGAAAGGTTCGTTTCAAGTGTTCACAAATCAAATACAGTAAAAACCCCTACTTAAGCAAAAAGTCCATTCCGTAGGCTTTTGCTTAAATCATTTTTTTAATGTAAATCGAAGCAAACCCATAGGGAAATGAATTTTTACATAACCCAAAGCAAACCCATAGGAAAAAGAATCTTTATGTAACTCAAAGCAAACCCACAGGAAAATTGTGTAAACCGGGACATGGTTTTAGCAAAAAATCATTATGTAAGTCGAATTTTATGTAACTCGGGGTATTTGTAAGTTGGGGTTTTACTGTAGCCTTCTTTGCAGGCACACCCCCCCAAAGAAAGACTCAGACACCGGTATATGGATAAAGGCATTGGGCCACGTCTATTGAATAATGCCCTAGTCCGAATTATAACTTTCAATTGGTACTCATCCAATTATAATTCTTAAGGCAAGCAGGCCGCAGTAACACTGGTAAGATTCCTCCCAAAATTGCCAATGGCAATTGGCTACAATGTATCCATTTGTATCAATTTGTTTGTTGACACAAACAAATTGTTGACCGTAGTCAATAAACTATCTACTGACCCCACCCTCTGACGTGTATTCGTTAAATCACGGGGTGATGCATGCTGAAAAGCTCCTGCCATCACCCCTTGCCTGGTTCGTCGTTGACCGGTCAACGTTATTACACCTGTACCTGTCTAAGTGTTGGCCAGTCAATTGCGAACCTGCCAGATACCTATGGGTCATAAATATTTACCTTACCAGTGCTACCCGCCACACGGGGAGGCGTCCATGATGACTCACCGCCCCCCCCCAAGACCGTCAGCTAGGTCGCCAGGCCTGCTTGCACCACACCCAGAACGAGGTACATACCTCCAGCCGACAGGTGGACCCCTTCCCCTGCCTACCGGCAAAATTTTTGTAAGCCTATCCTCAGGTGTCCAATGGCTGTCTCCCAGCCATGCTCAGCAAGGGACTGAGCAACAGCCCTGTCCACTGACTGCCGGAAAAGTCCGAACCACGGAGATCCACGTCTCCCCTAAATTGGTGTCTCGGCACGATGTTAGACCATAGCGACCGTGTGTAAGCCATACGTGATATAAAACGCCAGGTCACAGCCCCTCGACAGTTTAGTAACAGCAGTGATCCGTATAAGATTGTTGCCGCCGAGGTGCCTATTAAGAATATCGGGCAGTCCAGCATCCCCGACGGACATCAGGAATGGCAACAGTTCCTGCCCCCTTGTGCCGCGCATACCATACCATCGCATACGTGCAGATGCACACAGCCCAAGTCGGGGTCCACTCTCTGTCGCCGCAGCCTATACTGCTGCCCAGTGTACATAGCTGCGGCCCACCAGCCCCACTGCCACCGGTGTGTAGAGACACACAGGATCTGTAAAAGAGGAGAAGAGGTTAAGGACATAACTAGGTACTCGTACAGTGAGGGCACGTGCATATAAGAAATTGCGCGTACACGCATGTCCACCTCCGAGTACTCCAAACGTAGCCGCGATCAACACGATGCCTATCCTAAATAAATGGATGCCAAAATGGGCCCCCACACCGCGAAGCATGGCACCGGTCACCCTCAGTAACATTACTTCGGCAAGGGTAGACCTATCCTGGTGGCAGAAAAACAGGCTGGGGCGCGCAGCAGGCACTGTTGAAAATTCATGTAGGGCACCAACCGGACAGATGTCTCCAATAAAACTTCGTAGCAGTCTGACTCCACTGCCTATGCCGTGCTGAACAACCTGTGAGGACCGTATCCCCACTTGAGCCCACTCATGTGTGACAGAGACATCGTCGAGTTCCAGTGCCCTACGAGACACATCCGCCTTACACAGATGGTACCAACTCTGGCACCCACTCACTGATGCGGAGCACTCCAAAAAGGCTACCGTGGTAGCTGCGTGACCAAGAGCCACTTCACACCTATCCGAACATAAGTAATGCCAGCCTCGTGCAAGGTGGGTCAGAAACTCTGGGAACTGGGGTGACACGTGTCCGGGTGGCAGACACGTTCCCGTGTCCACCCATCCAAAACACGATGCATGAACACATAGTGATACGCCTTACGCGTGCGAGGTGCCAATGACATGCCCGGTTCACCTCTCCTCACCAATTGTCCAAATATCGGCCAGGAGTGGCGAGTGGAATTCATCTGCTTCCGGAGTAAGACACGGAACCGGGGGATCTGCAGGCGGGATAAAGCAGCAGCAATGTCGTTATTAATACCTGGAACATGTCTGGCCCATAACAGCACATTTAGGCGTAGGCTTCTCAAAAAGAATAGACAAACTAATGTCATGACCCTGGGGGATTTGCATGTCTGGGTGTTGACAATGTGCACCACTGCCGCATTATCACACCAAAAATGGACCACTGAGTAGGCCCACTCATCGCCCCATAGCATCAGTGCTCCCCAAAATGGGAAGAAACTCAAGGAAGGTAAGATCGCGGAGGCGATCCGTGCCAAGCCATGGGTGCTGCCATCGGCCGTAAGTCCACCTACCCTCAGAGTAAACCCCCATAAGTCCGGGAGCCGGAGGCATCCGACCGTACTTGAAATCCAGGGCAGACCATCAGGTCTGATCTCCAGGAAGAGACCCCATTAAAACCCAGGAGTAATTTGAGCCAGACCGGAAGGTCCACCCGTATGCCCCTGATCAGTCGGACCCTGTGTTGACGTTTTAACAGGCCAACCATGGCGTCACACAGGTGCCTGGCCAATGCTCTGCCGGGTGGAACCACCCTGCAGGCAAAATTAAGGTGGCCATGAAGTAACGGCCGGTCACAAGGGAGCACTTTATGTTTGGCAATCAATGCCAAAATCGCCGCGGAGATCCAAGCCACCTTATTCATGGGTAACCCGGATGCCCGTGCGACAGAGTCGATTTAGAAATGTGAGCTTAGTAGCTGGGCCCTCGGTCTTTTCAGGCGCCAAGGGGACACCCAGTTTGCACCTGAGTGTCTGAAATGTAGTGAGGAGACGCGTGCACGTGTCCGAGCCCCGTTCATCCCCGAACCAAAAGTCGCCGAGGTAATGGGCTAGAGACCGAGACCCCGACCTGCGAGCCAAGGCCCACTGAATGAAAGTCCCGAATCGTTCGAATGCTGAACATGAATTAACTCAGTCAGAAGGGGTTGGCCTTATCTAAGTAAAATTCACCTTGGAACCTAAAAACCCAATAGCTCTAAATACATTGGGTGCACTGGCAGTAATCTGAAAGCCGAGTGCATAGCACACTGTGCCAGGAAAGCACCGGGACTGCATGAGCGAGCCACCCATAGGGGCTGAACCAACTACGAGTACCTGACTGAACAAGGTCATCAGGAATGGCATCCCTAACCGGATAACCCACAGGGTGAGCTAAATGGAGGATTAAATGACATTCACCCTGGTTCTACCTCGGTACTAGCCTCATAGGGGAGACGTTCAACTTAGGAAAGGTGGTTCCAAGAAGGGACCCGCTACTCTCATAGCCCCAACTCCCATAGCTGTGCACAGTGGAGCAACCTCTTCGTTACCTTTCAAGGTAACCAGATTAGTAGCATCCTGGGACCCCTAACACCCCCGAACGGAATACAAAAGCCCCATTGAAAACCCTCCAGCAGGTACCCCGCATCATCCCTTCTTGGATGAGCTGAGTGCCATCGCTCCAGCCTGAGTACACTAATTGGGGAGGGGGGCTTTGACAAGGCCAGTTCTTTCAGACGGAGCTCTGATCGCCCCCTGTGCACCCCTACCTCTGCCCCGTAACCCACCAACCCGCGGGCACGCGGAGGCGGCGTAAGGGCCAGCGCAAAAGGGGACACCAAGTCGGTAACGACACTGGCGCTTAGTACACCCGTCGCCAGCTGAGCAGGTCGAACACGGCAGGCAGGCTGGAACCCCCTGCCCGACCAGTTAGCGTGGAGCCTGTGTCTGAGCAGCCCGCTGCACAGCATGACCACCATGGTACCTATCACCAGGCGCCAGTCATGTGGGAGTCATGTACACGAGCACAAGTGCTGACAGGGCTCATCCAACCTCCTCTCAGGGTGTAGGGCCACCCTCATCCACATTCCTCGTCTTAAGCCAACTGCGATGGGCCCATAAAATCAACCATCTCCCTGTAATATTAGCAATAGATGGAACCATCGGGATGGCCCAACCAGGCCGGGCCCTGCGGCATACCACCATATATATAAGGTATGCCAACCAGCAGTTGGCCCCAGGTGCGCGGTGGCTTATGACGATGGGACAGCTCTTTGTCTCTGTCGTCCTGTCCCTCTCTCTCCTCCTCAGTGGGCTCATAGTTCAATATGGAGAATATCTGCATATCCCCCTCCAGACCTTACCCCTCGTGACCTGCGGCAAATGATCACCCAGGGGCAAGGAATAACCAGCCGTCGGCAAAGCCATCGACGGCACGTTCTGTATCAAGGGCATACGCAGCAGGACCTGGACAGCCCCTGCGATGCTCGGCACTGCCCCGGGGGCGGACACCCCCGCCCTTAACGAGGGACCATTTAGCACCATGGGATACTGGGATAAGATGGTAACTGATGCCCGCTCGCATCAACTGTACTCCCCCCGCCAAACCTTTTCCCTCGAGACCTGGGACAAATGATCACCAAGGGGCAATGAATAACCAGCCATCGGCAAGGCCGTCACCGGCACATTAGGTACACGGGGCATACGCAGCGGAACCTGAACAGCCCCTGCGATGCCCGGCAGTGCCCCGGGGGCGGAAACCCCCACCCCCAACGTTGTGCCAGTATGGAACCAAGGGGCACTGGGATAGGCTGGCAACTGATGCCCACTCGCCTCGACTTGACGAGGCCACGGCCACTGAACCCCACCACTGGAAGTGGACTGTGATGTGGGTGCATTAACTTGAACCTGATACTCACTAGGTGCACCCCCGTGAGCCGCACCCACTGGGGGTTCCGGCCCACGGCGGGCATCGGAGCTCGCGACCGGAATCGAGCTCTGGGGCCACACCTGACCACTCTCCTGCTGTAGCTCTGGACGGACAGGGAGCTGCGAGACACCGGCAGGCACAGGCCGGAGCGTCTCAAGCAGCTCCACCCGGCTGGCCGCTTGTTGCAGTGTGGCGGCCGTCAAGGTAGCCGGTGGACATGAAGGGCCCCCGGCAGAGAGAGAAGGGCCCCCTGTCATGGGGTTGTGTGCAATCCCCAAGGATGCCTCAAGCACAGCTAAACGCGTTAGCAATGCATCCACTGCCACAGACCCCCCAGTATAAAGTGGGCCGGGTGGGCCGGACGCCCCCCCAGGCATTTGACCAAGAACCCCAAAATGAGAGCCTGGGCCCGAATAGGGCCATGTCCAATACTCCGGCCCATGAGGGGCCGGAGGGGGAACGTGCTGTGCACCAGCACCAGGCCCTCCCCCGCTGACCTGACCCATGGCCGGCAACTGCGGGCCGAGGGCCGAAGCCCCGGAAGGGCCGGTCGTAGGCTGGCCAGCTGAGGGCCAAGCACCAGCCTGCATCGCCCCACCGGTATCGGTGGGGGTAGTGCCCTGCCGCGTGAGCGCAGCCCTGGTCCTCCGACCTGAGGGCTGCCCCCCGCGCTGCGCAGGGCCGGCAAAAGTCCTCCCCGTTGGCCGCGGTTTCGTCACCGGGGCCTTCTGTTTGGGAGGCATATCTATAGAAATAGCAGGATCCCTGTCCAGGGATCAACCTATGCCAAAAAGCAGAGAGCAGCCAGCAAGCCGAAGGCTCTGTGCAACTCCTTCGTTCCCAGCCGGGAAAGCCAAGGGCTGAAGAGCCGAAGAATCAAAGGAACAGCGACGGAGAAAACTTCTCCTCTCCGTCGCTATTTTTAAAATGGCAGCTCGGCTGCCTCGTGGCCACCCCTTTTATAGAGGGGTGGCCACGCCCCCTAACTCACCCGGATGTCTGAGTCCGGGTGGGTGGGGGCCTGCAAAGAGCGCGGCGGCCATTTTGGCGCCGCGCTTTCATTCTTCTTCATCCTTCTCTACCATTACCCTCTTTCCTACTCCTTTCAACAGAATTCAAACTCCTTCTATTTTTTAAGTATTCAGTGAGTGAAAAATCACTGAGTTGACAAGACACAGTAAGTATTTGAATTAGTGTTATACCAATTTAGCACTATATCTAATATATTTTGAAATACAATCTACAAAATTGCTTTGTAGTTGTTACTCCTGCAAGTGCAAGCAGAAGGCAGGTAAACGGAGGCAGGGTTTACTCCCCTATCCCACTGCAGTATGCACATTATCAATAATGTCCTCTGGTCCATGAAAGGACCAGTACTGGCAATCACACAATTCAAGAGCAAGGCAAAAATAATGTGACTGGAAAACTATATAAAAAGCTTTCAAAGAAAATATATCACATACTCATGCCAAGAAATCAGATCTATTCATGATGAATGCTAATGCCATGTAGTTGAGCGACTAAACATTGAAAGGAAAAGTGAAGAACACAGCAGAAACAATGGGAGAGTTAGGATGAAAGTATTACATGAAATTGTGTTTGCTCAAAATGTATCATGTCTAGATATATTGCATCTGAACGTATCATTTAAGAAAATTGTTACTGATCCATTCATTAAATTTGCTTTTAAATAATTTCAAGTTTTATCTCACGGACAGCTACAAGCTGCTGAACTCTAAGAACTGCAAGTTCAGCTCTATCATTAGACAAACTGAGTTTGTTTCAGCAAGTGGCAAACGTTGCTATTTATAAAAAAAACTGAAAAGGGAATATTTTCTTTCATATTATGATCCATTGTCCATTACATTTTTGATACAGCATATTTTGGTAACAATTCTCTCTAGACCCATTATCCACAATTCATTAATGTCTTGTTCTCATCTTTATTTCCACCATAGCATCTATTCTTTATTAACTAATATTATTTATAAAACTAATCTTGCACTATTTTTACAACAACAATGGGAACAGGGGAAAATACTATATCTACAACTGCTTTGTGCAAGAGCATATGAAAAATATTCTTACAATGCAGTTCTTATCAAATTAAATTATCAAAGTCAGTACAGTATCTTCAAAATTCTGGATTTAGTATCTTTCACAGTGACTTTTCAAATCCATCTATCCAATCAACTTTCCCCACACATTTTATTAAATGTATTCTCCAAAGGCTAGGATTTATTACAGATCAGAATGCACTCTTCTATATAAATGGAGATAAAAAGAAATCTATATTTGTACTATGCATTTTTGCCATAATAATTCACTATTAGATACTACTGAAGAAATAGAAGGCTTCTGATTCAGTAACCTATGATCAAATACTGAATTGCCAATAGTAGCTAAAAGTATGCAGTTCAGACGTCCATGTCAAGAATTTAACCTTCAAATATGGACCTAAATATTTGAATTTAACCTTCAAATATGGACCTAAATCCAACTGATTGAAAACTGGAACAGAGATACCGAATCAATATGATGTTGGCATGTCTATGTTTATGTTCTACTGAGGCTGTGACTACATGGTCAAATATCACAGGATTTGCTCCACTCATAAAATGAGGAAATTCAAAGTATTATCCTGATCACATGACACAAAGGTTCAGTTGGACTGATCCAACACTTTTTGCTCCTAAAGTGGCTTTTTTTTTATTTGCTGTTGTGGGCCTTCTAATTTGTCAAGCTGGTTCATTTGAATGGGATTTTTTTTCTGTTTGGTTAATTGCAATATGTTCTGGTAAAGACAAGGGTGCATCTGTAAGTGGTATATCAGTGATGTAGGAATTTGAGGTATGATATTCAGAATGAGGGGAACACATCCCCTCATTCTTTCCTTTCTAACAATCATTCTGATTTTATTAAAATTAGTTTTATTACATATATGAGATTAGCAATAGATCACTCTATTGCCTTATCATTGATATTTCCATTGTTATTATTTAGAGGAAGGCAGGTAGTTAAGGGCTGAAATGCACTTGCACCACATCCAGTATAAACAAAAAATGCCTGAACCAATCTGCATTTCCTGTGTGAGCAAATTGTTACAGGTCCCATGAGGAGTGTATTCATAGACCTTTGGCAGATACCTGAAACTGCAGCTAACAGCAAACTCTATCTTAAATACATAAACCTAAGTCGAATGCCTCTGCTGTTCTACATGAGAGCTACCTAAATTTCTGCCTCTGTTCTTTGTAAACATTACATTGCAGACAGTAATAATACTCCTCTAGTAGCAATCTCTGGTAATGTATCATGGATTTTTTTATTGAATATTTGTAGATCTCTAAAGAACTGAAACTACAAAGCTCTCCCTGTGGCTTAGTGTTTAAACGCTGAGCTGGAGACTGGAAGGTTGGGTTTTGATACCCGAGAGCTGCACTTGGGGTCATGAAAGGAGCTTCATTCAGACATCCCCTAAAAATCTTTCCAATCCAGAGTAATCTCTGACATGAAATTATTATTATTATTATTATTATTATTATTATTATTATTATTATTATTATTATTATTATTATTATTATTATTATTATTATTATTATTATTATTACTGAAACTACAGATAGGGAATCTGCAGGTATGGGGGGGATAACCTGTATTTCAAACTTAATACAGTACAGGTTGCAAATCAAATCAAGCATAGTTTCAGCCCATTGATTCAATGTATTTACTCTACTTGGGACTGATAAATGAATTTAGACCTTACTACTCATTGTCAGGATTTACATCTGCTCCTCTAAATCATGCAGAACTAGATCCCCCCAGCCTGGAAGTAGCTGGTCTAAGTCCTGCAAGAGTGGGCCCTCACCTTGCTCCCACTGCTAAACCCAATTGAGAGTCCCGCGAAGGTTCTGAACCTTCATGCACTCTACCTGGAGACCTGAGGTGGCTTTGCTATGTAAGAACCTGCCTTATTAAGAGTCTACCTCAGCAACAAAGGACAGCAAACTTGCAGTTCTTTGTCTCCTGGATCCCTTCCCTTGTTCCTGATTCCTCTTGTAGTGCCTTGCCTGGATCCTTGCTCTTTGTATTCTGTCTTCACCTTACTCCAGCCCTTGACGATACTCTGCTCCTGCAATGAGTCAACAGACCTGCAGTAACTTGGCTTTTGGATCTCCTGCCTTGTTCCTATTTTCTAAAAGATCTCTTGCCTTATTTCCTGGTCCTGAAGAGTCCTGGCTTTGACCTTGGTTCTTATGGACTGTTGCTGTGCCTTTCCTAGCTCCTGGATGTCTGTCCTTGCCTTGATCCAGTTCTTGAAGATACTCTGCCTTTTCTGTTCTCCTAGTCCAGGAGTTCTCAACCTTTTAAAGCTGGGAGGCCAGGTCATGTGCCTTCAGACAACTTTGTGGGCCAGACAGCCATTTTGCCCTTTCTCCACCACGTGGCACTTCTGGGTGTGGTGGAGGTGGTGGGGGCCACTTGAAATGGTGCTGTGGGCCACAGGTTGAGAATCCCTGTCCTAGTCATTTGACTGCTGGTGCATTGGGGCTATGCTTTCATCATCTGGACTAATACTGATTCCCTGGCTTGATTTGTTTTTAGACTCTAGACCAGTGATGGGCAGTCTTGGCCCTCCAGCTGTTCTTGAACTTCAATTCCCAGAAGCCCAAGTCAACACACCAGCTGGTCAGTGTTTCTGGGAATTAAAGTTCAAGAACAGCTGGAGGGCCAAGACTGCCCATCACTGCTCTAGACTGAAATATGGTCACTTCTCACCCTGTTGCCTGGAGGTCCTGGTGTTTGTGTTATCTGCCAGCCGCCCATGCCCTATTTTTCATGCACCGGCTTTCTCAGCGTTCTGCGCGCTCACAGCGTGTAGGACGCTGGGACTTGGAGTTTTGTGTTTTTTGTTTGCGTTCATGCGGCGGTTTTTTCCTGCGGCTCAATTTCAATTGGCCATGCCGCGTTTCCCAGTGTTCTTTTTGCTCGCGCCTCTCAGCCTTATTGGCTGAGGCATGGCGCGGTGCAGAGGATGTTGGGAATTGAAGTTGTTTTCCTTTGTTCACGTTCGTGGGGCTCTTGCCCCACTGGCGGCTTCGGCAACCCTGTAGTACTCTGTGGGCCGGGTTCGGGCGAGTGCAGGAGGCTCGGTACGGGATAGTATGGATGGGTGTAGAAACGTATAGCAAGTTCCAATGGTTAACCCTTGGATTTATAGGTATAGATTGTGCTTGTAGACAAGTGACAGATTCAGTACTCAATTTAGAGCATCAAATTTCTGAGATTTTTCAATCAGTTCCCAATACGAGCGCTTCCCCCCTCCCGCAGCACAGAGTTCACCCTGCCCCTCTGGGCACTTAGTCTCTAAAAGGTTCACCGTCACCAACCTAGCTTGTCTTCTCCAGTTTCATTTTCCCCCTCTGTTCCTTTCAGCAAACCACCACACTAAGAAGTAGCTCCTTAAAGTGGCAGACATTTTCTGCTCTGTCCCAGAGAGAGCATTTAGACAGCAAAACAGGCAAAGTAATGTCTTTTTACTAGGTGCTGTGCATGAAAAGCACTAAGAGATTCATTAAAAGAAGCCAAATTGTAACATTTATGGCTAAGCTATAATCAGCCTGGAAACAGTAAGTGTCTTGAACTCATCACATGATCAACATTTCACTCACCTACAATGCTTCTAGTTTTGGAAGTTTCAGGCAGTTTTTTTACATCACAGAAGGTCTACAGAATCGTCATTCTATGGTACTGATAAAAGTTGAACACGGCAAGTCATGTAAGATACAGATATATTGTTTATTCCCTAGCCTACTGAGGATTTCCCTTTTGTTTTGTTTTTTCACAGATAATGCAAATCACTTTTCAAGAGGAATTAGCTTGGGTGTAATTATTTAAAACCTATTATTGCTATCAGGCTGAAATAATGCCTACTGCAACTTAAACAAGGTCTCACAGAAATGTGATCAGAGGCTCATAGTTCTTGATTTGATCTAGCACAAGTCTAATTTCAATCAAGAGAAAGCAGATATCACATTCTATTCATCCCTCAAAACAATTCATTCTCGAGTAAACATTCTGTGTATGCAGATATGTTCACTGCTAGGGCTAATATTTGAAGTTGAGCTATTCTTGGTTCAAACGCAGGGCCAGATTTAAGCATAGGCTACCTAGGCTGCAGCCTATGGGCCTGCACCACAAAGGGGGCCCCGCACCACGTGATTTTACATCAATTTTTAAAATCAGGTTTTTTGTTTTAGTAAATATAGTATAAAAGTTTGGTGATCGTAATCATCATTTATCATTTGCAATTGGTTTAACTTAATGTGGTGTTTGGGTGTTTTTTTAATTTCATTTTTAAAAAATTGTAGGAATCGGGGCCGCTAGGACGGCCGTTGGGTCCCGGAGGAGACTGATCAAGTAACGACACGAGGCAATATGGAACGAGATCAGATCAGTGGTTTATTGAGGGAAAAGCATCATCATATATAGATCAGAAGGCAATGCAGGAAAGAATCGTCATCTGACAGAAAATCACATCACCCATTTACTCGGGTTAATGGGAAATCTCTCTTGGGGAAGTTAATTAACTCGGGCAAACACTGACAGGGGAAAACCATTGTTCGAGGCTTACACTAGGGTAAATATGGCTTCTATTTGCACCCAAGATTAGGCTGATCTGTGAGTCAGTAATTGCTTAATGGGTAACGGAGGTTAGCAATCTGCTCTCTCAGCAGAACCGCCGGTCAGGTCAGGTGTGGGCGAATAAACCCTTATGATTTATACTATTAATCCGCTCCCCCAATTTCTGGGCCCGCAGAGCCCACGGACCAGGAGCCTTCTCGACCGGAGTGGCCTCTGCCAGCCGCCGCGTTATGCCAATTGGGCATGCGGAATCCGCAAAAAATACTTTCCCCGGTAGGGCCCGCACCACAGGTTCAGCCTAGGGGCCCACAGTTCCTAAATACGACACTGTTCAAACATCATACTAAACAGTAGCTCACTGCTTAGGCTTGGGTATTTTTCTCTCAGCTTCTTTTACTGCAGTATGGAGGGAATACTGGATTACCCTCCAGGACTGCTACATAGATTATGAGATAAAGTACATGAATCAATGTGACATTCATCAGTTGAAACTTTGTGGAGAACTGCTATAAATAACATGGCATTGACATGATGAGATAGAAAACAGCGCATATTTAAAATGGTCTTTTATTTATTTTTTAAAAACCTGAAAAGGTTCTCCAACTCTCCCTGTTCTTTGGAAAATGAAGTTCAATCCTAGCACCACACTGTATATATCCTGGATGTTTGATCAGTCCTCTCCTTACACTGCATGCATAGCTCATGTTTAATAATTCTCCCAGTGATGTCATTACAGTCAAGTTCATAAGGATACCTATGAAACAGCAGCTTTGCAACTCCTAAGCTACAAGACAATTAGCATCTCTCCTTGTACCATTCAAAACATAGGAAACTGCCTCATAAGTGAGTGCCTCCATCCATGTATCTCTACTGTCAGCATCGACAGTAAAAAAAAATGGCTCTCCAGGGTTTCAGGTAGGATTCTTTTCTAGCCTAATTAGAGGTTGCAAGTATGCTCTGATGATCTTCTGTACAAAGACTAACCAGGCCTGACCCTGCTTTTAAAAAACAGACAAGATCAAATGTGTTCAGACTAGGCTTAGGTGTCTGAACAACCTTTAACATCCTAACAATCATTGCCAGTACACCTGAGATCATCTAAATCAGGGTTGCCCAAACTATGACCCGTGGGCTGGAGCCAGCCGAGGTGCCTAATAATCCAGCCTGTGTCGCTCCTGGAAGCAAAACACACCCATGCATGCGCAAAATGCTGCTGTAAATGCACATGTGGCTGTCGTAAATGTGTTTCTGACACCTGTGGGTGCATTTATGGCAGTGCATTTTACTTCCGCTTCAGGTGGGAAGAACCACATGACCTAACCACATGACCGGCCCATGGCCTGAAAAGTTTGGGCACCCCTGATCTAAATGTATTGCAGATAACACCCTTCAGCTAATAGATACATTAGGAGTACTGTATACATTTTTTACTTTGCTATTCTTCAACTCAGACAAAAGTTACTGCTGTACAGGTCCAATTGTATAACACTGTCTTTTCACAAGGGAAACCCTGTAGTTCTTGTCAGACTGACACATAAGAGCACTTGAACAAACACTGAATTCCTGCTTCGTGGCATTACCTCTGTTTCTTAACACTTCTTACAGAACACAATCTCTGTGACATGTTAAGGGAGCTAAAGAAGTAAAACACTGTAATGTTCCTTATATCCAATAGATTTCTTTCCCAGCATAATGGGAGGGGGGGGTGGCTTTAGTCAAGGAATCTTGTACCCAGTCAATTCAATATGAAATGGTAGAGACCTTGCTTTAGCTTCCTCAACACCAAATGCCAGTTAAATTTCTAGATATTCAAAGCAAACATGGAACTCTTGTCAAGAAAATATCATAACAAAACAGTATACATCAGAGCAGGGCCTCTTCCTCAGCTTACTGATTTACATAATCAGTTTTGCAAACCAAACAGGGAGGTAAATATAGTTACATACTCCATTGTTCTTTGTTTTTCTTGCCACCATATTAACAAGGAGAAGCCTTCATATGTCGACACAGGCTTTTCGTCTGTTGTCGCTGGCAAATCATGCTGCCTTTAGGAGGTGGCATATCAACAGAGAACAATTACTACCAATATTAATAGGAAAAGTAAAAGAAATTCAAATGAACTTTATTTTTTTTTATCACCTAAGCAGAAAACTAGTAATTTGCACAAGCTGAACTGGTAATTGCACAAGCTGAAAGTGCCTATTTCAAGGCTATATGAGCCTGTACTTTAAAAATGCTGAACACATATATATTGGTATTAGTGGTCAGAATCCTATTATGAAATCCCATGTGCATAAGGGAGATTGCAGTAGTGATTTTCAAAATTTTTGGTCTGGTGCCACCCACTCCACTGTTCCATTGTCAGTGTTAATGCATTTTTGAAAACCAAAGACATACAACTCTTATTCACATCAAAATACAAGCAAAGCACAATTTCAAACTTCTTATAAGTGGGGACTACTACTTTTCTGCTCAATTCTCATGAGTCTGATCTTTAAGACTGTACACAAATTTTATTTTTCAGTGCACAGATGGCAGCACTTTGATGGGCCCCTTTATGGTTGTATCAAGGTGAGCCATAACATTTACTAAGAAAATCTTGATACATTTAACATGTTTGCATTGAATAGTTTCTGCATCACTTTGAGGAGGCCGATGCAGTGCTTGTTCAACCGTATAAAATGTAAGAAACTTGAATAAAACACTGAATTGGAAGACCAAATGCAAAAAATAAAATAAAAAATAAAGCTAACAGAAATCAACAAGCTTATTTTCAAAGAGTTTGTGTTTTCAACCCTGCACTCCCTTCCCTTCGGCTGTTATTCATTACACAAAGCAATCTTGAGACGAACAATCAATCAATCAAAAGATAGACAATGCAGCATGAACACTGACTTTCTTGCTACTAGTGACATATTAGAATTGGAACTATATCTTAACACAGGGGAGGCCAACCTTTTTACGCCATGGGCCTGACCTTTTAACGCTCCGGACAGCTGAGCGGGCCAGACCATGCCCCCAGAAGCAGAAGTGGACACATTTACAGCTGTCATAAATGCGCCCACTTCCCCATATATGACAGCCATGGGCACATTTGCACATGTATGGGTGCATTTTATGGCTGATGTAAATGCACCTGCTTCCACTCACTTCCAGGTGTGGTGGGAGGTGGCAATGGGCCAGATGGAATGGCATTGTGGGCCGGGGTCAGCCCACAAGCCATGGATTGGGAACCCCTGTCTTAACATATAGGTAGCCTCTCTAGATGACATGAAAATGGGTGCCTGTATTTTGAAACTGGTAGTTCTGGTTCAGTCAGTTTGGGGACTGCGTACTACAGAACACTTTTATTCCCATGATCAAATCCCATGATTTGTACCCTGCCCCAGTTAGTGTAAAACACTACTCTGTGCAGCTAACAACATCTGAAAAACAATATAACAAGAACTCAAAGACAAACAATCAGCATAAAACCAATATAAAATGACATACAAAACAATTTAAATAAAAATAGACAAAGCAGACAATATAAACAACAGTATACAAACCTTGATGCCGCCCAATTCCCATACCAAATTAAATTCAAATTAAAAATATTGAGTTAACAAAGTCAGAAAAGGGGATCAGAAAAACAGAATTAGAAAGCTCGCGATCATCAAAGGAAAATAGGGAAATGTAAGTTGGAAATGCCTGTCTAAATAAAAATGTTTTCAACATTTTCTGGAAAGCCAATAGAGTGGTAATTGGTAACTCATTCCAAAGTATTGGGGGGGGGGGCACTGCTGAAAAAGCTCTTCCTATTATAATGGATTTTTTTTTTGGGGGGGGGGTCTTTAGGCTATTCAGTTGGGTGCTCCAGTTCTGATTTCTCAGGAAGAGGTGATCCTACAGATAGCATGGTTGTAAACCACATAGGGATGTATATATCATTACCAGAATCTTGAACCGGGCACAGAATGCTACAGGTAACCAATGCAGGCTAGCCAAAACAGGGGTGATGTGATCAAATTGGCCAATATCCATAATCAGTCTGGGAGCTGTGTTTTGCACATAAGCTCTCAGGTTGTCATTAGGCTACGGATGTATTCAAGCCCTAAGCCAGATTTGGTATTTAGCAGCAGTAGTGTCCACACACCCCAGCAGTCTCCATGTACCAATTATCCACCAGGGCAGAGACAGTATCACCAACCAGTAGGATCCATCATCCTGTGAGGGTGGACCATTACAATGGGTCCATCATCCCCACAAGAGCAGGATGCAATTTTCACCTCGAATTTTAGCAGGTAGTGATCTGACCACGACAAAGGGGTGGTCATGATTTCCCTCACCTTCAGATCCATACCTGTCAAGTTTTGGATTTGGAAATAAGGGAAATTTCCTGGCAAATAAGGTATACTTGACAGCTATGCTTATCCTGTGCTGCCCTCCAATGGTGGCAATAGGGCATTGCAGTCTAATTAATAAGGGATGATGGCGGGAAAGAGTGTAAAATAAGGGGTTTTCCCGGCCAATAAGGGATACTTGACAGCTATGTTCAGATCTTCTTTGTGTCACCGAGAAAGCAAGGTCCAAAGAGTATTCTGTCACATACATGGGACCTACAACATGTTGGGATAGTCCCATGGATATCATAGTTTCTGTGAAGTCTGAAACCGCCCCAGACAGCGATATCCCCACATGAAAATTAAAGTCCCCCAGAACCAACATTCTGGAGGATCTCAACATAGCCACACTGACAAAACCCATCAGCTCCAGGAGGAGCCCAGTACAGCAACACAATCCCCACTCTATCCCTAGATCCCACTTCAACATGAAACCACTCCAGACCCAAACTCAACAGGTGGAAGGATTTGCTCACTTTTAAACTACCGCAGGCGATAATAGCAACCCCACCCCCTGATCCTCTAGTTTGTCCTGATGCATGATAGATAAACCCAGCAAGCACATCAGGGACAAGCTGACCCCTCCCCCACCCTCCACTCACTAAGGTTTTGGTGATACAAGCCAGATTAGCATTTGCATCCATAATCATATCCTTGATATACCACACTTCATAACTCGACTGGTGTTGTACTTTTGGCACTTCTGTAGACTGACCTTGATGCCCAAGGTGCTCTCCCACATCCAGATTTAAAAAGCACTTGTCTCACAATTCTACCAGCATTACTAAGGGAAGTCCTATACAGTAATTGGTAATGGTAGACTAAATTCATCTTGATAGTCTGACCACAATCCATACAGGTGGTGGTTTATCAAGAGCTCCCTTGGAAAGCCATAAAAGTCTGTTTTCTTTCTGAAGCTTAAACTCTTTTTATAAGGGAATATTTTGTGTGTGAATTATATATACACAAAAAGATCTAAGTCCATGTGACCCCATATTTATTTAGAAAACTATTTATTTATTCATTCATTCACTACAGTTCTATGCTTCCCAATAGCAGGAGCTCTCTGAATGGCTAACAATGGAAGGGATATAAAAAAGGAAAAACCATAAAATCTAAATACAGCATTTAGACAGCAGCAGAGTCAGAAAATAAAACTGACATAAACTTAATAGCACCAGTTTAAAGCCTACAGAAATATCAGACAAGATTAAGAAGTCCAAGGATTACTTTTAAATAGAAAAAAGATCTTCACTTGCCACCATAAGGAAAAAATGTAGGTACTAGGCCAGCCTTCTTGAGGTGACAATAATGAGAAGACCCACTGCCATCCATCATACCTAATTTGCAAAGGATCCCAAATAAAAACCTCCAGAGAAGAGCTTACAGTCCATATAGGTACATAGTCTATGTAAGGAGATGATTAGACTATCTTCTTTAACATAGTACAGTACTTTCCAGCGATGCTGGGCTGTAATCCCTACAGTCATGGTGGTTAGGAATCAAGGGAGTAATACCCCAACAAGGTCTCTGGATATTATCAGAAAAAGTCTGATGGTGATTGCTTTTCGATAACTTTACACTAAGCCAAGCCTTTCAGAACTGTGAAAATCAAGATTGCTGCCTTCAAACCCAGTGACAGAAGAGAGCCAGCCCCCTCTGAAGCCACTTCTAGGAGGACGAGGAGGAGATGGGCAGGGCCAGCCATTTTTACTACTGGTATGCACATACTGGTCCAATCTGTCTTATGCCCATCACTGGTTACAAATATGTGTTTACTATAATGACTGTCATGGGTCTTTCACTTAAGGCCTTAGCCACCACCTTCTACCACATGACAAATTGCTTTTAAAGGGGAAATTAGTTCCAAAAGCAATTTGTGACTAAAATGAAGATGAGCTGTTCAAAACCAAAACCTATATCTGAGCCTAAGCCAGTGATGGTGAACTTTGGCACTCCAGCTGTTCTTGAACTTCAATTCCCAGAAGCCCTGATCAGCATTCCTGCTGCTCAGGGCTACTGGGAACTGAAGTTCAAGAACAGCTGGAGTGCCAAGATTTGCCATCACTGGCCTAAGCAATGTACTGGACTCAGGACACAGTTTTGACTGGGAGCATGTCAATGATGATAACTGACTAACATTGCAGATGTATACATTCAACATAACTTCCATTTCTGGGATCCTGAGTACACAGTTATGCAAAATAGTTGTGAGAATAATAACTGTCTTTGAAAGCCTTGAGGTAAAAGAAGACGCCCCCAACTCCCAATGGCAACATGTTTACCCTTCCTTGGAGAGTTCTACTGTTTCTAATTTTTCTTCTTCTTCCATTCCTCATTTTTGGTAGATGAAGAGAGGGAAAAATGTGGAAATGCTTAATATGCAACAAATACAACTAAGACGCACTATCTCCCATACAATGCCTTGAAGGTATGGCACTGCGAATGTAGTCCTGCCCCCTAAGGCTATAGAGTCCTTCTTCTTGGCTTCATGCAATGTAGCTGTCTCCCCACACTGCCACCTGGCTTCTTACTCAGGGACGCAGACCAAGAGAGAGGATGGAAAATTGGGCAACAAAAAACAGATTGCCTTCTTGGTAGCTGTTCCAAGCGTGTACCACCATTGGTGACATTGGTGGGGATTTGTAAGGCCATTGGATTTTTTGTTGTTGTCCAGTCGTACAGTCAATTCCGACCCTTTGCAACCCTATGGACCATTGTCCTCCAGGCACCTCTGTCCTCCACCATCCTCCTCAACCTGCCCAGCTCTGTGCCCATTGCATCTACGATACCATCTAGCCATCTCATCTTTGGTCGCCCCCTTCTTCTTCTGCCCTCCACCTTCCCCAGCATCACGGCCTTGTCAAGTGAATCCTCTCTTCTCATTTGATGACCAAAGTATTTTAGCTTCATCTTTACTATTTGGCCTTCCAAGGAGCAGTCAGGTCTAATTTATTCTAAGTAATCAGCATTAGACTTGAAACTCAAAACTTTATTTTAATAAAAACAAAAACAGGACGGTAAGACTAGACTTGACAGGTCATGCAAGCACACACCAAAAATGAATGGGACTCTCACCTACATAAAAGGACTCCAGGATGGGAAAACAAAACAACCAAATTAGCAAGCTTAAGATCCCGAGGGTACAAAACTCTCTGCCCTTTCCTGAGTGGAGCAGGAGAGCGGGACCAACATTAAGGCTACTGGTTGAGTGCACCAACTTTCTCCCTCTAAAAGAGCCACTGCTGTTCAGACACAACACAGGATTCTAGGTTTCACACAGTTCAAATGGCCTCTTTGGCATCATAGTAGCATCCCAGCCTAGCTCTGCCTAACTAAACTGTCCCATGATGGATCATCCTGCCTCCAGATGTTCCCTCGACCAATCACTTTGGGGAGGGGGGAGTCACAAGTGTTTTTCTACTCAGCAGCCAGTCTCCCTACAGGTGTAACTCATATGCCTTTCCTTAGCCATAATAGTTACAGCTGAGACTAGAGACGAGCTGATAAGGGAGTCACGTAGGACATGCTCACACAGTTGCCCTTGTTATTTTCTCAAGGCCACCCACTGCTCTACTCAGAGCCCACTTTGTCTATAGGGAATTTCTTCACAGACACATCCTGATGTCTAGCTCCTTTGACATTCTTATGACATTAGAGGAAACTGTAGGGATACTAGAGGGATCATGTTGGAGACCACCCTATGAAATAAAAGAGAAAGTCAAACATCCATGATATTCTCTGGAACTAGTTAGAACTGTGTCCTAATCAAGCAATGCATTGTCTACAGAGGCACACAGATAGAATTTATAGCACCACTGGCATGTCACTGAACCTCTCCTTCCTCTGTACATATTTCTACAAATCCCAGGGTACTTGCACTGCCAGCTCAAATATCAGTGAACTTAATAGGACGTTTGCCAGCCAAATGATTTAACACCCCAAGTGGATAATATATTTTTCAGGAATCTAAAATAGAAGATGTCTGCGCTTGCCCACTGAGAATGCATTGCATCTTACCTGTTACAAAAGACTGCAAAGCAAGATACAGTATCAGCAAAACCGAAGTGAAAGCACGGAACACTTGTCAATGTTTGCTGCTATTCACAATTAAGTCAGACTCCTCCTTCTTGTGCTGTATCTAATTCTGAATATTGGCAAGCATCATGGAGATCAGCCTGAGAATATAATACTGTGGCCTTTCATCTGCCTTCTGCATTGCAACGTAACACCCATACTACTGATCCAGCTCTACCAGTCACTTTCTGGTCCTGAGCCCTTTTGGATCACAAAGTCAACCTCAGCCTCTGGCCAGTATTAATGAAGCTGCTGCCCTCCATCAAGATGGATTCAAGTGGGATTTAATCCACTTGGGGACATACCTGTCAAGTATCCCGTATTGGCCAGGATTTCCCATAATTTTGTGCTGCTTTTCTTCCTTTCCCACCCGGAGCCGCCACCATCCTGTAATTTGGTGGTGGGGGGAAGTGGTTACTGTGCATCCCCTTCTGTGCAGGTCCCTTCTACGCATGTGTAGAAGCCTTCTACGTATGCATAGAAACCTTCTACACATGCATAGAAGGGTTCTGCGCAAAAGGGGATGCGTAGAAGGCTTCTACGCATGCGTAGAAGGGACCTGCACAGAACAGTTCTGCACAGGTCCCATATTGTCCAGAGCCATGCTTGACAGGTATGCTTGGGGACCATCACCCTTCCCTGTGGACTTCACCAAGGCTGCTAGACATCAGGGTTGCCAGGTCAATTAACTGCCACCTGATGCACAGCATTGAGTCACTGGCAGTATAGTCTACTCTATTACCATAACCTCGCCAGTCAGACTCCGGCGAGAACAGAAAACTCTGCTGAAGCTTAAATACATATACTGTACAAAGTGTGATGTTTCCTTTAAAACCACAATTGAAGAAAAAGGGTATGGGATGAAGCTTAAACTGAAATTCAAAAACTTTTCAGGTTTTGAAATTTGAACTGCAACTTGAAGGTAGGATTTTAAAATTTGAGTACTACAACACTAGACTACATCATTTGCAGTTTAAAATTTTCCTAACATATCTGTATTTAAACGATCTCATTTTAGCAATGTTTGCTCTCTAGCACTATAAATATCCTCACTATGCTTTCAGTCATAACATAGAAAAGAATGTTCACGCATAAACAGAAAAGATACTTTTCAGAATCATACATATGTTGTTACCTGAAGTGTTCTCTAAAACTGTAGGAAGTGGGCATCTACCTCACATCTGCTCTGACCCTCCCGTGAATAATGACGGCCCTCTCATTCAGTGGCAGAACAAAGGGTTCCATACACTGAAGGTTCTAGATTTGATTTTTTGTATTTCTACAGAAAGGGCAGAAATCCTAGGCAGCTGCTGGTCATTCTGGGCTTGATGGGCCAATGTTCTGATACAACATAAAGCCTTTTCTTGTGTTTCTATGTAGTTAGAGGTTAGAGCCACAAATAGGAAGTGCCATCTGGCAGAACATATTCCTGAATGCCTGGGGCTCTCCTCAGAAATATTGGCCTGTGTGCTTTTGGTTTTCTTGCAGCATGTGTTTTGTATTTTGAGAGGTTTCTGCAGAGTGCATCTCTTCAAAAGATGCCTGTGGGCAACCATATATGAGACTGGAAGACGTTTTCTTAAGATGCATATTTTGCCCAAACATTTTTCTCGGCATTAGAAGTGTCATTTCTGCAAAACTGGGATTTATGTACAACTATGTGAGGTGTAATTCAGAAGGGGGGGGAGCAAATTCAGTTTGCCCTTCTTTATTTTAAATACTTCCCCACCCCCATTTTTCTTCAAGACCTTCACACACAGTTTAGATACCATTATCATCATCAACAATTTATTTTGCCAAGGAAGCCTGCCTTTAAAAATGTATTTAATTCTTTAATTATAAAACCTCCACACTTCCTTTCCATATCAAATTCACTCCAGGAGGCTATGTAGAAAGAGAGAATGGTAAAGATATAAATAGAGTGCGGAGCCATTTTTTAAAAAAATATGCAAGTTGGAAGGCCTATTTGATGATAATCCAGATAGAACTTCAGCTCCCTTGGAATCAGTGTGCAAAGCACCTTTGTTCTCTGTGAACCGTCTCACCAGCAAGCATTCACTCACTGTAGGCAATGTTAAAATGAGGGTGGGGGGGAGGCGGGACCCTCAGGTAAAGTTAACAAGAAGGCCAACTACAAGATAATAGGAAGTGCTTCATCTGATCTGTCAGCTCTTATGTTGCGTTTATGCTTACATGGAGATGATCAGGACCTGGGACTGTTCATAGGTAAAAGAAAGCAATTTAATTAAGCTGGCCCTCAGGAGTAGGGTTCTCACATCACATCACAGATCTTTCTGCAAGAGCCTGGAAAGTTGCTTGGGGAGCTTCAGACAGAATGATAGAAGAATAGTGGTTGGGCATCACAACATAGGAAGAAAACTCAGGAGACAACAGGGAGTAACAAGGGAAGAATAAATCCGCTCTGATGGCACACACTTGTCATTCCCAGTTATATAAATACCTCAGAGTTAGGATTTACCTGAAAGCTCATCATGCTTGACAGGCATGCAAAGGGTGAACAATTCCACCTATTTCTGAAATACCACATCCTTACTTTTTCTCTGCTTGTCTCAGGGATCAAGGGAGGAAAGAGTATATTTTTTCAAAACCACTCTTGCTTCTCCTTCCCCATCCCAAGAATATCCTCTCCATAATAAGAAATAAGGAGCATTTTAGAACTCTCAAATGTGGCTCAGGAATTGGAAGACCAACAGTGATTTATCAGAAAACAACCCTTTCTCACACTCTTAAACTTCATGAACAGGAGCAGAGATCTTTTTCCTCCGACATGGGGCCCTGCCAGAGGTGAATGGCCTAGGGTGAGCCTTCCTACCTCAAGAATTGGCTTCACAAGCAGTTCTTTGCTTTTGCCTATATTAATGTAAACCAGCTATTCATTTATACATAGGTAAAAGTAAAGGGCACCACTTGGGCAGGAGTTTAGTCTGTCCTACATGGTTTGAAAGATATAACTGGCCTGCTCTCTTTACAATCCACTCTCCATCACAGCCCTATTAGTTTGTCTCAAAGAACCCAGTGGAAAGTTGTTTGCACAGCTCTGCCTTGTGACTGGTTTTCTTCAATACGCTGTGACAGTGTGTTAAGCAAGTGAGACACATTGCTGAAGGATGGTGGCTGACACAGAAGCAATTCTACATACAACCCCAAACAGAGGTAAAATTGTGCAGACCTTCCTTCTGTATAACACAGAACTGTTATTCTAGCTTGGCATTGGGGGAGGGGGGGATTCCAAATCTCCAAGCGACTGGGTACCATAAACTGTACTATATTTTTAAAATAATCAAAAATTATCATTAAGATATGACTTTGGTCTACCTTAGGTTTATGAGAACTCAATGCTATAAATTCAGAGTCAAGATGACCCCTTTCAGGGTTTTCTAGGTAGAGAATACTCAGAAGTGATTTACCATTCCCTTCTTCTGGGGGTGCCCTGAGATTGCACAGTTTGCTCAAGACCATTCATGCTGAGATGCCTCTGGCTCCACAGCCAAACAGCTAACACACTGAACAATCATGCCAGGTGGAAACATTACTGTTACAAAAACTGAAAAATCCCAATTATAAACTTGTCCTGATCCTATTTCAAAGCCATTAGCCAGTCCTGGCTATGTATTGTATACTAGCACTCATTTGCAACTTCCTGATACACTCCTTGTTCAAAGAATCAGGTCTCAATTACTTCCTCATTCTCAGTTCTAAAAAACTAATGCAATTACTTTATGACTCCTGTTCACAATACCTTTGTCATTTAATAAAACATCCATCTATGATTGGGTAGATTTCTCATGCCATTTCAAAATCCTGGGAAAGTCTTAACTTTCACTTTCTCTGATTGGGTCTCCCTGGATGCTGCCCCCACCTGATTTTAAATATTCACCCATATAGAAATGCCTATGGTTCATCAGAATAGCAGTGTGGGCAATACTCACATTGCAAGCATCAGAGGAGAAAAGAATCAAAAACATAACTCTCTACTCACTCTTCACATTTTATATTAAATCCCTTTTACACCACAAACTTACAAAAGCATCTCAAAAACATTAGTGAAGGCACACGCTATTTCAATTCACATATCACAAAAAATGAAAGCAAATTATAGTGTGACACAAGGCTGCCAAATTTCATATAGCATCTTAATCATGGGTATAAAATGTCGTCTTTGTTAAAGCAGAGTCATTTTATCACAAAAAGAAAGCTCCAGTAAAACTCTCACAGATTTTCAGATGTTTTTGGTACGTAAGTACAAAAGTATTGCAGGCCAAATTAAACTTTAAATTAACACTTGGAAAATCAATATCATACAAGTCCACTGATTATAATTAAGCCTAGGTTTCCCTTGCTCGAAAGCCAGTCGTATCCGACTCTAGGGTTCAGTGCTCATCTCTGTTTCAAAGCCGAAGAGCCAGCGTTGTCTGCTTTTGCAGACTTTTCTGTGGTCATGTGGCAGGCATGACTAGACACCGGAGCTCACGGAACGCTGTTACCTTCCCACCGAAGTGGTCCCTATTTATCTACTTGCAATTTCTTGCTTTCGAACTGCTAGGTTGGCAGGAGATAATTAAGCCTAACACATTCTTTTTCAATTTTGTCCCCACCCAACCCGGCTTTCTGTTTTTTACTAATGCTTTGCATTTCACCACCCAAACAAACTTCGGATCATTTCTTCACTGGGCAGACTGCTAAGTGAAAATGTTCCACTTCTTTTACCATCTCTGGATTTATTATTTCATGGAATTTTATTGAACCAAATGTTTCACTACCATACAGACATGTTAGTAAATTTCTCTAAATTTCTCTGATGAAGAAAAAAAGTGCGCTTTCTACAAATTGAACAATCTCATAAAAATATGTATCAATGCTTATATTTCCATTTTCACTTTCTTTCCATTTTCAAACTCTTGTTTAATGAATGCCTCCATCTTGTTACACAGGGCAATGAAAATATTTTTCCTTGAGGATATTAGCGGGAAGTTGTTTTGGCATTTTGTTTTATTTAAACTAATAAACTACCAAATCCACCAGAGACTTAGTGCAAATAAAGTTCATTACAACAAGACTATCAGGAAGATATACAACAGATATACGGTATGTTCAAAACAATACATGAGGAAACAATAATTCGCATTCACCACAATGAACCCTTCAGAATTTAGATTTTTATTTTATTTTAAGAAATGCATTGCCAGATTGGTGCAAAAGGATCTGTGGGCCCAAAAGGAGAACAACCTGTGTCTCTGGAAATTCACCAGTAGAGAATAAAAACAATAGCCTCTTCTTGTTTTTACCGACCATCAATGTTTTTAAAAGGCATATGACCTAGTAGACGTTACCACATTTTACTAATTACTTATTAGTAATTCCTGCAAACCTAGCAGTTCAAAAGCAAGAAATTGCAAGTAGATAAATAGGGACCACTTTGGTGGGAAAGTAACAGCATTCCATGTGCATCATGCCTGCCACATGACCACAGAAATGTCTGCAGAAGCAGACAGCGCTGGCTCTTTGACTTTGAAACAGAGATGAGCACTGAAACCTAGAGTCGGATACGACTGGCTTTCGAGCAAGGGAAACCTTTATCTTTACTAATTACTTGTAGCATATAAAAGTTATTTCTCTCAGCTGTTACATCAGATCTGAATTTGTGCCTTCTATGGGCACAAAGTTGCAATATTATAATGGATGGAATTATTTCCACCTCTTCTTGCCAGTCATAATTTTATGAACCTCAATTGTTTATAAGGCTATTACTTTCCCATCACCATCATTCTCTCTTGTCCCTCAGCAGCTGAGGAAAAAATGCTTGTAGAAGCATTCCATTTTCCTAATAACGTTAAGTACCTTGCTCTCTCACCCATCTTATTTGTTTGTTTACATTTATATTCCGCCCTTCTGGTGCATATAAGCATTGATTTAAAAATGAATTACAACAAACAGCCAATGTCTTAAAAAGACGTGTACCATAAAAACACAATAATTGCCCCAAAATGACCCAAAGAACCAATACCATATCAAAACCAAATGGTGTCCGATAATCATAAAACCATAATATCCATACAAATAATAAAACACTATCTAGCAGCAGTAAAAGGAGGCAACAACTGTCAATGAAAATCCAGGTCAATACTACACAGTTCTGATAAACATATAGACTTGGAAAGGCGTGAGGAAGCAACACTCCCTCAACTAGACCCCAAACCATTCAAGACTTTATTGGTCAACTCCAATACTTTGACTCTGGCATGGAGGGCCATAGGCAACCAATGCAGACTAGGCAGAATTGGCAAGTTATAGTCAAAATTACCAGTCCCCACAACCAGCCAGGCTGCTGCATTCTATACCTGCTGAAGTCTCTGTACCAGCCTCAAGGGTAGCGCAACATAGAAGAAATTACAATACAGTAGTTGATTCTGGAGGTAACCGATGCATAGGTTAATGTTATTAGGGTTTTCCTATCTAGGAAAGAGAGGAGCTGGTTTATGCACCACACATGGAAAAAAGGGGGATTTGACCACCAATGACACCTGATTTTCCAGAGTCAAGTTGCATGCCCAGATTACGTACACTCTTCTTCAAAGGAAGAATGATGCCCCCACCACCACCACCAATCTAAGGGAAATCCTGGATTCAGCCTAAGCCTATTATTCCTCCATCCATACCATGACTGCCTCTAACCACTCCTACAAGCTACAGATAGCATCTGCTGCTCAGTTGGAAAAGGAGAAACAGAGCTATGTATCATTACCATACTGATGAAAGCCGGTCAGGAGATGACCTCTCCCAGCTGACTCATATAGATTGGGGAGATCACTGATCCCTGAAGTATCCCATACTTTGACACCAAGGGATGGGGCAACTCATCCCTGAGCTGTAATCTCAGGACATTCTCCTCCAGAAAGGAATGGAGCCACACTAAAGAAATGGCCCTCAATACCTATCCCAGCAAGCTGTCCAGAAGGATACCATGGTCAATGGTATCAAAGGCCACTGACAGATCTAAGAGAACCAAGAGGGAATAATTACCCCTTTCAGCTTCCTTCCAAAAGTCATCTAGAATGACCAATACCATCTTGGTGTCATGGCATGGCCTAAACGCAGACTGCTGTGTATTGAGGTATTCAGTGTCCTCTGGGAATGTCTGCAGCTGTTCTTTCCATCACCTTGCCCATAAATGGGATGTTAGCAACCAGATGATAGTTATTAAAACCATCCAGTACTAAGTTGGGTTTCTTCAGGATGGGTGGGACATCGATCCTTAAATCATGTAGGCACAATGCCATCATGAAAAAAGAAGTTAACAATCTCCCAGACCCATCCATATACCCCATCACTGGCTGCTTTTACAATCCAGGAAGAGAAAGGATCCAGGCAAGTCCTAGTGACCTTACACCCCATGAGTGTCCTGGAGATATTCTGAGATGTTAAGGCTGAAACTGTTCCAACACACACACAGGACACTGGATATCTCCCTCCAATCTATTGCATCAAATTTGGAGTCAAGGAACCTACAGATGACATCCACCTTGGTCTTAAATTGTGCTGCCAAACTATTAGTTGGCACCCATCAGCTGTAAACTCTGCATTCTCCAAGGAGCTCTGAAGCTATCACAAATAGCTCCCTTTGTTGGTTGCCAGCATTCTGAATGTGTTGGATATTATGCTGTTTCCTTGCCAATTTTATGATCCTGGCATAGCTCCTGGAGCATTCCTTAACAGCCACAAGGTTGTCATCTGTAGGAACTCTCCTCCATATGCCCAATAACTTCCTCCCTCTACACTTCCAAGTTTGAAGTTATTCATTTAACCACTAAGTTTGAGCTTGATTTGGTATTTGGCATGTCAATTGCCCTAATGGTCTCTGAGTACCATTTATCCACCAGGGAGATGATAGTATCACTGTCCTGTTTAGTCAAAGACCCTCAAAAAACTTGCAAGGGCAGACCAGGTAATCAGTCTAATAAAAGAGATTTGTATAGAAGCTGTCCAAACAACACACGATCAAGCACTTTGCCCCAAAAGGGGAAATTTTCAATGGAGTGGCAATGGCCAAATACCTCTGGTTCCAGAGAGTCTCTTCTGGAAAGGGTATGCAACAGAGTCTTTTCAAAGCAACAGACACCACTGCTTGGTATAATAAGACATTTTTCCACATTCTGGATCCACTCAGTAAATGTAGTGGTTCTAGATTTTATCAACCACATTGGGAAAAGGTCAAACATGCATATAGTGAGACAGGCTAATTCAAATGTCTTGTCCATCTTTCCACAATGCAACAAATGAAATTGCACTAGGCACCACCCCAGATACTGTAACATTTGTGGCATCAAGTTTCAAGTGAGTACTGTATAAGCAACCTTTTCCTCAGGGTACCAAGTATATTTCTTATAGCAGGTGACCAAGGAATCCAGATTCCAGCCTTGAGCATGATCAGTCAGATCACCTATCAGCATTCCACATGTAGCATCTTAAGACTATTAACATAAAGAAAACTTCTCTGCATGCCCTCACTAAGTAAAACACATCTCCTTGATCATTTGTTTAAGAAAACAATTCATCTTACAAATGTGGCAAAACAACAGCCCTTTTTCAGGGTCTTCTATTTTCAAGCTCTTGGAGCTGCTTCAATACTTCAGTAGTTGAAGAATGTCCTATCTTTATAACTTTGTTTAATTTAATCTTATGAAGCTCTTACTTAGTATCTCTTTCTTACCAAGACATTTGCAACATGTTTCCAATCAATGTTCTCAATCACTGGTTGTTTAAAATACAGCAGAACCTCGGATAAAGTCCAAACTCCGTTCCACAAGTTTTGACTTTTTTCCGATTTTGGACTTTATCTGAATCAAATGGGCGATGCATTGGATAATGTACAAAAATGGACTTTATCCGAGGTTCCTATACCAAATACCTCAGATAATGTCCATTTTTAGCATTTTTGGACTTTATGCAATGCATCATGTGTGCATGAAAACTGTGACTTTATCCAAATCGGACTTTATCCAAATCAGACTTTATCCGAGGTACCACTGTACAGTACAGTACTTATATGAAGCCAATAAGAATGTCACATTACTAACACGGACATATCACATACCAGTATTTTAATACTTTCAGTTGCCTACCTACAAATGTTGACATGAACAAAAATATAAACAGAATCAAATTATATATAACAAAACTGCCCTCTCTGAACTACATTTCACCTTATGGCACATGTGGGCAACTTCCAGAAGTGTGATACCCAACATGTCAACTTTAGAGGCATCCCTGACTGTTGTGCCCCACTCCCCAAATATGTTTATTTTTTGAAGAACCCAAGAAAGTTTCTGCTCATGCTTTGAGGGTCCTGAATTTTTTTTATTTACAAAAAAATGAGACAAGAATGGGGGTTGCAGGTCTAAGGGTGTGAGGAAAAAAAAGATAGCAAAATCTTCTCTCATGTTGCCAGAATGCACAAAGAAACCTTTCTGAACCTCTTATTTACTTACTTACTTACTTGCTTGCTTGCTTGCTTGCTTGCTTGCTTGCTTGCTTGCTTGCTTGCTTGCTTGCTTGCTTACTTACAGTAGATTTAATTGTATGTTTTTGAGTAGGACAGGAGGACTACTTTTTGACCATATAGTGGGACACATTTGAAGCCCATAGGACACAATTTGTCAAGCCCTACCATACTTGAAAATGAGTTTTAAAACTCTTTGGGAGAAACACGTTCACCATCAAACATTGTATGTTATTTCACCTTCACACACCCCCATGGACCAAACATTTGTTAAAGTTAATTGCTACTTATAAACCAAAATAATGTTCAAGGCAATGCATGTTCTGCTTATCTTTTTTTCCCTCCACCATTCCTCTAGTCATTTAAAATATGTTTTCAGAAACAGCAGGGATCACACAATCCCTGTATTATTGCAGCTTCACTGGCTGCCAATCCATTTGCAGGTACAATTCAAAGTGTTGGTTTTGACCTATAACACTCTAAATTGCTTAGGTCCAAACTATTTCAAAGTTTCTCTTACTGACTGTCTACCTCACAGTGCCACTACATTGAAAAGCTGAATTAGAATGATTTGGGTTTGCTACAATTTGAATCACAACCTTTATTACATCTGAAATCATAATCAATGCTGATACTGGGCTCATGGGTTGAATCAGGAGTTCTATGTTCACACTCAATGGAATGCAATTGGGATTCAAGTCCAAATTCCCTCTTCTTTCCTTCCATCTTCTGATCCTCCCTTTTCCCATCCTTTCTTCCTCTAGTCCCACCGCTGGCAATCCTTTTATGGTTCCATAGCATTCCAGCATGCCATATGAAGTTATAGAAAACAATCACTACCACAAAGGGAAAATCCTTAGCAATCTTGTAACACCAGCCCAAGAATATTAAAATACAGCGGACCCCCGCTTTACAGAGAGTCTGCCTACCAGAAAACGTGCTTCAAGGAAAGAAATCCATAGGAAATTACGGTCTGCTTCTCAGACTTTTTCGGAACTTTTTTCTAATGCATTCCTATGGGAACCTGCAGTTTGCTTTATGGACTTTTCATTTTTGATGCATTCCTATGGGCAGTTCACTTTAAGAACAAATCATTTTAAGGACAAACCCGCGGAACAGATTAATTCTGTAAAGCGGGAGTTCACTGTATGTCCCATTAAGGGATAACAGTTGGGCCTTTGATATGCATGCACATACACACAGAACATATAACATGACATTATGTACCTCTTTCTCCTTATCACTCAGTTATTAACCCACCTTTAAGGTGAAAAGCTGTTCTAGTGCTAACCATGTCCCCCCTTCTTTTTCAGCTGCATGGCAGGAAAAATAGTCAGGGCTTTCAAATCTTAACACACACACAAACACTATCAGGATTTCCCCACCCATGCCTTCCTCCTTATTCATAGGCTGAGTATCATGGATCTCTCTCTCTCTCTCACGCTCTCCAATCATACCTTTCCCTTTCTTGTTCCTTCTCCAGCTCCAGTTACTAACCTAGCAATAAAGTGAAAGGCTGCTCTACAGCCAATCTCAGTTTTTAAAAATAAAATAAAAGGGAAACATTCTGGAGAGAGGAAAGAATACAAGTCATGTTCTCTCATCCTAAACATCATGCCCCGGCTGCCTAGGTCACTGAAACATCACCTACAGACAAACATCCCATCTTTACAACAAGGAATCACAACTGACTGCACAGGAAAAAGCCTGATCAAATCTTTCCAAAGTTAAAAACTAGAACCCCCTTCAACAGCAGAAAAATAAAGATGAATTTAGTGAAAAGCTCTGGATGAATTCGAATCAGACTCTGCATTATGCAATCAGTAAAAAATGAATCAAATTCGCTCATTCTATAAGTAGAGCAAATCCAACAGTTTCTGATGATGTAGTTGGGCACTAAGGAGTGCTCCTAAAATGGCACTGTTGTGTTCCTGTTGTTTTTTTAATGTATTTTAGTACTATTTTTATCTCCAAGTTTTTAATCATTTTTAAAATATTGTAATAATTTATTCTGTTTTAATACTATTTATTTTTAATGTTGTAAGCCAACTTGGGGTACTTTTAAAGAGAAAGGTGAGGTACAAATATTTGAAATAAGTGGCACTAGTGTAGTGCACAATTGTTGTTCCTCAGAACCAAGCCAGCAGTAGCCTTCTTATTAACTGATAGTGACTAAGTTCCATTGAGTAACTTCAAATATGTCCAAAGACCACAATATAATGCTGTATGAACCCTTGTGAGGCCATGGTGGCTTAGTGATTAAGACACTGAATTTCATGACCAGAAGGTCAACAGATCAGCAGTTCGAGACCCAAGTGCTACATGATGGAGTGAGCTCTTGTTGTCTGTCCCAGCTCCAGCCAACCTAGCAGTTTTAAAGGAATAAATTGCAAGTAGATAGATACTACTCTGGAGGGAAAGGTAACAGTATTCTGTGTGCTCGAGTGTCTAGTCATGCCTGCCACATGACCATGGAAATGTCTGAAGACGTAGACAGTGCTGGCTCTTTGGGTGTAAATAGAGATTAGCGCTGAACCCTAGAGTCAGATATGACTGGCTTTCGAGCAAGGGAGGTCTTTACTATGAACTCTTTTGGCACAGTGGTTAAGTTTCAGTACTGCAGGCAAAAAACTGCTCATGATGCAAGTTTGATTCTGTCAGGCTCATGGTTAACTCTGCCTTCTATTCTTCCAAGGCCAGTAAATGAGTACACAGTATGTTAGGGGCAAAAATGCTTTTAAACAAAAATGTTTTAAGTGCTATAGGTGTAATTGCTATGGCTTTTGCTAATACAGACCGTAAATAGTTTTTCCCCCTTGAATATCAGATCTCGTGTTTGATTGAATTGTTTTTTAATGCCATATCCAAGTTTACCCCAGGCAGTGGCCACCTTGTGCTGGCTAATCTTTCTCACACTAGGTCAGGCAAAAGAAACTGGAGAATGAACTCACCAACACATGGCTTCATTTTGGCAGGTGCAACTTTGGCCAAGACATGGAAGAAGAAGTTTTACAGGCAGTCTTGTTACTTGGTGGTGGTGGTGGTGGTGGTGGGAGACATAAGAATTAACATAGCCTACAAATGCTGTATTTATCTTCGTAAACATGAAGATAGGCTACAAGTTCTTCAACAACCAGCCTGAGAACAACTACCTCCAAAGGCACCATCTAACATAAAGAAATCTCACCACACAGTTGACTGTACATTACTAACATTGGGCCAGGCAAACTTTGTAGTTTAAAATCAAGATATTTAAAACTACAAAGTTCATATGTTTCAGGAAGTATGTTCAAAGCTCAGCAGTGATGAGAGCTATAATCTAATACACTAGGAGTGTACCAAGTTGCCAACCCTTAATCTACAGCCAAAACAACACATCAATTTAGCACTCTCCAGATTTGATAAATTACAACTCAGTTTAGTCCTCTAAAACACTGTCAATGTCTCTACTGGGTGGGAATGATAACTGAGATCCAGCACATTTGCAGAACATTTCAAAACCAAAATAGCTATGCCCATTTTCCACCATGTATACACAGAACTGAATTATGTAAAACAGAGCATGTCAATTGTTCTTATACCTTGTCACATGTACATGGGAGGGAGCTAATGGTCTTACTTTATACGTTTCACAGTTATATACCATATGTCTGGCCAGACATCCCGCTATCGTAATGGAGTAGACCGTAAACCCAGTGACTCAACAATGAGTGTTAGGCAACAGTAAATAACATGACTCCCTAAAAGGGCCAAAGGCTATGGACGGATGAGCCCCTTTAGGTGGGGTGGTGGTCCCCTTAGTGGAGGAAATGTCACTGGAAAGCATCATATTGGGCCCAACAGCAAAATGAGCAGAGGAGGAACCACTTCACTATTCTGATTCCCAACAGTCATGGAGGTGGAAGATGCCATGCCAGATGGACTGGCTATGAAGGCACACCTTGTCAATATGCTCATAGCTGTAGCACTCCATTGCAGTCCTGGTGTTAAACCCTGCATGTCTCATTTCATATGTGCTACAGGAGATGGCTCCATGATCACAGTGTGTGAGGCGGCATCTAGAACAAGGCTCCTGAGCATGTGCGGCTTCTGGCGCACGCGTATTACCACTTCCCTAGAGAAAGTGAGGCGGCGGAGCTCTCCGATATGCCCTGGACTCCTGGAGAAAGTGAGGCGGCCAGCCCTTCTCCGGGAGGGGGGCAAGTGGAGCGCTTTGATCCACCCCAGCCTCTCAGAGAAAGCAAGGCGGCCAGGCCTTCTCCAGGAGGGGGGCCTCCGAGAGCACTCCGATCTGCCCCGGCCTAGGCCTGGCTGCCTCGCTTTCTCCGGCAGGCATGGGCTTACCAGAGGGCGCCATTCGGTCCATGCCTGCCAAAGAAGGGCTGCCCTCTGTCCTCCGGCTGAAATGCCGGCCAGCCAGTGGAGGATACCCACCGAATGGAGCACTCCAAACGAGGGCGCGCCAGTCGGCAATACACACCAGCACCTGAGCCGAGGCCGCCACAAGCACGGAGAACCACAGTGGTAAGGCCGCCACAGGCTGCCGCAGCACCTGCCATGGCACCACTGTTCGAGGTAAGGCCGCAGCAGGTGGCCACTGTCCAGAGTGCAGGTAAGGATCCACTATCCAGTGAAGCAGGTACCCCCTTAAATCTGCAAGAATAAGTTTCCTGTGCTTTCTGTTTAAAACAAATTGGCAGAACACAATTGAGGCAACAGAAGTTTACAATAGTTTAAAGTACTGTATAGACTTGACCACATGTAATAATCAAATGAGACAATCAGTGGGAGGAGCGCATGTGCCAGCTGCCATCGTGTAGTAGCTTTGCAGAACCTTGGAATACTTCCGAGAATGAGAAGCTAAGCAGGGCAGGAGAAAGAACAAGCAAAGATTGGCCAGACTACAAAGAGCAAATCATAAGTAAAACTCCCTCTTTCTGTAAAAAGCTAGACAAACCTTCCCCTTAATAGGCACTGATGGCAAAACAGAAAATATGTTCTTTTATTTATTACAGAAGCCTGGAGAGGGGAAAGAATACAGATTACGTACTTGGAAAAGAACAGGTAGCTCAACACTGGTTTATTCCATGTTATTCAGTCACCAGGGTTTCTGTACACAGTACAATTTTTCTGCAATCTATATCTATTATTGATCTGCCAACTACCATATTTAATGGACAAAGCCCTTTATGTTTTCTCTCGTTCAGTATTTACTATAATAGCTTTGAAAAGAATACTGTTTCATGAGGTTGATGATTATGAGAAGACAAGCAACTAATTACCAGAAGCCTTCTAACTGCAGGGTTTGAATTAAACCTTGATTCAAATTGCTAACTGTTTGTAGCATCAAGGAAATCAAACAGCTGGAAACACAAGCCACAGCAAACAACAATGGGCATGAAATGAAGTTCTCTGAAAGATTCTTAATGTTAGCCAGAAGCTGGAGACTGAAGGGGGGGGGGGGGCAATACTCTGAAGCATGAAAGACAAAAAAAACTGGGGATTTTGCAAGTTGATTGGGAATGTTCTTACTATGGTATAGCATGAGTCACCTGCTTTCCTCAAGGCCCTTCCCACAAAAAAGAAAGAAGCAGACTTTTAAAATTAAATTGAACCACTTATCTTAATTAGGACAAGAACATTTGAAACTTACAGAAACTCAAGTTACAGATAGGGGCAATTCAAAGAATAAGAATTTATGAAGTATCTTCCTGTGCAGAATTATGAAGTCTGTATTTGATTACTGTTCTATTATCATGCTGTTCACAGGTAAAGACCTGGAAACCTGGGAAAGGGAGCACTCCTGTTGTCATCCATGACATTTGATATCTTAACCTCAAAAACAGGTTAAGCCCTCTTCTCCAGATGTACACCTCATCTCTTTTGAAGACAAATCAATTACATGATATGCTTTTCTGAAGCAATCAACGACAACTTCCTTATATCACCTGTTCAGGTGATTGCATAACTATGGAATTATTTCCAATTCCACCTGTAAGACCTTTGATCCCATATATTATGAAGCAATGTACTACAAATAAGTTAGCAACACATGTTTTACTCGTCTTCATAGGCCCAAGTCCTACCTGGCTTTGCCAAACATGTTCTGATTCTTCTAAAGCTGTTAGCCTAAACATATACAAATAAATAAATATAAAACTCCCTCTGAAATTACCTATCATTAGGACTTTGTTTCTGAGTAAAGATCCCTAAAACAGATGCAAGTACTGTATACTTGCCAATATATCTCTCTGCAATTTTTAATTTTTCCATATGTAACAACATTTGATCATGTATACACTTTTAAACAAGCAATCCATCCATCAGTATTCTGAGTAGTAGTACACAAGCAGAACACCCTTGCCAAACTCGCTTTTTCACACTTAAAAATGTGTTTGTTATAGTGGAAGACTCCTTTGTTTGTAATCATAACTGCTCCAATCATGAACAAAGTAATGAAGGAAGGACAGGAGATTTTTGACTCTTCTCACACACACCCTTGATTCTGACTGAAAGCCTCTAAAGTGTAAAATCAAAAAAGAGGCTATAAGTGAAAAACAGGTAGGTATGAGCTCACACAAAAATGCTCACGTGACCCTTTTCACTCCTCTGTTCAATGGATCCACCCCCCTCAGTTTATACACAAAAAGGCCAGGTCCAGCTAAATAATTAGAATTACTTACCATGCTTGAAGATGTGATGTAAGCTATGTTTGCTGAAGTACCAAATTCTCCTTTTTGTGCTAAATGAACATCAACACTAAATGCCACAAAATATTGTAAGTTAAAGGTTATTTAAATTAACTGAAATCTAGTTCATCCCTATTATATAAAATATAATACCTTGTATATACAAATATCTCATCTTCATCCGTTCTGAAACACTAAAGTACTTGGGGATTGCTTTTAAATAACTGTGATAATACCTAACAAAAATACTATTTCTATTAAATGCCCCAAGGCATGAATTCCCATTTGATTAAGCCAACAAAAGTTCTAAATCCAGTGATGTTGAAAAATGAAAGCTCCTTGTAAGATTTAACTTCATTTTTAATCTGACATTTTACACATTAATTACACAATCTCTGACCTGCCTTCATGTGATATGAAGCACTGGTAGTATCTTCTTAAAATCCCATCTTACACATTCTAAGTTTATTCACTCTCTCACACACATGCAAGCTTATTTAAAAATGTGTTGTTACAAAGTTCCCAAGCATTTGAGGTCAGATGGATGGTAACGTATCTTTTTTTTGTCTAACACTGGAATTCAATGAAGACAGCTGTTCCACAGAATCTACAAACTTTGAGCAATTACAAAAGTGCCATTCATTAATAAACATGGTATGCTGAGAACACAAATTAACAGCATTAAAAATTAGTGTCAGTGTCATCTTTGACTACCAGAACACCAAGAAGATACAGACAAAGCTATATTCACTCCTGCTTTAAATCACTAAAAAAAATTACAAACACACACTGGCAGATTTTAGAACAAATCTGACATCTCTCTTAATTTTGGCATCAGGGGGGGGAGTGAAGTGCAAAGAACTGCTGGAGAAAGTCATAGAGCAGCTCCCAAAAACAAAGAATAAAATAAAATGAACCGGAGAAGGTTTAATCAGAGCACTGGGCATGAACAACGCAAGTAGTCACTGTTTTCAAAGCATTAGGCTGGAAAGTTCACAATAATAAATTGTGCTCGCACCTTAAAGGGCACGACTGTTGTGACCAGCTCTCCTGTGCTCCAAAACAGAAAAGGCAAATATGCTTCGCTCTTTCATAGTGAATGGGCTAAAAAGAAAAGACCACTTGAAGTTGCATGACTGAAGGAACTCAAGCCAGCTTAGCAGCTGCTTCAATGGATGGGAGAGGGGAAACCAGTGAACGGTGGATTTCTTTCCCAACCATCTAACACACCTGCGATCCAAACCTGAATTCAAACTCGGAGGGGGTAGAAAATACAGTGCTACTTTAACCTGAGCTTAAAGCAGGGGTGTCCAAACTATGGCCCGTGGGCCAGATCCAGCCCCCAACATCAATTTATCTGCCCGCACTGCCCTCGTCGCTCCCGGAAGCGGAAGCAAAATGCGCCCATGCGTTTTGCTTCCGGAAGCGACGAGGGCAGCGTGGACTGGATGAATTGGCGCTGGGGGCCGGATCTGGCCCACAGGCCATAGTTTGGGCACCCTTGCTCTAAGCAGAGAAAATGGCAGCTTAAAACCTATCTCATCCTGTTGCAAAAACAGATTTTGCAGGGAGTGTTTTACTTCTGCTTCCGGCGGGAGGAACGGCGCCACCGGCCCGCTGAACCACGTGACTGGCCCCGTGGCCCGAAAAGTTTGGGCACCCCTGGCTTAAAAGCCTCCCCGTTCTACCGATAACACAGGGCAGCCATCTCCATCTCAAGGGGGAAAACACAACAACCCTGGGGCTGAATGTACCTGGGGTCACTCCCTCGAAGTACTAGACCCGGGTCCATCTCGACAGTACCGAGCAGCCAAGGGTTTCTGAGCATGGAAAGAGCGCCAAGGAACAACTTATCCCTAACACAACAACAACAAAAAGGCATCCAGAGAAAGCAACATGTCTCTGTCTCTCTGTCTGTAGCGAGCCTGTCACCCCCTCCCTCGACCCCTCCTCTTTTCAGCACATCGCACACCACAACAGTTGCAACCCGTGGAACCAGCGCGGCGTCCCAAAGGGCAGTGCGCTAGTGGGAGATCGTACAAACCTCATCCTCCCCATCTAGCGGTTCGAGTCCCCACCCCCCACCCCGTCTCGATTCATTCACAGAGGAAACGTACACAGAACACACAAACATGCACAAGAAGGACTCACCGAACAGTGCGAGCAGGAGCAGCCGTAGGGGCGCCTTCTCCCCTCGGTGCTCCATGCCGCTGGGTCCGGGGGGTGGGGCGGGGCGGGGAGAGGGGTCGGACTGGCGCGCCCGGAATGCTCAGAGAGCCGTCGGTGGGTCCGTCGGTCGGTTGGTCGGTCAGTCGCGCGCCTCCACCAAGCGGGGCGGGGCCAAAGCAGCCTGCGCGCGCCAGAAGGCTGGCGGGGCTCGTCCTGGCCTGGGAGGGAGCCGGCCGTGGGCGGGGGGGGGGGGAGGAGAGGAGACGGGGGAAGCCACTCGGTGACCCGCCCCTTCCCCAGCGCCAGCCGGGCCGCGCAGCCAACCACAGAGACAAAAGTTTCCCCTGCCCCCGCCCCCCCCCCCACAGGTGCCGACGGGGGGCGTTGAGCCAGCCCGCACCCACCCCCTTTCAAAGGGAGGAGGGAGGGCCGGGCCGGGAAAAAGTGGTGGTGGTGGACTGACGACGGCACTCTTTGTGAGCCGAGCGCAGCGTGCGTGGCGGAGGGGAAAAAAGCCCGCGACGAGTTGAGCCCGCTGGCCACACGGAAGCCATAAGCTAGGGGTCCCCAAACTACCGCCCTGGAGCCCGGATCCTGGTCACCACCAACCCACGCCCATTCATCTGGCCCACGAAACCCTCGCGGAGCAGATGAATAGTATAGATGCATAGTGACCAGCTCAGGGAGCTGGTCACTATAGCTCGGGGGCTGGATCTGGCCCCCGACGCCCATTCATCCCGCCCATGAAGCCCTCGTCGCTCCTGGAAGCGGATGTAAAACGCCCCCGAGTTATAGTGACCAGCTCCCAGAACCACGTGGCCAGCCCACGCCCCGATAAGTTTGTGCACCCTTGCTATAAGCCAAGCAAGCCCACTTCTATCCTGCCCACAGCGCTTGGCGCCCTCTTTGGGCGGTTCACAAGTTAATTAGCAGACGTTATTATTGTTATTGCTATTATTGTTATTGCCCCCAACACGTTGGGTGATTGTTGTTATTGTTATTGCCCCCAACATGTTGGGTGATTGGCTATTCGTATCCGAGCACATTTTTTTCCTGGAGAGAGAGAGAGGCAGAGAGAGGCAGAGAGAGAGATGACCTCCAGGAAATAAATGTGTGCTTGGATACGAATAGCAGCCGACGACACACACATATACATATACTGTACATAGTAAAGTTAAAGGTGTCCCTTGCTCGAAAGCCAGTCGTATCCGACTCTAGGCTTCAGTGCTCTGTTTCAAAGCTGAAGAGCCAACGCTGTCTGCATCTGCAGACGTTTCCGTGGTCATGTGGCAGGCATGACTAGACACCGGAGTGCACGGAACGCTGTTTCCCTTCCCACCGAAGTGGTCCTTATTTATCTACTTGCAATGTCTTGCAGTTTAGAGCTGCTAGGTTGGCAGGAGCTGGGACAAAGACGGGAGCTCGTTCCGTCCTGCAGTACTCGGGAATCGAAGTGCTGACCTCCCGCCTTCCACTCAGCGTCTTAGCCACTTGAGCCACTGCAGTGAGTCCCTTCAACCTGGTCAGGATCGAACTCGCAACCTTTCGGTTGCAGTACAGCAGTTTGACCACTGCGCCGCCAGGGCCCTTTCGCCTCTCTCACTCATGTCACACCCTACATCCCAGCCCATCAGGAGGGCGGCGGCGAGCGAGCTCTTGTGAACAGTCACACACAAAGCCGCCGTCTTTCTTTCTTTCTTTCTTCCTTCCTCCTTCTCTTTCCTTTCTCCTTCCCTCCCTTTTGTCCTTCAGAAGCGAGCGCATCCCGAGAGAAGAGCGAGAAAGCCCTGGTCCCAGGTGAAGGAAGGAGACCATGGAGCCCGCCGTGCTGTGCCTGCCCCGCCCCGCCCCAATCCGGGAGGGAATAAATCAAAGGAGGGAGGGAGGGGCGAGGAAGAGCGCCCATGTGGTTCCCCAGGTCAGGTTCAGAGAAAATCCCCTTGTGAATGGGGATATAAGAGACTTCTGGCATCGTCCACTGCGTCTTCCTCGGGAGTAAATCCCCTCTCGGGTCCAGACAGGTCACCACCTGGGCAGGGCAGCGTCGTGGGCTTCATTTTTTTTGCTACAACACTGTGGGTGTGGCCAACTCTGTGGGTGTGGCCAACTCTGTGGGTGTGGCCAGGTTACATCGGTGGGCGTGGTTAAACTGCTGTATTTTAATGTGAGCTTTTGTGGATCCAGTCCACCTCATCAGACCATTCGTTAGCTATTACACTTTGATGCTGTAATTTTCCTTTAAAGAGTAACTGCAGCAGAGTAACTGCTGGCTCAGCCTCACCCCCCACTCCGGGCGCTCGGACCCAGCAGCGACCTTGGAGTCCTGTCTGGAGTGGGGTAACAAGAGGAGGGCGGGGCAGTGGGCAAGGCCAGTCAGTTTTACTACCGTTCTCCCAAACATGTCTGAACCTGCTGGAGGTGCCCACCACTGCTTGGGTCCCTTGTTTGTTCATAGATAAGCATAGGCAGGGTATCTGAGAGTAAATAAGACAAGTATTTTGTATGGTACTGTGGGGGGCTCAGTGGTTAAGAAGCTTGCCTTGTTAGCTGGAAGGTTGGCAAGTCAGCAGTTCAAGACCTGCCCACGGTCTGAGCACCCGTCTCTGTCCCAGCTCCTGCCAACCTAGCATTTCAAAAGCAAGAAGTTGCAAGTACTGTAGATAAATAGGGACCTCTTTGGTGGGGAAAGATCTTGGGGACATGAAAAGAGCATCATGCGGGCATCCCCTGAGTGGCGTTCCTCCAGCAAAAATCCTTTCAATCCAGAAAGCACCTTAAACAAGAAAGCACAATAAACAACCTCATGACACCTTAAAATAGTAGTTCTCAACCTTTTAAATCCAGGGGCCAGGTTACAGTCCCTCAGACAGCTTCAGTGGCCAGACAGCCATTTTGCTCTTCCACCAGCACATGGAACTTCCTGGTGTGGTGTAGGTGGTGGTGGGCCACATGAAATGGTGCCATGGGGTGCATCTGAGTCCACACACGCACACACACATGTGCTCGCTCTCTCTCTCCAGGCCCCTTTCTTTCCCAGCTGGATGGGATAAACTGAAGATTGATGGTGGTGTTTAGAAGCAAAGACTACAAAGAGAGACACTTCTCAGTTTACAGAGAAATTTTTGTTCTCACTCTTCTCTTCCAGTATCTCCCACTTTCCTAATTAATACAAAATGGGGCAAGGATCTGCACATCTCCTGCTGTCAGTATTTGAAATTCTTTCCACAACAGTTCACTATAGAGAGCTTAAATACTGAAAAATAAGGCAGATATTTGATCGCCAATCTGTAAAAAGAAGGAAATCTCTCATTGCCACAAGAGGAAATGGTTCTGTTGAAGTAGAAGAAAGCCAGATTTCTTCACAGAGTATACTCTGTCAGAGACAAATGAAGACATTCTCAAACATAGGGATTCTGAACATCTGTGAAGGATCTTTCCCTCTATTACAAATACTTAGTAGTTTGTGAGACCATCCATGTACTATCCTTCCAGCTATCTTACTAGATCTTGGCATCTAAGGATATGACTTTGTTTTACCATGGATTGTATCCATACTTTATCATGTGTCAAGAAGGCACAGAAATCCAAGGAACTTAAATTAGTCACATCTAACATGCACTCACTCTTAGCCTATTCACAGCTAGTGCAGACACTAAGATTGGACAAAAAATGAACCCTACATCTGTTAAAAGCTGGTTCTGGAGTTCACTTCTGGAATCTTGAAAAAGCTTACAAGTCTCTACAGTATATCAGAAATTGAACACCTCCAACTCATCATATACAAATGGTCAAACAAAGTGATTTTTAAAAAACATCTTCTACATTGCTGAAGTAACACATTATTTTGTTTAATTTTTTTAAAAGTGTGCATATGTATTGCCAATCAAAACTAAATCAGTAGACAGTTCCTTGATCAGCAATACACACAGTTAAAGAAAAAATATTAAAGTGATGCATTGCTGCAGCAATGATCTAGCACAGTGTTTCCCAACCTTTGGTTTTTGGACTTTGATTCCCAGAAGCCTAAGTCAATTCCCCAAAGCACTGATCAGCCAATGTGCTGACTTAGACTTCTGGAAATTGAAGTTCTTCTGTCGGGTGTGGGCCCCACGTTGGGAACCACTTATCTAGCAGATCATTGGGGGGCTGCTGGCAGACAACAACACACTGTATGAATGTGGAGATACAGAATCTAGCTCATTTACTGGTCTACCAATTACTGCCAGAACATGACAAACAAAGTAGCTTCATTTTGGCAATCCACGGTTTCATCAGGACATGAAAGAAGATGAAGATCTAACAGACATAAAAGAATTATTTCATTTCCCCTGACCATTTGGAAGGGGAAGAGTTCAATCAGAATATAAAAACTTGGTTCCTGTTTGGATGAGAAGAGAACACCAAATGGTACATTGCCGCCCCCGCCCCCCCATAGGAACTAACACTTCCTTGTCTGATCCAGCCACACCAAAATGAGCCATCTAGACATGCCCTTTGTCTCAGAAATAGTGTAGCGAGAATTAGTAGCCCATCACAATTCCTACAGAGGTTCTGTGCACCTTCATCTGAACTTGCATTTGTTGGTTTTATTACTTACATGAGATAAGGCTATTAACTCTTCAGAAATGTAGGTTACATTACTATCGTGGTCCTCATGGAGTCCTAGAGTGGTAACTGAGCTCCTGAACATTTCACTGATGGATTAAATAAGGATGTCATGATGGGCCAGAGGGGAGTATGATGGGAGAGATTGTCAGTGGAACAAGGAATAGATTGCAGTCTCTTGTGACTTTGTTATACTCTTCTGTATGGTTCATGTGTCCAATATAAAGGTCACTACCCAGGAGTGCCTTTTATCACAGTACTGTAGTTTAGTATACCAGGTGTTTGTTTTGCTGACCAAGAACAATCTGCCTCTCACATAGATGAGCATAATGTACTTCAAATGGAGCTACATTGAACTGGTAAAGAATGTAACAATACAGGTGTTAACTGAGATCTGATCCACATTTTGCACTAAATCCTGGTTTCCAGTTTGTATGCTCAATTCAAAGTGCTGTTTTTGGCTTTTGAAACACTAAATGACATGGGGAAAAACTGGGTATCTTAAATAATTACCTTTGACTATTGTATTATTTAGATCTTCCCATTTTTAGGCCCTTTTCTGGAATCTTACTACTGTGTGTATTGCACACCTTAGTCATTGGCCACACAGTTCCAAACCTCTTACAAAATGCCATCTAAATGATGGAATTCCCATTATGCTTAGCTAGTTTAATGGGTCTCATAATATGCAGGGTAATCCCATGAAATTGCTGATGTATCTGAACAATGGGGATAGGTAAAAATATATATATCAAAAGAGATCACTGACTCCAAATGGTTTAATACCTGCCTTTTCTGACCTGCCTCTGACTTCTATCCCTGATTCACAGATATATTCGTATTAATGAAGCTTACATTTCAAACAATTAAAATACCCTGATCTTTTGAAAATCTTTACAGAGGCAACCATTTTACTCTGTATCAACACACTGAACCAGAACTTTACACATCTTTTAATCACTACTTTTGTTGAACCAAGCACTCCAGCAGCTTGCCATGTTGGAACTTGTCAAAGGCTTTTCCACAGTAAAAGCTAGCATGCATATGGCAAGACTGAGTGGCTTTGGGTTGGGGGTCCGGGATTATCCAGTGAGCTACCACCTCTAGTCTTGGATGGGGCAGTCTTGCCCCAGAAAGACCCAGTGCACAACTTGGGGGTCCTCCTGGACTTGTGACTGCTGCTAGAAGAGCAGGTGGCGGCCGTGGCCAGGAGGGCTTTTACTCAACTTAGAGTAATTCACCAGTTGCACCTGCTTCTGGACTGGGACTCCTTACTCATGGTCACTCATGCTCTGGTCACCTCCAGGCTAGATTACTGTAATGTGCTCTACATGGGGCTGCCCTTGATGACCATTTGGAGGCTACAGCTGGTTCAGAATGCAGCTGCACGGGTGGTTATGGGATGTGGACGTTATGCCTGTGCCTCCCCACTACTCCGGGAACTGCACTGGGTGCAATTTGCCTCTGGGTGCAATTCAAGGTGCTGGTTTTGACCTTTAAAGCCCTATATGGCAGTGGGCCAGGATACCTGAGAGACCGCATCATCCCGAGAGTGTCTGGCCGTCCAACCAGAGCGGACAGGAGGGGCTCCCTAGTTGTGCCTTCAGCTAGAGGGGCCCGCCTCTCTGGCACATGAAGAAGGGCCTTCTCCGTGTCCACACCAGCCCTCTGGAACCTCCTTCCAACAGAATTGAGGCTACAGACAAAACTGCTGCCCTTCAGGAAAAGTCTGAAAACCTGCCTGGCAGAGCAGGTGTGGGGCCTTAATGGGAATACGGCTCCAGCCTGTAGGCTCATCCCCAGTTAGTACTTAGTTAATATCCCTTCCTTTGTGTTGTTGTATCCCCCCCCCCCATTCCCTTTTATTTCATTTTATTATTTTAATTGGGGTGGGGGTAGTAGTGTGGGGAAGTGAGTGGGCGATTTGGGATTTTAAAATCTGTTTTTATACATTTTTAACTGTTGTACGCCGCCCTGAATCGGGTTCTCCTGATTGGGCGGCATATAAATTTAAATAAATAAATAAATATTTATGTTTGTGTCACAGTATCTCTTCCTAAGTTTAATTGTAATAAATAAATAAATTTTAAATAAAAATCTTATGGCAGATTCAAGGCTAATTCACTAAAATAAATCTTTTAGGATTTGGGTTTTTTGTTTACAGTACTTGCTTACATATCCCTGTGCGAATCTCAAATGATGGGGGAAATGGGAGAAAGAGAAGAGAAGAATTAGAGAGGTGAGTGATAGAATGAAAATAAGTGGCCTGGCTGAACTCTGGTCTTATTTAAATTTTAGCTTTGGTTATGCCTACCCATAGCATACCTATATAGTAGATTTCTCCAGACTGTGCCCCTCTTCAGTAAAAAATATAACCTACCATTTTAAACATTTATTTGGATGGACTATATAATTACATACTTTAATAAGTATTGGTATTGTTATGGTACTTAATTTAGTTAACCTAAAGAGAGTCAGAAGTTTCCAGTTACTGTACTGTTAGAGAAAATCAATAAATTTATTTAACTATATTTCTGTATGATATGTTCTATAACAGTGGTGGCAAATCTTGGCACTCCAGATGTTCTTGAACTTCAATTCCCAGGAATTCTGGTAATTGAAGTCCAAGAACACCTGGAATGCTAAGGTTCACCATCACTGTTCTATAACAAACACATAGATAATATATGATATTACAGTACATGTTTATAGAATGGGGACTTTGCAAGCATTATACATGTAATGGGCAGTGATTTGTAAGATATGTCAATCTAGTTATCCAAGCTAAATACAATGTTCCATAAGCATTTTATAATAATCACTGAAAATGATCAACATTTGAACTCTAATAACTAATGTCATTGTTCCTTCTGTTTGAGGAAGTGATATGTGAACACTTTTGAGTAATTAGCCAATTTGTGGAAACAGGCCAAAAAGATGCTAAAAATACACCCCCACTGGGCAATAATTTCTACATCTCCATATGTTCTGCAATAAAATAGATTTGTCTAATGATTACTTCATGCTGGGTTCTTCAGCTGTCCAATTGCTGATCTCTTCCTCCTATCAACACAATACACTACTGTTGTAGGTTTTGGCTTAGTGCCTTAAACATTCCTTGATTCTAGGTGAGGTTATTTGCCATGCAGATGAGGAAATGTATGCAACTGGTTTAATTACTGGGTAAAGGCAGGGCGTTTTGGATGTCATTTTTAGTTCTCAGGTTTGGAGAAGAAACGTATGCTATATTCATTTACCACTGGCTGGGATTGCCATGAAAATAGTTCTCGTAGTTAGTCTTTTATCTTGTTGTACCATTACAGTCCCCAAGCCACGTATGAGTTAAATGACCTTAAAGCCATTCATAAGAATGCGCTATGTGCACTTTGGGTATGTAGCTAAATTAGAAGACTCATAGCAAGTGGCATTGGTGGAAAGCTTTAACAGTGGTGACAAACCTATGGCATGGATGCCGGAGGGGGCACTCAGAACCCTCTCTGTGGGCATGTGTGCCATCATCCCACCACAGAGTTCACCCCACCCCTCTGACCAACAGCCAATTGGGAGTGCTTCCTCTCTCCCCCCAGCAGAGAGTTTGCCCTACCCCTCTGTTTGGGCACTCAGTCTCTAAAAGGTTTGCCATCGTTGCTTTAGACAGTGATCTGCCACTGGAGGTATGTATGGAGCCAGACATGGTTGATATGCTGTATCTCAGAGGTACCAAAGAAGAAAGAGGTGAGTTGAGAAAGAGGGTGCCAGGAGATAGTGCTCTCACTTTCTTTGCTATATTTCAGATGAAAACACTACTCCTTCATGAATAGAGAAGAAGCTGGAGTGAAGGGCTCACCCTGATGTCAAGTGGTGTCAGACACCCATCTTTCCTCACTAGGAAACTGGATTTGGTAATCTCTGCCTCCTGATTTCCTGAGGTGTGAGTGAAAAACCTTTGCTTACTTCTGAGTAACCCAGTCCCTTTTTTTTTGTGGTCTGTCAGTAGATGTTGTGGCCATGGTGTCTTAGTTGTTGAGATGTTGATATTGATGACTGGATGGTTGGCAGGTCAGCAGTTCAAGACCCAAGTTCTGCACAATGGAGTGAGTGCCCATTGTCTGTCCCAGCTCCTGCCATCCTAGCAGTTCAAAGGCAAGAGATTGCAAATAGATAAACTGAAAAAGTAACGGCATTCTGTGCACTCTGGTGTCTACTCATGCCTTCCACGTGACCGCAGAAACATCTGCAGACATAGACAACACTGGCTCTTTGCCTGTAACCTGAGAGGAGCACCTTTAGAGTCAGATATGACTGGATTTCATGCATGGGTGACCTTTACTAGATGTAGGGAAGAAGACTGGCACTCTAGAAGGGGAAGGATGAAAGATTGGCTGAATAGCAAGAGTGGATGGGTGAATGGTCTGTGGGAAATGGAAAAGAGAGCCTATTTCAGTGGTTAGAACTACTCAAATGAGGACCTGGAGAAATGAGGAGCCAGGTTGGAAGAGTAAGAACAATGGGAAAGGGCATAAAGACTCATTTCAAGTTGGCAGAACTAATTGGGAGGGAGCAAAGCCAGAAGACAAAGTTAGGCATGTAAGAGGAGAGGGAAAGTGTTGTGTATGAAACTGTATCGCTTTAAGAATGAATGTAGCCACTGCAATGTCCGAATGTAACATAACAATGATCACAATGTATCTCAGCTGTTTAATGGAACACGAGCTAGCTACCCATAGAGGGCAGCTGTGAGCGTTCAGCTCACATGGTACAAATTCCCCAATTACCATCAGCCGCGGGAACCTTCCCGCGCAAGGAACATCTGGAGAAGAAGGGCGTGACTCAGAATGATGTCATGCAGGTAGCAGCCAATACGCTACCGTGTAACCAGGTTCAAATGTATTGTTGCATTATAAAAGGAGCTGTACCTTCGCCATTATCACATGTTCAGGCTACCGGTGTGCCAATAAAGATGTGTTAAGCCAGACTTCAGCTGCTTCTATTGTCTTGGTTCCAGTACACTAAATTGACGATGAAGGTGGGATAATGGCATATCCCAAGATCAAGCCACACCAATTCGACATCAGTGATCCTGAGCAATGGGAGCTGTACGAGTGCCAGTTCTGGCATGCGATCGATGCTGCAGGCATTGATGATGAAGGGAAGATGCGGTCGCACTTCATAGCTCAGGTTCCACAGGCGAGACCAGCGCCCGGGAGAATCCGTGTCTGCCTATGCGGCAGCCCTCAGGCTGGTGACCATCCACTGCCAATGGGAGGACCTGGACATAGCCCTTCAAGACTGCATGCAGTGCGGCCTAAGGGATGAGGAGGTCCAGAGGAAATTAATGACCCACGACCATTGCCTCACGTTCAACGAGGTACTGTGAGAGGCCCAGGCGGCCGAGGTGGCGAGGAGTGGGGTCAAAGTCTTCAAGTCTCGAGGGGTCACACCTGAGGGGGCCAAGTCACCAGTACAAGCGGCCTGGCGGACTTCGGCACAAGCAGCCTGGCAGGCCCCCCGGCCACCCCCGGCACTCCATCAACTTCCAAGGAGTTGTCCGTGACTGCGGACTCCTGCTCCAGTGAGGATGACGACGTGCAGAGAGTCAAGAGGCAAGGAGAAAAGAGCCGAGCCAGCGAGAAAGGAAACCACCGTTGCGATGGCTGCGGGGCATCTCACGACCGAAAGAGGTGCCCATTCTGGAAAGCTGAGTGCCACAACTGCGGGTGGAGAAGTCACATCGCCAGGGTCTGCAGGCACCGGCGAGCAGAGGACATGGGTTCGTCGAGACATCCTCAAACACCCTAACGCAAGGCGGCCGGAATTGGAAAGGTCTCGGCTGACGATGACGCGGTGGCCGTAAACCACGTGGACCTGGAGCACCGGCATTTCTTTGTAGAGGTACTGATACAAGGGGTCCCGGTTAGGATGGAAATAGACTCAGGGTTATCCTACTCCATCCTTTCCCAGAAGGAGTTCCTGAGCATTTCCCCAAATGCGCGGCCCAAGTTGCGGGCCATGAAATCGAACTTACAGGATGTGCAGGGTTATGGGATCCCGGTGTCGGGGGTGGGAAACTTCATGGTGAAGTTTAAAAGGTTCACGGAAAAACTGCCCCTAGTAGTTCTCAAGAAGAGGTCCTGTTGCCTTTTGGGAACCCAGTGGTTTGCTCCCCTGGGAATCAAACTGTCCGGCATAAACACCATCAAGACTGACCCAATTCGGGATGTGTGCGATGCGCACCCGGTGGTTTTTAAAAAGGGGCTCAGGGCATACAGGGCCCCCCCGGTCTCGTTTGACTTGGACCCAGAAATCCGGCCCATACGACTCAAGCCAAGAAGAGTCCCGTTCGCCCTCAAGGACAAGATTGAGGCGGAATTGGACAAATTGGTGGGGCAGGGGATTTTGGTTCCAGTGGATTCTGCAGTGTGGGAAACTCCGATTGTTACAGCTTTAAAATCCAACGGGGAGGTTAGGATTTGCGCTGACTACAAATGTACAATTAACAAGGCCATTCGGCCAAATGCTTACCCGGTGCCAGTAGTTAGCCACTTACTAGCCACTTTACATGGGGGTAAGTGTTTTGCAAAGTTAGACTTGGCGCAGGCATACCAGCAGCTCACTGTAACCCCAGCTGCCGCCGCTGCGCAAACCATCGTTACGCAAAAGGGGGCATTCAAGGTAATGTGCCTACAGTTCGGCATGAATTTGGCCCCCGGGCTTTTTCAGGCCCTCATAGAACGCCTTTTAAAGGGGTTTCCAGGTGTGCTCCCATATTTTGACGATGTTTTGATAACAGCGGGGAGCGAATCGGAACTAGCAAGAAGGCTGGACAGGGTTCTAACTGTATTCGAGAAAGCGGGACTGAGGTTGAGAAGGGATAAATGTGTGTTCTTTGTGAGGGAGGTTGAGTTTCTCAGGTTCAAAATAACCCCAGAGGGTATCAAGCCATCCGAGTCCAAGGTTGAAGCTGTGCAAAACACACCTCGCCCCACCGCAAAACCGGAGTTGCAGTCATTTTTAGGGCTCCTGAACTTTTACCATTCCTTTTTGCCAAGGAAGGCATCTTTTGCGGAGCCACTGCATGGGTTACTAAAGAAAGACGTGGTTTGGTGGTGGACAGATAGACAGGAGAAAGCGTTCAAGGAGCTCAAGGGGCTCTTGTCCTCAAACGCTGTTCTGACCCATTTTGATCCAAAATGAAGTACAGGTACGCCAGTTGCAGGCGCAAGAAACCAGGGCGAGATAGCAAGGGTCTCCTCATCGGTTCCTAGATCCGTGCTGGGGGGGGTCGCCAGGTGCCACGAGCGACAGGCAGGGGTTCACATCCCAGTTATATCTCCTGTTTCCCTCTCCAAATGCCAGGTTGCCACAGAGTCCCCGCCAGGTGACTAATGAGTCCCCCCTTTCCGTTGCAGGACGAGAGTCTGCAGAACTTGGAGCGCCTAGTTCCCCTGAGCTCAGCCAAGCAGTCGTTCACCCCAAGCACACATGCGGAAAGCCACAATGGTTGAGGGGGAGGAGTGTTGTGTATGAAACTGTATCGCTTTAAGAATGAATGTAGCCACTGCAATATCCGAATGTAACCTAACAATGATCACAATGTATCTCAGCTGTCTAATGGAACATGAGCTTCTATTGTCTTGGTTCCAGTACACTAAAGAAAGGGTGCCAGGTGACCGGTAAGCTGGCTAAGAGTATAGGAAGGGAGCTGAAATAGCCAGGCTCTATTGGTAAAATCAATGGAGAACATATGCAGACAGCTGAGCTAGGTGAGTGAAAGTCATACAGGAGGGTAGAAAGACCATGAGGGGAGGTTAAAATCTTTTGGACAGATGAAGGAATGAGGGATGTTGACTTACGGTGTGTGTTAAGAGAACAGGGTATGGCAAGCAAGAGCAGCGGTGAAGGGTTTAGTCCAGTGTTTCCCAACATGGAGCCCACGCCCCACAGGGGATTTCAATTCCCAAAAGCCTAAGTCAGTACATTGGCTGATCAATTGGAAAATTGAATTGACTTTGGCTTCTGGGAATTGAAGTCCCAAAACCAAAGGTTGCGAAACACTGGTTTAGTCTAATGCGTACACTTGAGTTAAAGAACACACTTTTCAATCTTTCAGTGCTTTTAAATTTTAACTTGGGTTCTTATCCAAATCATCCTAATATGGGGATGATGTTTAGTGATTCTGGAGTAAGTAACATGGAATGCCAGTCTGCGTTTTCATACCTTGCTGGGGCTGTGTGCACCAATCTGAGAGAAACACAAATGCAAATGTAAGAATGGTTGTTACTAGAGCCCATTTGTTTGAATAACACTGAGATTGTTGTTACATTGTTCTAACCAGTAGCAGAAACAGTAAAGCAAGTTTGGGAAATTTCTCATTGTTGAACCCAGTTCTGGGGATGAGGGGGACTAGACTCATTAACCATGGTGTGGAAAGCATCAAAGGGTTTATGAAGGAGTATGGGCTTCTATCTGCAAGGGAGGAAATTTCTAATTGTGGTAATGGATAATTTCTACCTTGACATATATTCCAACAGGTATTCTTTTGTTTATTTGCTTGCTTGCTTGCTTGCTTGCTTGCTTGCTTGCTTGCTTGCTAGAACAAGAGCGTGTGCAACTCCTCACTTTACAGTACATACAGTATGTTCTGATTTGTATTACAATGCTAATATTTATTTTACATTCTTGGATGTAAGCTGATTTGCTTTAAAAACTAGATTGTGCTGTCCTCATTGCTCCACGCCTAGAATGTTTGTCAGTTCAGATTCATTAGAGAACCAGGGGAAAGTGGCCAATATACAGCTCTTCTATGGCACAGCTGTTTTTCCCTAGCAGCTACAGAGGAATGCCTACCTATTTGTCAAGGACTTCTGGATAAGTTTTAACTGCCATTATGTTCGTACAAACAAGGTCCCAAAAAGGAAATTCCAGCTATTCTTAGATACACACACAGTGCATGGATTTGAAGCTATAAAACAGATTTATTACAATAGTATGCTCTTGGTTTACACAAGGGTTAATTATTTTTTCAGGCACCAAACATTGAACAATTCACATCTTATTCCCCACTCCATGTTATTTAGGCAGAAATTGTTTCACAATTCATGCAGATATCTATTGAAGATGCTGGTGTTTCTTTGCAGTTAAGCCCCCACCCCTCTATTTTTTGACTTGTTTCAAGTCCCATATTTGCATGTTGCTTATTCTTATCATATCTTTGATGGACTGATACAACGATTGATTTAGGCCATTTTCTTTCCAATTTCCATTTTGTAGTAATTTAAGTTTTCATCCAAGGCATCAAAAGCTTTTTTAAAAGCCCATAAAGCAGTCAAGCATCTGCCTTAATAATAAAAGGCCACATATTTATTTATGAGGTGCACAGTAAATATGTGATCAATGCTTTGTTTCATTGGGAAGAATCCAATTTGACTTTCATGTATGATGGTTAGATGGTGTTCTGTTGTTGTGTTGTTGCTGCTGATTTGTTTATTTAAATTTATATGAATACAGATGCCTCTCTAATTGCTGGCCCAAAGAAATTTCTCATCTCTGCACAGGGATAATTAGTCAGTTCAGCCACACAGTATCTCAGGATAATGTCCAGAATAAAGAGTTTGTGGAATGAATGTGTTTCTGCTTGCAGTGTATAATATGACCTAAAAAACCTGATATTAGTAAACAGCATGAACAAACTTTTGAAGTTCACCATAATGGTTCACTGAAATCTATCCTCTTATAAATTAAGCTGCTTAAATGCAACCATGCCTTTTTAAGGCAGCAGAAGCATGATTTTGTTCAAACAGTTGTTCTAAGAAATATATCAGTAATAATATTTTATATATACATCTTGGGTAAGCCTAGATTTAAACATAACTAAACATAAAATACTTGACAAAAGAGAGCACATGTTTATACAAATGGTAGAATTTCAGAATTCAGTGGTTAAGTCACTGAACTTGATGACTGGAGAGTGAGCAGGTCAGCATTTCGAGACCTGAGAGCTGCATGATGGAGTGACTAGTCCAGTGACTAGTCATGTCTACCACATGACCACAGAAATGTCTGCAGCCGCAGATAGCACTGGCTCTTTGGCTATAAACAGAGATGAGCACCGTACCCTAGAGTCAGACGTGACTGGCTTTCAAGCAAGGATGACCTTTACCTTTTGCAGCCAAACAGACAGAAAGTATCACTAGGAAGACTGGCACTAAAGTGCCTTGCACATGTCAGAGGTCTAGGAGGATCAGATTATAAAGAAGACAGGACTCTTAGTTATATAGATGAAAAAATTTTCAGCAGAGATTACACAAGGACAGAGATGGGAAGCTTCACCAAGTTCTTTGAATGCTCCCAACTTGATAGGCAATCTACAACAGATGATGTAGTCATTTGGGCTTTACTGATTTGATTTGAATTTATTTTTATATATCACTTTCCTTATCTAACAGGCAACCCAAAGTGGTTCACAATATATAGAAACATACAGAAATACAATAGAACAAGGCAAAAATACAGTTTTACAAGTAAAAAATGCAAAATTAAATTACAGTACATAATATTACAACAATAATAATACAGAAATGCAACAAATACAAAAAACACGGCTGCAGAAACCCCACCTACCTCTCAATCCCTCCTGGCGTGGGGGCGGGGGCAATGGGGGCAAAGTGAGCCACATCTCCCATCCCAGGAGATGGACCCAGGAGAGACACGGCGAGGGCCCTCCATGACGTTGGCTCAGGCAGCCCCGGCTTTTCAAGACCTCCTGGTGGGTGGGGCCAGGAGGGGCGAAGTCAGCGGCTGCGAGTGAGCCACATCTCGCATCCCAGGCCAGTGGCATGGACCTGGGAGAGACGCAGCGAGGACCCTCCACGACGTCGGCTCAGGCAGCCCCAGCTTTTGAAGACCTCCCGGCCGGCGAGGCCAGGAGGGGCAAAGTCGGCAGCTGCAGGTGAGCAGCATCTCCCATCCTGGGCCGGTGGCATGGACCCAGGAGAGACACAACGAGGACCCTCTGCGACGTCGGCGCAGGCAGCCCCGGCCTTTCAAGAATAAGAAAGAGTTGAAAGTTATACCATTCCTTGAGGGAGGCAAACACAGAGCTTGGCTTCGGCCACTACTCCATTTGCCTGTTTGAAATGGCCGTTTACTGTAGTTCCATCTTAATGGGTATCTGAGTGATGTAATTTACATGGGGAGTTTTTAAGCTGGGAAACTGGGTAAATGTAGCTTGGAAACATTTTTGTTAATAATAATGCCTTATCTTTCAAAAGTTAAGTTACTGTGTTAATCATTAGTAGCAAATAATAATTTAATAACAAAATACCTTTTCAATTTTTTAAAAAAGTTTCAATTTTTAAACAATGGTTTTAAAATTTGCAAACTGCACTCGGGTCGCTTCCCAAGGAAACAAATTAAACAATAGAACAAGTTAATCATTACAAAAACCATTCTTGTTACTTAACAATTAAAATAGGAACTCTTAAAGTAATTATTGTACAATTTGAACAAATTAAAGGTATTTTGTTTTATTTTCAATGCATAGATTGTCCCATAGTGCATGGTACTGTTTGGACAATTTAAAATGTGGATCTGCAGATGGCTGTGAAGAATATCATGGGTTGACCATGTGACTAATGCAGAAGTGTTGCACTGGATGGATAAAGAACAAGAACTGTTTAAGACCATTAAGCAAAGAAAACTCCAATAACTTGCCCATATCATGAGGAACGACATAAAATTTGGAATACTCCGACTCACTCTGCAAGGAAAGATCCCTTTAAAGAGAGGCCCTGGACTTAAATGGACATCATGGCTGAAGAACCTGAGAGACTGGTGTACAATGTCCTCAGAATAACTGTTCTGAGAAGTTAAGAATAGGAAGACTATTGCCATGATGATAGCCAATATCCGCTACAGATATGGCACCTGAAGAAGAAATAAATAAAATAAAATAATTCACCCAAAATACAATACAAAACAATATTATAATAATCCACTGCCTTAGATGAACTTCAACTTTAAATAAATAAAACTTTAACACAACCTAAAACCCTATGTTTACATGAGTAAAAGCAGCTCTAAAAAGTTTTGTTTTCACCCATGTCTGAAAGACTGTGAGGGAAGGAACCTGGCAAATCTCTATTAGAAGCTTGTTCAAAAGATATGGAGCCACAACCAAGAAGGCCTTGTAATCACTCTTCAGGCCTCCTTTGAAGTTACAGTTCTTAATATTATGTTCTGAGAAGAGCAATTGGGATGGGTAATTTCTACTTATTTCTAAGCACTACTTGTCATGCCAGCCCTTATCTAAACCCTATGTGAATCCCCCCTTTAGCCAAACCCAAATTATTCATTTTTATCCCACGTCTATTTTTCCCTCAGAGTTAGAATAAATATGCAGGGAAATGCATATTTCTTGCTCTTCCATTTCTCTCTCCATTGACAGCAGTCTTTCTTACTTGCACTTGAGGAATCACCTTCAAAGGAAGCTGGTATTTATATTCCAATGATGAAACATGCTTCTGCTATTAATATGCTTTTAGTGTCAAATGCCTGAGACTCAAAAGAACATTATCCCTAGATACAGGGCTATTATCTTGTCTAATTTTGCCCTCATATATGATAAAGATCCCAAGTTCTGATACTACAGGATACTTCTGTTGGCTGGTTTTGTGGTGCTAAGCACTATTGACTACAACTAAAGCCTTTGATGACTGATTTATTGGGACCATGCTAAGTAGGGGCACTTAAGATCACATAGAAGTGTAGCATAAATGGAATACTGTAATATCCTGCTCCCTGCCATGCAACCCCTTTTGAAGTTTGGAGGTTGTTTAACATTTTTGGTGAATGAGATTATAGCAGGAAAAAATGGCTGAAGGATTTTAGTGTATGAGAACCAAGACACAGGAACAGCCGAAGGATTGGCTTAACACATCTTTATTGCATGGTGGTCCAGGGGAACATGTGGTAATGGTGGACGAACAGCTCAATATATACAGTGGCTATACATTTGAATGTGGCTCCACGATAGCCCATTGGCTACCGCCCGCGTGACGTCATCCCTGGTCACGCCCTTCTTGTCCAGGTGAGGTAGTGACGGGAATCTTTCCGCGCTGGAGTTCTTGAGTAATTGGGACCATATGAGCTGGACGCTCGCTATTGCCACCTAGTGGTTACTAGCTCGCGTCCTATTACAGAGGGTTACAGTGTTACAGTTGATGGGTGTTACATTGTTGCAAAGGCATAGTATTAGGAACACAACATCCCTCCCCCCTAGGATGAGACGAAGTCTCTCATCCAAGATGGCTTATTGCAAGCGCGTTTTGGGCGTGATGCTGGCTGGCTTGTCCCGGGGGCGCTACTGCTTCTCTGTCCCCTGGTCTCTTGTCCTGCAACGGGAGAGGGAGACTCATTAGCGACTTGCCGCGGTTCTACGGCTTTTGGGGAAGGGACAAACTCCATTGTGGAAAAACCGGGGGCACTGGGGGCTAATGAAAAACCCCGCTTCTCGCTTGGATGGGTGGGGGACCACTCCGAAAAAAAACCCCGGTTTTGTAACTGAAACTCGAAATCCTCTACTGGGTGAAACTCGAAATCATCTACTGGGTTATTGGGGACATCCCTCAGGCTATCTATGAGGACAGACTCCTTCCCCTCCCCCCTAGGTGGGGACCACTGGTCCCCCTCTCCTCCCCCTTGGGCTGAACGGGTGGGGGAGAACCCTAACGTTGAATCCTTCTTCGCGCCGTCCGCGCTTTGGCTGCCCAGGACCTGGCGCCGGAGTTGGTCTGCGTGCCATCTCCAGAGTAGACCCGCACTGGTCTCTACACAATACGACACGGGACCCGTCTGCCCAACGATGACGCCCGGGACCCAGGCTGGCCCCGCGCTAGCGTAGTTCCTGCAATGCACCGGGGCACCTACTTCGAAACTCTTCGTGTCCGCTAACCCGATGTTCCTCCCAGTGTCCTCCACCCTCGTTGGGTCTAGCCTGGTCAGAATTGTGGTCAGCTTCCTACGCATTAAGAGCTCCGCGGGCGAGTACCCCGAAGCTAGGGGGTCACCCTGTAGCCCAGCAAGAACTTACACACTTGCAGGTTAAGATCCCCGGGGCCCATGCGCCTCAGCGCGTCTTTGGTGGTGCGCACGAGGCGCTCTACCTGGCCGTTTGTTGCCGGGTGGAAAGGGGCGGAGGTGATGTGCCGGATGGCGTTGATCTCGGTGAATGCCCTGAACTAATTAGCGTTATCGCTAATTAGGGTGTCGGGTATACCGAACGTGCTAAAAACCCTACGCAAGTGCTTTACTGTCGTTGCTGAGGAGGTGCTCGTAACTGGGATTACCTCCAACCACTTGGAGTAAGCATCCACCACGAGGAGAAAAAGTGTCCCTCTAAATGGGCCCGCAAAATCAATGTGCACACGGGACCACGGCCCCTTTGCCGCGTCCCATTCCCTGTGCGGCAGACACGCTTCTGCGGGTCGGGAGCATTGGCAGCTCTCGCAAGTGCCCACCATGTGCTCGATGTCGGCGTCTAATTGGGGCCACCAGAAGTAGCTCCTGGCCAGAGCCTTGGAGCGGACAATTCCAGGGTGGCTGACGTGCAGCAGTTTGAGCACCCTAGGCCTCAGGGATTCGGGGACTACCACCCGCTGGCCCCACAGAAGGCACCCCCTCTCTATGGACAACTCTAGCCTCTTCCTGAAAAATGGGGTGAACTCTGCCGCCGGGGAGGACGCTGGCCACCCTTTCTGCACCCAGGAGCTGACTAGAGCTAGCGTTTTGTCCTTGCCGGTCGCCTTGGCGATGTCTGCGGGTACAATGGGAGGCGAATCTAAGACCTCTATCAGGAGCACTTGGCGGTCTTGTTCTTCCTCGCCCACGATGCTACTAGTGTGGGGGAGGGGAGACCTCGACAGGGCGTCCGCGTGGCTTATTTCCTTTCCTGGGTGGTACACCAACGCGTGCTGATACACGTTTAAGAAGATGGCCCACCTTAACATCCTAGGGGACAGGATCTGAGGTGTGGGCTTGTCTGCAGTGAAAATGCCTAGCAGGGGCTTGTGGTCAGTCACTATGGTGAAGGGGCAGCCATAGAGGAAATCGTGGAACTTTTTGGTCCCCGCGATTATTGCTAGCGCCTCCCTGTCTGTTTGGGCGTAGTTTCGCTCTGCCTGGGACAGGGATCTGGAGTAGAATGCTACCGGGGCCTCTCTCCCGCTTTCCAGCATGTGGCATAGCACCGCCCCCACCCCCACTGGGGACGCATCACATATCAGGACCACCGGTCTCTTGGGGTCAAAGTGGGTTAGAATGGCATCAGACGCTAGGAGTTGTTTCAGTTCGATGAATGCCCTCTCCTGGCTCTTGCCCCACTTCCACGCCTCGTCCTTCTTGAGTAGCTGGTGAAGCGGCTCTGCTACCGATGCCTTCCGAGGCAGGAAGGAGTGGTAGAAGTTTAAGAGCCCTAGGAACGACTGCAATTCGGGTTTGGAGGTGGGGCGAGGGGCATTTTGAATGGCGGCTACCTTTGATTTGGAGGGCTTGATTCCCGCAGGGGTTACCCTGAAACCCAAGAACTCAACCTCTTTTGCAAAGAAAACGCATTTGTCTTTTCGCAACCTCAACCCCGCCTTTTCAAACACCGCCAGCACTTTGTCTAGCCTTTCAGCCAACTCCGCCTCACTTCCCCCCGTTATCAATACGTCATCAAAGTATGGCAAGACCCCATCTAGCCCTTTTAAGAGACGTTCCACGAGCAACTGGAAAATGCCCGGCGCCGAGTTCACGCCAAACTGTATGCGCGTCACCTGGAACGCCCCCTTATGAGTGACTATCGTTTGCGCAGCAGCTGCAGCTGGGGTTACTGAGAGTTGCTGATAGGCTTGCGCCAGGTCAAGTTTTGCGAAACACTTCCCCCCATGTAACCTGGCCAACAGGTGGCTGACTACCGGCACCGGATACGCATTTGGGCGGATCGCCTTATTAATGGTGCACTTATAATCAGCGCATATGCGAACCTCCCCGTTGGCCTTTAGCGCAGTTACAATCGGAGTTTCCCACTCCGCGGAATCAACAGGAACAAGAATCCCCTGGCCCACCAATTTGTACAGTTCCGCCTCTATCTTGTCCTTTAGTGCGAAAGGCACTCTGCGCGGCTTGAGTCTTATTGGGCGGACCTCCGGGTCCAGGTCGAACGCTACTGGGGGTCCCTTGAATTTTCCGAGTCCTTTCTTGAAGACTTCGGGGTGCGCGTCACACACCTCCTGTATTGGGTCAGTCCCAACGGCATGCACCCCCCCAATGAACAAACCCAGGGGCTTAAACCATTGAGTCCCGAGGAGGCTGCAACTTCCCCCCTTGAGAACAACCAGGGGAAGTTCCGCGGCATGTTGCTTGTATTCGACCTTGAATTTTCCAACACCCAACACCGGAATGCTATTTCCCTGTACATCCCGCAGCGTGGACCTCAACGCTTTGAGCTTAGGGCGCACGTGGGGGGAAATGCCCAAGAACTCCCGCTGGGACATAATTGAGTAGGAGGAACCTGAGTCTATCTCCATCCTAACAGGGGCCCCTTGCACCAGTACCTCAACAAAGTAACGGGGGTGTCCCAAGGACACGCTGTACACTGGGGCGTCGTCGCTGCTGTCATCGGAGATGCGGCCCACGCCGTCCTGCTTCCTCGCGGGCCGGGCGCCCTCCTTGGTCCTTGGCGAGCGGTCTGACGAGCTCTTCTGGTCCTTGCGCCACCGTCTGCAGACCTTGGCGATGTGCCCCCGGCGTCCGCAGTTGTGGCACTCGGCCTTCCGGAACGGGCACTTGATTCGGTCGTGGGCCGCTCCACAGCCATCGCAGCGTCGGCCGTCCTTCCGAACCCTCCGGACGTCCTTGTCGTCGCTGCTCTCCGTGGAAGATTTCGGCGTTCGTCTGGCCGCATGCACCGAGCCCGCTGCCTTGTCGGACTGTGGGGGCCTTTCTCTGAACCCCTTGACTCCGGCCCTCATGGCTTCCGTGGCCTGCGCCGCCTACACGACCTCGCGCAGCGTCGGGGGTGGCTCCTGGTTCATCAACTTTCGCTGAACCTCCTCGTCCCACAGGCCACACAGCATGCGGTCCCTGAGGGCGATTTCCAGATTTTCCCACTTGCATGGGCTGGCGGCCAAACTCAGGGCCGCTGCAAAGGTGGCGATGGACTCACCCGGCACTTGAACTCTCTTCCAGAACGCGTCTCGAGCCGAAAACATCGAAACCGGGGGCTGGAAATGGTTGCGCATCGCTTTCAGGAGCTGTTTGACCGACAACTCGCTCACCTTCTTTGGTGATACCAGGTCCACCAATACTCTTTTGGCAGCGTTCCCGAGCATCCTGGTGAGGATGGCCCTCTTCTTTCCTTCGTCCGTAATGTTGGACACCACCAACGCGTCTTGGAAGTCCATTTCGAAAAGCTCCCAATCTTCCGGCTTGTTGATGTCGAAACCGGCATGTGTCTTGATCTCGTGGGGATCCATAATCCCACCTTCTTCGCCAATTTAGTGTATGAGAACCAAGACACAGGAACAGCCGAAGGATTGGCTTAACACATCTTTATTGCATGGTGGTCCGGGGGAACATGTGGTAATGGTGGACGAACAGCTCAATATATACAGTGGCTATACATTTGAATGTGGCTCCACGATAGCCCATTGGCTACCGCCCGCGTGACGTCATCCCTGGTCACGCCCTTCTTGTCCAGGTGAGGTAGTGGCGGGAATCTTCCCGCACTGGAGTTCTTGAGTAATTGGGACCATATGAGCTGGACGCTCGCTATTGCCACCTAGTGGTTACTAGCTCGCGTCCTATTACAGAGGGTTACAGTGTTACAGTTGATGGGTGTTACATTGTTGCAAAGGCATAGTATTAGGAACACAACAAGGATGCAAACAACAGAAGGAATATGAGCAAGATTCATAGAGGGTTTGTCTACATTTTTGTCAGATTCATAGAGGGTTTGTCAATATATTATCTATCTATCGACCGATCGACTGACCGACTGACCGACACACACACACACACACACACATACGTGTGTGTGTGTTGTGTGTGTTTATTGGTTTATTGTTTATATATACATATACATATACATATACATATACATATACATATACATATACATATACATATACTATATATATATATATATATATATATATATATATATATATATATATATATATATATATATATATATATATATATATATATATATATAGGTCGATAGATAGGTAGATCTGTCTGTCTGTCTGTTTGGTCGGCGGGTCAATAGATTGATAGATCGATAGATAGATGTTACCTGAAAACTGGCAACCTTTTATGGGACCATTCACAGGCAGGGTTGAATCTGGAACAAACTCACAGACAAAGTTTTTTGATACAAATTTAAAGATGTTTACTTATGAATTTAATAAAGTACCAAATAAGAAAAATAAGAAATCCAGTTAGATGGAGTTCACTTTAGAAATACAGAAGATTGCTTAAAAATACTTAGACATATGGAGTTACTCAGGAATAAAAATAAATGAAGAAGTTACTATAAATGAAAAGCTTACATATAGAAAGAAATTACTTAAAGGTAAAGAAGTTACTTTGAAATAAACAATTTAGTTACTTAAAGAGAGAAGGCCTACTTAGAAATGAATGAACCTTAAAAGGAAAGACTAAAGAAAAGCAGAGAAAATTAGAAGCAGGGGAAAGGAAGAGAAGATTGCTTAGAAATCACATGTTTAAGATTTGCCTAAGGAAAAGAAAGAGATAGGGAGGAAAAGCTTGCTGGAGTGAGAGAGAAAGAGAGAGGGTGGGGGAGAAAGCCATCCTGACCACGCTGGATCAGGGAGCGAGTAGGTGAAGGTGCAGAAGAGTCTCAAGAAACCCTTCCTTTATAGATGAAACAATTCAAAAATCCAGACAATTTCAATTGGTCCAAACAGGATCACATGGCAAATCAATGATGGACATGTCCCCTCCTCCATGAAGTGATGCCCAAAATATCAGTAGCAAATGGCTAAACCCCCAAATTGCATAACTATAAATCTTAATACAGAAATCTACATAGCCCCCTCCCAAACAGCCCATTTCCTGAGTTAGTGATCTTTGATCTGTGGACGAAAGCAGTGTCACCTCCTTGTTAAATCCTCCATCCTGTCCCATGCATAAACAACTATCCTGATGTACTTCAAGTTTTAAAGAAAAAGAAACATTTTGGGAATTCAGAAAATACAGAGTCATTTTACAATATTCTTCATGTGGCAGAAACAGCATTTTACAATTATTTTTCATGTAGCAGAAACCAAATAGCCATTGCAAGTGTTACAATTAGAGATTTGAGTAAAATAAAAGGCTGGATAAGAAGCAACCATGGCAACAAATTGTCCATATCTGGATGATGGTACTTGACTCCTTCTTTGACAACAATTCCTTGAGAGCACAGGGTATGGTCATTGATATATATGCTTTTATCAGAATTTATCAGCACTGTTCCTTGAAATGATAAGATATAACATTCAGGGTTAGTAATCATGCACACAGAGAGGCAGGTTTTCATGAAAGTTACCTATTTTAAAAGAAATCACTCTAATGCCACTCTGAGCTTCAAGTTTAACAATAGCTCTTGGGCAGCTAGGACAGACAAATTAACATCCCAAAAGGCAGCTTCCAAGAAATCAGGTGCCTGGCTTATTGCCCATTAACTTTCCAGCTCCACCTGGAAGTTTTAAGTAACTTTTTTTTAAAAGAATATAGAAATCAGACTAAGGGTGTGTTGTGTTCTCAATAATTTGCCTTTAACATATATATCATGTGTTCTCAATACTATGCTTTGTGTTCTCAATACTATGCCTTTAACATATATATCAATGTAACCCGTTGCAATTAGGACGCGAGCTAATGACCACCTGGTGGCAATAGCGAGCGCCCAGCTCACAGGTCCCAATTCCCCAAGGAACCACAGCGCGGGAAGATTCCTGCCACTACCTCACCTGGACAAGAAGGGCGTGACCAGAAATGACATCACGCCAATGGTAGCCAATGGGCTATCGTGGAGCCACATTCAAATGTATAACCACCGTATATATTGAGCTGCTCGTCCGCCATTACCTCATGTTCCCCCTGGCCACCATGCAATAAAGATGTGTTAAGCCAGTCCTTCGGCTGTTCTTTTGTCTTGGTTCTCATACACTAAATTGGCGACGAAGGTGGGATATGGCTTCCCACGAGACCAAGACACATGCTGGTTTCGACATCAACAAGCCGGAAGACTGGGAGCTCTTCGAAATGGACTTCCAAGATACGCTGGTGGTGTCCGACATTACGGACGAGGGAAAGAAGAGGGCCATCCTCACTCGGATGCTGGGAAATGCCGCCAAACGAGTATTGGTGGACCTAGTATCACCGAAGAAAGTGAGCGAGCTAACGGCCAAACAGCTTCTGAAGGTGATGCGCGACCATTTCCAGCCCACGGTCTCGATGTTTTTGGCTCGAGACGCGTTCTGGAAGAGAGTTCAAGCGCCTGGTGAGTCCATCGCCGCTTTTGCAGCGGCCCTGCGGTTGGCCGCCGGCCCATGCAAGTGGGAAAATCTGGAAATCACCCTCAGGGACCGCTTGCTGTGCGGCCTGTGGGATGAAGAGGTTCAGCGGAAGCTGATGAACCAGGAGCCACCCCCGACGCTACGCGAGGTCGTGAAGGCGGCCCAGGCCGCGGAGGCCACCAGGGCCGGAGTCAAGGGGTTCAGAGAAAGGCCCCCACAGCCCGACAAGGCAGCGGGCTCGGTGCAGGCGGCCAGGTGCATGCCAAAATCGTCCATGGAGAGTAGCGACGATGAGGACGTCCGGAAGGTGCGGAAGGACGGCCGACGCTGCGACGGCTGTGGAGCAGCCCATGACCGCATCAAGTGTCCGTTCCGGAAGGCTGAGTGCCACAACTGCGGACGCAGGGGACACATCGCCAAGGTCTGCAGACGGCGGCGCAGAGACCAGAAAGGCCCGTCAGACCGGCCGCCGAAGACCAAGGAGGGCGCCCGGCCCGCGAGGAAGCAGGACGGCGTAGGCCGCATCTCCGACGACAGCAGCGACGAGGCCCCCATGTACAGCGTGTCCTTGGGACACCCACGTTATTTTGTCGAGGTACTGGTGCAAGGGGCCCCTGTTAGGATGGAGATAGACTCGGGTTCTTCCTACTCAATTATGTCCCAGCGGGAGTTCTTGGGAATTTCCCCCCACGTGCGCCCTAAGCTCAAAGCGTTGAGGTCCACGCTGCGGGACGTGCAGGGAAATAGCATTCCGGTGTTGGGGGTTGGGAAATTTAAGGTCCAATACAAGCAACACGCCGCGGAACTTCCCCTGGTTGTTCTCAAGGGGGGAAGTTGCAGCCTCCTCGGGACTCAATGGTTTAAGCCCCTGGGTTTGTTCATTGGGGGGGTGCATGCCGTCGGGACTGACCCAATAGAGGAGGTGTGTGACGCGCACCCCAAAGTTTTCAAGAAAGGACTCGGAAAATTCAAGGGACCCCCAGTAGCGGGGGAATCCTGTTGATTCCGCGGAGTGGGAAACTCCGATTGTAACTGCGCTAAAGGCCAACGGGGAGGTTCGCATTTGCGCTGATTATAAGTGCACCATTAATAAGGCGATCCGCCCAAATGCGTATCCGGTGCCGGTAGTCAGCCACCTGTTGGCCAGGTTACATGGGGGAAAGTGTTTCGCCAAACTTGACCTAGCGCAAGCCTATCAGCAACTCTCAGTAACCCCAGCTGCAGCTGCTGCGCAAACGATAGTCACTCATAAGGGGGCGTTCCAGGTGACGCGCCTACAGTTCGGCGTGAACTCGGCGCCGGGTATTTTCCAGTCGCTCGTGGAACGCCTCTTAAAGGGACTGGAGGGGGTCTTGCCATACTTTGATGACGTGTTGATAACGGGGGGGAGTGAGGAGGAGTTGGCCGAAAGGCTGGACAAAGTGCTGGCGGTGTTCGAAAAGGCGGGGTTGAGGTTGCGGAGAGACAAATGCGTTTTCTTCGCCAAAGAGGTTGAGTTCTTAGGTTTCCGGGTGACCCCCGAGGGAATCAAACCCTCCAAATCAAAGGTAGCCGCCATTCGAAATGCCCCTCGCCCCACCTCCAAGCCCGAATTGCAGTCGTTCCTAGGGCTCTTAAACTTTTACCATTCCTTCCTGCCGCGGAAGGCATCGGTAGCAGAGCCACTTCACAAGCTACTTAAGAAGGACGAGGCGTGGAAGTGGGGCGAGAGCCAGGAGAAGGCATTCAGTGACGTGAAACAACTCCTAGCGTCTGACGCCATTCTCACCCATTTTGACCCCAAGAGACCAGTGGTTCTGATATGTGATGCATCCCCAGTGGGGTTGGGGGCGGTACTGTGCCACGTGTTGGAGAACGGGAGAGAGGCCCCGGTTGCATTCTACTCCAGATCCCTGTCCCAAGCGGAACGAAACTACGCTCAAACAGACAGGGAAGCGCTAGCAATAATCGCGGGGACCAAAAAGTTCCACGATTTCCTCTATGGCTGCCCTTTCACCATAGTGACCGACCACAAGCCCCTGCTAGGCATTTTCACTGCTGACAAACCCACCCCTCAAATCCTGTCTCCTAGGATGTTAAGGTGGGCCATCTTTTTAAACGCGTATCAGCACGCGTTAGTGTACCGACTGGGAAAAGAGATAAGCCATGCGGACGCCCTGTCGAGGTCTCCCCTCCCCAACGCTAGCAGCATCGTGGGCGAGGAAGAACAAGACCGCCAAGTGCTCCTGATAGAGGTCTTAGATTCGCCCCCCATTGTACCCGCAGACATCGCCAAGGCGACCGGAAAGGACAAAACGCTTGCTCTAGTCAGCTCCTGGGTGCAGAAAGGGTGGCCAGCGTCCTCCCCGGCGGCAGAGTTCGCCCCTTTTTTCAGGAAGAGGCTAGAGTTGTCCATAGAGAGGGGGTGCCTTCTGTGGGGCCAGCGGGTGGTAGTCCCCGAATCCCTGAGGCCTAGGGTGCTCAAACTGCTGCACGTCAGCCACCCTGGGATTGTGCGCTCCAAGGCTCTGGCCAGGAGCTATTTCTGGTGGCCCCAATTAGATGCCGACATCGAGCACATGGTGGGCGTTTGCGAGAGATGCCAATGCTCCCGACCCGAAGAGGCGCGTCTGCCGCACAGGGAATGGGATGCGGCAAAGGGGCCATGGTCGCGGGTGCACATCGACTTTGCGGGGCCATTTAGAGGGACACTTTTTCTCCTCGTGGTGGATGCTTACTCCAAGTGGTTGGAGGTAATTCCAGTTACGAGCACCTCTTCAGCAACGACGGTGAAGCATTTGCGGAGGGTCTTTAGCACGTTCGGTATACCCGACACCCTAATTAGTGATAACGCTAGTTGGTTCACGTCCGCTGAGTTCAGGGCGTTCACGGAGATCAACACCATTCGGCACATCACCTCCGCCCCTTTCCACCCGGCAACAAACGGCCAGGTGGAGCGCCTCGTGCGCACCACCAAAGGACGCGCTGAGGCGCATGGGTCCCGGGGATCTCAACCTACAAGTGTGTCAGTTCCTGCTAGGATACAGGGTGACCCCCCTAGCTTCAGGGTACTCGCCCGCAGAGCTCTTAATGCGTAGGAAGCTGACCACGATCCTGACCAGACTAGACCCAACGAGGGTGGAGGACACAGGGAGGAACATCGGGTTAGAGGCCACGAAGAGTTTCGAAGTGGGTGCCCCAGTGCATTGCAGGAACTACGCGAGCGCGGGGCCAGCCTGGGTCCCGGGCGTCATCGTTGGGCAGACGGGTCCCGTGTCGTATTGTGTGGAGACCAGTGCGGGCCTACTCTGGAGGCGGCACGCGGACCAGCTCCAGTGCCGGGTTCCGGACGAACAACGCGCGGACAGCGCGGAAAAGGATTCAACATTAGGGTTCTCCCCCACCCGTTCAGCCCAAGGGGGAGGAGAGGGGGGCCGGTGGTCCCCACCTAGGGGGGAGGGAAAGGAGTCCGAATCTGTCCTCATAGATATCCTGCGGAATCCTTCTAATGACACCCTAGGGGATAATTCTGATTTTCATTTACAAAACCGGGGGGGTTTTCCGGAGTGGTCCCCCACCCATCCAAGCGAGAAGCGGGGTTTTTCGTTAGTCCCTAGTGCCCCCAGTTTTTCCGTCCCTTCCCCAAAAGCCGCAGAGCTGCGGCAAGTCACTAACGAGTTTCCCTCTCCCGTTGCAGGACAAGGAGCCGGGACATGCCAGCCTGCAGCATGCCCAAAGTGCGTTTACAATAAGCCATCTTGGATGAGAGACTTCGTCTCATCCTAGGGGGGAGGGATGTTGTGTTCTCAATAATTTGCCTTTAACATATATATCATGTGTTCTCAATACTATGCTTTGTGTTCTCAATACTATGCCTTTAACATATATATCAATGTAACCCGTTGCAATTAGGACGCGAGCTAATGACCACCTGGTGGCAATAGCGAGCGCCCAGCTCACAGGTCCCAATTCCCCAAGGAACCACAGCGCGGGAAGATTCCCGCCACTACCTCACCTGGACAAGAAGGGCGTGACCAGAAATGACGTCACGCCAACGGTAGCCAATGGGCTATCGTGGAGCCACATTCAAATGTATAACCACCATATATATTGAGCTGCTCATCCGCCATTACCTCATGTTCCCCCTGGCCACCATGCAATAAAGATGTGTTAAGCCAATCCTTTGGCTGTTCTTTTGTCTTGGTTCTCATACACTAAAGGGTGATATTATAATATTTCAAAATATTTTGCATTCAAAATATCATGTAGATAATATATGGACAAACCCTCTGTGAATTTGACAAAAATGTGGACAAACCCTCTATGAATCTTGCTCATATCCCTTCTGTTGTTTGCATCCTTCAGCCATTTTTCCTGTTATAATCTCAGTCACCCAAAATGTTAAACAACCTCCAAACTTCAAAAGGGGTTGCATGGCAGGGAACAGGGTATTACAGTATTCCATTTGTTTTTGTGACTATAAATGTTGTAAATAATCTGATGGTTTGCAGTGCCTACTTTTCTTTACAATGCTGACCTAAACAGTAGGACAAAACCAGGCAGAACAGATGGTGTACAAGGAACAAACTGCTTTGACATCATAGCTCAGCTTGTCATCATTATGCATACTCTGTATGCAAATATATCTCTACTAAGCTATCCAAGAGAAGACTCTCTTGGCATTTGATTAAAACTGAAGGATTCCTGTGATTTTTCTCACTTAGAATTAATGGCATATGCTATATATTATTGAGGTACTTAATAAACATAAAACAAATCATGGGACAGAAGTCGATTTATCTATTGAAAAATGTAGACTATATTGTTTTGCAGAGTTTGCAAATGACCAGCACTCTTTAAAGCACTTTATCTTCACAGTGAAAGAGGGTTATGTATACCATATGTTTGTAACTGGTTTGGTAAATTATAATATATTATGTATGCATATGTTAGAGATAATAGGAAACCTCACATAGAGAGGAAAATATATAAGGATTTGTGAGGTCTTTAACTAGTAAGGTATCATCTTGTAAGCAAATCTGAGAAATATTTTAATTGGAATATGTGTACTAGCTGGATGTACTAGTATGTCTGGCCGGACATCTTGGTATGGTAATGGAGTAGTCCATACAGACAGCAACTCAACACCGAGTGTGGGGCAGTGGTAAATAACTTGATTCACCAAAGGGGCCAATGGCTACTGACAGATGAGCCCCTTTGGGTGGGGTGATGGTCCTCCTCAGTGGAGGAAATGCCACTGGAAACCATCATACTGGGCCCAATGGCAAAATGAGCAGAGGAGGAACCACTTCGCTATTCTGATTCCCAACAGTCATGGAGGTGAGATGGACTGGCTGTGAAGGCGCACCTTGATAATATCCTCAAGGCTGTGGCAATCCATTACAGTCCCGGAGTTAAATCCTGCATGTCTCATTTCATATGTGCCGCAGGAGATGGTTCCGAGATCATAGTGTGTGGGTCACTTCATGGCAAGCTGGGATCCACCTGAAACAAATTCAGGCCAATGGCATTTTTCCTGCTTGCCTCGGAGGGCAAAGGCCGCCCAACCAGCCAGCCTCCAAGACCAGGCCTCCCGGCACCCTGGGGCAGGAAAAAATATATACTCGGATCAAGTTGCAGCTAATGATGACTAGCTGGACTTTTCTTTGTTTCTTTCATCATAACTTGAGCTTATTAAAGAAGAGTCTGTTTGCTAGAAAAAAACTGTCAGACTGCCATGCTGAAAAGTACTTTTAAGTATTGATGTTGCAAGGGGGCAGGACTGGTGAGAAAGGGAGAGTGACTCAATCCTACCATTTGCCCCCTCCCAAAATAAATTCTCTGTCATGGAAGAAAATGATATAGGGGTATGTGCTTACTTTAGAGTACACTAAATTCAAAGTTAAAAAGCCAGATACCCTTCAGCCTCCTCATAATGTTATGATGAGGGAGTTCATAGTCATTCCCTACTCCCACCCTGATACTGAGGCACGAGGGGAATTCCCTATACATATAGAAGGAGTTGAGATGTTGATGATCTTAAGCTTTGCAACAGACAAAAAGAAAATAAAACATATGTGGGTGTGGTCTCTTCTACGTGGGGAAGACATCACGACCAATCAGGAACAGACTTGCAGAACACAGAAGTAGAATACGGAATCGCAATACACTTGCCCCCCTGGTTCAGCATTATATTGAAAAAGATCACACGGACAATGAATTTAAATTCGTAATAATTGAGACGGTGAAACCTGAGCAGTACAAAAGGGTGGATCTGGACAAGGTGCTATTGTAAAGAGAATCATATTATCTACATAAATTTGAAACACTTTTTCCAAGAGGACTTAACCAGGAGATTAAGTACAAATGTTTTCTGTAGCACTAAGTACTTTTGGAAAAAGAGGGGGGGGGGTGGATTCTCAAGATTTGATTCACATTGTGTGCAGAGTCAGGACCATAATTTAGGTGAAAATAACACAGGTTGAATTAATTACAATTGAGCATAGTATTTTAGTGGGTCACAAATCAGTCCCAACAACGTTCTTTGGCATTAAAAGAACAAATGAATGAGGCCAGTTGAACACAAAGTTAGGTGAGCACCGTAAATGAGTTAAAAAGTTTGTTACATATTGTTAGATTGTTAATTTCTCTAATGTTATTTAATGATGTTATTATTTTAATCTTGCACAGAATTACATTTCCTGATGAAGAGAATTCGAAAAATCTTTATATACCAGGTAGATTTTGGAACTAAGTACATTATTTTTGGAAACTTAAAAGAAGGAATATACATGCATTGAAGAACATTTATACTGATGATTTGTAAATATTTGCTTTGTCTGTGATGAGAACATGACCTTATGAGAAGACACAAACAGTTTTGAAGTATATTTTTGAGAGTTTGTTAATTAAAGAGACTATCTATATTCTGTTCAATTTCTGTTCAAGTCAAAATATGTTCCCAAACTTTCTAGGTTGTTACTATTGTCCCTGCTTGCTCCATATGTTCACCATCTGTTGCAAAGTAAGATGGACACTGTATGACACTGCTGCTTGAGCAATCTGCAAAGTCAAGAAGACATTACCTGGACCTTTGGGCCTCATTTACGGATTGCTATGTTTACATTTTGGACAACTGTATAAATAGATACGAACAGCAATCCTAATTAGTGAAACAGGGGAGGTGAAGTGGCAGATGACTCACCAATTCCAGGAGCTTGCTATTTTTTTTGCTGTTCAGGACTTCAGCAAGAGAGCAGCATTCTTACTTTTTTTGTTATCAGCAGGTTTTTTTTAAAAAAAATCCCCTATGGTTTTTTGGGAAGAGGTTTTAACTAAGGGGTGATCAACTTTGTTTGTCCAGGTATCTTTGGACTTCAATTACCAGAAGCTCAAGTCAGCATACCTGCTGGTCAGGGCTTCTGGGAATTGAAGTCCAAAAACATCTGGGGCACCAAGGTTGGCCACACCTGGGTTAACTATATCAGCTTTGTGCCTGATCTGGGGGAATGAGGTAGAAGGCTGGATCTGAAGACTCCTTCTCTCCATTCACTGTAATATGCCACCACCCATCAGGAAACACATTGCTGGGAATAGATCTAAATCAGAGGTGGACAACCTCCACAGACATAGAGACCTTACATGCCCATTTGTGGAAGCTGGAAGACTGCTCACTTGACCCTTACTCAAAAACCTTAACAAGAAAAAAGTGGGGAGATAACTGCAAGAGATAAAAGCAGTGATGTGCATCAGCAGGTTCGCACCAGTTCACTAGAACTGGTAGCAAATATTCTGGATGACCCTGCCCATCCAGGTTTTGAAATAAAGTAGTCCTAATTTGGGTGCAAAGCACGGCTTCCCTCCTGGCCACGCCTACCATACCATATCCACAGTGTGGTAGTAAATTTTTTTGGAGCCCACTACTGGATAAAAGTGTTGTAGAGTCTTGACGACACAACAACATTTCATTTCACACTACATGGGGGACAGAAGTTAACTTTTATGGAAAAATTTGTGGGTACTGATGGCAACATCTGGGCCCCTGTGAGCCACATGTTGTTTAACCTGATTTAATCCCTTGATGATTTCCACTGAAGCCTCTGTTTTTTTTATTTTTATTTATTTATTCAACTTATACCCCACCCATCTGGGATAAACTCCCACTCCAGTGGTGAAACTCCCTTCTTTTAACAGAGTGGACACTTCTGAACTATCATAATCCCCTCCAGGCAGTGGATCAGTGGTTTAGGATTGCTTGTTTACATGATAAAAATATTTTATCTTATTTGCCAGCTGTTTTGAGAAGTAGTAGATATATGCACTATGAGCTCCCAAGGCAAGTGTTTCCATTTGAAGCTTTAAAAAGTCTTAAACATCCATATCATTTGTCTTCTATGGTGTTATAACAATGGCAGGCTTATGTTATATTTAAATGCAAGAAGCTATGGTTGAAATCCTGTTGTACAGTTAAACAAATAGCATAGCTTTTGAAAGCAAATTGCTACGTAATAAGATATCTTCATAGATATTATATTAACAGATAATGCCTATGGAGATTTCTTCATTTACAACAGTCTACCTCAAAAAAACGTGTAATAGGATTTCGGCCTGTAAGTATTTAGTATCTGAACTACCCATTTCTCTATGCTGGGGATCAGGGCAAAGGGCGATGCAGTCAGCAGGGCTTTTTTAAAAAAAATATTTTTTAAACACCCATGATTTCCATGAAATGTGATCCAACTATTGGCTGTATTGATCATAAAATTATGATTATCTTTTATGACAATGGTAGTAGTGTATTTATGCTGTAGTATTTTTTATGTACAGCAGCATATCAACCTATTTGAGAAGATAAATAGATAACGTGTGGTATTCTGAAGAAACGGTGTGTCAGCAGGAGCTTCCCATACTATAGCAGCGTAATTCAATCAAGGGAACTCTCAAGCTGTTATTTTGCTTCCCTCACTGATAAACCAGCCTCAAGCTGTCCCACAAAAAGATATTCTATGTACTATGCAACAGTCTCCAACCAAGAAATATTTCCTAAGCATTTTTCCCTGTCCTGTCTCCACACTGGACAGCAAATTAATTACCCAGAGAGCAGGAAAATGGGGCAGATGTTGCACTGTGAGCATTGCTATATAGTGCTTCTACATCATCAGAACAATCCATTGCAATTGGCATTGTTGATCTAATATTTGACCAGTAATCTATGTAAGGACACATGATAGAACATAACTACAATGCCATAAAATCTAGAACAAGAATCTGGAGGTGTTACTATTTTGGACTACAAATCCCCAAGACTGCCAAGCAATACATTACAGTATTCTAGTAACATTTTCCAAAGCATTTTAATGATTGCCTTAAGGAATTTTAAGGAGGACAAACTAGTGAGATAGCTTCTAACTATCACTGATACAGCAGCAAAGTAGCTTTTAGCTGGAGGGCTCTTCTAGTTTATCTGATACTGCCCAATACATCTGTGCCTTTGTAAATCATTAATTATTGGCAATTATCCTTGCAGCAAGAGGTTTCTCTAACAACCTTCAAAGAAGCCAGCAGCTGGCAAATCCTGAATTGTATTTGATGACCAGTCTCAGTTTCAAAGAGTTCAGATTATCATTCCCCCCCCCCCCCCCCCCCGCCATCTGCAGAGGAGTAGCAGTGACTGTAGCAAAATGGAGTGATTTTTCTCTCAGGCACTCTTGTGTCACACTCCGCCACATTCGCATATGTGTACACATCTGGGGATCCCATATATGGAAGTGTTAGCTGAAGATGAGATAATCAGAAAAATAGTTGCTTTTTATGAGGAGGCAGCATATTTAAAACACACCTTGGATTTTTTAAAAGTGATTTGAATTAAATATTTGTTGTACAGTACTGTATGTCATATTTACTGTACTTAACTATTATATAGACAGATAAACATTTATTTATCACAAAAGAATCTCATGCTTTGAGGGAATTAAATTCTTAGTAAATGTAAATGTGTGTAAATTATACTCTGGATGATTCAACCCATCAAATATAGCATTTTGAATAATGTTTATGTTGATGTATCACACACGTGTATACATAAATCCACATAGAGTACTGTTATCTTGCAAAAAAAGACAAAAAGAAAAAATGTTGTGCCAACTTAAAGACGAACTCCTGTAATTAAATGAGAGCTTTCGTGGACCAAGTCCACTTCATGAGACTGTTCTGTTTTGTTTACTCTCAGATATGCTTGCACAGACTAAGACAGCTACCACTCCAAAAATTTTAATAATAAATAAATAAATAAATTTTGTGTCAGAAATTACTCTGGGTTGAAAGGATTTTTTGCTGGAGAAACTCTGCTCAGGGGACACCCAAATGAGGCTCCTTTCATGTCCCCAAGGTCCATTGTGCAGCACTTGGATATCAAACCCCAACCTTCTAGTCTCCAAGCTTAACCAGAAAGCCACCGCAGTGCTGTATTTTAATAATTATTACATTCAACATTTTGATCTCTTGTTTTGTCAAAATTATTACCTGCATCAGCATCATATCTGTCAAGTATCCCGGATTGGCCGGAAAATCCCATATTTTGGCGCATGTTCCTCCCCTTTCCCGGCACCGTCCCGTATTTAGAAAAGCTGGAAAAGGGGTTACTGCGCATGCATGCATGCGCAATGCACAGAACCCATCTGTGCATATGCAAATGGGTTCTGCACATGCACAAAGGAGTTTTTCCTGTGCATGCACACCTGGGCCGGAGCAGTTCCTGTATTTTCCGGAGCGGCGCTTTACGGGTATGATCAGCATTCACTATTAATTATCACTAAAATAATATCACTAAATTATAGCCATAATCCTGCTGCACAACTGAGCTCAAATTTTTAATTAGGGGGTGGGAGGGGGGTTCTGTTACAATCCCAATGGCAAGGTCAGTAGCTGCAATTTTCAAATATTAAAGACTCCTCTCCCCACACTCAAAGAATAAGCTCCATGGCTGATGCCTTTACATACATCAGTCTTTACATACACAGAGGTGCAAAGCAGATACCAGCCTCTGTTTGAGGCCTTCTTCCACAAACTCTTACATTTATTCTGGAGTCACAAATGGAATCTGGGAACTGTATGTTTTGAAAACTATAACACGCTGACATTGTTATACAGTACCTTAATTCTTCTTAGATAATAAAGGGTTGTCATTCTCACTGAATATTTAAAAAGTGCTCACCACAGCCTTCCTCAACCTGATACTCCCCAGACGTGCTAAACTACAACTCCCATAAACCCGCAACCAGATGGCAGCAAAAAGATCACTGGAATCAGACCATCAATCTAAATTATGCTGTAACAAGATATCTCATTAAGAAATAGGCCTTAGGTTAATCTTGTGAAGAAGGGAGATGCCCAGTTTAGGGGAAATAATCTGTGAAGCAAGCGCATGAGAAGGTTATGGATGGGAGCCTATATGGTATGGCATGACAGTAAAATGGGAAGAGAAATAAAATACTTTTGGGCTGCAACATGTTTATTTTCCAGACTTGAGATGACAACCGAGTTTTGAAGTAAGCTTTTGGGCCTCTGCAATTACTGAGCATGCTTTTTCTTGATGAAAGAAGCACAGTAATTAAATATATTAAGGCTATTTACAAATCAAAAAGAATTCTAGAGCTGTGAAGAAAAAAATTATGTGATTTTGTATATACAAATGAGGCAAACTAAATACATATTTAGAATTTTGAGACAGTTCCTTACTGTGATGTGAGGAGAGTGAATGAATTATAGCAACTCCATATCTACATATTATTGTTGTGTTTCCCCACCATTCTGTTACCTAAAAATCACTATCCCCCTTTTCTCTGTCACAGGAAGACCTGCAAGCACCAGAGATGTGTTTCAAAATTAAAAAGTTCTTCCACTGGCAGAGCCGCCCAAGAAACACAGACACTTTAATTTCATGCAAAAAATAGAATGGTTTATTGAATATGCATTTAATCAACAGTGGCCTGCTGCTCGTCAAAGACAGTTAGCAACCTTTTGCCTGCTACAAAAAACTAAACATGAGCTTCCCTAACTACATTTTGAAAGAGTGAGCTAGAGAGCTGAAGTTCCGACATCGCGAAGTCCTTTTATACAGTTCTACAAACACAGACTAATCCTATCCTATCTAAAGTTACAATAAAGCTTTTACAAAGAAAACAATAACCTAGCAGCAGGTGGTTATTTCATAGGTGAATAAGCTAAATTTGAGTTACAATAGTAAGTTTTTGTGTAAATGGTGGTATTTGGTGAAAGATTACAAATTCGAGGAAAAGATAGAGGGAGGAAGTTGGGGAAATAGGTGGAAACAAGTAAATACAGTAGCCAATAGCAGGGTGCAGTTGTTGAGCATGCCCCCAATTAACACGCTTGGGTTGAAGACAGGAACCAGTAAGAAACACTGCACATCTAAAGCGAGAGGTTCGACTGACCAATCAGCATCAATGGACTTCACTTGATGCATTTTGATGAACTTCACTTGATGAATTTCTTGGCATTTCCCACCCAAATAATCCCATCCTGTCTCCAGGCAGAAACTAACTAGCATTGTGTACAAATGGTAATTACAGACCCCATAAACAAAGACACAAGAGAAACACATGCAAAAGAATAATCCTTAAAGCAAACAAGACTGTAGTTTTTGTTGCAGACTTTTAGGAAATTTAGAGAAGGGAATGTGGCCCTCTGGGCATCAGGTGTTAATTGAATCTTTCCTGTAAATGCAATAAGCCTCTTGGGTTTACCAAGGCAGGATCAAGTTTAAAGAAAACATTGTGGAAGTTTCCTTCTTTCAAAATACAAAATAGAACATGTTAGTACCATTTTACAATATTTCTAATGATTTTTGGAACATTTAATTGCAAACGCTAATTAAAGATCAATCCGGGATCAAAGGGTTAAGTTCACCATGCCTATGGTCAAGCATGGCTCCAAATACAGGAAAATTGCATTCTTATGCAAACCACAATTACTTTAAAGTCATTTTAAAACTTTATTTTTACTCTACCATTACAGCCGCACTTGACTTTTAGGCTGGAGAAGTGGCAGGGAGAAATCCAATTTCAAAAAGCCCGCACTTTCTAAGTAGGAGCTAATCAAGAATAAACAAACTTTTACTGTCTTACTCCCAAGGAGACCTTTTCTCAATCTGTTCCGCCACTGGCCCTTGACCAGTCAACCGATCCTGGGGATCAGCCAGTGAAGACATGATTTTAAATAATTATTTTATACTTTAATTCAGCATTTAAAGTGTTATCTTTTGACCTGAAATCTCCTCTGCATCTTCCCCTATCGCTCTGAATTTTTGCTAATATTTTTCGTTTGTGGTGCTGTTGAAGAATCCTTAGAAATTACTGTACCTATTCCTTTGAAGTTCTTTGAAACCCTGATTGAATCATTCAGACTGGATACATTGTTTCAAACATCCAGCCTTTGATGTCTTTGGCTTCCCATTCATGTAAGCTTGTAGGTCATTTGAGGACATTGTGGTAGTCTACCTGTTATTCTCAATTGGGCATGATTGTCTGAGAGAGTTTCGTGGTCTACCGTCCTTTACTTTTTAAAAAATTGTTCTCAAATTTGGGGTGGTCTACTCTGCTTGTCCCTTCTATTTTTAAAAAAAATTGGTCTCAAAGCCAGGGTACTCTACCTGCCTTTGAAATACCAGCCCTCATTCTGTAAACAGTCCCGGTCTACTCAGCTTTTGATTTTAAAAAAATTCCCACTTTCTATCAAGGCCCCGACTACTGCAGATTCTTTTTAACCAGAGCTATCTACCTCCTTCAAACTGGCATAGATGCTTCATCCTCAGCCTCACGTCTCAAGTGAGGCCCGGTCTACCACCATGCAATTGAATGAAGAATAGTTTAACCGGTCTACTTCCAAATGCAATTGCATAGTCTCTCTGATTGAAGCTCTGCTTCCAGAGTGGAGCCCCAATCTACTCCTATTCAAGTGAATGGTATTTGCAGAGCTCAAAGGATCACAATTGCGACCCTTTGAAAAATGATTAAAATGGATCTTTATAGTTATTTACCTGCAAAGTGTTGTGAATGAGTGCATGTTAATGTGGTGCTTGGTGCATATGGAAGCCTAACCTTAAAGTGGATGGCAAATAAAAATAAAGAGAGAAGGGTTGTTGTTGTTGTTGTTGTTTTTTTGGGGGGAAATAAAAGTATTAAAAATTAATAAAGAGGGTAATTTCAGATCTGGAGTAAAAAAAATTCTTAACAAGAAAGCCAAAGAGCCACTTTTGACATGGCTTATTCTGAAACAATCTTTGAGTACTGCTTAGCAAGGTTGGGAATCATAGAATAACTGAGTTGGAAGGGGCCTTTTAGGCCATCGAGTCCAACCCCCTGCGCAATGCAGGAATCCAAATCAAAGCAGATATGACAGATGGTTGTCTAAGGGCTCACCACCTCTCGGGGCAGTTGGTTCCACTATCGTACTGCTCTAACCGTTAAGAAGTTTTTCCTGATATTCAGCCTACATCTGACTTTTTTAATTGAGCCTATTATTATGCATTCTGCACTCTGGGATGGTTGAGAACACATCCTGCCCTTATTCTTTATGGTTATCTTTCAGGTATTTGAAGAGTACTATCCTATTCTCTCTCAGTTGCCTTTTCTCAAGGCTAAACATGCCCAGTTCCTTCAGTCTTTCCTCATACAGCTTGGTTTCCAGTCCTCAGATCATTCTTGCTGCCCTTCTCTTTACCTGCTTTAATTTATTTGCATCTTTCTTAAAGTATGGTGTCCCAAATTGGATTCAGTACTGTAGATGTGGTCTAACTATTGTTGAATAGAGGGGGACTAGTACCTCAAGGGTTTTGGAGACTATACTTCTGTTAATGCAGCCTAAAACGGTGCCCCCGCTGCCACCACATTGCACTGCTGGCTCATATTTAGCCTGTGATCTACACAAATTCCAAGATCCTTCTTGGTTATAGCATTACTAAGCCAAGTATCCCTTCTTTTTGCATCTATCCCTACCTCTTTCTTTTCTATATAATAAAGCAGGGATTCTCAACCTATGGCCCGTAGGCCAGACCTGGGCCATGGCACCATTTCATATGGCCCATGCCACCACTGCCACCGCCACCGCTGCCACCACCACCACCACCTGAAGTGGAAGTGTTTACAACAGCTGTAAATGCACCCATGGCTGTCATAAACTCATTTACAACAGCTGCTGACACCTTTTTAGGCAGCATTTACGGTAGGGGGAATCACCAGTCTGGTCCACTCAGCTGTCTGAGGGGGCATGGTCCATCCCACAGCTTGAAAAGTTTGAGAACCCAATAATAAAGGATAACCACCAAAGCAGCACTCTTTTACAAGTGCTTCTGTTTACCACTTCCCAGGGAGACAGTGCCAGGTACTTGTTAGAACAAACTGCCTCTAACCTGGTGCCTTCCAGATAGGTTGGCCAAAGACATACTGCTTGGGGATTATGGATTTGTAATCTAGTATATATGGAAGGAAACAGAATTAATAAAACCTGGGTTATAGTGGTGGGCTAGGAGGGGGAGACCCAGTTTTCCATATTCCTCATTCATAATCAAAGTCCACTTGAGACCTACTTCAGGGAGGAACAATCATGTACACCACCTGAAGCTCCTAGACCAGAGCGTAGGGTACAAGTATGATAAACAAAGAAGTTTATTCTGAGAGAGAAAATCCCATAAATCAATCCAGTTTTTCATAGTGGATAGTTCAACTTTGGACCGATTGGTTGTAGAAGCCAACCATTTTCAAAATCACACCTGCAAGCAGAAACAACACTCTCTGGCTCTGCGAATCACAACATCATTTTTCTTTACTCTGGAGAAATTCACTAAGCTGCAGCGTGAAATTCAAGAACTCAGCCAGAACGTCTTTAGTCCTTAGAAAAACAGAAGACTCGCAGATTGCCTACTTTTCTCCCCAGTATGTAATATGAAATCCAGGGATCTTTTGCAAAGCTCCTCCTCTTTGCAGCTACCCTGGATGTAATAAAATTGGGGTGGTTAAAAAAAGAGATAAAGCTATGTCTGTTGTCTGGTCTGGCTCCTGTAAATACACCTGTTTACTGTTTCCCAAGTTGCTAGAAGGTAACATCCCTTGGCTTATTTTGTATAATGCAAGCGCAGCGCCAAAATGGCCGCCGCGCCCTTTGCGGGGGCCCCCCCCACAGGACAGAGAATCCGGGTAGTTAGGGGCGTGGCCAGCTCCCTTATAAAAGGGGTGGCCACGAGGCAGCCGAGCTGCCATTTTACCTCAGCGACGGAGCGGAGAAGTTTTTTCCCTGTGTCTCCGTCGCTCGTTAGCTTACCGGGAAGCCTTTTGGTAGCGATTCTGCCTTGCCGGCTTCCCTTTTCTGCTTCGGTGGAGATGCCTTCGAAGAAGAAGGCAGCTTCGAGTTCAGCTCGCGCTGTTAGGAGGCGCAACCCAGGTCGGAGGACCGCGGTGCCGCCTCCTCAGCAGCCACCTTTGCCAGCCCCGGCCGGGGCCAGCGGAATGGGGTCTATTGCCCCTTGGCCCGGAGTGGGCGATCAGAGTGCGGGCGCGGAAGGGGTTCCGGCCCGCGGCCCACGAGCGGTGGACACCGCTCCTGCTCCTGTCCACTCTGTCGGGCCTACTCCTCTTGGGCCGCAGCCTCCCCCTGGGCCCTCTAGCCTTGGGGGGTGGTGCGGCCCCCTGCCTTGGCAAGTTTCTCCACCAACCCTGCCGGGCTTCGGTGCTGGCCAATGGCCATATGTGGGTCCCGGGGTACAGGGACCTGTACCCATGCCTGGACCAGGCGGGCCGGCCGGCCCTTTGCCCATGGTCAACGTGGACACCTTGCTGGCCCGCATTGCGGCCCTGGAGGCGTCGTTGACTCGGGCCAGTCAGGCGGGCGCCCCCTTCGGGGTTCCTTTTGAGGCGCTGTCGGCAGGAGGACAACAGCCGGCGGGGAGGGTCGAGCTGCTGCAGGCGCGTGGCGCGGTTTCAGCCACTGCCTCGCAGCTCCCCAGCCAGCAACCAGGTGCGGGTCAGGCCCCGGTGATGAGCTCTACGTCGGTCGTGAGCTCCGACGCCCCCAGTGGGCCGGAACCCCCGGTGGGGGCGGCCCGCGGGGGTGCAGCATGTGAGTATACGGTGCAAGCGAGTACATCCACACACATTCCCAATCTAGGGGGGGCCTTTCAATGGCCTTGGCCTCGCGCGGGTGGTGCGGGGGCCACGCTGTCGGCGACCCACCCGGCGACTACGACTGCCACCTTGGGCACTGGGGTGGGCATTGGTCCTTACACTGCAGGGAATGTTCTGGGGGTGGCTGGGTTAGCTCAGGCCCCTTTTACCAGGCCGGCTGTCCCCTTTTCGGCTTTGCCGACGGCAGGGTATTCCTTGCCATTGGGTGATCACCTGGCACAGGCTACTAGGGAAAAGATATGGCGAGGGGAGTACGTAGATATCTTCTCACTCCTGAACAGAGAGCCCACCAAGGAGGAAAGGGAGGGTCAGGATGAGAAGGACAAGGAGCAGGCACGCCGCCGTAAGCCGCCGCGTACCTGGGCCAACTGGCTCCCCGCTTATTTAATATACATGGCGGTATATTTGAGGGCGCGGCCGGATTTAGCTATTCCCATGGTCCAATATTTGGACAACATATATAGGGCGATGGTCGATTTCCCGGGCCCCTCATGGCTAGTATATGATGAGGAATTCCGTATGAGGATTCCCCTCCACCCCGAGATGAGATGGGATGAGCCGTGCCAGAGGCTGTGGCTTTTGTATATGACACCCACACGCCCTGCCCCGGGGGATAGATACCATTGCGGACATGCGGTCCAGCGAGCGGCTCCAGCGCAGGTTACCCGCCAGGCGGCGGGGCAGGGGGTTCCAGCCCGCCTGCTGTGCTGGACTTTCTCGTCAAATGGTTCCTGCAATCGAAAGAACTGCAGATATAGGCATGAGTGTCCCACATGTTCTGGCCCCCACGCAGCCTCTGCTTGTCCCAGGCCTGGGGGGGCGCGAGGCAGAGGGAGGGGTGGACAGTGGGCTGGCAAGGCTGCCACGGATGGAGCTAGTTCTCCAAAAGGCCCCCTCCCCAATTAAGGTGGACATGCTGGAGCGCTGGCTCGCATCGTACCCGAAGGGGGAGGACGGGGAGTATCTCCTGCAAGGTTTTAAGCAGGGATTTCGTATCCCTTTTATGGGTGATAGGTCCCCTCAGGATGCTCCCAACCTTTTATCCCTCAGAGGAAGGGAGGAGGTGGCTGCGGCCAGCATTAAAAAGGTGTTAGACGCGGGCAGGGTCGCTGGACCTTTCCCCGCACCCCCGTTTCCCAATCTTAAGGTCTCGCCACTGGGTTTGGTCCCCAAAAAGTCCCTAGGTGAGTTTCGCCTTATTCATCATTTGTCCTACCCAGCCGGCCGATCGGTCAATGATGCTATCCCTGATGACCTTTGTTCAGTCAGGTATACATCGTTTGACCATGCGCTGCGCATGGTGCGCTCGTGTGGCCCGGGTGCCCTGCTGGCCAAGTGTGACATTAAGTCAGCTTTTCGCCTCTTGCCAGTGCACCTGGGCGACTTTGAGTTGCTGGGTTTTAAATTTAAGGGGGAATATTATTTTGATAAGGCCATGCCTTTTGGCTGCTCCATATCATGCTCGGCTTTCGAGCGTTTTAATACCTTCCTAGAGTGGGCTTTCGTCCGCAGGTCAGGGTCCCGGTCTGTAGCCCATTACCTGGATGACTTTTTATTCGGGGGTGAACGGGGCTGGGACACGTGCGCACGTCTCCTCAACACATTTCAGACGCTAATGGAGGAACTTGGTGTCCCTTTAGCGCCCGAAAAGACCGAGGGCCCATCGACCAAGCTAGTATTCCTGGGGGTTGAGATTGACACAGTAGTGCAGGCTTCTAGGTTGCCGGGTGATAAGGTGTCCAGGATAGTGGCCCTTATCTCGGAATTGCTGGCCAAGCGTAAGGCATCCCTGAGGGAACTGCAGGTGCTACATGGGCACCTTAATTTTGCTTGCAGGGTGGTCGCACCGGGCAGGGCTTTTGCCCGGCGCTTATGCGATGCCATGGCAGGGTTATCCAGGCCCCACCACAGAGTCAGGCTCACCCGGGGTATCAGGGCAGACATGTTCGTCTGGTTGCAATTCCTGAGGGAGTTTAATGGGGTCTCATTTTGGAGGTCTGACCTCCTGGCATCCCCCAATTTCCAGAACCAGTCTGATGCCTCAGGATCCCTGGGTTATGGGATGTACTTCAATGGGAAGTGGGCCTATGGTGGGTGGCCACCGGCATGGGCAGGCACAGGTCGCCTGCGGGATCTCACATACCTGGAATTTTTTCCCATTCTGGGGGCTTTGATGCTATGGGGCGAACAGTGGGCTAATTCGGTGGTGCATTTCTGGTGCGACAATGCGGCTGTTGTACACATTGTCAATGCACAGACTTCCAAATCGCCCAGGGTCATGGATCTAGTGCGCCATTTTGTGCTGCGCTGCCTGCGCCTCAACGTCTTGTTCAGGGCCAGGCATGTCCCAGGGATTAATAATGATATTGCTGACGCTTTGTCCCGCCTGCAGATCTCCCGGTTCCGCGCCTTGGCCCCGGATGCGGAGGAATTTCCCTCGCCACTCCCGGAAGAGATGTGGACTATTGGCAAGGAGAGGTGAACCGGGCGATTGGCCTGTCACTAGCGCCACGCACGCGTAAGGCGTATCAACAAGCATTCAATTCGTACAGGGCATTTGCTACTCAATTTCTCTTGCCAGAGACCTGGCCTATCCCGGTGGACCATGTTCTGCGGTTCATGGTTCACCTGCATGCACAGGGCCTCGCACCTCGCACCATAGCATCCAAGCTCTCGGCGTTGGCTTTTATGGCCAAAGTGGGGGGTCATGTGGATACCACCTCTGACTTCTGGGTGAGACATGTTTTGGAGGGGTGGGTGCGCGAGCGCGGGCGTTGCCCGGACGACCGGCACCCTATTTCCCCAGGGGTTCTTACCCAGTTGGCCCGGGGCTGGCCAGGCCTCTGTTTTGATCATTATGAGGCAGCCCTTTTTCATGCAGCCACAACGGTGGCATTTTTTGGAGCGCTCCGCGTCAGCGAACTCGTGATGCTGTCTAAGGCGGATGCAAGTGGTAGGGCACTGGAACTCGAGGATGTCTATGTTGCCAAAGACTGGGCCCAGTTGAGGATACGCTCCTCTAAAACAGATCAGCATGGCGTAGGCAGTGGTGTAAGACTGCTACGGTGTTCTTTGGCAGACATCTGTCCGGTTGGTGCCCTACATGAATTCCTGGCACTGCGTGGCATGCACCACGGCCCGTTTTTCTGTCACCAAGATGGGTCTCCCCTTACTAAATTTCAGTTTTGGAAGGTGACAGCCAGAGCCCTCACCAGGGTGGGCCTACCAGGTGCCCGTTATGGCACACATTCGTTCCGTATTGGTGCAGCCTCTACAGCAGCTGCTTTTGGGTACTCTGGGGCTGACATACGCAGCATGGGGAGGTGGGGCTCGCAATGTTTTCAGTTTTATGTGCGCCCACTCCCGCCATGAGTACCAATCCAGTCACCTTACCGCCTTTTTTCTCAATTTGCTTACAGACCCTGGGTGTCGTATTACACCGGTGACAGTATGGCTGGTGGGCCACAGCTATGTGCACAGGGCAGCGCGTTACGCTGCGGCGACAGAGTGGGGACCCCGACTGGGACTGGGTGACCACGCCAGTCTCGCATGGCATGGTAAGCCTGGGATGTTATGGCGGGAGCTGCGGCCTTTCCTTTTTTCTGGCCTGGGTGCTGACCCGCCTGACATTCTAATCATCCACCTGGGGGGCAATGATTTGGGCCAGGTCACCGGCTTATCGCTCAAGCATGCGATTTGCGAGGAACTCGCCTACTTGCATTATGTCTGGCCTGCCACAACCCTGGTTTGGTCGGACATTGTTCCGCGCCATTCTTACAGAGGGGGCGTTAACCTCCTGGCCCTTGACCGCGCTAGGCGCGCGGTCAATAAGGCAGTGGCGCGGTTTCTTGCCACCAGGGCTTGGGGACGGGTTAGTCATCACCCCGATATTAGTCTACAAAATTATGACTTGTACGCAGGGGATGGGGCCCATCTGTCGCGAGGAGGTATGGACCTCCTGTTGGGTGATTGGCGAGCAGGCCTGTTGACCGAGCTGACGGTCTGGGGGGGGGCGTCAGGTCTTCTTTGAAGCCCCTCCATGTGGCGGGTAGCACTGGTAAGGTAAACAGTATGACCCACAAGTATCCGGCAGGTTCGCAATTGACTGGACAACACTAGACAGGAATAAATTAGTTAAACGTTGTCCGGTCAACGACGAACCAGGCGATGGGGTGATGACGATTGCTAACCAGCATGCATCACCCCTGTGATTTCACGGATACGCGTCAGAGGGTGGGGTCATAAGTTAGTTATTGACTACGGTCAACAATTTGTTTGTTGTCAACAAACAAATTGATACAAATTGATACATTGTAACCAATTGCCGTTGGCAATTTTGGGGTGGTACCTTACCAGTGTTACTTCGGCCTGCTTGCCTTAGGAATTATGATTGGTCGTTTTACCAATACAAATTTATAATTCGGACTAGGGCATTGAATCAATAAATGTGGCCCTATGCTGTTATCCACTTTCAATGTTGTCTGTGTCCGTTATTGGGGGGGGTGCGCCTGCAATGCAAGCGCGGCGCCAAAATGGCCGCCGCGCCCTTTGCGGGCCCCCCCCCCACAGGACAGAGAATCCGGGTAGTTAGGGGCGTGGCCAGCTCCCTTATAAAAGGGGTGGCCACGAGGCAGCCGAGCTGCCATTTTACCTCAGCGACGGAGCGGAGAAGTTTTTTCCCCTCCACCCCCTCCCTAGTTAACAGTGTGATATTATGGTCGCTTCGGGGCCGGGTGGGAATTTTTGGTTGGGACCCATATTGGCTCCGGGTCCTGGCTTTTTTGCCCATCCCACACTGTTGCTATGGTTTGATATAGGGGTCTTTCTGTGTTCCTACTGTTGACTTTGGTCACATTGGCGGGTAGCACTGGTAAGGTAAACAGTATGACCCACAAGTATCCGGCAGGTTCGCAATTGACTGGACAACACTAGACAGGAATAAATTAGTTAAACGTTGTCCGGTCAACGACGAACCAGGCGATGGGGTGATGACGATTGCTAACCAGCATGCATCACCCCTGTGATTTCACGGATACGCGTCAGAGGGTGGGGTCATAAGTTAGTTATTGACTACGGTCAACAATTTGTTTGTTGTCAACAAACAAATTGATACAAATTGATACATTGTAACCAATTGCCGTTGGCAATTTTGGGGTGGTATCTTACCAGTGTTACTTCGGCCTGCTTGCCTTAGGAATTATGATTGGTCGTTTTACCAATACAAATTTATAATTCGGACTAGGGCATTGAATCAATAAATGTGGCCCTATGCTGTTATCCACTTTCAATGTTGTCTGTGTCCGTTATTGGGGGGGTGCGCCTGCAAAGATCCAACTGCTAGTCTGATTCGCTTTTATACACAGAAAGGAGGCTTAAACCCAGCAGCTTGCAGATGAAACAGGGGGTGCCTCACCTAAAATTGTATTTTTTCCCCCTACTTAGACTGGTTTTGACTTATTTTTACCATTTTAAGTGCTAGCTAATGAAGTGGGCACTGTGATGGCTTAGTGGTTAAGATGCCGAACTTGACAACTGGAAGGTTGGCAGGCGAGCAGTTTGAGACCTGAGTGCTGCCTGACAGAGTGGGCTCCCATCTCTGTCCCAGCTCCTGCCAACCTAGCAGTTCAAAAGCAAGAAATTGCAAGTAGATAAATACGTAGGTACCACTTTGGAGGGAAGGTAAATAGAATTCCATGCACTTCACTGTCTAGCCATGCCTGCCACTTCTCCAGTCTGCAGAGACAGAAAGCACTGGCTCTTTGGCTATAAACAGAGATGAGCACTAAACCCTAGAGTTGGATATGACTAGCTTTCAAGCATGAGTGACCTTTACCTTACTTATGAAGTAGGCAGTTTAAGGGGGACTTGTGCTACAGCTGTCTCATGGTCTTTTTCTGCTTGCTGGAATCGTCGGCTGCAACTCATATCCAAGAATGCATTGGTTTTTTCCTGAAGCAGGAAAAATGCCATTGGCGTGGATTTGTTTAAGGTGGATTCCAGCTTGCTGTGAAGTGACCCACACACTGTGATCACAGAGCCATCTCCTGTGGCATGTATGAAATGAGAAATGCAGGATTTACTACCAGGACTGCAATGGATTGCCACAGCCTTGAGGATATGGGCAGTGGTGGGCTAAAAAAAAAACCTACCACACTGTGGGTGTGGTATGGTGGGCATAGCCAGGGGGGAAGCCTTGTGTTGCACCCGAATTAGGACTACTTTATATCAAAACTTGGATGGGTGGGGCCAGCCAGAATTTCTGCTACCGGTTCTGGTGAACTGGGGTGAACCTGCTGGTGCCCACCACTGGATATGGGCAAGGTGAACCTTCATGGCCAGTCCATCTGGCATGACCTCTTCCACTGCCACGACTGTTGAGAATCAGAGTTCCTCCTCCACTCATTTTGCTGTTGGGCAGATACAGTGATTTATTTATTTATTTATGAATTGTATCCCACCCTCCTGATGAGAAACATCACTCAGGGTGGCTAACAATATATATAAAATACAATATAACCACAGATAAAACAATAACCATTAAAAATGCCAACCCAACACACTAAAAACAACATTAAAACACATAAAAACTAATCAGATTATAGCTAAAAAACATCCTCACCCTCACCCTCCCCCACCCAGCATAAAATGGCAAAAAACAATCAACAGACAAAAGTATTAACAGTGAAAAACTGGATCCCTCAAGAGGCTAAATAAGCCAGCGGGCTTGTACAGAAGAATCACACATTCTCCAAACCCGCTGACATAGCCAAGTCTTCAACATTTTTCTGAAGGGGAGAAGATCTGACTGGAGATGCAATTCTGGTGGTACAAGGTTCCACAGGGCAGGGGCAGACACGGAGAAGGCTCTCTTCCTGGCCCCTGCACTGAAGCAGGTCCTGTCCTGTTCAGGAGAACCAGTAGCGGAATTTGCCCCAGGCCATGCCCACCTGGCCAGCCACGCCCACCTCCATAGCCTATTGCGTTGGCCATGTCCACAGATTTAGCCCCGCCCACAGATTTGGCCCTGCCCATAGATTTGGCCCCGCCCACAGAGGTGGTAGTAAAAAAATGGAGTGTATCACTGGGCCAATATGATGGTTTCCAGTGGCATTTCCTCCACTGAGGGGACCATCACCCCACCTAAAGGGGCTCATCCACCCATAGCCGTTGGCCCTTTTAGGGATTCAGGTTATTTACTGCTGCCCAACACTTGGTGTTGAGTTGCTGGCTGGACAGTCTACTCTATCACCATAGTGGGATGTCTGGCCAGACCAACAAAAACATATATAGCCAGACTCCAAATGTACATTCAACAAATTTGACCATAAAATCCAACTGAGATTGACAGTTCCTGCTCTGCCTTTAGAGGACACTGCACTTCACTCCTAGGAAAGCTCTTGCATCCAAAATGCCATCGGGGAAGACATAGCGGCAAAGAGATATAAGAATTTAGTAAAGAGAGGTTCCCGTCTTGCTTTTTCCTAGCTTTTAAAATGTCATCGTCTTATGAGGGGGCTTTATATTGAAAAGGTTTCTGCTCTAAGGCATACTCATCTAATGATCTACTCCATGCTGTAAAGCTGAAAACAATCTACAATTACACATATAAATGTGTTAGTAAGGCAACAGAGATTATTTCTGTTTCCATGACAATAATTATCTTACTAGAACTAGCAAGACAGGCAGTTAACAGAATGATTTCTAATACGTAGGGCAAAGGCATACCTGTCAAGTTTTGGATTTGAAAATAAGGGAAATTTTGGCCACACCCCTCTGTGGTTGTGGCCAAATCTGTGGGCATGGCCAAATATAGCCATGTGACTTGCTGAGCTCTAGTCATGCCTTCCACATGGCCATGAAAATGTCTGCAAACACAGACAGCACTGGCTCTTTGGCTGTAAATGGAGATGAGCACTGCACCCTAGAGTTGCATATGACTGGGAGATTTTACTTTCTTAGGATCAAAGATCTCTGCAGATGGTGATTTCCACCATGAAATAAAAAGGTGACTGATGCTTGGGAAACAAGCTATGAGAAACCTGGGGAACATAGTTAAAAATAGAGGCATCACCTTGCAAACAAAAAATTGCATAGTCAAAGCAATGATATTCCCGGTGGTAATGTATGGGTGTGAGAGCTGGACCATTAGGAAAGCTGAGCGCAGAAAAAATAGATGCCTTTGAAATGTGGTGTTAAAAATAGGTCGATCCTAGAAGAAATCAACCATGACTGCTCATTAAAGGTCAAATAGTAAAGATGACGCTAAAGTACTTTGGACATCAAATGAGAAGAGAGGATTCACTTGAGAAGGCCTTGATGCTGGGAAAGGTGGAGGACAAAAGAAGGGGGTGGCCAAAAATAAGATGGCTAGATGGTATTGTAGATGCAATGGGCACAAAGCTGTGTGGGCCAAAAAAACCTTTCCCCATCTTCTTGGGGGACTTTTGTTTTGTTTTCTTTCTTGTTTACTTAGTGGCTTAAGTGACTAAAATGCTAACTGGGAGCAAGGGATTAATTCCACCACCACCCCCCTCTCATATAGTGATCAGGCAACACCCCCCTGCAATTAGTGTGGAGGAGCAAGGGATTACTTACATAAGAACATAAAAACAGCCTTGCTGGAACAGGGCACAGCCCATCCAGTCCAGCATTCTGTCTCACACAGTGGCTCACCATTTCCTTCAGGGTATTCCCAAGGAGATGCCTTCACCTGCTTAGGATTCCCTGGAAATGGCATTGAGAGATATCCTGCCTATCTCTCCAACCCGGAGGTTGTCCTTAGGTAGCCATAATTATAGCCATTGATACTCTTGTCCTCCATGAACTTGTCTAATCCTTTCTTAAAGCTGTCAAGACTGACAGCTGTCACCACTTCTTCTGGCAGGGAGTTCCACAGACCAGTAATCCTCTGGGTGAAAAAGTACTTTCTCTTATTTGTTTGAGAACTAGTACCCAAAAGTTTCATGGAGTGTCCCCTAGTTCTAGTGTTGTGCGATAGGGAAAACAGTTTTTCCTTATCTACTTTGTCCACACCATGCATGATTTTATAAACTTCAATCAGGTCACCTCTTAGACGCCGTCGTTCAAGAGTGAAAAGGCCCAACCGTTGCAGCCTCAGATGGTAAGGAAGGTGTTCCAGTCCCCTAATCATTCTGGTTGCCCTCCTCTGTACTTTCTCCAACTCCATAATATCCTTCTGGAGGTATGGCGACCAGAACTGTACACAGTATTCTAGATGGGGCCTCACCATAGATTTATAAAGAGGCAAAATGACACTTGCTGACTTATTTTCTATACCCTTCCTAATGATCCCTAACATTGAGTTTGCTTTTTTCACTGCTGAGGCACACTGGGTTGACATCTTCATTGAGCTGTCCACCAGGACACCAAGGTCCCTTTCCTGGTTTGTCGCAGAGAGTTCAGACCCCATCAGTTTATAAATGTAATTGGGGTTTTTTGCCCCAACATGCATCACTCTGCACTTACTGATGTTGAAGCTCATTTGCCACTGTTTTGCCCACTCCCCCAGTGTCAAGAGATCCCTCTGGAGCTCTTCACAATCTCTCACAGTTTTCACTACCCTGTATAATTTAGTGTCGTCAGCAAATTTGGCTACCTTGCTTTTTACTCCTACCTCTAGATCATTTATGAAGATGTTGAAAAGCAGGGGTCCCAGTACTGAACCTTGGGGAACCCCACTCTTTACTTCCCTCCACTTGGAGAAGTGTCCATTTAGTGCTACCCTCTGTTTCCTGTCCCTTAGCCAGTTGCTGATCCAGGACAAGACCTGTCCCTTTATTCCATGACTGGTAAGTTTATTCAAGAGCCTTTGGTGTGGAACCTTGTCAAAAGCCTTCTGAAAGTCCAGATAAACAATGACAACTGGATCCCCCTTATCCACATGCTTGTTGACAATCTCAAAAAATTCCAACAGATTAGTGAGGCATGATTTGCCCTTGTAAAAGCCATGTTGGCTCTCCTTTAGCAGCGCCTTCTCTTCTATGTACCTATTAATTCTATCTTTTAGGGTGGTTTCCATCACTTTACCTGTGACACATGTCAAACTGACAGGTCGGTAATTTCCTGGATCACCCCTGGATCCTTTTTTGAAAATTGGTGTTACATTCGCTACCTTCCAGTCATCAGGCACAAAGCCTGATTTGAGGGAAAGATTATATATTTTGGCTAGGGGATCAGCAATTTCGTCTTTAAGTTCCCTGAGAACTCGTGGATGGATGCCATCTGGTCCTGGTGATTTGTTAGTGTTTAGCTTAACAAGACATGCAAGGACCTCCTCCCTGGTTATTTCTATCTTGCTTAATTCTTCGGTTTCCCTCCCTACGAAGATAGGCTCTGTTTTGGGCATGTGGTCTCTGTCTTCTTCAGTGAATACTGAAGCAAAGAATTCATTGAGTCTCTCTGCAATCTCTGTTTCCTCTTTAATAACCCCTTGCCTTCCATTGTCATCCAATGGTCCAATGGCCTTCCTAGTTGGGTTCTTACTTCTAATGTACTTAAAGAAGTCTTTGTTATTTCTCTGAGTATTTTTAGCTATACGCTCCTCAAAGTCTTGCTTTGCTTTCCTGATTGTTGCCTTGCATTTGTTCTGCCAGAATTTATGTTTCTGCCTGCTGTCCTCATTTGGACAAGCCTTCCATCTTCTAAATGAGCTTTTCTTGCTCTTGATCACTTCCCGAACAGCTCCTGTAAGCCACATCGGAGTCCTCTTGGATCTGGCAGTGCCCTTTTTCCTTTTGGGTATGCATTCCAATTGGGCCTCTGTTATTGTTTTTGTAAACAACCTCCATGCCTTTTGGAGTGTTTGGACTCTCTCAATTTTCCCTTTCAGTTTCTTTTTTACTAGTTTCCTCATCTTTGGGAAATTTCCTTTTTGAAAATTTAAGGTCTCTGTGTTTGATTTTATCAGTGACTTGCAGTCTATGATCAAGTTAAACATAATTGAGTTGTGGTCACTGTTCCCTATTGGATCAGTCACATTAACATCTTGCACCAGATCCTGAGTATTACTCAGGATCAAGTCAAGGATTCTTGTACCTCTAGTTGGGTCTTCAACCATCTGTCCCAGGGAACAATCATTTAGCATATCTAGGAACTTTATCTCTTTATCATGTGCTGAACAACAGTTCACCCAGTCTATGTGAGGGTAATTGAAGTCCCCCCCTCTCTCTATCATATAGTGATCAGGCAACACCCCTCCTCATTAGTATGGAGGAGCAAGGGATTAATCCCCCCCCTCTCTCTCTCATACAGTGATCAGGCAAAACCCCCCCCCCCCCTGATTTGCCCCTGAATATATGAAATATATTGCTCACCTAGAGTAGACTCCTGCTCCCAGCATCCAAAATGAAGCAGCCTCCATGACAACCATGTAGCAGGGAAGGAAAAGAGAAACTACAGAACGCCCCCCCCCCTTCTCTCTCTCTCCTTCCACAAGCGAAAAGCCTGCCACACAGCGACCTCTGGTGGCCAGAAAAAAATACTGTAGCTTCGCCTGTGATGGCTCCGGTCAGGAAATTTTTAAAAAAAATAAGGTAAAATACAGGGAAATTAATAAAACAGGAGGGGGATGGGAAGAGAGGTAAAAATAAGGGGTTTTCCTGGGGGAAATGGGATAGTTGACAGGTATGGACAAAGGTCTTGTAGTGACATCAGCTAACAAATAAGGGAAAAGAAGACCTTACCCTTTGCCAGGTTTCATACCTTGTTGCTTGTTCTTTCTCCTATAATGCCAAACCCATTTACATTCGCTGTTGGTGTTTCACAAATACCTGTATGCACATTTTACCTGGTTTACCAGTTCTCTCAGTAATTAACAGTTTACTGGGTGGAACGGGACTCTGCAGCCTCATGGCCACCCATGCAGCTTGTGGCATTCACATCATGTCATTACCCATAAGTTCTGCCACCATGTTTGGAGTTGCCTGCGAGCAGTGCACTTAGTTTCTTCATTTTCAATATTAAAGTCATGTAGTTTCTGACAATGTAATTATCTACATATCATAAATGTGCCCAGCGGGTGTGGGGTGCTGCTGTTGGATCTATTCCACCCCACTGGCTCATATGACCATCTGATAATTTTGTAATGGGATTTTAGAATTTTTTAGATTAGAACTTTTGTGATTTTAAGATTTTTAGATTTTAGTGTTTTTATGATGTTTTATCCATATGTATGGGTAGTTCTAATGGGTTATGTTGGGGTGTTTCTTATGTTGAAAGCCGCCCGGAGTTGCCTCAGCAAGGGGGCAGCTAAACAAGTCAAACAATCAAACAAACACACACACACACACACACACACACACACAAGTTTCATATGTTCAAATCAGATATCATCTGATCTTCCCATTCAGTAACAACATCAAAAAGTTACTTTTTTGGATTATAACCTTCAAAATTCTCCAGTGGCAATCCTGGTTGGAGATTATGGGATTTGTGATCAAAAGCCAATTTTTTTAAAAAAAAAATCAAGCTTTATTTTCCACTTGTTTGAAATTCATTCAGATTATTCATCCTATCATTAAAACGTGGGAGGGAGTTACACGAATCAAACATATGCTTGAGCCTAAGGTTTATTATGTCTTTAGTGAACAGTGTGCTTGGTGCACATAAATCAACTTAAAATCAGCCTGCTGCAATCCAGACAGTCCAGACATCTAGCTGCAGATGTCCCAACTGCATTTGAGAAGATTTTCTGCAATCCAGCATTTCCTTTTGATATTAAAACCATGAGATAATATATTAGGGAAGGCAGATGCTTTGCACAAAAGCAGTAGGCTTATTTTCTAGCCTGGCACAGAACAAGCATTCAACATCCAGATGAATACAGGCAGCCTGACAGAAGAGAAAGCAGGTTACCCTGTTAATGGCAGCAATCTCAGCATCTGTAAGAGCAGGTAACTTGGCAGGTTGTCCATTTCATTGGCATTAAATACAACAGAGTAATGTTACACTGCAGTTTTAGACTCTTGGAACAACAGGAATATTTACAAGAACCAACAACTCTTAAGTGGCTGTAGTACAGGGGTGGCCAAACATTTCAGGACATGGGCCAGTCACATGGTTCAGCAGGCCGGTCACATGGTTCAGGAGGCCGGTCACATGGTTCCTCCCACTGGAAGTGGAAGTAAAACACACCTTGCAATCTGTTTTGCAACAGGATGAGATAGATTTTAAGATGCCATTTTCCCTGCGTAAACCAGAGATGCCCAAACTATGGCAATGGGCCGGATCTGGCTCCCATTTCAATGGACATAGATAGATAGATAGACAGACAGACAGACAGAGATAGAGATATTCTAAAATCCAAATATGTTGAATTTAAAATATAATTTGTGGATTTTTGCTTAGAAATCTTCTTTCTGGGTGGAGCTGGGAATCTGGTCAACTTGTACCTTTTGGTAATAACACAGTGGTGTATCTCAACAACAGTACATCCACCAAATCAAGAAAGTTGCATCAATATTGATGTATCAAGTTTCTACTGATTCAGTAGTTCTGCTCTAGTTGAAACCAACAAATAAATTTAGAAGTTTTGTTTTACAACCATTTGCAACTAAACAGGGCCAAACTTCACAGTGGGTTTGAATAACAACCAGGGATTTTCTATAATTACCATTTGTAAAAAGCTACAATGTTACTTTTTTGTTAGGCTGGCCAACCATTGTGTGCCTCTGTAATTGATGTGTATAAATTGATGCCATGAGGTCTTACTCTTATGTCTGACAAAGTGGACTTGATCCACAGAAGTTCACAATAAAAAACAACAGTTAGTCTTTAGGTCAAGGGTTCTCAACGTTTTTGTGCCACGGGCTGGACCACTCACCCTCAGACAGCTGAGCAGGCTGGACATATGGTTTTCCCCAGTGGTGGGCTCCCCAAAAATTTGCTACCACACTGTGGGTGTGGTATGGTGGGTGTGGTCAGGGGGGAAGCCCTGTGTTGCACCCAAATTAGGACTACTTTATTTCAAAACTTGGATGGGCACGGCCAGCCAGAATTTCTGCTACTGGTTCTGGCGAACTGGTGCGAACCTGCTGATGCCCACCACTGGTTTTCCCCTGTCGTAAATGCTGCCACAAACTGCAGCAGGCACATTTGCTCATGTGCGTTTACGAATGTCATAAATGCACCTGCTTCCGCTTCCAGGGTCGCCGCCGTGGGTTGGATGGAATGGCATTGGGGGCGGGGCTGGCCTGCAGGCTGTAGGTTGCGAAGCCCTGCTTTAAGGGGCCACAATGTTTTTTGTATATTTTTTGTTGTATTGTTTACTCTCAAATAAATTTAGGCCACTCTCTTTCTTTAATTATCCATACAATATTTATCTAGTCAATGCAAATTTATTTTTGTCTTCCAGCTTTACAAAATCGTGTATTCTACTTGTTATCAGGCCTGTACCTACACAATGTGCTTCAAGAAAGTACATCAAATAGTGACCTTTACACGTTTGTCTCTCCTAAAGACCTTCCATGTGTGAGGAGAGATTAGCTACTCCCCTCTAAATATGGTCATCTTATTTGGGTAGAGAACAACTCAATAAGAAATAAAGCCCCTTCTTAATGGCATGGTGTGTTAGGGATAATTGATATATTCCCCCCCCCCCTTGCATCCTGCAGATCTGTGGGCTTGAATCAGGTATCTCTCTTGCCTTGCACTGGTCACAGGTCTACCTGTGGCCTTTAGTTGCTGTTAGTCTTATCTATTAGCAATTACACTTATATACCGCCCCATAGTGTTTAGTGCACTCTCCGGGCAGTTCACAAGTTGATTAGCATTTTTCCCCCAAGATGCTGGGTCCTCATTTTACCGACCTTGAAAGGATGGAAAGCTGAGTCAACCTTGATCCACATCAGGAATGAACTCACAATGTTTTGGCTGCAATACAGCAGTTTTAACCACTGCACCACCAGGCCATGTTTCCCGTCTCTGCCAAAGGCCCCCGTTGCCCATGTTGGACACAGATCCCCTAAACTTAAACATCAGGAAGGATGAGATCAATGTTCTCTACTCTCTTATGAGCATTTTGACCATATTCCTGTCTTCATGCAAAATGTTAACATTTGTTAAACTATGGGTATTTTGTTCTATTTTATTTTAAGCCAGAAAAATACTATGCTAAAGAAGCTGATTTTACCCAGTATGTGTCTGAAAAGAAACCTGCATTGTCCCGGTGACTCTGTTTTAGTTTTTTCCTAAGCAGCTGTGGGTTTTTTTCCAAAGAAAAGAAAATACTGGAAGGAAGCTAAGAAAGGGAGAAGCTACAGCTGTTGCCAGTGTAGGCTGCATGTTTTATGAGACATTGAACTCTTTCTGCCATTCCTCAGCTCTCGTTTGTTAATTTGACTGGAGTATTTCCAAGGCAAAGCCACCTTGATAAATATATAGACCACCCACAGTACATGCTTTTCTCTTTCTGCAGAAACTTTAGCAATATGTTTTCTCAAAGGAATCTGAGATCATATATAGGTACAGAACAGAGCTGAACAAAGCAATGACTATTTCCTAAGCCATCCTACAATAACTTTATGTCGGTGGGACAAATGATTAGCACCTCAGTTTCCCTTTTATACCCCACAAGGTTTTCCTTTCTCCAAACATTGATTTGGGAAATTCTTTCGGCATGAGCTGGAGCATGGTTCTGTAAAAGTGCCTCAATCAAGTAAGGCATATTGATTCTAGAATACATTTGTAGAAAAGAGAAACCTTTTATATTAGTTTTCCAGTTTTTAACGGAATGCCGGGTGATGGAGGCAAAGAAAGATGTTGCAGAATCTTCTGTGGCATTTGATGTTTACTAAGCATTCAGTGAGTGGGACTGCATTGGCTTAGTGGTTAAGATGCTGAACTTGATGACTGGAAGGTTGGCAGGTCAGCAGTTCAACACCCGGGTGCTGCACGATAGAGTGAGCTTCTGTCTCTGTCCCAGCTCTTGCCAACCTAGCAGTTTGAAAGCAAGAAATTGCAAGTAGATAAATAGGTATTACTTTGGTGGGTAAACAGCATTCCACACACTCCGGTGTCGAAGCATGCCTACCACATGTCCACAGACAGTACTGGCTCTTTGGCTATAAATGGAGGTGAGCACCGGACTCTAGGATTGGATATGACTGGCTTTTGAGCAAGGGTGACCTTTATTTAAGCATTTGGTGAACCAAACTAGCTGCCCATCGACTGCTTGCATGGTGTCCATTCCACTCTACACCCCTCCCTTGACCCACGTCCCAAATGTTTTCCTTCCATTTCTCTCCCGGGCTTGGCTCTACCTGAATGCATCCTTATTATAAGTCTCTAGAGCACCCTGCCTTGATCTTTATCATTGCTGACACAACTGGAATGAAAAGGCTGAGAATGAAGGGAGCAGGAGAGAGTTGTGTAGGGAAACAGTTTCTAAAATCATGCCATAGGATTTAGCAAATACTCAAAATCAGGTTTATATATTCATTGACAAATTGTCAGTCCTTACCAATTGAAATGTAAGGATGCAGTAGAAAATATATAATCATGTGCAAAATGAACTTACTATATCCTCTAGCTGCATTGACACTAATCATTTAGACCAGCGTAGTAGAGCTAATAAATATTTTTGACGAGAGGTTTAAGACATGTCTCAAATATCAAATGCTAGTCCCTATTCCTGACCTGTACCTGCTTTCCATTTCTTTCTTAATTCTGCTAAGAGAATAGACTTCCCTCCTGACAGGTAGCTCCTCAGGCCTTCTTGCTAAATATGACAGTACTTTGTTCCAATTCCCATTAGGATGACCAGCCCAGCATGACTCTGAGAAATGCCATCTTAATAGGAAATCTAAGGAAATATTGTCTCAGCTGACAGTATTAAAGTTTGCACACTGCCTTTTTCATAACGTACTGCACTGAAAAATAGGGAAGCAATGAGAGACTGTCAGGTGTGACATGATTGCCCTTACGGTGGCAACATTTAGATACTCCCCTCTTTTTATATGTACACTTCTTCCTTTTTTCCATATATATGCCACCAATTCTGACAGATGCATCGCAAAAGGCAGAAGTGTGATGTTTCTCACACTTTTGAAAATGTTATCCATTTGTTTCAGGATTCAGCTAAATGGCTTGGTGAAATCTCCTTGGCAAAAAATAGCACATCTTTCCAATGAATTTTTTACAACTTCTGATGCTTGCAAAGTGATACGGCTTTGTCTTTACTCTCCCTTTGTGTCTTTCTTTTCTATGCCACATCTCACAGATATGGCAGTGATGTCTATCTAGGTTAGGGTTTTAAAAAATCCTGTGCCAATTTTTAAAAAACCCTGCAATATATGACTTAACATCATTTCATGCTCTGAGATCAGCTAAATGTCAGAATGTCTATAAACATCTTGTTAAGAAATGCAGTTCTCAGACTTCCACCATAACAGAGACATTCTGGTTGCATATCCCTCCCACGAGGAGTAACCCATGAACAGAGCAGAGGGGCACTTTCCCCCTCCTAAATTTTGTACTCTGCTCTCCTGCTCCATTCACAAGTGACTTATGCTTCCCATTCACTCTGCCCAACAGTGGCATATGGAGAGGGGTATTTCTTCTCTTTCTTCTCCTCTCTTGATTTGTTCATGTCATAGAACAGGTGCCATTTCATGTGGCCCTCCACCCCTTCAAGAGCATTCAAGAAACAAAATGGCCATCCTTTGAAGCTGTTGGGACAAAATGGCCACCCCATCATGCAGGCAGGGCAAAATGGCCACCCAGTTCTCGAAGCTGACTGAGAGAGCCTGACCCAGCCCCCGGCTTGAAAAAGTTGGGAACCCCTGTCATATAAGGAGTGTCACCTACAGATGTTTTGGACTTTTCCCTGAAGCCTCACCAACATGGCCAGCAGTAAATAATTATATTGTTATTTAGGCCAGAATTTCTGAAGGTGGCAGTGAGCAACAGTCAGCCTTTGGAAGGCCTGGATCATCTCTTCTCAGAACCAAGCACTCTCCAAAGAAATAGGTGTCAATAGTTTGTGTTAGAGGAATTCAAGCCAATTGTGGAATGGCGATATGGTCTCGCCTATTGAGCCTGGCAATATGTCATCAACCAACATCACCCCAACTCTGAGACAGCTGCTCAGTTGGTGGACCAAAGGCAATTCAAAAGATAGCACCAGCTGGCAAAAGACTTGAAAGAAGAAAGGAAGGAAAGCTAACTTTGCTATGAGTAGAAGTGGACTGATTCATGATTGGCATCAAGGACGGCATTAAACACTTGCTTGCCTCAAAAGGAATGAAGAGGCGAGCTATTCCTTTAATTGGATTATGAAAGCCCAGAGGTGACTTGGAACCTCTTGTGACAAATTTAGACTGAGGAAGAAAACAGAAATCTGTTCTTTTGTACATAGTTCCTTAAGAAAAGTTCTGTGAAGCTGAATGTGTAAGTAGTAGGATAGGTCTACTAGTGTACCTAAACATTATGAGAGTAAAAGGTAATCCTGATGGATGCTTGAACATCCTCTAGCCTACCCAATGGGTGGGTGAGGGCTCTCACAGAGTTGAAATAGACTGGAAAGTATTTGTTACTACAAGTTATTTTAGAAGATTCAGAATAAAGATCTTTTTAAGACACAGCATCCCATATACTAATAAACCAATAAAATATGGAATGACCATGAGCCATGGAAGGACTGTAAACCACTAATGCTCAGAGGTTTGAAGCTTGGGATGATAGCCTTATTATACACATTTGGTCTCAAGGGATGACAGAAAAGATGTCACCTAATTTAATTAATTGGTAGTAAATTATAGATCTGTCTCTATAACATTTCAATATCAATAAATATCAAACAAAAATAAAATTATTAGGTGAGAATTAAGATTAGAAACTATTTCAATAGAAGCATTTGTAAATTGCGATGTTTCTTCTGGGACCTGGGCTAGAATCCTGTCGCTTACTCCCCCATGTTACTCCATTGTTATAATTTGTAGCAGGAAAATTGGTTCCAGTTAAGAAGGTAGTATGTATTGGTTTTTCTCATCACACAAGAATCATGTGATTCGGTACAATTCCATTAAAAACGATGCTTTCTTAACTGGTGGCAATTACTGCTGAACGTTATGCCATTAAGAATTACATTGTCACAAGATTCTGGCTTTTATGTATCTGAAGATATAGATATTAATTTGTAAAAACTCACATTGAAATAAATCTATTAGTCTTAATATTATCCCATACTTTTGATTAAGTTGTTGCAAACAGACTTACACAGCTGCCTCTCTGAAAACTATTTGGGTAACAATTAAGTAATAGCTAGCTCCTTCCTACTACATTTCCCATCTCTGAGCTTAATGGGTTTCCCCAAGAACAGTATATTATTGTAACTATTCCCTAGGGGTGGTATAGTTCTGAATGGGCAATTAAGACACATTTGGTTTACAAAATGCATCTGTTCCCAGCAGAGACAATAACTTCTAGATGTGGTCTCATGTGGACCAAATTATCAGCCTAAATTTTTGGATTGCCTTGGTGGGGATAATATGATTAGCAGTTCAGATTTTATTTCTATACCACTGCTATGAATTCTACTTGACTCTAATGCTAAGAAGAAACTATTTGGCTCAGAACTCTTTTAATTCTACTTTTGTGTCTTTTGCACAAGGCACCAGATGGTGCATGTCAATTGTCAAATGGAAAAAAACCCATGTACTTCAATCTAACCTACCCCACAGTTCAATGTGAAGGGCTGCTCCTAGGCCTGGAAACTCTGTTACTTGTTATGAGTAAACATGGGGCTGTTCCTGTTCAGACCTGTTTCTGTGGTGAAGTGATTTGTGGTGCTGGTGTGACAGAAGGTGGAAGGAGCTGCATGAAGAGGGTGGAAACGGGCATACTTTGTCTCATACAAAAGGAGGAAAATTCTGAAGCTACTTATTTGATAAAGACTGGGCTGTGTTGTAAACAGACCTCCACTTCCTCTACTGGTTGGACAGAAGTTGTTGGAGTTCACACTGTCTCTTTTGTTCTGTGTTACTACTCTCAAATTCAAGGTTCTGGTTTTTGAGGTTTTCTTCCTTTTGGTGTCTTGCACGGAAGACAAAGAAGGAGTCGCAGTAAGGACTAACACAGGTTTATTGGTAGATGATCAGGATGAACATGTGGTAATGGCGGAGATACATCACATTATATACAGTAGCACAATACATTTGAATCTTGCTGCACGGTAGCTCATTGGCTGCTACTGGCGTGACATCGTCCCAAGTCACGCCCCTCTTCTGTAGTTGTTTGATCATGTGGGAGAGTTCCCGCGGCTGCCGGTGATTTGAGGAATGAGAACCATGTGAGTTGAACGCTCGCAGCTGCCCTCTATGGGCAGCTAACTCGCGTTCCTTTAACAGCTGGGCTACATTGTAATTGTGGTCAGGTTACATTCATACATTTCTTAAAGCAACATTGTACATACATAACATCCCTCCCCCCTAGGATGGGACGAAGTCCCTCAACCATTGTGGCTTGCCGCTCGTGCGCCTGGGGCGTGCGGCCGCCTGACTTAACACAGGGGAGCCAGAGGCTCCTGGTTCCGCGGAGTCCTGTCCTGCAACGGAAAGGGGGGATTCATTAGTGACTCTGCGTGGACTCTGCGGTAACCTTGCATTGGGGGATGGGAATGGAATGAACAGTTGGGAAGTGAACCCTTGCCTACCGTTTGAGGAGCTTGGGGTCCCCCCCAGTACGAATCTCGGGACCGACGAAGAGGCCCTCGTGGCCTCGCCACCCCCCGTTACCTGCCCGGGAGTTCTAGAGACTGTGGTGGGCGGACTCCCCCCTGTTGCCTGTCTTGGGGGTGTTTGTCTCTGGGGAGCTGGAGCTATGGTATATTCTAAAACAAAAGGACTGGGGGGACTGGAAGTACCAGGGGCTGAACTGAAACCCCTCTTCTCGCTAGGACGGGTGGGGGACCACTCCGCGACACCCCCCTGGTACTGCAACTCATAATCAAACTCATTTCTCTCTTCCAAAGTATCCTCCTCTGTGGCTGAGAACCCAGGATATGCATTTGTATCCGCAGATGCCGCCGTGTCTCCCCCTTGGGTAACGCGGGTGGGGGAGGACCCTAACGCTGATTCCCCCTCTCTGGTGACTCGCCTTCTGAGTTGGTCGGCGTGCCTTCTCCAGAGTAGACCTGAGCTAGTCTCGACCCTGTAGGATACTGGCCCCGTCTGCTCAATGATCGTCCCTGGTACCCACGCTGGCCCTGAGGCCGCGTAGTTCCTGCAGTGAACCGGGTCCCCTACTGAAAAACTTTTGGAGCTATCTCCCCCTATATTTATATTTCTCCCTTCATCCTCCACCCTGGACGGATCCATCCGGTCAAAAAGTGTTACCGGATGCCTCCTCATGAGGAGTTCGGCTGGGGAAAATCCTGAAGCTAGGGGGGTTGTTCTGTAACAGATGAGGAACTGACACAGATGAAGGTTCAACTCACCGGGACCCATGCGCCGCAGTGCGCCTTTCGTAGTGCGCACTTGGCGCTCTACCTGACCGTTTGTGGCGGGGTGAAACGGGGCAGCGGTAATGTGCCTGATGGCGTTTCTTTCAATAAACGTCTTGAACTCCGCAGACGTGAAGGTACTAGCGTTATCGCTAACAAGGACGTCTGGCAGGCCGAAACAGGCAAAGACCTTGTGCAACTGTTTAATGGTTGCCGCAGAGGAGGTGCTGTTCATGGGGATTACTTCTAACCATTTGGAATAGGAGTCGACTATCAGCAGAAACATGGACCCGCGGAAGGGGCCAGCGAAGTCGACATGAATCCGGGACCATGGCCCGCGGGCCGTGTCCCATTCTCTATGGGGCAGCCGGGACTCCTCGGGTCGAGAGCTCTGGCAGCTCTCGCACGTGCCCACTAAGCATTCTATGTCCACGTCTATCTGGGGCCACCAAAAGAAACTCCTGGCCAGCGCCTTGGAGCGCACTATTCCCGGGTGACTGGTATGCAGTAGCTTCAGTACCTTAGCCCTTAGCTTCTCTGGGATAACTACCCGCTGGCCCCAGAGTAAGCAGCCCCTTTCCAGGGAAAGCTCTACTCTACGCCTGAAAAATGGCTTGAAATGTTCCTCGGGGGGAGTAGTGGGCCATCCTTTCCTAACCCAGGAACTAACTTGGGCCAGCATCTTGTCGACCGCCATGGCCTTGGCAGGTCAGCCGGGACGATGGGGGGTGAGTCGAGGGACTCGATCAGCAGGACTTGGTGGTCCTGCTCTACCTCGCATGCGGGATCCCCTAAACTAGGGAGGGGAGACCGGGACAGCGCGTCCGCATGGGAGATCTCCTTCCCTGGGCGATAGACCAGCTCATACTGGTAGGCGTTGAGGAAGATGGCCCAATGCAGCATCCTGGGGGATAGAATTTGCGGGGTAGGTTTGCCGGTAGTGAAGATCCCCAGAAATGGCTTGTGATCCGTCACTACCGTAAACTCGCGGCCGTATAGGAAATCGTGGAACTTCTTCGTTCCCGCGATTATGGCCAGGGCCTCCCTATCTGTTTGCACGTAATTGCGCTTGGCCTTTGAGAGGGACCTTGAGTAGTACGCCACCGGGGCTTCCCGCCCGCTCTCCAACACGTGGCACAGAACCGCCCCCACCCCCACTGGGGACGCATCACAGACTAAAACCACTGGTTTTTTCGGATCGAAGTGGGTCAGGACAGCATCCGAGGATAGGAGTGACTTAAACTCCTTGAACGCTTTCTCCTGCCTGTCCCCCCACCGCCAAGCCGCGTCCTTTTTAAGTAACGCATGCAGTGGCTCCGCGACCGATGCCTTCCGAGGCAGGAAGGAATGATAGAAATTTAGGAGCCCTAGAAATGACTGCAGCTCCGGTTTCGCGGTGGGGCGAGGGGCGATTTTCACGGCCGCAACCTTGGACTCAGAGGGTTTGATTCCATCCGGGGTTACCTTAAAACCTAGAAACTCAACCTCCCTCGCAAAGAATACACATTTGTCCCTCCTCAGTCGAAGTCCTGCCCTCTCGAACACTGAGAGGACCCCCATCTAGCCTGTTTGCTAACTCTAATTCGCTCCCCGCCGTTATCAACACATCGTCGAAGTATGGGAGGACGCCTGGAAGCCCCTTTAAAAGGCGTTCCACGAGGAACTGGAAAATTCCGGGGGCTGAATTCACGCCAAACTGAAGGCGCGTTACCTTAAACGCCCCCTTGTGCATCACGATCGTTTGCGCGGCGGCGGCAGCCGGGGTTACAGAGAGCTGCTGATATGCCTGAGCCAGATCTAGCTTGGCAAAACACCTCCCCCCATGTAACGTGGCCAGCAAGTGGCTGACCACGGGCACCAGATATGCATTTGGCCGAATGGCCTTGTTGATCGTACATTTATAGTCCGCACAAATCCTGACCTCCCCGTTTGATTTAAGGGCTGTAACAATCGGCGTTTCCCACTCCGCCGAATCAACTGGAACCAAAATTCCCTGCCCCACCAATTTGTCCAGTTCCGCCTCGATCTTGTCCTTGAGGGCGAAGGGCACTCTCCTTGGCTTGAGGCGGATGGGCCGGATTTCTGGGTCCAGCTCAAAGGAAACCGGGGGCCCCTTGTATTTCCCGAGCCCCTTCTTGAAAACGTCCAGGTGTGCATTGCACACGTCCCGCATTGGGTCAGTCTCGATGGCGTTAATGCCGGACAGTTCGATTCCCAGGGGAGCAAACCACTGCGTTCCCAAAAGGCAGCACCTCCCCCCCTTGAGGACCACTAGGGGCAATTTCTCGGAGTAGTTCTTGAACTTCACCTTGAAGTTCCCCACCCCCAACACTGGGATCCCATTTCCCTGCACGTCCCGTAGGTGTGACTTCATGGCCCGCAGCTTGGGCCGCTTATCTGGGGGAATACGCATAAACTCTTTTTGGGACAGAATGGAATAAGATGACCCCGAGTCTATCTCCATCCTCATTGGTAACCCCTGCAACAGTACCTCTACAAAAAACTGCCGGTGCTCCAGGCCCACGTGGTTCACGCCTTCCTCGCTGTAGTTGGCTGAGACCTTCCTGGTGCCGGCCGCCTTCCGTTGGTGCATCTGGGGATGGCTGGAACTCCCCCTGTCCTCGACTCGCCCGCGCCTGCATACTCGGGCGATGTGTCCCTTTCGGCCGCAGTTGTGACACTCGGCCTTTCGGAACGGACACCTCGTGTGGTCGTGGGACGCCCCACAACCGTCGCAGCGGCGGTCCTGCCGCTCACGGGTCTGTCGCTTCTCTCCCCGTTTCTTGATCCTCTGGACATCGTCGTCCTCGCTGGAGCAGGGGTCCGCCGTCGTGGACGACTCCTCGGACGACATTGGTGTGCCGGCGGGCGGCTTGGGGGCCCGCCAGGCTGTCTTCGCTGATGTCCGCCGGGCCGCCTGCACTGGTGACTTGGCCCTTTCGGCCGTGGCCCCTCGGGACTTGAACACCCTGACTCCGCTCCTGGCCGCCTCAGCCGCTTGGGCCTCCCGCAGTACCTCGTTGAACGTGAGGCGGTGGTCGCGGGTCATCAGCTTCCTCTGGAGCTCCTCGTCCCTCAGGCCACACAACATGCGGTCTCGGAGGGCCTGGTCCAGGTCATCCCACTTTCAGTGCACCGCTGCAAGCCTGAGTGCCGCCACGTAGGTGGACACGGATTCGCCCGGTCGCTGGTCTCGCCTGTGGAACGCGACCGGGCCAGGAAGATCGAGACGGGCGGTTGGAAGTGCTCGCCCAACAACTCCAGAATGCGGTCGATGGGCACCACGTCCACCTTCCGGGGGGCCACCAGGTTCATCAGGATACGCAGTGTGGCCGGCCCCACCTGGGCCAGGAAGTGGGAGTGCATTTTCATGTCGTCGTCGACGCCCACGGCTTCCATCGCGTGCCGAAACTGGCACTCGTAGAGCTCCCATTGTTCGGGCTCGCTGACATCGAACTGGTAAGGCTTGACCTTGGGATTCGCCATCAATCCCACCTTCGTCGCCAATTTGGTGTCTTGCACGGAAGACAAAGAAGGAGTCGCAGTAAGGACTAACACAGGTTTATTGGTAGATGATCAGGATGAACATGTGGTAATGGCGGAGATACATCACATTATATACAGTAGCACAATACATTTGAATCTTGCTGCACGGTAGCTCATTGGCTGCTACCGGTGTGACGTCGTCCCAAGTCACGCCCCTCTTCTGTTGTTGTTTGATTGTGTGGGAGAGTTCCCGCGGCTGCCGGTGATTTGAGGAATGAGAACCATGTGAGTTGAACGCTCGCAGCTGCCCTCTATGGGCAGCTAACTCGCGTTCCTTTAACAGCTGGGCTACATTGTAATTGTGGTCAGGTTACATTCATACATTTCTTAAAGCAACATTGTACATACATAACACTCCTACTAAATGCAGACCTATAAATGTCACTGAATGTGATGTTGAGGGCTCAACTGTCCAACACAAATATCCTCCAACTAAAAGCTGGAATCTCACGAGCATTTCAGAAACATGATTTAAGCAGACTTAGATGACCGAGTAATCATAATCTTTGATAATTCCTTTTTCTAATTAAATTCACTCTAAGGACCAAAGCATGTTTGTACACACATGAGGAAAATGCATGGGTGTGTTATAGCCTCTGTCTATGTGTGCAAATTAGGCTCTGTCTATGTGTGCAGATCCCTCCCCACTGGCAAGGAAATTTATTTTCATTATTCCTAGCTGCTACATACAAAAGCACACTAGGCGCAATTTGTTGTTGTTGTTCAGTCACACAGTCAGTTCCAACCCTTTGCGACCCCATGGACCATCGCACGCCAGGCACCTCTGTCCTCCACCATCCCTCTCAACCCACCCAACTCTGTGCCCATTGCATCAACAATACCATCTAGCCATCTCATTTTCTGCCGCCCCTTCTTCTTTTGCCCTCAATCTTTCCCAGCATCAAGGCCTTCTCAAGTGAATCCTCTCTTCTCATTTGATGACCAAAGTACTTTAGCTTCATATTCACTATTTGATCTTCTAAGGAGTAGTCAGGGTTGATTTCTTCTAAGATTGACCTGTTTGTTCTCCTCTCAGAACACAATATACAGTAATAAAGAGATGAGCAAATAATATAAATATTGGCCAATAATATAGAAATATGGGCAAAGCAAAAACAGGTTCCAAAAGGATCCTGTGTTGGCAATGACAACTTGTCTCTCTTTTCTCTTCCTTTTTATGCTTTTTGATATTGTCTTTTTTTAGTCTTGACCCTGTCAGGTGATCTTGAGTCACCTACTTTGGTCAATGTGAGTCATCTTTTGCAGTTATCTTGTTTTTCTGTCTCCATGACACAACCACAAAGCACACTCTGACCCACCCATTGACTCCTTTTGCATCCTTTTGCATAATTTTTGATTTTACTTTTAATTAATATTGCTACATATTTAATCAAATAATATGTGATTATATAAATGAAAATTAATATTTATGTATTCATTTTTCTTCACACCACCAAAATGAATTCCTGTATATATCCATGAGCCCTGCCCTTTGTTAACATCCTGTTGTTCAGTCACACAGTCAATTCCAACCCTTTGCGACCCTATGGACCATTGCCCACCAAGCACCTCTGTCCTCCACCATCCTCCTCAACTTGCCCAGCTCTGTGCCCATTGCATCTACAATACTATCTAGCTATCTCATTTTTGGCTGCCCCCTTCTTCTCTTGCCCTCCACCTTTCCCAGCATCAAGGCCTTCTCAAGTGAATCCTCTCTTTGCATTTGATGTCCAAAGTACTTTAACTTCATCTTTACTATTTGACCCTCTAAGGAGCAGTCAGGGTTGATTTCTTCTAAGATCAACCTATTTGTTCTCTTCGCTGTCTCAAAACTCTCCTCCAACACCACATTTCAAAGGCATCTATTCTTCTGCGCTCAGCTTTCCTAATGGACCAGCTCTCACAACCATACATCCTGACTATGTTAATAATAGTCTCCCCAATTTTGAATCTCTTACCCCAGAAAAACCACACCTCCTCCTCCTCACTAGATTAAAAAAAGAAGCATGGAGAGAAATATTCCTGGTGTTTTATGGGCATTAGTTAGGGCTATTTCTGATCATCACAAGCTTTTACTAGTAACAACAGGATTCCAAACAAATTGTGAGATGCTTTGATATATGTATATAAAGAAAGATTCCAAGGCAGAGAATTGCAGACAGGACTTTAAACTTGCCTTTTACTATGCAGACAATTACAAAGCAGCTAGCATTGGAAAATATACATTGCTTCTATTTTTTTAAAAAAGGACAATATAATTTACCTCACTGTCATTTCCATTCAGTGTTGCTTGTACATTTTTTAAGGGTATGCACCATAAAATGTGACTTGATACTTTATCATGAAAAGAACACAGCTGGTTTATTTTGTGTTTTTTTGCTACTGAGATTAAAAACTATTACAAACCATCACTCAGAATTTATAAGAGACCTTTAGATACTTCTGCTCAAATAGTGAAGTTAGTATTCAGTAGTGCACACTTGTTTAGGAAACACTCGAATATTCTCTTTGGAGAGTTCTGCTACCGTTTTGTATGTGTGTAGCCATATGTGCAAGAATTTGTATGCATTTGTACATGCACACACATGCATACACAATTAAATTTTCAATGCTATATATACTGGCTATACATCCACCAACTGGTTTATCTTTTTAGTCATCAGGATTTATCTGATGCACACAGGCTTCCCAGTTTGGCAACATCCATAGGACAGTCGAAATTTCCACTGAGTCAGAAGCTCAGAGATTCCCATCAAATAAAAGAGAACACTGGTTTGGTCTGTATAGGTGTAAAGAGAGCAATACAGAGATTGTTATAAACTTTCAATTATATCACTAATGCCAACCATGGGCATAAAAGTAGCATTGTAATAGACATCCATGTAATACTGATTTGGCAGCTTTCAGGTATATTGGACTATAACTGTTATGGGCTGATGAGAATTGTATTGTAGCAGATCTAGAGATCAAATTGTAATATTATGACATCTTGAAATCCATAATCTAAACCAGGGGTCCCAAACAACAGGCCACGGACCGGTACTGGCCCACCGGCTGTCCTGACCCGGGCTGTGGGGGTGGGGGGTGCTGGGAGCCCTGATAGCAGCCTTCCACCCTCAACGTGTTCTGCCAGGTCTTCCGGCAAATGGAGCAAGAGCACAGACTTCAGACACAACAGATAAGCAGCTAGCTAGGCCCTTCCTCCACATTAATTAAGTACAGCAGAGCTCCGCCCCCCCCACCTGTGTACAGTGTGATACCTCATTGCCCAAGTCAAATGGTGTAGTTGGCAGACTGCTGGGCCCCTCCTCCTTGTTTTTGAGCTACAGCGGGGCTCCTCCCTGTGCCTGTGTGAAGTGAGGTGTTGTGTATGCATGCAGAACTGCAGTGTCCCATCCTCCCTACACAGAGATACCCCATCCCTGCCCTTGCCGGGATTCAATGGGACACTGCAGTTTTCCCGAGGGGAAAGTTCAGGCGCAACAGCTGATTCCGGCAGCACCGCTGAATCGACTGGCCGGCCGCAGTACACCCGCCGGCCCCCACAATGGTTGGGGGACTTCGTCCCATCTTAGGGGGGAGGGATGTTGTATGCATGCAGTTCAGCTGCTCGCCATTAGCGCAACTGATCGAGCTCTCGTGGCCCCAATTTACCCAATGAGTAACTAGCATGGGAAACCTTCCCGCCACCAGTGAACTATGTCAGGTATGCAGTACATCAGAAAGACGTCACCGATACTGCAACCAATAGGCGCCTTCGGGCGAGATTCAAATGTATTATGCACCATATATAAGGTGGCAAGGCTGTGCCATTGCCTCATGTACAGATTGACCATGTTACAATAAAGTAGTGTTTAGCCCATTTGCCGGCTCGTGTGCAATCAATCTGCCTACATCAAATGAGGTATCACAGTGCCCATATTCAAGCAGCGGCTGGCAGAAGGGAGAGATTAAAAATCTCACCACCCTCACTTATCGGTCCATGGAAAAAATGTTTAGCATGAAACCAGTCCATGGTGCAAAAAAGGTTGGCGACCCCTAGTCCAACAACTGATGCAAATACAAAATCATGCCTGGATCTAGTACTGTCCTAAACCCAGCCATAGTTTGTGATTGGGACAGGGGGCATCCTCTGAAATGGCTGGCTTGTGTGCAGATTCCAACAGCTTCAGTCAACACTAGTCTTCACCCATCAAAACTTTTTATATTTGTGTAGGACCTCTGTGCACAAATAAATATATGAATACTATATTTGCTCAAATAAATTCCCTAACATGTATGGTAAAGTATTCTGATTTCCATATTCTCACCTGGTCTGGCAGTGTATAAGCTGATTTAAGGAGGACAGCTTACATGTGAAAATTCCTCAAGATCATCCTATGCTTATTGATTCTAGATGACTGTAGTCATTACAGTGTATTAGATTTAACCATCAATGATGGGTAATCCATAACAAAAAAATTAAAGAAATGTCTCAGTTAAACGGGGATTTCATACACTTATAATGATGAACACCATTTTACCTATAAACAAACTCCTTTAGATTCATTGGAACCTACTCTCAGTAGACCTTCCCCCCTCCTTTACTATTCTACACCAAGTAAAAAGGCCCTGATCCAAATTGGGGCCCTGGCATGGGGCTGCATAGGGAGGGATTGAACATTGGTTCCAATCTGAATTGCAGGGTTTGCACCTGTAAACCAAGAGTAATCTCTGACACGAAATTATTATTATTTTATTTTTTCATTTTTATTTTCACAGTTGATGAATGTGAGAAGAATGACAAACAGGAAAAATGCCATTGGCATGAATCTGTTTAAGGTGGATCCCATCTTGCCATGAAGTGACCTACACACTGTGATCATGGAGCCATCTCCTGCGGCACGTATGAAATGAGACATGCAGGATTTAACACGGGAATTCAATGGACTGCTCCAAACTTGAGGATATTAACAAGGTGTGCCTTCACAGCCAGTCCATCTGGCAAGGCCTCTTCTGCCTCCATGACCGTTGGGAATCAGACTAGTGAAGTGATTTCCTCCTCTGCTCATTTTGCCGTTGGGCCCAATATGATGGTTTCCAATAGCATTTCCTCCACTGAGGGGACCATCACCCCAGCTAAAGGGGATAGCCGCTGGCCCCTTTAGGGAGTCAGGTTATTTGCCACTGCCTAACTCTCAGAATTGAATACTGGCTGTATGATCTACTCCATTACCATAGCAGGATGTCTTGCCAGGAAAAAAAAGAAGAAGATGAAAGTATAAACGGTGCTCCCATCACCATTGGGGCACTACTGGTCTTCAAATTTCACATATTATCTCTTTACATTCCACTACCTTCTTCCCAAAATGCCATCAATTCTTGTACAGGTTTGTATTCTTGATTTTTTAAAAATACATATTCAATAAAGACTTTCCATATACAGTACTGTATATCAGAACAGGTTAATCTTGATCACTGCTTTCTTGCTATTCAAGTCCCAAGTTAATTTATCATTTAATGTTATATCCCAGGTCTCCTTATACCATTCTTCAATTTTAATTTTAATGTTAGTTTTCCATTTTTTTCAAGAAAAAACTGTCAGTTTAATTGTCAAGAAGTATTATTTCATTTTGGCAATGAAAATTTCAGGCTGGATGGCACCCACACAGGGTTTCTCAACCTTGGGGCCCCAGGTGGTCTTGGACATTTGTTCCCAGAAGCCCAAGTCAGTACACCTACTGATCCAGACTTCTGGTAATTGAAGTCCAAAAACATCTGGGGCCCCAAGGTTGAGAAACCCTGCACAAGAGGATCTCTAGCTGCAGATTTCTTGTATGTTACCAAGCAGTTAAATTACACAAACACTGAGAGTCTTACTGGACAACATGTACTCCACTCACCAACCATGTGCAATAAATGTGTGAACTCCAGGTTTGTTTTTTAAAAAAAGAAACTAGTTCTTAGCTGTGTGTTAGTGCAAATAATGCAACATTTAAAACTGTTTTTGTTGTCTTCGTACAAAATCATTTTGTCTCCATGCCATGCTTGCCCAGCCAGATATTCTTTTTCACAATTTCCCTCTCCTTCTGTCCTGTGGGAGTTCTATAGAAAGCCTCAGAAAGGACAGCTCATCCCAGTGCCTAGGAGCTTTACATAAGCACTGCCCATTAGTGTTAATGGAAGATGCTTGCATGAGTCTCTCAGGCGAAGATAGGAGAATAAACCCGAGGGTATTTATACACACGCATCAGTGCCAGAATTCTTATCAGAAAAATGCATTTGCACTTCCTTGTCTTCTGCTTCTTAGATGCGCAGAAGAAGTTCCTCACGTACATGGCCATTCAAGAAGAACCAAAGGCCATTGAAATACATTTAGCAGAGTCAATTTGACAACTGTAGAATCCAGAACAGTATTTAAGAATAATCAGCACTAAGGCAATGCAGCACGTGATTATCAGCAAGTTATCCTGAGCTGTTCTTTACTGTCCGAATTTAGCATAGGAGATTATTTCTTTTACTATGTAAATTTGGTGATGATGATTGAAGTCCGCTTCCCACCCTTGGCCCATCAATTCTTCTGGAAATGTGCCACATTTTTACTTGACTAAAAACTTTTGTTCCTTGTAGCAGGCAATAGTGCTCTTGCTTTTAACGAGGTTCGATGGTACTTGTGACCATAACATGACTGATTCATCATTTAAGCTCATGTTGACATAATGCCATGGTTACCCAGCATAGTGTACTGGATGGAGTGATGGAGTAGGACTCCGGAGACTAGGGTTTAAATTCTCATTTGGCCAAGGAAATTCACTAAGGGAGTAGAACTTGCAAAACCACTCAAACATTTCACTTACCTGTACCTTGAGAGCTGTGTTACGATTGCTGAAGGAGTCTGGCCAGGTTATCCTGCTATAGTAATAGAGTACACCATACTGCCAGCAACTTAATGCTGAGTGTCAGGTGGCAGTTAACTAACCTGACCACTCTAAGGACTAACAACCTTGCATACCCAAGTCCACAGGGAAGGGTGATGGTCCCCAAGTGGATTAAATCCCACTTGAATCCATCTTGATGGAGTGCAGCAGCTTCATCAATACTGGCCTGGGGCCGATGAGGACTTTGCGTGCCAAAAGGGCTCAGGACCAGAAAGTGACCCCCGGGTGTCATGCTGTGATGCAGAAGTCAGATGATAGGCCACTGCCTTAAATTCTCAGGACAGTCTTCATGGCTGATCGCCATGAAGCTCACTAATGTTTGGATTGTGATACAGCAGCAGCAGAAGAAGAAAGATTACAGTAAATTGGTTCTGACTTGAACACGCATAACCCACTAGATGCAATGTTCAGACGGCAATCTCTTAGTGACCTTCATTTTCATATTAATGATTATCAAGCATAAGATAAACTGATATCATGCACCCTTCAGCATGTCCAATCTTGTGAAATTTGGAAGCTGTGTTGGGCCCAATTAGTCCTTGGACAGAACACCATTGGGCAATAAATGGGTCTTCAGATAGAGCTAAGAAAGTTTCCTATCTGACATAACAAAGATAAGCTGCCAGACAATTCTGAGCTTGATGGACCAGCCATGGCTCATTGTAAGGCAGTTTTCAGTGCTTCCCTGATCCTTTTTAAATTTTATTTATTGAAGGAAGGAAGGAGGAAGGAAGAAAAAAAGAAAGAAAGAATCTTAGACAATATTAAATGATAAAAAAGCCAAATACATTTGTAGCAGCCTTCTTATCCTCTCAATATGCAAAATAGAATATTTTACGACGGATGAATCACTGCTTAATAACCAGAACATTTTGTTCATTTTCAGACCTCATTTTTTAAATGTTTAACTAGCAGATCAAGCAGTCATTTCAAAGCTTTATCCAGGAGAATTCTGCACAGAACACATGAGATTGTGCATAAAATTCACATGAATATCGGTCTTGAAAATAAATTCTGCTTTAAACTTACAGCAGCTTTCATCTGAGTAAAATGTAAGCAATTAATGTTTCCCTTAGTTTAAAAGTTAAGACAATATTAACTAATGAATCAGTAAAGTGACACTTGGATCATTATAGAAATAGGTAGTACAAGGCAAAAGAAAATGCTGAGACAGTGACACATGCTAATATCTCCCTACCTGGTCTTGTACCAACAGCTAAAGTCTCCCATTAGAAGCTCTGTATTCCGATTCTACGGGTGAAACCTTTGGGTGGCAAGTCTATTCAGTGAGAGCAAAGGCAACAGGTTGAATTTCTGCCTCTTAATATAATAGCACATATGTTCTGATAGAGGAAAGTAGCATTTCATTTGCATACAAACACCCTGCCAGTCCTGGCATTATTATCATTTCAATCTTAGGTTAAGATGGTGCTTTTTTGCCAGACATTTAATAGGATGGAATCAGTCAATTCCTTAAATTTGTCTTAGACCAGCTGATTCTTCCCATCTTCTGCTGTAGGATGAGGGCTTTTTAAAGGATGAGGCAACTAAAAATATAATAGAAGTATAAATACACTCAGATGCAAGAATCAGAGCTTTTATTGCCCTCAAAAAAGGAGTGATGGCAGCTGTTGCAAATTGCTCCATCTGTATTTTGCTACAGTTTCTACAAACAGAATACTTCAACTGTTGGAATGAATTAAATCCACTGAGGGGATGATTACAGTACATTTATGCAGATCTTGAAGGGACCATCTATCAAAATCTCAAAATCATCAACATTTATAGTGGAGAAACCAGCATGGACTTGAAATGCAAGGGGGGAAAGGTAGGAGGGCCAAACCCCACTGAATTAGCAATGAGATTTTTGACCACTACTGTCTAGCATGGGAGATTTGGAGTTGCTTCAAGTGCCCCTCTATAAGTGGCAGTAGTTGGCCTAGCTTATTGGCTCATGAGTAGACCAGGTATGAACTTTACCCATGAGAGAGGCTATAGTTTAGTGGTACAATGTCCTTTATATGAAGAAAACTCAAGCATCTCCAAAGCACCTTGAAGTAGATTTGGGAAATAATCCTATCTGAAGCCCATAAAAGATGCAGCCAATACGTGTGAACAATACTGGCTAGAGCAGTGGTGGTGAACCTATGGCATGCATGCCAGACATGGCACTCCCAGCCCTCTCTGCTGCCACATGCATCATCACCCCAGGAGAGTTTGCCCCCCCCTCTGTCCAGACTCCAGCAGCACTTCCTCCCTCCCCTAGCAGAGTTCACCCCGCCCCTCTGTCCAGCAGCCCAATGGGAGTGCTCGCTTCCTCCCCCAGCACAGTTTTTCCCCATCCCTCTGCCCAGCAGCCCAATAGAATGCTTCCTCCCTCCCCACAGCAGAGAGTTCTCTAAAATGTTATCCATCACTGGGCTAGAGGCACCAATGGTCCCGCTCAGAGACAATTTCCTCTGGATCCACTTGGCTTCTGCCTGGTAAACTAGTCCCAAATTTGTCAGCACTGAGCAATTTCTGAGAACATGCATAGATTTAATCAATCATTCTAGACATTAAGTGTTATCTTTGGTAACTGGTTTAGTAATGTGGGAGTGTATTTAATATAATATAGCTAGAATTCATAATAGATTTTCTCAGTCATTCCTCTCTCTTATAAAAAGAGAACAATTGCAACAAGAACAAAAAAAAGCACATTGTCACAAGGCTCAGGAGAAGTATCAAAATTCAATGGATGTAGTCTCTGAAGGCATTAATGGTGTTTCGCCTCTTTCAGTAAAAGTGTGTAGTACACTTGTCAAATTTAAGAATGATATGCAATTGGGAGAGACTGAAAACATAATAGAAGGTAAAAGAGAAATCAAAATGAACTCCATAAACTAGTGCACTTGGATGATTAAACGAAAATGAAATTTGGCAAAGAAAAATGTAAAATATCTGGCTAGGCAATAATGATGTCAGAAACAGTTGAAGTATTATAATGAATACCTGAGGGCAAAACAAAAGTGGTACATATTCCTGAGAACTGCTCTGCAATGATTTGGAAGTGGGCATTTCATCTACCGCATATCCTATGGAAGCCTATCCAGTAACTCTATTTGTGTGGGCATATTCCAGACTTACCCTGGGTAATTCATCCTTTTCACCTGTTTTATGCATACTGTAAATGTTGCCTCTTTTATATATACAGTAGAACACTCTATTATTGCTGTCTATCACATTGAAATCTTCAAGCATTAATCTTAACTTATAAAACCAAGGGTTAACCGTTGGAACTTGCTATAGGTTCCTATGCCTGGCCCTACTTGCCTGCACTCACCCTTCGTGCACACGGGCGGACTGGGTCCACAGGTCAACAAAGGATTGAGTAAAGCGGCAGTGGAGCAACAGCCCCACAAACGAGAAAAAAGGGAAACAACTTCATTTCCCAACGTTCTTTGCGCCGCGCTGCACCTCAGCCAATCAGGCTGAGAGGCGGGAGCACAAAGAACGTGGGGAAATGCACCGCGGCCAATCAAAAACGAGCCGTAAGAAAAAAACGGAGCACAAAGGGAAAGCACAAATGAAAAAAATACAATCCCCAGTGTCCTGCGCGCAGTGAGCGCGAACTCTGAGAAAGCCGGCGTGTGCAAAATAAAAATAAAAAACGCAGCGCCTCACAGCCACACAGCCCCCGGTAAGGAAAGCCCACCCCCACCCCGCTGCTGGGCTTCCTTACCGCGGGCCGCAAGCCAGCCCCCTGTAAGGGAAGCCCACACACACACCCGCCGCTGGGCTTCCTTACCGCAGGCCACAAGCCAGCCCCCGGTAAGGGAAGCCCACACACACCCTGCTGCTGGGGTTCCTTACTGTGGGCCGCAAGCCAGCCCCCGGTAAGAGAAGCCCACACACACACACCGCCGCTAGGCTTCCTTACCGCGGGCTGCAAGCCAGCCCCCGGTAAGGGAAGCCCACACACACACCGCCGCTGGGCTTCCTTACCGCGGGCCGCAAGCCAGCCCCCGGTAAGGGAAGCCCACACACACCCCCCCGCTGGGCTTCCTTACCACGGGCCGCAAGCCAGCCCCCGGTAAGGGAAGCCCACACACACACCCGCCGCTGGGCTTCCTTACCATGGGCTGCAAGCTAGCCCCCGGTAAGGGAAGCCCACAACCACCACCACCCCTGCTGCAAGCCAGCCCCTGGTAAGGGAAGCCCACCCCCACCCCGCCACTGGGCTTCCTTACCACGGGCCAGCCAGGGAAGCCAGCCCCTCTCTCTCACACACACACACATATTCCTCTTCTGCTCCTTTCCCTAAGGAGCTTTCCCTCTCTCTCACGCACTCACAGCTTCTCTCTCTCTCTCTCTCTCTCTCTCTCTCACACACACACACACACACACACACACACACACACACACACACACACACACACACACACAGCTTCTCTTTCTCTCTCTCTCTCTCTCTCACACACACACAGCTTCTCTTTCTCTTTCTCTCTCTCTCTCTCTCTCACACACAGCTTCTCTGTCTCTCTCTCTCACACACACACACACACACACAGATTCCTCTTCTGCTCCTTTCCCTAATGAGCTCTCTCTCTCTCACACACACACACACACACAGCTTCTCTTTCTCTCTCTCTCTCACACACACACTCACACTCACAGCTTCTCTTTCTCTCTCACACACACACACAGAGCTTCTCTTTCTTTCTCTCTCTCTCTCTCACACACACAGCTTCTCTTTCTCTCTCTCACACACACACAGCTTCTCTTTCTCTCTCTCTCTCACACACACACAGCTTCTCTTTCTTTCTTTCTCTCTCACACACAGCTTCTCTTTCTCTCTCACACACACAGCTTCTCTTTCTCTCTCTCTCTCTCTCACACACACACAGCTTCTCTCTCACACACACACACACATACACAGCTTCTCTCTCTCTCTCTCACACACACACACACAGCTTCTCTTTCTTTCTCTGTCTCTCTCTCTCACACACACAGCTTTTCTTTCTTTCTTTCTCTATCTCTCTCTCTCACTCACTCACACTCACACATATTCCTCTTCTGCTCCTTTCCCTAATGAGCTCTCTCTCACACACACACACACAGCTTATCTTTCTTTCTCTCTCTCTCTCTCACACACACAGCTTCTCACACACACACACACACATATTCCTCTTCTGCTCCTTTCCCTAATGAGCTCTCTCTCTCTCACACACACACACACACACACACACACACACATATTCCTCTTCTGCTCCTTTCCCTAATGAGCTCTCTCTCTCTCTCTCTCTCTCACACACACACACACACACACACACACACACACACACGACACTCCTGCCTTGCCATAAATTTTTAATGTGTGTGTTGGTGATTGGAGTGGTATTCTATGGGTGGTGGTGGTTGTGCACACCCAAAACCACCCTTAACCACCAACACACACTTTTTAAAAAAGACACATTATAAAACATTATTTGGTTAAATAAAAAAAGGAAAAAATTATATCATCCTTTGTTCTTTTCTTTAATCACCCCCCCCCCCCCAAAAAAAACAACCACTGATCACAGTTTATAACAGCCCGGCAACGCCATCCTCTTCAGTCCACACAACCCTGTACCCATTGTATCTACAATGCCATCTAGCCATCTCATCCTTGGCCGTCCCCCTTTTCTTTTGCCCACCACCTTCCCAAGATCAAGGCCTTCTCAAGTGAATCCTCTCTTCTCATTTGATATCCAAAATACTTCATCTTCATCTTTACTATTTGACCTTATAATGAGCACTCAGGGCTAATCTCTTCTACTATTGACCTATTTGTTCTTCTTGCTGTCCAAGGGACTCTCAAAACTCTCCTCCAGCACCACATCTCAAAGGCATCTATTTTTCTTCGCTCAGCCTTTCTAATGGTCCATTTAAAAAAGCTCATTTTAAACAGCCCGGCAACACCGGGCAACTTCTGCTAGTAGTTTATAAATATAGATAAAGAAATACAATTTTAAAAACCAGATTCAAGCTTCTAAAATTCAGTTAGATATGTGACCCAATGGTCAAACCTTTCTGTTCCTTATCCAAGAATTAAAGATGGAAGATGGGTTCTGTGGCCAAACAATATCTGAGGGACTACACAGAGCCCCCTCCCCCCCATGCTTTATCTAAAAGGAGGTGGGGTAGCAATCCAACAGTTTGTTCTAGTGTAAAATTTGTATGATTGTTGTTAGGATGTGATACCTAAATTAGAACAAAGCCAAAGAGGAAATAGACAAGCTTCATCTTTTCAGTTTGTATCGAATGCAAAGGTGGGAGGGAAATATGCTCCTGTTTGTGTATATAAACAGAGCCCTTCCCATCAGTTCTTGTCTTTGTGAATAATACCAACAGAGTGGATGTCAGTTTATCAGACTATATCCAAGTACCTTGCTCTATGCCTCCACATGCTACCAAAATACTAAATCACCACATACTCCCTGTAAGCGACAGGTGGAGTTCTTTGAAGCTGATTGTGGCACAGTATGGTGAGGCAACCTTAGACTGCACTGGGAGTGTGCGGATAAAAGAAATTATTGCAGCCTAAAGGATAAGTACATGCCTCCTGTAATCCAGCGCCCAGTCGAGCATTCAAGAGTGTTTGCTCTCCAAAACATGGAAGGGGAAAGGTGCTAAGTTAAAACCTGGATAAAGTTAGCATGCCACTGTCACTGAGAGACAGAGAAAACTTTCCCTATTCTCAGGCATCATCTGGTCAGGTTATCTTGCCATGGTAATAGAGTAGACCATACTGACAGCGACTCAACACCTGACAACCCTGAGGCCTAATGGCCTTGTGTTGATGTCCATAGGGAAGGGTGATGATCCCCAAGTGGATTAAATCCCACTTGAATCCATCTTGATGGAGGGCAGCAGCTTCATCAATATTGGCCTGGGGCTGATGAGGACTTTGCGTGCCAAAAGGGCTCAGGACCAGAAAGTGGCTCGCAGAACTGAATCACTGGTACAGGTGTCGTGCTGTGATGCAGAAGGCAGATGAAAGGGCACTGCATTATATTCTCAGGACAGTCTCCATGGCTGATCACCATGGTGATCACCTATATTCAGATTAGTATATGGCAGAACAAGAAGAAGAATATTGAGGCTCTGACAACAGCTCCAAAATTTGTTTCACTCTTTAATTTGATTTCATGGGACACAGTAAAGAGAAGAGGGGCTTCCAGAAAAGACCAGTGTTAAAGGGGAGAGGACATCGGACATTCTCCCTCAGAAGGAAGAATACGTTAGATCAATGAGGAGCAAGATAACTAGTTGCCATGGCAATGTATTCCCAAATATGCCCACACTCACAGGGACACATACAGGACAGTGAAGGAATCCAGTGGCCTGTATTGGATGTCAAATTTCAGCCAAAAATATACAAGTCACTTTCATTTCATCATCTTTTTTTTTTTTAAAAAAAAGAAACAAAGAAATAGGTAAAAACAGGCTTTTAACTGGGTCACGTTTTCTTACCAGAGCAGAAGCTACTCCTGTAGTTTAACTCAGACTGGCTTTGCCACTGGAGAAGAATTTAGCTAAGATGTGACTTCTATTGTGGAATTGTGCAAAATCTTTTGCCTGTTGGAATCAAAGGGATGAGTGGAGGAGTTAGGGCAGAGGATTTGGAACAGTTACACTTAATGGCAGCATCAGAACAGCATTTTGAAACAATCACATCTCCCCCAAGGCAGGCACAGCTGCATACACACTGAACACGTTTACATGGTGGAAGGGAAGGAGAGAAAGAGTCAGAAAGCTTCTATTTTTCAAAACCAGTGTACGTTTCAGAAGGCAGGAAGTAGTGCTATTGTAATGTAGTGCTATTAATGCAAAGCAAGAGGATATATGAGGGCATGCTGAAAGTTTTTGCACCTATTATTTATTATATTAAATATCAAAAAGATAAACAATTACAGATTGTCATCATCTATAATGACACATATCATGGAATGATCCTCTTCAGATAGTCACAGCAGGTGTTTTTGTTGGTATTTTCGAAAATAAAAAATAGGCACAAAAAGTGTTCAATATTCCTTTGTATAAGATGTTTCATTCAAAATCAAAGAATAGGGACCTATATAGATGGCAGTTAAGCACATTTACAGTCCACTGGTTTTAGTAGAAGAAAGTTAAGGAATGAAATCAATATACCTAGAACACATTTAAAGTTGGATTAATATTTTTCACTCATTTTTGTAATTAGATGAGATTTTAAATTCCTGAGTACTATGTGTACAAATTTTAAAAAACTAGTTGGTGAAGAAAGGAGGTAGAAAATATTTGTATTCACTTGAAATGCATTGCTGCAGGAAAGTTTTACAGACTCCACAGACAATAAAAAAACCAATAAATGGGTTCCAGAGCAAGCCTAAATTTTCACTAGAAGTGAAAATGACTGAATGAGGCTATTGTATCTCAGGTGCATCATGATAATACTCACTGGAAAAGACAAGAACCTAGGAAAAATTGATGAATCTTATTTGATGTATAAAGATGCTATGCTTAGAGAGACTGCGTTTCATTGCAGTGTTTTAAGTTATATTCATTGTTTTACTGTATTTTATTGTTGGTTGTATGTATGTTTCATATGTTTCAGGAAACTGGCTTGAGTAGTGTCTGTCACTAAAACTGGTGGTATACTAGGCAGGCAGGCAGAGAGAGAGAAGATCTAACCCTAGATGAATTACTTTGGTACTGGAAAGAGTGGTCCTCAGTTTGGAAAAGTGTAGTAGAGTCTTAATGAGAGGGTGTTTGGCACTCATTAATTCATAAGAGTGCCATGAGACAACTGGCAATTGATGGCACATTATATGCACACACGGGAGTAAGAATCTGACCACTTTAATTTTCAACATTAACTAGAGTTGCTGTCCCATAAATCAGTTTATGGTAGACAGTTGTGGCAGAGATTATAACTCTATGAATTTTGGTTTTGACAGATTATTATTTTCTAAAAGCATCTGAATGCTATCAGATCTTGACCTATTCCAAGGATTCTCAACCTGTGGCCCTCCAGCCAGATGAGGCCCTCAGTGCCATTTCATGTGGCTGCCCACCACTTCCACCACACCAGGAAGTGCCATATGGTGGTGGAGGAAGGGCAAAATGGCCATCTGGTCCCTAAAGCTGTCTGAGGGAGTGTGACCTGGCCCCCAGCTTTAAAAGGCTGAGAACCCCCGATCTATTCTATAATATAATCTTCAGTGTTTTCATTGCTTCAGCGTCTATGACAGCACAAGAGAGAACACAAGCCAGAACTTGAATTTTGTTTGTGATAGTCTTCCTCCCTTGTTTACGGAGCATACTTTTAAATATAAAGCAACATTTAAATATCACAGCTACAAATATATACTGCAAAAACAATGAGATTGTCCCTTGTTTAGAATCACAATGTTGTTAAAGATTTATCAAGACAAAGCATTTGTTCTTGCAGAAGAACCAGGTGCAACACTGCTAGTTTTAGCATTTTTCCTGCCAACTACATGATGTAAAGCTTGCATTACTTATTCAATGGTTGGGGAGAAATTCCTATGCTTTTCTGTGGGGGAGAGGTTGTCTCTCTTTTTAGCATAGTTTATTTTTAGTCTGACTTTATACTGGGGAAAGTGCTGAAGTTTAACACTGTGGTGTTTTCCATCAAGTTAGTTTATGTCTGTGGTCCTGTTCAGCTGCTTTCAATTACTGTATTTTCTGGCGTATAAGACTACTTTTTAACCCCGAAAAATCTGTGCCAAAGTCGGGGGTCGTCTTATAGGACAGGTACTTAACTGCAGCTTGTTTCCCTTTGCTTCATATGTCCGGCGCATATGGTGGGGGGTGCTGCGGCTGAGTCTCTGCTCTGTGCAGGGAGTATGAAGCAAGGGGAAGCAAGCTGCACACATCTTCCTGTACCTCAAGGAGGAGAACGTGAGCGTGGATTGGCTCTCCACCAGAACCTGCCCATTCAACTCGGAGGGCTGCGCATCTTGGTTGAGTGTGGGTTAATATTTATTTGGTGTGCATTGGAAGAGGGGTAGTCTATATTTTAACTGGAAAAGTTGGGGGTCGTCTTATACGCCCAGTCATCTTATACGCCGGAAAATACGGTACTCAGTTAGTAGTCAAACATAAATGCTTGAAGACCGTCTATATGGGTGCATAGCCAGCTCTATGAGGTGGATTTGGGTTGGGATGGAGGGAATTGGTCTTATCACATGTCAACTCGGTCAATCAGCCCAAATCAAACCCCAACCCAACCCATTTTGAGTTCCTATCAGAGGATTCAACTAAATTGCCCCATGGTGTTTTATCCTGAGGGACTTAGTGGTTAAGATACTGAACTTGATGACTGGAAAGTCAGCAGGTCAGCAGTTTGAGACCTGAATGCTACACGACAGAACAAACTCCCGTCTCTGTCCCAGCTCCTGCCAACCTAACAACTCAAAAGCAATAAATTGCAAGTAGATAAATAGGTGCTGCTTTGGTTGGAAGGTAACAGCATTCCATGTGCTCTGGTGTCTAGAAATGAGCACCGCGTCCTAGAGTTTGAAACGACTGGCTTTCAAGCAAGTTCGACCTTTATTTATTTTATCTCATTCCCAGTGTATGTGCATACTAGGATGGGATAAAATAGAGTATGGTGGTAACAGTCACTTCCCAGGTGATGGGGGGGGAGCACTCCCCTCTTCAAACTGGGAAGTAGCTGCTCCTGCTGCCACAGCTAATGAGGATGCTGCAACCTCATCTTGCTTACTGAAAAGGCAAAATGTTGTCTGGATGCAGAAATCATTCCAAAAAGCATTTGGCTCCCCGCCCCACCCTAACTCAAGTGTTGTTTTTTAAAAAAAAAAGAAAAAGCTGTTCTACACTCTCATGGGAGGAATAGTATGGACAGGCCCTCGATTATAAGTTTGCTATTAGGAAAAATTCATTACAGTACAAGTACATACAGATGTGTAAATAAGTATTTCCAAGTTCTGACATGTCAGTTGTATTTAAAACATAAAATAAAGCAAGGCTAAATACTTCAGTTACATCATAAGAAATGAGAAGTACGAGTTGTTAGAGCAGATCATTCAGGGCAACATAAAAGGAAAAACCCAGCGTAGGAAGGAGAACAGCTTTTTAAGCTGGAAGACCCAGGAGACTGGTTTAGATGCCTCACAAGGCCACTGTTTAGAACTGCTACAATTATCATGATGGCATCCAACTTCCTAAGGAAAAAGAAGACATCATGACAGATCTGAAATAGCGAGACAGGTGTTTGTTCCCCCATTCCCACAACTGGAGGCAAGAGGAATGGTCCTGAGGAGGCCCACTCTGACCAGGTTTGGAAATTCATCACTGAATGCACTGTGGGTGTGATTTTTGCTGCATGTTTTTCTAAGTATCCAGCCTTCTGTTGCATTTAACCGAGTGCTCTTGGTCTTAGCTATCTTATGGGAATGTGCCTCACGCATTAATAATGCATTGGGGCCAGTTTTAAATATATTGCCTGTTACAGGCATTAAGATCCTCTTGCGCCTCTATTATTAGAATGGGAAATACTGCAAGGGTAATTTACTTCTGCTGATTATTTTTAATATGTCTGCCATGGCCTTTATTTTTTGGCTCTGTAAATTTGAAATCCATTACTTTCATCATGGTCCCATCTTGAGTACCTTCTATACTGGGAACACAGGTCTCATTCCCTGTCCCTGGATAATTTTGCATTTAGCATTTAATTTGGATGGGGTTTTGTAAATGATAATATAGAAAGCAAACAAAACATTAAACACAATAGACAAATAATATTGTCATATGATTTGTGCAAGAGTATTATAGTTTTTAAATGAAAGTAACAAATACTGATTTTGTTTTAGTAAGCATATTTGAGACATGCTTCTAAGTCTGCTTAGAAAAGTGATTTTCACAGGCTGCAACCTGGCGGATTTGGGAACTCAGTTATAGTCCAAGAAATCATATTTCTCTCATTTGTGCTGTAGAGGTGTTATTTCTTATTATTATTTATTATGATTGGTAGGCAGTTATAGAATCAAAAATTTGTAAGGGGCCTGGGAAGACATTAGTCCAGTCCTCTTTTAAATGATGGATCTACAATGTTCCTCTGACAGATGACACTCGTAGCCTCTGTTTTTATACCTGCAGTGAAGGAGACTCCACCACCTTCTAAAGCTCTCTGTTCTAGTAAACACTGTCTTAGCAGATGAGGACAAGGAATTTCAACAATCCCCTACCTACCCATTGAGGATTCCATAGGAATTTTCTTCACTCCTAAATTTGTCTTCTTATTTGAGAGGATAAGTTTGCTTGCTCACTTATTCACATGCACAAACTATGTCAGAAACTGATAGGAAACAATTGATTTGCCTGAAATATGGTCTGAAATTCGTATAGCCAAAGCAATGATATTCCCGGTGGTAATGTATGGTTGTGAGAGCTGGACCATTAGGAAAGATGAGTGCAGAAGAATAGATGCCTTTGAAATGTGGTGTTGGAGGAGAGTTTTGAGAGTCCCCTGGACACCAAGGAGAACAAATATGTTGATCCTAAAAGAAATCAACCATGACTGCTCATTAGAAGGTCAAATAGTAAAGATGAAGCTAAAGTACTTTGGACATCAAATGAGAAGAGTAGATTCACTTGAGAAAGCCTTGATGCTTGGAAAGGTGAAGGGCAAAAGAAGAAGGGGGCGGCCAAAAATGAGATGGCTAGATGGTATTGTTGATGCAATGGGCACAGAGCTTGGTGGGCTGAGCAGGATGGTGGAGGACAGAGGTGCCTGGAGGACAATGGTCCATGGGGTCACAAAAGGTCAGAGTCAACTGTGCGACTAAACAACAACAATGACAAAAAACAATAATGGTCTGGAAGAGAGCTTTGTGGATGTCCTCTACTGATTTCCCCCATCTAATCAAGCCTAAACTCTCTCTGGAAGGCAAAAAGACAAAACTGAGGCTGTCATGCTTTGGGTAAATGATGAGAAGACAAGCCTTGCTGGAACAGGCAATAACCCTGGAAAAAGTTGAAGGCAGCAGGAAAAGGGGGAAGGAATCCTATATGGATGGATTGACTCCATAAAAGATCTCTGAGTTTACAAGAACTGAGCAGACCTGTTGAGAACTGGCTATTTGGGAGATCACTCATTCATAGACTCACCATAAGTTAAAAGCAGCTTGACAGTACATAATAACAACAAAATATGCACAAGATGTATGTGAAGCTATGATTAGGTAATGGTAAAGGCCATCTTTGCTCTAAAGCCAGTCATATCCGACTCTCGGGTTCAGTGCATGGAACACTGTTTACCTTCCCACTGAAGTGGCACCTATTTATCTACTTGCAATTTCTTGCTTTCGAACTGCTAGGTTGGCAGGCGCTGGGACAGAGACGGAAGCTCACTCCATCATGCAGCACTCGGGTCTCGAACTACTGACCTGCTGACCTTCCAGTAATCAAGTTCAGCATCTTAACCACTAAGTCACTGATTACTTCTCCTTAATTCATGGAAATTAAATTATTTTAAGCCTTGTACGGATTGTTTGCCTTGTACGGATTGTGTGATGTTTGGGACACTCATCCCCTTGTAGTCCTAAAGTATTTTTAAAAATAAACAAACTGAGTGTAGCACTAGATCACCTTCTCACTGCATTGATGCATCTGTTTAGCACTAGATTACCTCTGCACAGAAATGAAAGATAAGGAATGAGAGTTGGAGACTGCCATGGGGGTGGCATCAAAGGAAGGTTGCGGTCAATGTGGACACTGGCACTGAAACCTTCTGCAGTCTTTGTGTGACCTCTGAAACCAGGAGTGGCCAACCTTGGCACTTCCGCTGTTCTTAGACTTCAATTACCAGAAGCCCAAGTCAGTACACCTGCTGATCAGGGCTTCTGAGAATTGAAGTTCAAGAACAGCGGAAGTGCCAAGGTTGGCCACCCCTGTGGACTTAAACCATAACAAAGCCAAATCACTCTGATTCAGTTAGCCAGTGTAGTTGCACCCTAAATCAGTCCTGATGACAAATAGTTGAAAGATAAGGACTCTTTTCCTAAAGGAACAGCTAAACATTGTGATTCGTTACAAGAGAAATCTATTTCTTAGCTCAGGGATGGGCAAACTATGGCCCTTGGGCCGGATCTGGCCCACACCACCAAATCATCCACCCCACACCACCCTCACCGCTCCCAGAAGCGGAAGTAAAACACACCCATGTATGCACAAAACACTGCCTTAAATGCACCCGCAGCTGTCATAAAAACATTTATGAGAGCCACGAGTGCATTTATGGCAGCATTTTGTGCATGCATGGGCATGTTTTACTTCTGATTCCGGTGGGAGGAACCACATGACTGGTCCACTGCACCATGTGAACAGCCCACTAAACCACATGACCAGCCCGGGGCCCAAAAAGTTTGGCCACCCCTGTATTAGCTTATAAAAATTGTGGCAAATATTGGCAAACATGTTTCTCTCAATATGCTTCATTTCCATGTGCAAAGACACATGAGAACCCTAGCCTGCATTTGAAGTCATTCTGAGCCAAGGCGACTGTATCACATACTATTTCTGAGCATGTAATTTAGTGTTCAGCTGACTGGATAGTTCAGTGTGTCAGGTTACTGAAGCCAGTCAGGGTTTGCAGCTTCAATTCCCTGCTGTGACTCACAGGGTAGAGCCAGCCTGTGTCTGCCCTTAGGCAGGCTTCACAGTCCCAGAAGAAGAGAATTATAAATCACTTCTGAGTACTTTATACCTTTTTTAAAAAAAAAAAAACCTGGAAAGTGTCACAATAAATCAGAATCAACTATAATGGCATATTGTTGTTATTACTATTACCATTAGTTTTACTTTCAGTGTCTCTCAGATATGTGGTATAATCACAGTACATATTTATCACTACATTGCAGATGGTGGCTGGTCTGGTTTCTGTGCCACAGTGGACATGACCACAATCAGTATTCAAACATATTAAATGTTTCAAATAATATGAAAAAGGCTTGGAATAAGATACCTGGGTATTCAAGAATAAAGCAGGAAATGTAAATTGTATTAATAACTAATGGGGGACTAGATAAGTGTTGAATTAAAAATTGTTTAAAATAGGGTTGACATTCCAGTTCTTCAACTCTGGCTAACTAGATTACATATTATGCAAATCTGACCATCCAATTTTCATATCATACAATTTTATATAATATTCTAATGTATATTTTATATTACTCAAATGAAGAACATTAATTGTTAAAATATTTCTCTACCAATGGCCAGTACAGTGATACCTTATACAACGTCCAAACTTGGTTCCACAAGTTTGGACTTTATGCGGATTTGGACTTTGTATGAGGCATGCAAAATCCTAGCCGCGATGCCTCATACAACGTCCAAATCCTTGCCGCGATGCCTCGTACAACATCGTTTCCATAGAGATACATTGTACTGTAACAGCACAGACTTCAGGGCAAAGTCAAGGAAACTGACAGAACTTTAAGAAATCATTGTCTAAAGGCTAAATACATTACAAAAACATGTCAAACAACTCTGGTTGTCCAAGAACCTGAAGAATGCTGCAAAAATCCCAGAAATGCTTCTAAAAATTCTGATGAAATTTTAAAAAATCCAAAATCATGCTCAAAACCACTCCTAAAGACTCTTCGCCTCATGCAAAACCCACAAGAGCAATGCACGCATGTGTCCTGCCTTTTATACTGCCCAGGCACAATGCAACCTGGGAAAAACCCCAATGCTTCATACAAAGTTGCAGTGACTTTATGAGGCAACTTTTTTCAAGGAATTAGGCAATGTTGTATGAATTCGATGTTGTATGAAGCAGACTTTGTATGAGGTATTACTATCCTGCTGTGTAGCTGCACAGGCATACTAGGAATGCAATCTGCAGTGGCAGAGTGCCACTAATTAGAATCCCTACTTTGATTTGGGGTACACACAACTCACATGATGTGAAAGTGTTGCGTATACCCCAAAACCAAAGAAAGGGCTCTTTAATTAGTAGCAGTCTGCTGCTGACATAATTCCTGTTAAGTCATTCCTACTGTGCAAACATATTTTAGTTTTGGCATCATTTATAGATCCACCACTATTCTGAGGGAAGTACTATAGAGTGAAATCGTTTGAGTCTTGGATTTGGAGGGAGATGCAAGTTCAATTTCCCTCTCAGTCATGGAGTTTGCTTGGTATCTTTGGACCCCTCTGTACCTATCAAACAAAACTACTTTGTAAGATCCATTTCAGATTAAAATGGAGAGAGAGAGGAACCATGTAAAGGAGACATTTGGCTTGTTGGTGCATAAAAATAAATAATGACATTTTGCTATCCACATTGGGCTTCTAGCAGTATTTTCACAAGATAGTTGTTATTTTCCCCCATCTGCTTTTACTGAAGATTTTTTAAAAAACTAAGAAAAATAAGCCCACCTCCTACAGTGAGTTCCATGATAATACCACAGGAATCCCCCACGAATGACACACCATAACTTAATATGCAGAAGAAAATGAGAACAAGATGCAGAGGTCATGGAAAAAACATGCTGTCATTTCCTTCACAGATAAATATTAAATATACTATTGCAACCAGAAAATAATCTTATATTTTGTTTGTTATATTTGACTTTTTCACATACTGATGCATACATACATAATTGAGCAAGAATAGGTTCTCAATAAATAAGCAACATTAACCAGAATTGTTTGTGTTTATGGGATTTATACCCCGCTCTACCCAGGCACAAGGCCAACTCAGAGCGGCTACAACAAATTATTATACATACAAATAACAACAATATAATGATACAAATAATCACAAATACCAAATAAATAATCAGAAAAATCCACAATGATACAAAATATCAGCACAACATCAAAGTATCAGCAATCAATAGTTACAATTCAAATTACAAGGTGTGAAAAACATCAAAATACACAATATCAAAGGCATTCCTCAGCCAGAACAGTCATTGATCTTGTTGGCTGGAAGATCCTGGCAGTCATAGTCCAAGAAGGTAACTGCCAATCTGTGCTTCATAATGATTACAGATATATCAATTTCCAGAGCAAGATTAATCTTAGGTAGTAGGACATGCACCTGAATAAACAGTTTAAAGATCCACATCAAGACAAACTTATATAGAATTAGATTCTTCATATTGTCTAAAATCTAAATCCTCTTTCCAGAAATTGAAATGACAAAGCAGAATCTTTATATCTTCCCTCCTCTCTCTCTCTCCTTTGTTTTTACTGCACCTTTCCTTGGGTCGGCACTTAGAGCTGGAAGAGAACCCAAGGGTGACTAAGTTGTATTAAGATGTATAATATCAGAAGCTTGAAAAGTTCATTTTTAAAAAATGATTACAGCTCCAATAATCTCCCAACCAGCATTCATTGCTATACAGTCAACCCTCATATAACAACGTGTTCAGATAGCATCATTTTCGCTTAACAACGCATCATTATGCACCACGTGTTCCCCCGCATAACAGCATTTTTAGTGTTGTAGTCTGGACAACGATACTAAAGTAACCGTCATTACCCGGACAACAACACTAAAAAAGTTGTTATGCAGGAAACTCCATAGAAACCCGCATAACAACAAAAATTGCTTAGCAACGCTACTTGGGGAACCAAGGGGTCTACTGTATGTTAATTACTTTCCCATTGCAAACAATACTGGCACCTCTACCGACAAACTGGTGGAAACAGATTTCAGCTGTGTTCCAAAGGACAACATGTTGTCAACTGTGCACCATTCAACATGAAACTGTAAATGGATTGGCCTTAAAGGTTGTCCTTCCTCGAAAGCCAGTCCTATCCCACTCTAGGGTTCAGTACTCATCTCTGTTTATAGCCCAACAGCCAGTGCTGTCTGCATCTGCAGACATTTCTGTGGGCATGTGGCAGGCATGATTAGATGCCAGAGCACATGGAACACTGTTTACCTTCCCACCAAAGTGGTACCTATTTTTCTACTTACAATTTCTTGCTTTTGAGCTGCTAGGTTGGCAGGAGCAAGGACAGCGATGGAAGCTCACTCTGTCAAGCAGCAATCAGGTCTTGAACTGCTGACCTGCTGACCTTCCAGGCATCAAGTTCATCATCTTAACCACTAAGTCACCACAGTTCCCACCTTGGCTAATCAAACAGACAGTCTTGTTTCTCACAACCAGTAGACTGAAGCATTAAGCCCACATTTCCCTTATATCTTCAGTTCTATAAGAAGCCTGTAGTTCACCTTTTTGAGAGGATTCAGGGCACATGTGATGTTTTTCTCACCCTAAAATAATCATTTTACAAAATAGAAAGAGAGCTTAAGAGCCACTTTGATTTTATTTTTATTTTATTTTATTTTGTAGATTTTTGCTTGCTTGCTTGTTTTGGCATTTTAGGTGATTCTCATGGTTTCAGATATTCCTGGCCGTGGATTCTTCAAAGTTGCTCACCCCTGATTTTGCTGCATCTTTTACAAAACTAAGGAGCATTTATATAGTCATGGCAGTACATTCACTCTTATACAGGTCTGCTCAGAAGTAAACTCACCCAGTACAGTGCAGCTTAACCACAAGCAGCAAAAACAACTTCAGCTGTTCACTTTAGAAGCTTAGAGCAAGAAAATACTACGCTTTTTCACTGTATGACTGTGAAAAGAGCCAGATATAGACAGATCAAAATAAATTTTCCTGGGGCACCCAAAAAAAGTCATTCTTTTCAGTAAAGTCTATTTCTCTGCCAAATTCTAATGCATTTCCAGCTGGTTTGGCAAAGGCTTTGCTCTGAAGAAAATTGACGTTTTTGTTAATAAAGCAAAAGATATTCATTTCATTTTCCTTTTGCTCATTCAGAAAAATGGTTGATTTATATTTCTTCCAGCTTTCAAATAAATTTCATATCTACACAGAGAACCAGCTAGGAAAACTGCTGCCCAAGAGATGCAAGTTACAAGGGGGTAGAAATCCGGTGTTAGAATAATGGCAAAGACAACTTTTTATGCCACTTCAAAATGTAACTTTTTCTAATTTGAGCCAGGTGTTCCACAGAGTTACATGTAGCTGAATTCAGGTGGGTAGCTGAATTGCTCTTTTACTAAAGGTCTGCCATGGTATCATTACAGGCTCATATTTGGTTCCACCTGCTGTCCTTAACAATTATTTCTCATTGTACAATATTTTACAACAGACACACACACACACACACACACACACACACACACACACACACACACACACACACACACTTCCAAATTTTCTGGGTATAAATTAGTTTGCTTTTTTATACTTGAAGAGGTCTTTTCCATACATGATGTACAACAATTCCCCCATCCCTCCCTGCATTGCCAGCTACCCAAGTAGAGCATTCGTGTATTTCTCATACATCAATGCAGAAACCACTGGGGATAACAGAAAACCTGGAATGGATTCTCACTCTTTTCTAGAGCTCCATGTAGATCAATATTGTTATATACTTACTTCTCTTTGCTTCTCCAGGATAGCATCCTATGCGTTCCTTCTTTTTGCTGCCAAGAGGGTGCAGGACAGAATGTTTTCATAAGGGCTTCTGTAAATAGATTTTAGATATATTTTCTTCTTCTTCTGACTGGATAAAAAGGATTTCCAACAGCACATGTTGTCTTTTTGCCTAAATAAACAGTTTTTACAATGATTTTATTCAACTGTCATAAGAACTGTGGTGTAGTGGATTCTAATTTAACCTGAGATCATATCCCTGCTCAGCCATAGGGAGTGGAACTGTTAAAACTATTTCTTAAATATCTCATATACCTTGAAAACCACATTAGACACCACAAGCCAGGTATGAATTTATGGTATATAACCAAAACAAATTCATTACACCTTACAAGTGCCAATACCAAACAATTTTTTCAAGTTTCGTTATTTTTATGTCCAGTTGGGCCCAGACCAGTATTCTTAGCTAGCTTTATACCTGTTAATCCCTCACCAGTATGTAACATATACTAGTTCCTGTATCCTATAAATACATACCTTCATCTCCCCAAATGTTTGGGGCATTTTTGTTCTTAATGAATATTTGATATGTGTAATTATTTCAGGACCAAATTACTGAAACGTTCAAGGCAGTTTCAGATGTAATTGTGCTATCAAAGCCTTGCTAATAGAGAAACCAGAATTATTTTGGGCAAAAGAATTAATCAGACAAAATTATCAAGGTCTATACATAAATGTACTGGTACAAATTGGCTGTTAATATTTTCGAAGACCTCTTTTCATGGAGGAAGATGTAGAACTTTTTGCAAAATATTTAATGTAAGGAGGAAGAAACATAGCTTGACAATGCAAGCGCGGCGCCAAAATGGCCGCCGCGCCCTTTGCGGCCCCCCCATAGGACGAAGGCATCCGGGTAGTTAGGGGCGTGGCCAGCTCCCTTATAAAAGGGGTGGCCATGAGGCAGCCGAGCTGCCATTTTGCGAAGCGACGGAGCGGAGAAGTTTTTCCCTCTTACCTCCGTCGCTTTTACCTTTACCGGGAAGCCTTTTGGCTGCTGAATTCTATCGTTTCGGCTTCCCGTTGATTGGCTGAGGTGCTCTTGAAGAAGAAGAAGAAGGCGAGCGCGGCTCGTGCGGTTCCCAAGCAGCCGCCTTTGCCTGCACCCACCGGGACCGGTGGAATGGGGTCTTTTTTCCCTGGCCGGAGAATGCTGGCCCACGCACGGGTCCAGTAGGGGCTGCGGCCCTCGGCCCACAAGCGGTGAACACCGCTCCTGGTGTTGCCCATTCCGCTGGCCCTTCCTCTATAGGGGCGCAGTTCGCTCCGGGGCCTTCCAACCTTGGGGGGTGGTCTGATCCACTTCCCTGGCGGGTTGCTGCATCGGCCCTAACGGGCCCGGGTGTGGGTTGTGGCCCTATTCGGGCCCCGGGGTACAGGGACCTGTACCCATGCCTGCAGTAGGCGGGCCGGCTGGCCCTTTGCCCCTTGTCAGCATGGGAGCCTTATTGGCCTGTGTTGCGGCCCTCGAGGCATCCCTGGCCCGGGCTAGCCACTCTGGGGCTCCCTTTGGGGTTCATTTCAACGCGTCGTCTGCTGGGCAGCGGCAGGCGACGGGGCGGGTCGAGCTGCTTGAGGCGTGTGGCACGACCTCGGCCACTGCCTCGCAGCTCCCCAAACAACGGGCCGGTGCGGGTCAGGCCCCGGTGACGAGCTCTACAGTGATCGTGAGCTCCGACGCCCCCAGTGGGCCGGAACCCCCGGTGGGGGCGGCCCGTGGGGGTGCATCGGGTGAGTATGCAGTTCAAGCTAATGCACCCACACAACTGACTTCCTTGGGGGGGGGGCTTTCCAATGGCCTTGTCCTCACGTGGGTGGTGCGGCGGTACAGCCGCTGATGCCCCACCCGGCGATGACGACTACCACCCAGGGCCCCGTGGTGGGGGGTGTTTCCTACCCTGTGGGGAATGTTTTGGGGGGGCTGGGTTGGTCCAAGCCCCTTTTCATATGCCCGCAGTCTCTGCGGTGCCTGTCTCGGCCTTGCCGAAAGCGGGGTATTCCTTACCGCTGGGTGACCACTTGGCACAGGCCACCAGAGAGAAAGTTTGGCGGGGGGAGTACGTGGATATCTTCTCACTCCTAAGCAGAGAGCCCACCAAGGAGGAGAGGGAGGGGCAGGAGGAGAAGGATAAGGAGCAGGCACGTCGTCGCAAGCCACCAAGTACGTGGGCCAAATGGTTGCCGGCCTACTTCATATACATGGCGGTGTACCTTAGGGCCCGGTCGGATTTGGCAATTCCGATGGTCCAGTATTTGGACAGCATCTACCGGGCAACGGTTGACTTCCCGGGCCCATCGTGGTTGGCTTATGACGAGGAATGCCGTAGGCAGATTTCCCTGCACCCCGAGATTAGGTGGGATGAGCCATGCCAGAGGCTGTGGCTTTTGTACGTGACGCCCACGCGCCCCGCGCTCGGGGACATATACCATTGTGGACATGCGGTCCAGCAGGCGGCCCCAGCACAGACCCAGCCCACCTGCTGTGCTGGACTTTCTCGTCCAATGGTTCCTGCAATGGGAAGAATGGCAAATACAGACGTGAGTGTCCCACCTGTGCTGGCCCCCATGCGGCCTCTGCCTGTCCCAGGCCTGGAGGGATGCGGGGCAGAGGGAGGGGCGGACAGGGGGCTGGCAAGACTGCCGCAGATGGATCTAGTTCACCGAAGGGCTCCCTCCTCAATTAATGTGGACATGTTGGAGTGTTGGCTCACATTGTACTCGAAGGGAGAGGATGAGGGTAATCTCCTTCAGGGTTCTAGGCAGGGGTTCCGGATCCCTTAAATGGGTGTTAGGTCCCCTCAGGATGCCCCAATCTTTTATCCCTTAGGGGGAGGGAGGAGGTGGCTGCTGCCAGCATTGACAAGGAGGTCTATGCGGGCAGGGTCGTTGGCCCTGTCCCTGCGCCCCCGTTCCGGGGAGCATATTATTTCTATGATGCCATGCCTTTTGGCTGTTCCATTTGGGCTCGGCATTCGAGCGTTTCTCCACCTTCCGGGAGTGGGCTTTTGTCCGCAGGTCAGGGTCCCGGTCTGTAGCCCATTCCCTGGATGGTTTTATTCGGGGCTGAACGGGGCTGGGACACGTGCACACGTCTCCTCAACGCATTTCAGACGCTAATGGAGGAACTTGGTGTCCCTTTAGCGCCCGGAAAGACCGGGGCCCGTCTACACAGCTAGTATTCCTGGGGGTGGAGATTGACACGGTAGTGCAGGCTTCTAGGTGGCAGCGGGATAAGGTGTCAAGGCTAGTGGCCCTTATCTCGGACTTGCTGGCCGAGCGCATGGCATCACTGAGGGAACTGCTGGTGCTACATGGTCACCTCAATTCCGCTTGCAGGGTCGTCGCACCGGGCAGGGCATTTGCTCGGCGCTTGTGCGACGCCATGGCAGGATTATCCAGGCCCCACGATAGGGTTAGACTTACACGGGGTATCAGGGCGGACGTGCTTGTCTGGCCACAGATCCAGAGGGAGTTCAATGGGGTGTCATTTTGGAGGTCTGAGCTCCTGGCTCCCCCTTGCTTTCAGATACAGTCTGATGCCTCGGGATCCCTGGGTTATGGGATGTACTTTAATTGGAAGTGGGCCTATGGTGGGTGGCCACCACCCTGGGCAGGCACGGGTCGCCTGCGTGGTCTCACGTATCTGGAATGTTTACCTATCCTGGGTGCTTGGATGCTATGGGGCAAGGAGTGGGCCAACTCGGTTGTGCATTTTTGGTGTGACAATGCGGCTGTTGTCCACATTGTCAATGCACAGACTGCTAAATCGCCCAGGGTTATGGACCTAGTGCGCTAGTTTGTGTTGCGCAGCCTGCGCCTTAACGTTCTCTTCAGGGCCAGGCATCTCCCAGGGGTTGATAATGATATTCCTGACGCTTTGCCCCGCCTGCAGATCTCCTGGTTCCGTGCCTTGGCCCCGGATGCGGAGGAATTTCCCTCGCCACTCCCGGACGAGATATGGGACGTTCGCAAGGAGAGGTGAACCGGGCGATTGGCCTGTCACTAGCGCCATGCACGTGTAAGGCGTATCACCACGCATTTAGTTCTTTCAGAGCATTCTGTACCCAATTTCGACTGCCAGGAACCTGGCCGATCCCGGTAACCCATGTTCTGCGGTTCATGGTTTACCTGTATGCCCAGGGCCTTGCACCACGCACCATAGCATCTAAGCTGTCAGGGTTGGCTTTTATGGCCAAAGTGGGAGGTCGTGCGGACAGCACCAATGACTTCCGTGTGAGACATGTTTTGGAGGGGTGGGTGCGCGCGCGCGGGCGTTTCCCGGGCGACCCCACCCGATTTCCCCAGGGGTTTTTACCCAATTGGCCCGGGGCTGGCCTGGCCTCTGTTTTGATAGATGAGGCAGCCCATTTCATGCGGCTACTACGGTGGCCTTTTTGGAGCGCTCCGCATCAGCGAGCTTGAGATGCTGTATAAGGCGGATGCAAGATTTTCCCAGGGGTTTTTTACCCAATTGGCCCGGGGCTGGCCTGGCCTCTGTTTTGATAGATGAGGCAGCCCATTTCATGCGGCTACAACGGTGGCCTTTTTGGAGCGCTCCGCATCAGCGAGCTTGAGATGCTGTATAAGGCGGATGCAAGTCGTAGGGCACTGGAACTCGAAGATGTCTGTGTGGACAATATTGGGCTCAGTTGGGGATATGCTCCTCTAAAACGAATCAGCACGGCATAGGCAGTGGAGTAGACTGCTACGATGTTCCTCGACAGACATCTGTCCGGTTGGTGCCCTACAGGATTTCCTTGCACTGTGTGGCACGTGCCATGGCCCGTTTTTCTGTCACCAGGGTGGGTCTTCCCATACTAAATTACAATTTTGGAGGGTGCCGGGAAGGCACTAGACAGTGTTGGCCTCTCTGGGGCTAGTTGCGGCACCCATTCGTTCAGGATAGGGGCGGCTTCTACTGCAGCTGTTTTTGGGGTACTCCTGGGCTAAATACGCCGCATGGGAGGGTGGGGATCACAATGTTTTCAGTTTTGTGTTCGCCCTCTTCAACCGTGAGTACCAGTTTAGTCACTGCACTGTCTCTCCCCCCCTTTTTTTTTCCTTGACAGACCCTGGGTGTCGTTTTACACCGGTGACAGTATGGCTGGTGGGCCGTAGCCACGTGCACAGGGCAGCGCGTTACGCTGCACAGGGCAGCGCGTTATGCTGCAGGCGACAGAGTGGGACCCCGACTGGGACTGGGTGCATCCGCACGTCTCAGGTGGTATGGTAAGCGCGGCATGTTATGGCGAGAACTGTTGCCATTCCTTTTCTACATCAGGGATGCTGACTCGCCCGATGTCCTGGTTATGTACCTTGGGGGCGATGGCTTGGGGCAGGTCACTGACCTATCGCGGAAACTTGCGGCTTGCAGTGACCTGCCCTACTCACATTAGGTGTGGCCCGCCACATCCCTCAATTGGTCGGACACGTTACCGCGGTACGCTTACAGGGGGCGTTCGACCTCGAGGCTCTTGACTGAGCCGACGCTCCGTGAACGGGGCTATTGCCCGGTTCCTTTTTGACAAGGGCGGGGGAGGCGTCATTAGCCTCCCCGACATCAGTCTGCAAATTTACGAGCTTTACTCAGGGGATGGGGCCCATCTGTCGCAGGGAGGTATGGACCTCTGGTTAGTGGACTGGCGAGCAGGCCTGTCGACCGAGCTGACGGTCTTGGGGGGGCGGTGAGCCTTTTGGAAGCCTCCCCGTGTGGCGGGTATCACTGGTAAGGTAAACATTTATGACCCACAGGTATCCGGCAGGTTCGCAATTGACTGGACAACACTAGACAGGCATAAGTTGGTTAAACGTTGTCCGGTCAACGACGAACTAGGCGACGGGGTGATGGCGATAGCTAGACAGCATGCATCACCCCGTGATTTCACGGATACGCGGCAGAGGGTGGGGTCATTAGTTAGATATTGACTACGGTCAACAATTTGTTTGTTGTCAACAAACAAAATTGATACAAATAGATACATTGTAACCAATTGCCGTTGGCAATTTTGGGGTGTACCTTACCAGTGTTACTTCGGCCTGCTTGCCTTAAGAATTATGATTGCTCGTTTTACCAATAGAAATTTATAATTCGGACTAGGGCATGAATCAATAAATGTGGCCCAATGCCGTTATCCACTTTTACCAGTGTCTGAGTCCTTTATTGGGGGGTGCGCCTGCAATGCAAGCGCGGCGCCAAAATGGCCGCCGCGCCCTTTGCGGGGGGCCCCCATAGGATGAAGGCATCCGGGTAGTTAGGGGCGTGGCCAGCTCCCTTATAAAAGGGGTGGCCATGAGGCAGCCGAGCTGCCATTTTGCGAAGCAACGGAGCGGAGAAGTTTTTCCCCTCCACCCCCTCCCTAGTTAACAGTGTGATATTTTGGTCGCTTCGGGGCCGGGTGGGAATTTTTGGCTGGGACCCACAATTGGCTCTCGGGTCCTGGTTTTTTCGCCCATCCCACACTGTTGCTATGGTTTGATATAGGGGTTTCTGTTGCTGCTGTTGACTTTGGTCACATGGGCGGGTATCACTGGTAAGGTAAACATTTATGACCCACAGGTATCCGGCAGGTTCGCAATTGACTGGACAACACTAGACAGGCATAAGTTGGTTAAACGTTGTCCGGTCAACGACGAACTAGGCGACGGGGTGATGGCGATAGCTAGACAGCATGCATCACCCCGTGATTTCACGGATACGCGTCAGAGGATGGGGTCATTAGTTAGATATTGACTACGGTCAACAATTTGTTTGTTGTCAACAAACAAAATTGATACAAATAGATACATTGTAACCAATTGCCGTTGGCAATTTTGGGGTGGTACCTTACCAGTGTTACTTCGGCCTGCTTGCCTTAAGAATTATGATTGGTCGTTTTACCAATAGAAATTTATAATTCGGACTAGGGCATGAATCAATAAATGTGGCCCAATGCCGTTATCCACTTTTACCAGTGTCTGAGTCCTTTATTGGGGGGTGCGCCTGCAATGGTACTTTATCAAAAGGATCCTAAAGCTGTCAAGGGCAGCAGGCTAGTTTAAGGGGAGAGTAAGACATGATTAGCCCCAAAGCTATGTCATGCTTAGGAATCCCTATAATGTTATGCAAAACTTGAATCTTAATATTTTGTCCTGGCTCCAAGCTAAATATTCGACTTAGTTCACTTAAAAGTCAAGATGTATCATTGAAATTAAAAGTTAGGAACCCCTTTACGAACATGCTAGAGAAGCTTGATATAAATCTAGTGTATGAACCTGGTTGGCTATAAAACAAATAAACAGACTAAGAAAGTAAATAAATAGAGTTTAGACTTCCTTAGTTCAGCCAAAGCTCCCCAACTTTATAGCGAGTCATTTGAAGCAGCTCACAGTATTGTTTGCGCCTAGTACCTGGGTGGCAACAGATGTTACTAGAAAACTTCCCCCCAGCCCTTTCCAAGTAAGACTCAAAAGTCTGCTTTTATCATGACAGCAAAGGAACAACTAGTTTTCTAATCCAAACACTCAAGATTCAGTACCATTTGATTGATCCCCCTCTTCAAAATGAAAAATACAAAACATTAATCAAGAAGAAAGAGTGAGAAGTACTAAGGAAATAATAGTCCCTGCTAATTCTGTCTGCAGAAACAAATAAATCTTCCATCTTCTGGAGGATTATAACAGGTAGTCTCCAAACAAATGCCTTGAAAATGGTTTGCTGTGCCTCGGCTGACTTTCAGGAATCCCATTTGACTCTTGGGAATCTTATTTTCAAGTACTATATGTACCTAGGTGAGACCAGCCCCCATCCTTTCTCTTTCCCCCATCACATTTACTTAGAAAACTCCCCCCCCCCAAAAAAAAAAATTCTTGGCCTCCAGTATCAAAAGTTGCCATGTTTCCCCAAGTGCTGGTTAAAAGTAATGCTGACTGGTGGCCCCCTGTACTGACAGCATTTTTCACACTTATTGGTCAGATAATGCAGATCCCTAGGGATTGAGGTATGGCTGTCACAATCCCAATGATATGTAGGGGATAATACGTATACAAGCTCTCAAATTATTCACTCATGAACTTGCTCAGTGTAAATTCTATGCTAGACACTAAAACTGGAGGTTTTGGGACAAGATAGAACCAGTGATGGTGAATGTTGGCACTCCAGCTGTTCTTGAACTTCAATTCCCAGAAGCCCTTATCAGCAGGTGCTGACATGGGCTTCTGGGAATTGAAGGCCAAGAACACCTGGAGTGCCAAGGTTTGCCATCACAGAAATAGGCCAAGAAAATGTCTTAGTAAAGGAGCAAATGGTTTTCATGGCCAACTGTGCCATGGGTGATCAATTCCTGATTCTACATCTTTTAACCATCACTTGTTTAACAGATTTTTCTTTCTGCTTTTTGCAACGAAGATGAAGTGAATTGCTATATTATATTTCTGCCAACTACCTGAAAACTTTATTTGAGCCTTGTAAATAAACATTATTTTTTCTTCTGCTAAAGCTATGCCTGAGTATTTGTTCAATATTGGGATTAAGAAGAAAGAAAAGGAGAATTGAGGAATGCTTGCATTTCAAAGTATCCAACCTTAATCCTTGGAAACATACTAGCTTCACCACCCTGCAAAGATTATCCAAAATTCTGCACTACATGAGAATAACTCTTTGAGAATGACCAAATAATAGTTGCCACTATCTTGAGGGTTAATTTTTGAAAACAAAGAAAATATCAGAATAGTGTTCTAAGGAAAGACACTGGCCCAAGTTATGTACGTCTATATACTGTATAACACATCTGCCACCATGAAGCAATACAATACAAATTCTTGCTGATTCATTTTAGATTCCTAATATCCTACTTCAGTAATCCCCATCCTTCTGGGATATGGAGGCTGCATTAGAGTGCCCAATTCTCAAAGAAAGCTACATCTTAAATCAAAATGTAACAAAATTATTAACCTTTCTAGATCAAAAGTAAACATTCAGAGATCAATGAAGCAATGTCAGTATTATGGATGCCTGAGTTCTGCTGGATAGCAAAGCACCCAGAATGGTCAAAATGCTAGTATTGAAAGAAGCAACTATAGAGATCAGACAAAACCCATGTTTCTATTGCATTTTAGTAAGAAAAGAACAGTAAATGGTGCCACTTTAGGCAAGAAGAACACTGTGGGTCTGAGAGGAAATACCCTGAGGGTGATAGCAGTAAACAAGCTGACTGGAAGGCTGCAGATAAAGCACTCAGGAACATTAATAGCCTGCATGCCAAAGGTTGGAGACCCCTGCCCTACTGGCTATACTGAAGCACATGCTGGCTACCAGATAAACTGTTTGTGGCAAAAGTTAAAATTTAATCCTCTTGGACTAGATTGCTTGATTGTAGCAGATAACCTCTCATCAAGATGAGTGAGAGCAGCAGACATTACTAGCATGTGGATTCACCCCCTTCCCAGCTCTTTTGCAGTTAGGGCTCTTGAAAGTGAAATAATCCATCAAACAAGAGATCTGAGATGTAGACCTCTAATTTCACCTGGTCCAGCAGCCAGAACCTACAGCAAAATCTCTGCTTCAGCAGATGTAACAGCTGTAACTTACTATACTATAGAGCTTTTGTCCTAGTGCATTTCAATGCATTAGCATTACTATCTTTGCCCCCATCACGCTCGGTACTCATTTTGCCAACCTTAGAAGGAAGGAAGGCTGAGTCAAACCTGAGCCCATCTGGATCAAAACCAAACAGGGGCTGTCTTTTTTGTGTAGTACTGCAGCTTAACCACTGCACTATGAGAGCTCTTATATTAGCATCAATGCTTCTAGAAGAAAGATATCTTGTATTCACAATGCTTCTCTTGCCAATGAGGCATGGTTGAAACTATTAAAATATTTAATTGTACTATTCATTTACAGGAAGACCCAATATCGACATATTTCTCCAGTTTTAAAAATATTGCCAGACAAATTCTGTAAGTTGTCTTTCTCCTTCTCCTCATGTGTGACTCCTCACACGAAATCACAGCTAAGGTTACAAATGTTTGTGCAATGGCATATTTAACTAAAAAGTAGTTGGTAGACCACTCTACTAACCATACCCAAAAGTAGGCATAACTGCCATGAAGACTTAAATCTATTTTCTGCATGTAATATTACTGCCGATTTCCTGTGTTTGTTTTGTCTTTTAATGAACAATAGTTGTATGAATAATGATGATGAAACAAATCTACAACAACTGAATCCCAGTGCTGCAGGTCTTCAAGGAATGAGGCAAACCCATTATGCCATATACATTTTAACTCTCTAAAAATGTAAGTGTGCAAAAATTACATACAAGCCTGTTCAAATGAAGAAAAAAAGGGAAGTGGCAGGAGGAAAAAAGGCATTGTCTAATGGTGTTTGCATAAGTCAAAAAAGAAAAGTTAAAGGAAACATCAATAAAGACAAAAGGACATAAATGACATTACTAATGAGGTACCCATGCCTCTCCTAAATTACACCATAATGACAAGTGATAGATTAGTCACTTTACAGAATGAATTAATCCAAATGGATTGTCCAGATCTTTACTCTCTAAATTGCTGTCACAAATCATTAAGAGTAGTTAAGCTGTTCATAGTACAGCTCACTTATGTGGCAAATTTAGTTGGGTGTTTTTTCATATTCCTCAGTTATCTGTGAGCAAACTACTGTATGAATGTTGATCACAATTGCTTTAAAAAGCAACCTAACACATTTCAACTTTGCTTCCTTTGTAAACTTGTCTGCATTTAACAAAGCTATACTTTAATAAAAGCATGTCAGAATAGATTAGCCTTTGAGATGGTAGACGTTTCCTTGATTTTTTTATTCCCTGAGAACTTTACTTGTAAGTATCTTATCAATCGGTTTAGGTAGACAATACTGTTTGGCTTTTTGATGTGAAAACATGAATCCTACATATGGAAATAATTAATCTACTTTTCAGTTTGTATACTATTTCCAAATACTTGTAAAAGCATGATCAAACTTGTGTTCTTAGAAAGTCCAAGGGCGTAGAGAACATACCAGTGTCAAAAGAATGTACATAAAAGTGTAATTGGTTTATTCATGTAAAGCTCTGTATACCACAGTCCAGCATCATTCTTTAGGAGAAATTGAAGGAAAACTGGCTAGTGTCAACTATTCACAAATCTTTGGATTCTCAAACAAAAAACTCAGATTTATTCATTTTGCTGGTTTGGCTTTTATACATGTAGTGGCTCAGCCACCTATCTAGCAAGTCTCCAAGACTTACTACTGAGGGACAAATTCAAGGAAGGCTGCCCAGTATATCAGCCACTCCTAACCAGGTGTAGAGGAGTCCATTCAGGGGTAGAACAAGTGAAGAGTTTCTAAATTTATATACAGAAAACCTTACAGTGATATTTGCCAAATATGTTTCTTCTTATCTCATGTCTAGGTCAGGCTTTAAACTGCCAAAAGGAAGCCACCTTTTAGTGAATTCATTCTGTAGTTTCCTTCACCTAACCTAGTGTGAGAAAGATTAGCCAGCACAACAAGGTTGCCGTTTGCTAGGGTACATCGATTGTGGTTCAAAATTACCACAATCTTTGAGGAGGCTCTCTCTGTGTACCCCATCAAATATACTGAACATCCATCACAGAGTTTTTTCCCCAAATAAAGATAATAACGAACCAGAAGTGAGGAAAAAGCAAATAAACATAAGTGTGACAATCATACAAATAGGGGGAAAACATAATGTGGTAAAACACACTTGGGCTATCTGTCTTTTTTGTTCATTGGTCCTGGTTACATTTGTTAGTACAGTACTCAGTTTCAACAATTATCTTGTTTATCCTGTAAGTTAAAGGCCTTGAAATTGACAAGGTCAATTATATAACTCTTAAACAAAAAACCTCCAAACACTATAGAACTTTATAACTCTCTTTGGAAGTTTGAGTCTGTGGTAGTCTGTTCCATCTGAAAGGGTTAATCTTAGTGTGAGATCAGATAATCTTTTCTAGAGAGTATTGCCAGTGAGCATGTACTTGCTGAGAAGACTATAACAGAAAAGGGGAAGGTAGACAGCCAGAAGGTAAAATATTGCCTAATGAATCTTGCCATGTGATATAGATATATTCTTTATCTGTATACAGATGTACTTTCAAGGAAAGCTTTTGAGTTTTTTTCTGTGAACTGTTAGTTTTTCAGGTGCATATGTGGACAGCTTGTGGGCCAGGATAAGGGGCATCCCACTCTTCATGTTTTCAGTATGCTCTTCACCTGCCCCGATTATGAGCCATCACTGATTGCAGGTGCATACTTTCAGGAATTACAGGTAGCTTTAACTGTTTCTATGGCCAGAGTCATACATTACATTCTTTATCCCTATGTAACAGCACGTTGCTTCAAGTACAGTTTTGAGTGTTAGATCCAGCCCAGTGGATGTTGCATCACCACAGACACTAAGAATTATTCATAAGTGCCACCACACCGATCATTAAAGTCCTAAATCCCTAACATCTGGAAGTGAGGCACGGCAATGAGAGGAAAGTGCAATAACTCCAAGATTTGTTTATATTTCCAACTAAAGGTTGCCCTTACTTGAGAGCCAGTCATATCTGACTCTAGGGTTCAGTACTCATCTCTGTTTGTAGGCAAAGAGCTAGCACTGTCTGCATCTGCAGATGTTTCCGTGAATACGTGGCAGGCATGACTAAACACAGAATGCTGTTTGCCTTCCCACCAAAGTGGCACCTATTTATCTACTTGCAATTTCTTGCTTTCGAACTGCTAGGTTGGCAGGAGCTGGGACAGATGACAGGAGCTCACTCCATCATGCAGCACTTGGGTCTCGAACTGCTGACCTGCCGACCTTCCAGTCATCAAGTTCAGCATCTTAACTAGTAAGCCATCACAGTCCCCAGAGAAAACCATAAATTGCATGGCCAACTGTAGTCTTCCAGGTGTTTTACAGATTATAACTCCCATAATCCTTTCCCTGTTTGCTATTTTGGCTACATCTGTTAGGGGTTGTAGTGTTATAGTGGGGAAAACCATCTAGAAAGTTGCAATTGTCCATCCCTGCCTTGTGGGATTGGGGGTGGGGGTGGGGGGTGTTATGATCCAGAGTTTTAAAAATAATTAAATAAATCTAAGTATGCTTTTGACACAATTTCCAGTTATTCTGTCACTCACAGATCTACAATATTCTTTGAGAGCTTTGAATAACAGGAATAGTAATTCTGATTTTACTTACACAGTTTGCAATCACAATACAAAAAAGAAAAGATTAACTCTAGATTATAATGAGCTCTGATTATACTTCCTGGACATAGTGTACCCTCTGCAACTGTTTGAACATTCATGTTGTTGTTCTTTTAAAGAAGGCTGAAATGAATTATGGCAGTGTTGTCCCAGGATAACAGTAAAACTCAACAACAACAAATGCCTTCATTAAACTATATCAAGGATGAAGACAAAATACTTATTTGAGAAAAGACTACAGAGCAATTGAATGGGAAAGCAAAATTAAACATAACTGATATGGCTCTCATTAACACCAACAGCAGTAAAGCCTAATTTTGCATGGATACAAATGGTTCCTTCGATTGCAGTATAACAGGCCTTTGGGGGAACTCAGTTTTATTTGTTAAGGGTGAGGGGATTCCATTTTGGGGCAGTCTTTTATTGCCACAGTTCTTTGAGTCTGTCAATGTTTGCAAAAGAGAGTGTGCCTTTCTCAAATGGCTGATAGATATGTACTATATTGGATTTCCATGGTGAGAATGGAAAGAACGGCCAAGGATTATACAGTAGAGTCGGGACTGGCCACAAACAAACACCTTCAATATCGTTAGATGAATTCCCATGTCTGGCTCTACAGCTTGAGGTAGGGGTCTCTATTGACAAGCAGAGGCGTTGGTAAATGTAAGCACGTGTCAGGCTGTCGCTGTGTTTCACAGAGAGATAATCCCCCTGACAGATGCCAGCCACTTCCAGTCAGGAATAGTAACCACTACATGACTCTCTTGTGGAATGAGCCTTGGAGGCAGCAGCTGCTTCTACTACATGGCGGATCACACATTCAAATGACTTTCTGCAGTAGTAGGATACAGGGGACATAGAGGGAGACAAGCAAAACACAAATCATAGCCACCTCCTGAAGGAAATTACGAACTCCTACTGTTAATTTCAGATTGCCAATGCCTCAATACACTATCAAAAGCCAAATTTTAAGAAAGGCCATATGCCTGTAATTCAGAATGACCAGTGGCATGGAAAATGATCCCAAGATTCTTCTTCCTTCACTGATTCCTTACTGTAGGATTTTCTGACCAACCTAGAGATAGATTTAGTATTTTTTTTTAAGAAGAGGGCCTCCTGAAGTTGTTAAAGACATCTATTTGTCATAACCAGATTTGTTCCATGGTTGGTCATTGAAAGGAACCATTAGTAACTTAAATCTTCAAGTCTGAAGCACAGATCTCTGAGGAAATCCTTCTGAAAGATGCTAATTTAGTCAGGATGGTGCATACTTTTATACTCCGGAACTCACTCTTATGGTGGGACCTCTCTTTTCCAACATACCTGTACAGTATTACAAAGTCTGAAACAACTTTTATTATATAGCTATAAAATATATGACCAGTTTTTGTTTTTTGTGTTATTGTTTTTTACTGGATGATTAGTTTGCAACAAAAATGTATATATGGTCAGGTAGCATAATATTAGAGTAAATTTTGACAAATCAGTGTGATGATGTGAAAAGATTGATTTTATTGAGTCAAGAACCAGAAAACATTAAAGGAAGCAATCCACCCTCAATCTGTGTGACCTTTCCTCATAATGTACCATCACATATTCCCAATACTATTATAGCATCTCTTCTCCTGACTGCTCAACTACAGCCATCATACTAGAAGAAAAATAATGTTTTCCATACTTGTATACTATATTATTTCTACATTACTAAATCTGTGTTGCTAAACATAAACTAGTTGTATCACCTTTTGCCAGATTTATCACACTTCCAGAAATTGTGTTTATTTCCTACCGCTATCCTATCATAAATTTGAGCCTTACAATTTCTTAAATGTCAATAATACTGAAACAGATGGACAAATAGTCTGATTCTATAGAGATTTTCGTATGTCATAATATGGGGGGAGGGGAATGGCAGACACACTCTGGACACACTTGGTGAGCCTTGACAGGTCATCCCACACTCATTCTAGGATGCAAAAATCAGTAAGTGTTAGCATCTGAAGAGGAGCATTCGTTTAAAACATTGACTTGAGCTGAAACTCTAGTTGCAAGTTTCTTTTTAGTTCTCTGAGCTTCCTGGTTGCAGAGAGGTAAGACAATAAGAGAGAGCAAAAAGAGATACACAGAGTGAACCGTTTGGACGGTTACATGTTGGTTTATCCAAGACTGCTTTGCCTCTTTTCTTATCTGCCTTTCTCTAACAGCATGTATTTCATCTTCTGTCACATGGCATTGCTAACATCCTGGTACTGATTAATGCTGCTTTTTCTCAGAAGAACCATCACAAGAAGTACATTAAGCAACAGGGTGTGCATTTATCCAAAATCAAATTAATCTTGAGTGTTTGATTTCACGTATCCCTATCTGTGAAAAAAGGACATAAGAGGACATTTTAAACTTATTCTTTTATTTATCCAAACCGAAATTCTTCCTAAATCAATTTTTCTTTTACCTCCTAGATATTTTCTAATTACATATCTGATTTAAATCAAACCGGTCTTGTTTCACTGCTTCCATTTCTTTTGCTTTCACACTAAGGGATTCCCATTCTACGTAGGAAACCAGAACTCCTGCTAAGGTCCTGTAAATTGCAAGAAGTAATCCTAACAATTGAATTACATTCTTATATACTATATACTTTCATGGGAGTGCATCCCACTGAACTCAATATGATTTATTTCCGTCTGTAGTACATAAAACTGCATTGCACATCATTAGATTTCCATAACTATAGCAAAGATCTAACTAGACTCTAGGACACAGTTATAGCAGTTTGTAACACTTTTAATTTCCATGGTTCCATCTCATGAATCTTGAGATTTATATTTTGGTAGGGTATTTAGAAATCTCTGCTATAACACTCTGGTGATGTCATTTAGAGAAACATCCTAAAGTTCCCTCACAGAAAATTCCAAGTATCTCACCAATGTATAAATTCCAGGATTCTTTAGAACTAAGTCATGACTGATATCAAAATGCTGTAACCATATACTGTACCTGAAGTGTAGATACATAAAAAAAGCCATTATCTGCTGTGTTATACCAGAAAACTGAAAGACCTTGAGTTTGTCTACAGTAGAGATCCACCAGTTTGATGCCACTATAACTGGTATGGCTTAGTCTTATGGAACCCTGGAATTATATTGTTTGATGAAGTAGTTGGAATTGTCTCCTACATTGTCTCTCAGAAGTCTGCAGAAAAATGCTATAACAGGGAAGTGTGGCTATACAGGTACTCATATAAAAGAAATAGTGCAGGGAAAAAGAGTTTTCAACTTGGTTAAGGAAGCCTTTAAAGCTGGCTTGCATATTCTGGTAACTGTTATGCAGGAGACATCATGTACTACTTCTTTCTAACAAAGCAGACCAACAATTACACTAGCTTCTAAATAAGAGAGTAAAAGAAGGAAAGACTGAGTATAGCAATTTACATATCAGTGGATGTGTGTGTTTTTGTGTCAGAGATTACTCTGGGTTGAAAGATTATTATTTTTTGCAAGGGATGCCCGAATGAGGCTCCTTTCATGTCCCCTAACATGCAGCTTTCGGGGAATCAAGCCCCATATTAGAAAGGACAAGTCAGAATTAGAGTGTCCTTTGTCGGATCCCTTAGGCAACGTGAAAGTGGTGGGCACAGGTCATGGTCCACCTAGCCAATGGGTGACGTGATATCCAAATGGCTAAAACACCACATGTAAATGGATTTGATTTTCCAGGTCCATTTGCATGTGTGGAATGTCATCATAGAGATGTCTACCAATGTGCGAACTTCTCGCTGAATAATGACTCCAAGGCAGGGATTCTCAACCAGAAGCCTGTGGGCCAAATGCAACCCATGGCACCATTTCATGTGCCCCCCCCCCCCTCACCACCTCCACCACACCCGGAAGTGCCATGTGGTGAAGGAAGGGCAAACTGGCCATCCGGCCCCCGAAGCTGTCTGAGGAAGCGTGACTTGGCCCCTGGCTTTAAAAGGTTCAGAACTCCTGCTCCAAAGTATCCAAGATTAGAAAGGGCGAGGCACAACTAGAGGAGGCCTATTGAATCAATGGAACTTATGTATGAATTGACTCACCAAATCCCCACAATTCAAGGGTCTACCCTAGTTGCAACTTATTCCTGGACTTCAACGCTTGCCTTCAGAACAAGCCTGTAAGACAGCTGATTCATAGAGAGAAAGATAAGAACTGGCTGAAGGATACCCTCTGAGAATCTTGGATAAATGGTGATTCCCTACATTGTAAATGGAGGAAATGAAGGTCTCCTTGGTCAAAGTGCAGCAAAATTTATTTACTCTATGGCATTTTTATATCACTCATTGATCCATGTGCATTTAATCGTGAGCAACTGACCTATATTATCAGTGCTGTGTAAAAGAACAACTTCATATCATTGGGTGGAAATGCAGTTACTTCATTTCTCCATACCACCTGCTAATACCTCAATATCTTTATGAGATAAGCACCGAGGCAGGCTTAAACTGTCAGCTGTCAAGCCAATGCATTCTTTAGCTCCCAGTTTTTCATCTTGCGCCTGAATTACAGAAGCCAAGGATAAATGAAGAATAAACAATTACTGTACATTTTGCTGAAATCCAAATAAATTCAGAGTCCTACCCCTCGATTTCTTTGAGGTTTTTATCATTTTGGAGGACTTCTGATCTCAGTGTTATCATGACATTGACCTTCATCAAAAAGAAAGCAAATGATGGCCTCAAGCCCATAATTGTCCATGCTGCTGCTCTGCATTAACCTTCATCCTTCCATTGCTGAGTGTCTGACTTTTTCTGGCACAGACAAAGTTAAACCACAGACTCCCAAAGAGAGGATCCTGGAACACAAAGACTTTTGCAGAAAGGGAAGGGAAGGCTGCATCCATTTTCTATGAATGAGATATTTTATTTATACACTCGCTCTTTGGTTAAGTGAGCCTGAGGGGCTTAGAATCTACATCTATAGATGCTTTTAGTTATTGTCTTGTATACGGCTGGAAATCTTGAGAAACAATGGATGTGAGTCTACTTCTGACAAGGAAGCCACAAATTGCAAAACAGAAAAGAAAACTTAATAGTCCAAATTGCAATGATTGCTAATAGAAGCTACATAAGTGGTCTATTTCTGGTATTTTTTTATTTTCATATGTGTGATCACAAGTTGCCTTCACTGTAAACTCTGTATTGTAAATAGGCAAAATGGAGCAGATAAAACTTTATGTAATCATCAGCTGACAGCTTATAGCAGGGTTATCAACCTACAGCCCTTGGGCCGGATGAGGCCCATAACGCCATTTCAAGTGGCTCCCCACTACCTCCACCACACCAGGAAGTGCCATGTGGTGGAGGAAGGGCAAAATGGCCGTCTGGCCCCTGAATCTGTCTGAGGGAGCATGACCCGGCCCCAGGCTTTAAAAGGATGAAAACTCCTGGTTTATAGGATAGTAGCTTTTTTGCCCGGCTCTGCCGGGCAGTTTTTATGTGTGTTTTGGTGGTAGGTTTTTTTTGGGGGGGTACACACCACACTCAACACAACCACACACACAACACAACCACACACACAACACACACATACAACCCAACTACACACACAACCACACACACAACACAACCACACACACACAATCACACAACCACACATACTCAATACACACACACACAACACACTCAATACACGCACACAACACAACCACACACACAATACAACCACACACGCTGAAGCTGCGTGGGAAGAGGAGGGGCTACCCCTCCCCCCGAAGCTTTGCCGAGGAGACAAACAGATACACAACACAACCACACACACAACACAACCACACACACACAATACACACACAACACACACAACTCAATCACACACACACAATACACACAAACACATACACAACACAACCACACACAACACAACCACACACACAATATACACACAACACACACAACTCAATCACACACACACAATACACACAAACACATACACAACACAACCACACACAACACAACCACACACACAATACACTCACAACACAACCACACGCACACAATACACACACACAACACAACCACACACACAATACACACACACCACAACCACACAGAAACACACACAAACACACACACAACACAAACACACACACAATACACACCCAGCCATAATACACACACATGACTGGTGCTGTGTGTGTGTGTGTGTGTGTGTGTGTGTGTGTGTGTGTGTGTGTGTGTGTGTGTGTGTGTCCTCGCCAAGACACAATACAACCACATACACAACCTCACACACACACAACCACACACACATGCACACACATGCACACATGCACACACGCACACACGCACACTGTGTGTTGTGCCATGGAATAAAAATGGCAGCTTATTAACAGCCAGGCCTAAAAATGGAATGTTGGAGAGAGCTAATTTGCATGTTGGACTGTGATTGGTTGGGAGAAAATCTAGCCAGACTGGTTGGTTGTGCAGCACGGAGGACACTGGGAACTGTAGTTCTTTTTTCTGTCTGAATTCGTGGGGCGGATTCTCCACTCGCGGCTGCCGGACCCTTGTGGCAATGGTCGGTCGGTCTAAAGGGAAGTGTAGGCAGCTCGGTATGCGATAGTAGGGACGGGTGCGGGCGTGTATGCTGGATTCCAATGGTTAACGCCCCTTCTTATAGGTAAAGATGCTTTGCAACATGTTAATAATTTTTTAAAAGAAACCATTCAAAGAATAAAAAGAGCATTTGTCTTTGACTGATTTGATGGGTTACTGAATTAGCATCTTATAGTGTACTAGCATATTTTGCCCGGCAGTGCCGGGCTTTGTAAAATTGTGTTGGATAGTAAAGGGTTTCATTTTTTTTTCTTGAACCAATGGTGCTGGGCTGTTTTAAATGGTGTTGAAAGGTTTTGTGATTTTGTGGCTTCGAGGCGCTGCATCCGCCTGCGGCGGACTTGCACTCCCAATGTGTGTTTTATTTTTATTTTTTGTGCGCCGGCTTCCTTAGTGCCGGGCTCTTTAAATTGGCTTTGGAAGGTTTTTGTTTAATGTTTATGCAAATTTTATTTTAATTTAATTTATTTAATGTAAATTATTTTTTTTAATTTAAAATTTAATTTTGGTTTTTTTAAATCTTTATTTTTACGCATTTTTATTTTTTGTTTGGTTTTTTTGGGGTTTTTTGAGTGAAAAGTGATTTCTGTGGGGTTTTTTGGTATTTTTTGAGATTAGTGTGAATATTTTTGAATGTTTTGATAACTTATTTCATTAATTTGGGAATTAATCTTATTAGTTTCAATATTTTTGAATGTTTTTTCTCTTGTGGCCTCTGGGTGGGGGTGGTGAGCTTTTCTTCCTCTCTACAATTTTTCTCTTCTGTCCTCTGGGTGTCACTTCCGGTAAGTATTTTCTTTATTTTCTCAGTTGAGTTCCAGTCGTCATGGAGTGAAGACGTCTCATGGTAAGCTCTCTGGTTTTATTTATTTGTGGGGGGGTTGTTTTGGGTTTTTTTGGGGTGGGGGGTCTTGTGTTTTTTCTTGTTTGTTTTTGGCTGTTTTTGTGTTTCCTTTTTGTATTTTTGATTTTTGATTTTTGATTTTTAGTGTTTTTGACTGTTTTTGGTTTGTGTTTTTGTGTTTCCATGCCTGGCCCATGGAAAGGAAAGACAGGGGCGAGAGGGGTCTTTTTTTTCATGGGCCAGGCTCAAAGCCTGGCCCGTGGAAAGGAAAGGCCGGGTGGGGGCGTCTTTTCTTTTCACGGGCCAAGCTCGGTGGCTGGCCCGTGGGAAGGAAGGGCAGCGGCGGAGGGGGGCCTTTCTTTTCTGTGGGCCATGCTGGCTGGCCCGTGGGAAGGAAGGGCAGCGGCGGTGGGGGGGGCTTTATTTTCCATGGGCCATGCTGGCTGGCCCGTGGGAAGGAAGGGCAGCGGAGGCGGGGGGTTTTTTACTTTTATTTTTTGCGTGCCGGCTGCCTCAGTGTTCTGCACGCTAATGGCACGCAGGACACTGGGGCTTGTAGTTTTGCCTGCGCGTGTTTGGTTACTGTAGCGGTTTTTTTCCTGTGGCTTTTTTTTTATTGGCCGCGGCGTGTTTCTGAACGTTCCTTTTGCCGCGCCACTCAGCCTGATTGGCTCTGGTGTGGCGCAGTGCAAAGAACATTGGGAATTGAAGTTCCCTTTTTTTGTTTGCGTCCGGGGGGGCTCCTGCCCCCCCGGCCGAAAATTTCAACCTGACAGTTACCTGTGAACCCCGTTCGGGCAAGTGCACGGAGGCTCGGACAGGGCTTTTGGGGCCTGGTGCAACATCCTTTGTCACGTTCCAACGGTTAATGCACCATTTTATAGGTATAGATGTGTATGTGGGTGTGTTGTTCTTCTTAAAGAATCTGTTACTTCTAGGCCTCTTTTGAATAGCTAAATCTTCAATTTATCATCCTTTTCCATAAAGAAAAGGCTTTATCATTTTAAGCATTATGTGAACTCCTGTGCTTTGACCAATAGGATTATACACATTCCATTATAATATTGATCTAAGAAAGCATATATTTTTCTTCAGCTAAGGGTAGCATTGATTGCAATATTCCAAAGAAATAATAATGCCAAGAAGGTGGAAGTCAGCAGGAAAAGAGGAAGATTAAACATAAAATGGGTTGACTAAAAAAGAAGACAACTGAATATGAAATAGATTGACTACAGCATTTAGTAGATCTGTTAATGGCAGGGCCTTCTAAAGATCATAAGATACGATAGCTGACAGTACAGTAAGACCAAGAAAGAGAAGAAAGAAAAATTTAGGATTTGCTTGTATTTAGATTAAGGTATGGGAAAGCAAACAATTCTCATCTGTTTCCATTTTGCACTATAAACAGAATGGACAAATGGCCACCTAAGTCCCACTGAATTCCCAAATAAAGTAAACATGAAGAATCTGGCACTGTGAACCACTAATAGATTCTCTTTCAGAACCACTTGCTTTACCCATAGTCTACTTGCCACTCAAATTGTGCCACCCACTCTTCTCAATCCATATTGTTAAAAACTGCTACACCAAGTGAGGCCGAAAAGGCAAATCAAAGGATCGTGCCTTTTTAATTGTGACCCTAGCCTCTGGAACAAAATGTCAACAAAGATAGGCTCATTCCGACTTTATTTTTAGAAAGATGGGAAAGACTGAATTATCTAAAGTTACCTTTAATGGCGGTGAGGGCGGCTTTTTAGTGTCTCTCCTCCCCGCCTTCTTGTCCCCCAGCCAAACTGCCGGGTGATCTCCACTGTTGCTGCTGTTGAGGGTGGAAAAGCGCACGAGGCGTTTTTTTCTGTTGCGCGCACCGGCTGTCCCGCCTCCTCTGTGTTTGCATCCTCATGCCTGATTGGCTGAGGCATGCTGCGGCGCAGAGGACTCTGGGGATTGTTTTTGTTGTTGTTGTTGTTCCTGATCGTGGGGCGTTGGCCCCACTGTCGGCTTCCAGACCCTTGTGAAGTTGGTCTTTGGGAGGTAAGGTAAGTGTTGGCGGCTCATTATGGGATAGTATGGATGGGTGTGGACGTGCATACCGGACATGCACAGCCACATCCCATTTTTATAGGTATAGATTACAGTAGCATGTTGTTCTGAATGTAGTTGTTGTTTTTGTGAGGTGTTGAGGGTTGTAAATTTTAATCTTTGTCTAGATCCCAAAGAGTAGTACAGTAAAACCCCGATTTATATAAAAAGTCCATTCCCTAGCTTCTTACGTAAATAGGGGATTTACGTAAATCGATGCATCTCCATAGGGATGCATTGAATTTTTTTTAAAGGCTTGAAATTGATTTTCAAGATTCGCACTTTGCGCTCCTAGTGGACATATCTGTAATTACATGCAGTCCCCCCCCCCCTTTTAAGCTGAACACTCACCTAGTCCCTGTAGAAGCAGCAGGGGCTCCGGAAAACACAGCAAAAGTACCTCCACCACCACTGCTGCTTCCACCACCACCACTACCACCACCACCAAGGTTGGTGATTTCTTGAGACTTCTGGGGTGGGGGTGGGTGGCACAGGGTGGAATTTGAATTCTAAAATGGTGGTGGCACCATCTTAGAATTACAAGACAGTGAAACCCCTTATATAAGCATTTTTTGCATAAATCAGGATGCCAATTTACACAAAAAAAGTAGGTCGATTTTTACATAAGTAGGGGCATACATAAATCGGGCTTTTACTGTACATGTCTACTAATGGGGCCGTATATAAATTGAATCAATCAACCAATCTATCTATCAACCTTATCAGTCTTTTCGTAGCTTAGCCTTCACACAACTACATTAATGGCAGTAAGTGGTTTGCCAAGTTCGGTGCTATGGGGGTTGGCAATTGGCAGTGTTAAGTAGCCTTTGCAACCTCAAACACCCAGATGGCACTGGACCACAACTCCCATATTGTAGTTCATCAACCATATTGGTTACAGACTAAAACCGTCTGAATATCCTAGATTAAGAACAATTAGTCTTCTGTACCAGCCATCTTCTTAAATTACAATGGAAACCCAAGCTTCTATGGATGTTACAATAGCAACCACAAACTGCTTTAAAAAAACAGTATTCTGCAATACCATCACTATCCAAGTTATATGCAAAGTAGTCTGCTCTTTATTCCTGCTGACCACCTCAGAAATCACTAGGTAAAGGTAAAGGTCTCCCTTGCTCGAAAGCCAGTCATGTCTAACTCTAGGGTGCAGTGCTCATCTCTGTTTACAGCCAAAGAGCCAGGGCTGTCTGCATCTGTAGACATGTCTGTGGTCATGTGGCCGGCATGACTAAATGTCGGAGTGCACGGAATGCTGTTACATTTCCTGTCAAAGTGGTACTATTTATCTACTTGCAAATTCTTGATTTCTAACTGCTAAGTTGGCAGGAGCTGGGACAGATGACAGGAGTTTACTCAATCACACAGCACTTAAGTCTTAAACCGCTGACCTGCCGACCTTTCATTTGTCAAGTTCAATACCTTAACCACTAAGCCACTGCAGTCCCTTCAGAAATGACTACTCTGATATAAATTTAATGCTTAATTGTCACATATATAACATTTCACCGGGAATGGGGGAGAGGAATTGGAAACCAAGAAATGGTTGCTTATCTTTATCCCATATTGAACACAAAAAAGTCAACATTTCAAAATATCTTGCGAAATTAGAAGTGCCATTTTGAATGCCAGATGTATTTGATCAGCTTAACTTCAGTTTTGCTAAATTTTGATGGGTATTTTTCTAAAACACCAGCTTTCACTGATGTTTACCCTTGAGACGCCTTTATCCTCTACTAGCTCTCATTAAGACACATCATTCTAGACATCATGGAGATGCCCCAGGAGAGCCATTGAGTAAAAGCAAAATCGCGAGAAACAACTCACCACTGAAGCATTGAGATTTAGCAACATCACTCAACAGCTTAGTGCTTGCTTACAGAACTCCTGGATGACTGTAAAATCATGTTGGTATTAACCATTTCAAAGCTTTATACATCTATATTCATAACAAAAAAATTAAAATGTGGATGACTACGCAATGGTGTTATCTTTCGTCCTAGTCCAACATTCCTTTTTTCTTCTCCTACAGGAAGTCCTCTATAACTTAAGTCATATTAAGGTACATCCTTTCCTAACCAGATGAAAAGATCACAGAGATTCTCAAGAGTGGGTAGAAAGTTATATTTTCCCTAAAGCACTGTGCTAGCAATGTTGATGTTAAGGATAATCATGGCCAGGTATGTGGTAAGACAGTCAGTAAGGCAAAGAGCTCAACAGTGAGCTAAGATGTACAGAAAAACCTCGAGATACAAAAATAATTCAATCCTTGAGGTTTTTCATATTTTGAAAAATTCGTATCTCAAAACATGGTTTCCAATAGGAATGCATTGAAAAAAACCTGTTCTGGAGCTCAGAAAAAAGTCAAAAATGTATTTTTTCTGTTGAAAACTATTCATAAAGTGGACTTTGAAATTTTTCACTGCATTTTGACCATTTTATAAAGAGATTTGAAAGATAAAAGACATTTATTTGGCTTTTTCTGAGCTTCAGAACTTATTATGCATATTTGGCACATTTTCGACAGCACCCTTTAGTGGCCAGCTCTGGTAATTGCTGGCTCAGTACCTGACTATCAGCTGTTGAGGGCAGGGAGAATTTTCAGCACTTCCTGGTTGTGGTAAAAGCTTCTGGCAGTGCCAAAAACATGATGAAAAATTCCAAGAATGGAGCGGGAATGCTCCAAATACCCTCCCACTGCTGTGGGAAGTGTCGGAAAAGCAAATTTTTGTAGCAATTTTTTAAAATATTTCCTTTCACATTGTGAGTTTTTTTGTAAGTCAAGCTGTACGTAACTCGGGGTTTTACTGTACCCCAAGTTCTTTCACTCCTGCCATCAAAAATGAACAAAAGATTAAGAACCACAGATGAGATCCATGATGTTGGGGAGGGGGGAAATGGAGCATAATAGGAATTGTTATATATGACTCAGAAAAGGTTTATAGTTCACTTAATCTTCTTCCAGTATGGCCTGTTGCTTGTGGGCTATGCTGGTGGAAGTTCTTGAGAGTTTTAGTCCCAAGGAGTAATTTCCAAGCTCCAGGGCCACAGACACCTTAGGCCTCAAAGACCAAAAACTCCACAACAGACCCCGGTTCCCATTCTAGCTGCAAAGTAATGTCTTTATACCTTGTCCAGAACTGATACCTCAGTTAGCGAAGTTAAAATGCAAAATCAGGGCCATGTTAATAGCCACTACTTCTGATTTCCAGTGATGGCTATTTTGTACAAATAATTATTTTCTAAGTACAGTAAAACCCCGAGTTATGGAAAAAATTCGGTTCCATGGCCTTTTTCGTAACTTGATGCATCCCCATAGGGATCCATAGAAAAAGACAGAATTTAAACGGAGAGATCTCCCTACCTTTTGGATGCTGCTGCTTCCTTCCTCCTGCTGCTCCAGAGAGTGGGAACTACCGCCGCTGCCCCTGCTGCTCCTATGGTCTGGTAGAGCATGGGGGCATATCCGCATGGCCGCACAAGGCTTCCCTGGCCGGGGGTGAGGTTCAGAGCTGAACCGCTCCATTGTGCTCTTCATCCTAGGCTTTTGCTGGGCTCCGTTTCTCCCCAAAGCACATTCCCAGCCAGACCGGATGGCTGGGAACACGCTCCGGGGCGAAACAGAGCCCAGGACGAAGAGTGCAATGGCTTCGTAGCTGAACCGGTCCATTGGCCTCTTTGTCCTGGCCTTTTCTTGGGCTCTGTTTCACCCCAGAGTGTGTTCTCAGGCAGCCTGGATGGCCTATACACCAGGGAGTTCTTTTTACCAGCACCCAAGTAGGAGTTGCTTGAAAAAAATTAAAGAAGAATTCACATGACTCATTGAAACCAAATGAGAACAAAGTCCAAGATATATTCATCAACCAAAGTAAGATATCCATAAGATAAAGGAATTGACTCCCCACATATAGTCTCCAAAACCCTACATCAAGGTGGTACGGGCCTTCTCCTCCTCCATGGAAACAGAAAGTCCTTCCTTTCAACTCTTCTGTTCTTTTAAACTCAAATCCTGAATCATAACCCCTTTTTAGGATTTCCCCACTTATTGGGCCAAACCAAAAGGTTCATAGGGATTACACCTGTAAATGAACAGTGGAAACCATGAAAATTGAAGTATACAATGGGAGGAAGGATTGGGAGGGAGGATCATGTGGACACAGGGGTTATTCAAGACTTTACTCACAAAGTAAGTCTTTTCACTTCAGGCTTGCATTTGAGCTTATATTCCTTCAGCAGCTATAATCAGTTTTTTGCTATCAGCATATTTCCACTTCTTGGATACCTGATTCCACCAACTGTGTGATCCTTCTAAAATATGAAAGTAAGAAATTGAGACAATCCTTTAAAAAGAATACCAGAACAACCATGAACAAGGACAGTTTCTTTCCAAATGCTATCAACATGCTGAATAACTAAATTGTGTGTTTTTATTGCATTTTTTCATTAGGAGGAGCATATGTACCAAAGACAAATTCCTTAGCCAATAAAGGATTCTAATTCTAATTCTAATTCAGAAGGAAGTTGGCTATCTTAAATTGCTAATGACAAATTATTTGTAACTTTCCCAAACAGGTGTGTTTGATGACAGAGAGTAAATAGCACATAGCGCAACACAGCTGTCACAATCCATTGTTTGGCAGTGATGTGGAAAGTCAAACAAGGGTTGGAATTGTCCAAGGCACCTGGAGACTGCTATATGTAGATTTTCTCATTTGCCTGGACTTTGGATAGAGGCAAGCTGGAGCATGAGTAAAAGCAAGTGTAATCATAGGAGGAACTGTTCATAGGAAGGCCTATTAAGGAATGATTCATGGGATGGCATATGAAAAATATCGAATCTCACTGAAGGAGCGTATAAAGATTTATGTCCTCTATGATGGCAGAGAAACCAAATAGTCAAAACAACACCAGATATAAGAAATGGTTCTCATGTATTTGTAACACCTGAACATTCAGGAGGACATGGTTCTTTTTAAACTGTGCCAGGGATTTTGTGAGGAAAGGTTGTAGCATTGGCCACAGAAAGAGATATTACACTGCAGTCTTTCTTTCCAGGACGCTCAGCTGTCTAACCCAGATGAACAGCCAACAGTGGATGAATTGGAGTAGGAGATAATATCATGCTATTACATGAACAGTGTTACAGGTGGCTAAGTTTAGGACTCACAGGACTTCCTGTCTTCCAAGGTAGAGTTCTAAACTCTTAAAACACCCTTAGTCAGAACAAGCAAGCAAGACTTGTTGACTTGTTGCCCCCTTTGACAGTTGTTTATAGACATGTCAAGGAATTCATGTCAAACTAGGGTGGCTCACTCTCTGACACCCAACATTAAGCTGGGGGGGGGGGGCAGCAGGGAAAGAAAGGGCTGTTTTGTAATCACCCACCTGCATGACACTGCATAGAATCTAGTGAAGGGGGGGGGGGGGATTCCAAAATATATCCACAACCTTTCTAAACTAAAAGAAGATATATTGTTAGTTCTCATAGTGTTAATACTTCATCTTATACAAGCCAAATTTGTAAAATGATCCAGCATGTCTGTTCACTACTCCTGTCTATCCTTATATATCCGGACTGTAAATAGGCATCTATTTATTCCCATTGCTTTCATACACATTCCTAACACCCATTACCTATTTTTATCTATTCTCTGTCAAAAATGCTATACCTAACAGTCAATCAGTCAATCAATATCTGGCTTACAAGCTCTAAAATCTTCCATTTCACAATATAACATATGGCTAGAACTCAAGTGAAACTATGAAGCTTGCGTTCAACCTAATATTTGCTTTAAAAATTCACAGGATTCTTGTGCTGTCTGCTATTGAACTCTATGGGCACGTTTACAAAAACTAGAATACAGCTGCTAAATTCCTAACCATTAGGTACTTATTTATATATGTTGTGCCATCAATTCAATTTTGACTTATGGTAGTGGTGACAAACATATGGCACGCATGCCAGAGGTGGCACTTGGAGGTCTCTCTGTGGGCACCCGTGCAGTCACTCCACCACAGAGTTTGCCCCGTCCCTCTGCCCAGCAGCCCAATGGGAACACTTCCTTACTTCCTCCAGCACAGAGTTCGCCCCACCCCCCTACCCAGCAGCCCAATGTTTCCTTCCTCTCCTATTGCTGTGTTGGCATTTTGTGATAAATAAGTGGGTTTGGGGTTGCAGTTTAGGCACTCGGTCTCTAAAAGGTTTGCCATCATTGACTTATGGTGACCTTTATCAAGGTTTTTTAAGTCGAGGAACAGTAGTGTGCTGGCCGACAGGGATACAGGAACTCATCCTGGTGTGCCCCAGTGACTGGCACCCCCCAGAGGCAGGCAGAGGTAATAGGAATGTATTGGATTTCTCTGCCCCCCTCCCAACTACCCTCCCAAGGTACCCTGCACACCCCTGGTAGAGAATACACAGAAATGGTGTACATTCCCTTCTTCTGGAGATGCCCATGGAGTATGAAGCTTGCTCATGGCTGCCTCCTTCTTGTCATGGGAGGCTAAATGGGAACATGAACTCCAAAACTTTGGCTCCACAGGAAAATAATCACTGAGTTATTCAGCCAGATAATTCCTAATTCCAGTTATTAGAAGGCCAATGTGCCACTGCCTAAAGAACTCTGCTGCTATCATTCCAGTACTTTTTTATTTCATTTCATTTCAAGTTTAATTTCTATACCGTTTTACTTAGCCCAGCGGGCGACTCAAAGGGGTTTAACAGGTATAATACAATATAATAATACAATATACCCCAAAGTCTCTAGGCAAAATCAACATTTTGTTTCCCCATAGCATACACATCTTTTTTTAAAAAAATAATATGTTCTACTCCGATTGATTTTATTGTTTCTTTACTTCTGGAGAGGACAGTTGATCTTTTTATTGTACAGTAGTTGATATTACTTTTCTCTCTCTCTCTCTTGGAAACATGGCTGAACACATGTTTTTAGAATAAAAATGACAACACACCAGTTTAATAGTCTGTGACAATGATCCAGGTAGAGCAGGGAAGATGGATTGTCTAATGAATTCAGTACATCCCCCTTTCAGTTTTCACAACACTTCAAGAAATGGCAGAGTGAGCGCTGGTCGGGTCAGAAGCTATAAGATACTAAATAGTTATGAACATCATCCAAACCAGGAAGCATCCAGCTCTGAAAAAATATCTCATGATGACAGTAGATGGTAATCCCTATCTAACTGTAAAAGTGCAAAAGAGGTGAAAGAATGATATTGCAGCTTAAATATTACAGCACTGAGAATGCATTGTGTTGCACAAATAAACTTCTTTCATTGTTCCTACCCCCCCCCCTGCCCCAACAGAAACCCTGGTGCAAGAATGAGTTATAAGGGATTGTGTGTGAGAGAGAGAGAGACTTTGGTTTCAGCCACACCTTGCAGGAGAGCCCAACAGTTCCATGTTTTGCCCACATAAGCCTAAATCTAATACTGTGCTGGTAGAGTTAAAATGGCAGCTGGCCTAGTTCTGTTGATTTTCATTTGCTCTGATCACTATGCTGTACAAGCATCATCATCATCACACAGAAAGAGCCTCCTTGAAGATTGTGGTATTCTCGAACCACAATTGGGCGTACCCTTGTGTTGCCCACTAATCTTTCTCACACTAGGTCAGGTGAAGGGAACTGCAGAATGAACTCACCAAAGGGTGTCTTCATTTTGACAATTTCATGTCTGGCCTGGACATGGAAAAAGAAGAATCATCACACCATTATGCAATCCCCATAATCTGTATTGCACAACTACAAGATCTGCATGCAGGTGCAGTATCTAATACCACCAAGTGAAAGTTTTAAAAAATACCAACCCCTGGACAATTGCAAGTTATGTCACAACTGGATTCAGGCTGTGGTGTTTTACTAGACTAGCCCACATCCTTGTCATTTAGTCAGAAGACAACTGAGCCAAGACATTTAGCTCCCAAAGGACGTTTGCTCTAAAAAAAGATGCTCTCCTGCTCTGATTCACATAGAAAAGGCTACCGGACTGACAGGTGAATCTCATGGAACACCACCATCCACTATATCTAAAGGCAGCAGATTAACCCATGGGGCTTGAACAGGATTAGGATAGCCATTAGTTGGAATGAGGTGGTTGCCACAAGCAGCAGAGTGACCCAAGGGATAGGGTTGTACAATGAGACTCACAGGTTGGAACATACTTAATTAGCGATCGAGTAAGAGCAAATAATGGGTACAAATTGCCTATGTACATAGAGGGGCCAAGAAAATATAACACTCTGCAACACATATAATTGAAAAAAGGGAATGTGAGAAATGTACCTAGCAGTAAACTTTAAACCATAAAGTAATAAATGGAACATTTCAGTGTTACAATATTTGGTGTGAGTGGCTAAGACACTGACTGGGAGGTGGAAGGTCAGCAATTCGATTCCCGAGTACTGCAGGACAGAATGAGCTCCCATCTTTGTCCCAGCTCCTGCCAACCTAGCAGTTCAAAAGCAAGACATTGCAATTAGATAAATAGGGACCACTTCGGTGGAAAGGTAACAGCATTCCATGCACTCCAGTGTCTAGTCATGCCTGCCACATGACCATGGAAACGTCTGCAGAAGCAGACAATGCTGGCTCTTCGACTTTGAAACAGAGATGAGCACTGAACCCTAGAGTCAGATACGACTGGCTTTCGAGCAAGGGAAACCTTTACCTTTAGAGTGAAACCAAGGATATTGTGATAGAATAATGCAAAAGGGCTAGTCTAGTAGCCCAAAAACAAGAAACTGTTGCAAGCTGACTGATGAAACTCTTATGCCTGACAAGAATGTAATTTGTAATGACAGACAAGAAACAAAAGTAAAAGATGTCAGAAAAGGGGTCACAATTCTCAGTGCAGCTTTTCAGCAGCTTGGACAGTCTTCTATTATCAAAAACAGTTCAAAGGTTCTCCTTCTTTCATGTCCTGATCAAACTCTGGACTGTCAAAATCAAGCCACCTTCTTGGCTTTGTTCTAGCCCAAACTTAAGTCTTCATGGGTGCATGTTTCTGGCAGTAATCAGCAGACTAGCCAATGAGCCGGATTCTGTATCTCTCCACAATTACAGCAGATGTTGTTGTCCACAAGCAGGCCCACTTGAGTATGATGGTCTTGCATTTAGGGACTCTGACCCTCAGCCTATTCAAGGTCCTCCAAGTGGGTTAGGCTGACAGAGAGTGACCTGCACTAGATCACTCAGTGAGCTTCAAGGCTGAGTTAGGTTTGGAGCAGGGATCTCTCCCCCGACCCTTTGTATAATATTCCAACTGCTGTACTACGGTGGCTTCCAAAACTAAGCAACATTTCACACGGTCCTGTATAAGGAAAGACAAGTTCAAAAGATTCAGCAAAATAAGCTCTGAGTGGATTACACAAGCTTCCGCTTCCTACATCATAGTGCTTTCACTTGTTGCAGGTGACACATTTGCCCTACCTTGCCCTACCTTTATCCTGCTTTGCCCCACCTAGCCCTAATACGATATGTCCTTCCTGGTCTTATCAGTGACTCCCAGTTATCTGAGAATGCTGCCCACCTTCAGTGTGCATCCTAGTTCTCAGGGTCAAAGACATTCAGGTTACATCATGTTTAATCTGTCAGGCTACATTAATCAAAATGAATATGGACCTGAATTTAATGTAGATCCAACATAATCAGACAAGCCTCAACAAGCCTGTTGACATATGCAGCGTTAGCCAAGGAGGCAACTCATGCACCTTCAGCAGAAAAAAAACCACCCAAGCTTCCTGGAAAGTTGCCTGATGGGAAGAGTGAGACAGGAACAAAGAAAAAGAACTATCTCATATATTTTTCCCACCAGGCATGCAGCCTCCCATATTGACACAAATGGGTGGGGGTGGGGTGGGGGGTCATTCAAGTTACACTGAAAATAATGATATTAGCAAGAGGAAGGCAGGTTAAAGTAAAGGTTTCCCTTGCTCGAAAGCCAGTTGTATCTGACTCTAGGGTTCAGTGCTCATCTCTGTTTCAAAGCCGAAGAGCCTGTGCTGTCTGCTTCTGCAGACGTTTCTGTGGTCATGTGGCAGGCATGACTAGACCAGAGCATGCTAGCTGCCGACAAACATGGATGGAGTGATCTATGGATGATGCAGTGGTTAAACTGCTGTACTGCAGCCAGAAAGTTGCAAGTTTGATCTTGACCAGGGATGAAGGTTGTTTGTTTGTTTGTTTGTTGTTGTTGTTGTTGTTGTTGTTGTTGTTGTTTATATGATGCCTTCCTCACCCTAGAGTGACCCAAAGCAGTTGACTCAGCCTTCCATCCTTCCAAGGTCGATAAAATGCATGTTGGGGGCAAAATGCTAAATAATTTGTGAACTGCCCACAGAGTGCACTAAGCACCATGGGGTAGTATATAAGTGTGATTGCTTTGCTTTTGCTTTGCTTTGGATGTTGCTAGACTGCAGCTAGCTGTGTTGCCTGCCATGGGCTATGTTGGCTGATGGAGCAGGTAGGAGCTGTACTCCTATTGCAACTGGGAAGCTGCAGTTTACTCACGACTGCTGCAAATGCTATATATAAAGCTTTTCTTTCATGGAAAAAGACTGTCACATGCTCACGGTACAATCTTTTCAAAACCCTCTGCCAGAAAAGAAGAAGAAGAGTAAACCATGCTCCTTACATGCAGCAAGCAAAGTGAGATGTATTTCCAGTACATATGGTGGATGAGTTCACAAGTCTAGAGAAGCAGGCCCAAAAGTACATACTGTACACAACTGCCTTAAAACAGGTTACACTATTTGCCCTTCCAAGCATATATGTTCAATGTTTAAGACATCTCTCTGTCTTTGTTTGTTTGTTTGTTTTCTATACCACCCATACTGCCTGTATGGGCACGTTTTACTTCCGGCAGTGTGGGCTGGATGAATTGTAGTAAACCCATTTGTGTGGATTCACAGGGGGCTTGGGCTTCTGGGAATTGAGGTTCAAGAACATTGGAGTGCCAAGGTTCACCATCACTTCCCTAGACTGGTGCAAAGGCTGGATGGCTATCTGATCTTTGACTGCAGTTCTCATCAGCCCTCACCAGTGCAGCTGACACTGAGAAATCTTGGGATTGCAGCCCAAAACACATGGAAGGTGACATTTTGCTCACCCCACCCACCCCAAAGGAAGAAAGCTCACTTTACACATAACAGAACTGGGGGGTGGGGGAGGAAATGTTACACACTTTCACAGGGATTTTTCTGGGAGGTAAGAATTGCTCCTACCAATTGAGGCTGCAACTGCTAGCAGGACAGAATATTCATTTTGAAGTTCAGAGGTTATCTGGACCAATTAGAGATATTTCAAATGAAAAGTAGTATAGAAATGAGTTTTTAAAAAGAATGAATGCCTAAAGAAATAAAGAACATTTTGTAACCAATCACTCTCAAATCCTCAGCTTCACATGTCATTTTTCATCTTTGGTCTCCGAATGATCCTTCTGCAAAATTTGGGGAGAAGGAATCAGATTGATGTTGCCTAGCAACAAAAGGATGGCTGCTTTGAATCTGCATGAGAAGCTTAGGGAAAGAAACTTGTGGATCACAGAAAATCATCATGTGCTTAATTTACATCTATTGCAAGCAGATAAATAGGTACCACTTTGGCAGGAAGGTAAATAGCTTTCCGTGCACACTAGTGTCTAGTCATGCCTGCCACATGTCCACAGAAACGTCTGCAGACAAATCTCTATAAACAGAAATGTCTGCAGACACATCTCTATAAACAGAGATGAGCACTGAACCTTAGAGTTGGATACCACTGGCTTTCAAGCAAGGGCGACCTAGATAACACTCCAGACATCTGATGAAGTGATCAATACCATAAAAGAAGCAAGCTGCTACATACAGTACAGTATTTGTTCAATCTTAATTTGGGATAGGATTCTTTGTTGTAATTGGCTGTTTGAGGAGATAGGGAGATATGTGGGCAATGGGGCCGAGTGTCTAGCACAGTGATAGCAAACCTTGGCACTCCAGGTGTTCTTGGACTTCAAATCCCAGAAACCCAAGTCTCTGCACAGTAAACCCATTCATGTGGATTCACAGAGACTTGGGCTTCTGGGAATTGAAGTTCAACAACATCAGGAGTGCCAAGATTCATTATCATGTCTGCTAGAGCTTTTACCTATGCTATCCAGTAAAGATCACATCTGTTATAACATTTTGTCCTCATTTTCATTCTATATTAATTGGTTCTGTGGCAATAATTACTAGAATGTACCATTTTAATGGATACCCTATGTGGTGTAATGGATACAGTGAATGACTAGGACTCAAGAGGCCAGAGTTCAAATCCCTGCTCAATCATGGAAACTCACTGGGATGTAGAACTGCTAAAGCCACTCCTTAAACATATCACTTACCTTGAAAGCCCTGTTGGGATTGCTAGAAGTTGGTTCTGATTTGATGGCACGTTACAACAGCCTTTTCAATAACTCAGTGTTTCTCAACCTTTGGTTTTTGGACTTCAATTCCCAGCAGCCTGTCAATTCCCCAAAGCACTGATCAGCCAATGTACTGACTTAGGCTTCTGGGAACTGAAGTCCCCTTGGGAGCCACCGTTAAATATGTTTTTTTTAAAAGTATGTATGTTTTTAAGCTACAAACAAAAGTAAAGAGATTTGTATCCATGCATACATATATAAAGAGGTATGTTATAAATGTGTTTAACTTCTCTGTAAGCACAAGATCACAATGTTTGACAGTGGCAGTCAATATTTTTAAAAAGATTTTAAATATAGGCAGACAGAAGTCTGCCAATTCTTGGAAAAAATCCAAGTTTCTAATTTTCTGCAATCCAGATGTTCAAATATCAGGAAACAGGCATGAAAGCTTCATAAATCTGCTGGAGAAGAAACTAAATAGCCGATAAAAGGGCATTCTGGCAAGCCATTTGTTGTTTTTGTCCGCCCCCTACCTTTCGAATTTGGATTAATCTCCAATTTTTTAACATACTCTTGGTCTCTTTCTAACATGAGATTAGTTACTACACTAACCATTAGAGAAAACGGGGGGGGGGGGGGATACTACTGCAGGGGAATAACCTTTCATGTAGGACGATTTTTATCCTTAGGAAAAGAAAGAGAAAGGAAAGTTTATGTTACAAGTTACAATGCTCAGAACAGGAAATATGTGTTCTTCAAAAGGGAAGAAAGCAAGTATTCTACAGGGGAAATTGTTGTCATCTTTTCACTCCCCAAACAGAAAAGCAGAAAGAACGGAAACTTTTAGGAAACTACACTATATGCTCTGGAAAGCTACAGTGACAATTATTTGAGAAGGCTACTCTATCCAAACTTAGATACTTTTCTGTTACAGTAACAAATAAATAATAAATACTATTACAATAATAAATAATAGCCATACATATTTTAAGACACTCTCCCAAAACGGATCGAAATGTTATGCATGCATATATCAAAGTGAAATTAACAATGTCATATTAAATGGAATTTTTCAAATCTTCTTTTGAAGTAATGATTTGCCCCAAAGCACAAATTAATGTTTTCTTTTTTAATTAGATCTTTAGATCAGCCTTTGCCTGTGATAATCTTCTATTTAATAGTGGCTGCAATCTTATTGCACAATTACTTGAGATTAAGACCCAGATAAATCAGTAGATTCCACACACCAGTATGAAACATGCTTTGGAATTTTTCACATTTCTGAAATTTTGCCCACTCCAAACGCTTTTTAAGATATTGCTTTAGCAGCATTTTTGAACCTCAGATATATGTTCTGTATTTGGACACACTTGACTAACTACTTAATTCTATCAAATATAAAAACCTCTTGTTTATTAATGTCTTGTTTATTTATTTATTTATTTATTTAATCATATTTATATTGCCACCCCCTCACCTGGGCAACTCAGGGTGGCTCACAAACACACGAACACCATGCAACAATAACATAAAAAAAACTAAAACCATTAAAACATTTAAAATATTTAAAAATACCCTCCCCAATGACCACAACATTAAATTTAAAAGACTGAGAGCTGAAAATCCGAGTGGCCCTCATATAAGCCAGCACAGAGTGGCTACCGCACACCGCACCTGCTGCGCAAAACAGGTTTTGAGATCTTTCCTGATATATATGTGTGAGCTTCTGTATCCATGATTCAAAACTCAGGGAAATCACCAAATATTAACACACAATTTCATTCCTATATTGCCCACAGGAAAAAAGATGCCAAGCTTTACATATCAAAGAGAAGCCTGAATGTTGATATCAAGGAAAGAGGAAAGGCTGGAACTAGGGTTACCATAATTCCTTCTCACAAAAACAGGACAGAAGTAAACGTTGCCTTTGCTCGAAAGCCAGTCATATCCGACTCGTTCAGTGTTCATCTCTGTTTCAAAGCCGAAGAGCCAGTGCTGTCTGCTTCTGCAGAAGTTTCCGCGGTCATGCAGCAGGCATGAATAGACACCAGAGTGCATGGAACGCTGCCCCCCCCCCAAAAAAAAAGTGGTTCCTATTTACCTACTTGCCATTTCTTGCTTTCAAACAGCTAGGTTTGCAGGAGATGGGACAAAGACAGTTCTGCAGTATTCGGGTATCAAACTGCTGCTACAGAGAACAGAGGGCAGGCGCGTTTCTCCCCACCCCCTTGTTTACCAAGCTTCTGCTGCTGCCACCTACTGGTCATTCCAATAGAAGTGCAAGAATTTTGTTTCTTCCAAATCAAGTGGTTTGAAATCAGTGAAATTTTCATATTTTTTTATCAAACCGTGCAAGACAGTTACAAAATGTGAAAATCACAGTTTTCCGTTACATATGGCAACGCTAGCTGGAACTTAACTCCTTTCCCCCGCCAGTTAAATACTACTGATTTGAACACAAAGCATAGCTGCAAAGTGCTTAGCTCAGGTGACAAATTGCAGATCCCATTAAAAAGCTTCCTATTGTTAATTATTAATAGCAATAGCAATCACACCTATATACTGCACAACAGGGCTTAGTGCACTCTCTGGGTCTGTGATGGTGAACCTTGGCACTCCAGATGTTCTTGGACTTCAATTCCCAGAAGCCCCCGTGAATCCACATGAATGGGTTTAGTGCAATTCATCCGGCCCATGACACCCTCGTCGCTCCTGAAAGCGGAAGTAAAACACGCCCGTATGGGCGCATTTTACTTCCGCTTCCAGGAGCGATGAGGGTGGCGTGGGCCGGATGAATCGCAGTAAACCCATTTGTGTGGATTCACGAGGGCTTCTGGGAATTGAAGTCCAAGAACATCTGGAGTGCCAAGGTTCACCATCATGGCTATGGGTGGTTCACAAGTTAATTAGCATTTTTGTCCCCCAACATGCTAGGTACTCAGAAGGATGGAAGGCTAAATCGTCCTTGAGTCCCGGTCAGGATCGAACTCACAACCTTTGGGTTGCAGTACAGCAGCTTAACCCTGCACCACCAGGCTCTTAAGTTAATTTAGTCTTTTTGACTGCTGGAAATCAGGGGTGATGAGAGAAGCTTGTGGGGTTTTCAGAATAATTGGTTTGAGCTTGCTTATTATGTACTTGAATTGTAGACTGAGCTGCCATTTTCTTCTTTCTTGCAAGCGTTGTCTCGGACCAAATCTGCCATTACAGAAAAGACAGCATGAGTTTCCGGGGCTTTTTTCTTACATCAAATATACACCTTAACACCCCAGGAAAGACAGGGAAGGAGCTGCCTTAACAGACACTATAAATCACCCTTTCAGGAGCCTATGGCAGAGATTTCTTGGTCTGGGTTTCTTCTGCTTTCCCTCAGGGTGTACACCATAACAGTTTTTAAGTAGACCAACAGTTCTTTCAGACACCTGAGCCAGGTTTGGAGTTTCCTCTTCTGAGCTTCTTCTCACTTTCTTCTTTAATAGTGCATGTGGTAAGAAGAAAAATAAGAATGTGGCTCTTGGTGTGCTCATCTGTGTGCAGGCTTTGCCAACTGGATTTTCTGCTTCAGCCATCAACATATATTGGGTTGAGCTTGTTCCAGCCTGCCATCTGCTGTCCAGGATAGTTTCTACTTCTTCAAGTAGAAGTTCAAATAACATCCTCTTTGACCCAATCAATAAATTACATTTCCCCCAAAGGTATGTTCCGTTGTGTTCAGTTGTGCATACTTTTAGATGGGTATGTTTGTGACTGATACTGTACTACTAATTGTCATTATGATCATGATCATGATATATTCCCTGCCAGCCTTCTTCTTATGCATAGTCAAGACATCTTTCAGTTTAACTGTGTGGTACACAGAAAGATCCTCCTTAAAGATTGTGGTGTTTTTGAACCACAATCAGGTATACTCTGGGCAAAGGCAACCATGTTGTGCCAGCTAATCTTTTTCACGCTAGGTCAGGCGAAATGAATTCACCAAAAAGGTGGCTTCGTTATGGCAGTTTAAAGTCTGACCTAGACATGAAAAAAAAGTTTAACTGTCAAGAAGTTAAAAGCATTACAAACAGTGCTTAATACATAACAGCTTCTCACCACAAAAAGAAATTAGTGGATTAATCATTTGAAATATGGAAAATCAGATCTCATCATATAACTGTGGACTGAAGAAATATATTAGCATCATGCTGAAAAGATGATATATCTCACAGCCAGGTGGATCCCGAGAAGGTTTAATTCTAAAGGTTGCCATCTAAGCCACAAAATAACAAAAATAGAGAAGAGAATGTCAATTGTAGTTGAAAATTCTGAGGAAAAAGTACTGTCCACTAGATGGCATCATGAATGCTCCTTTGATTCCAAAGATGGTGAAATAACACCGCTTTCAACTTAAATTAATCTGGTTTTACAGTTCCCTAGGACCATCCCAGTCTACTGTCTGGGCTTGATAGCAAAAAAAGAGAATTCCATTAAAATATACACTCTCCAATTTTCCAGAAAAGTTCTTTGGTTGACTTATAAAGGACACACACCGATAATAAATAAAAACAGGAAACCACTAAAGCTGGCACCTACCCACCTGCCTAAGATACATCCCATTAAAGTCAAAAGGTCTTACTCCTGAGTAGAGGTAATGAACTCATACAGTATTATTTGTTTGGATCAAACACCCTATTTCACCAAGTGTGTGGCTTTTGGAGGTTTTTACATGGAGCAATGAGAGAAGAAGGGGACTCCAGTTAACTAGTCAGATCAGTTGTATCAGTTCTAGTGGTCATTAGTATGGCAGACATCACTACTAGTTCACTCTCAGATCCCATTATTCAGTGGTTATTAAGAGATGCCACAATAAGGGGGCAAGAAACATTACTCTGCTCAGTATAGATTGAAATGCAAAAGGGACACTATTGCACAAAGAGGAATATTATAATAATACAGAAACAGTTTAAATACAAAGCCTAGAAAGAAATGTGGTAAAATCCCCTCCATTATGAGAGCAACTTCAAACCACAGGAAGTTTGTGAGTTAGCTATAATATCCACTACAAAAGGAAACAGTGTCATATACTGAAATAATGGTCTTCTCATAATAGGAGACTGTTACTGTCTCTGGAATGGGAGAGGCAAGGGGAAAGTCATTTTCTCAGAATCTGGTATTTCCTGATTCTCAGACTGATAAAGCCTTCTAAAAACCACCCTAACCCAGCCAATTTCCTACCAGAACAACAGCAAATGAGAAGAATCCAGCCTTTCTAAATATGAAACAAATGAACAGATATCTGAAAGAAATAATTTTGTTACTACAAAACAGGAGATGAAAGACCAATGTATGTAAAGAAATCTGCTAGGTTCAGATTTAATCCTTCACCCAGTTGTCCTTCATCATGAGGTCTTGAGACACTAAGATGATCAAAAGTAACACATAGGCCATAACTGTCTTTCTAATGGCATGGGCAAGGACATCCTTAGGAACTGACAATTTTGAAGAGGCTAAACAATTTGCCTTCTTTAGGTGGAAGTAGACAAGTTACCATTCTTTACCGAAAGAAGCAAAAACGGTATTTGCTGCCAATGCCTCTTGGTGTGGTTGATAAAGAATCTGAGAGGGGGGCGTGGCTAAGATGGTGCTGGAGTAAGATGTGTTTCGGTCAGCTTGCACTACTTAATGTGTTTACAATGTGCTTTTAAACATGAAAAATAGAAAAATAGAAGTCAAAACTATTGAAAAGTAGTATTTCGAAGCTCTGGGTCCTTTTTTGTACTGACTGTGGCTGAGAATGGGGTTGGAGATCGGGTGGTAAGTGAGGCACGGCATAAGCTGAGCTGAACAAGCCGCTCCGAGGCCGGATGGGATCCTTGTAATTGCAATTGGAACTAGACTTCAGAACTTTATTCTTAAATTGGATAAATACAAAGATGGTGGTGAACGAGTTGGCTGTGGTGGAAAGACGGAGCCCAGGAGGTTAAGTAAGTGAGAAGACGAGGATGTGGAAGTTGGGAAGGAAGGAAGGAGGTCGTTAATGGCGGCGAGTAAAAGGAAGACCGAAACTTTTAAAAAGTACAGAAAGACGATTGGGGCGCCGAAGGGAAAAGAACGTAGAGTTGGATGGGAAAGTAAAGTGAAGTGGAATAAAGAAAGTAAGAGTGAAGTGGAATAAAGTAAGGGAGAAGAAAGAAATAAGGTGAAGGAAAAAGAAAGAAAATAAAAGGTGGAGACTTGTTGTTGTTGTTGGGGCTCAGAGAAGGAGGAGGGACCACGCTCGGAAACCACCGCCACGGTTGGGAGTATAACTGTGAAATGTTTCCTTTTTATATATGCACTATACTTGGATCGAATAGTTTGGCTTCTTTGGCTAAAAGGCCTTATTTTTTTCTCTTTTTAAATTTTATTTGATTTTTATTGGACTCTTTCCCCTTGATCACTGTTGGTTCACTGCATGGAAGCACTGATTCACTATTTGAAGGCATCCTTATTTCGCTTCCCTGTGTGTGGAGGTGAAAATATTTCCTTTCTTAATGGGATTTTAGATATACAGTTGCTGGGAACCCTCAATGGAGGGCAGGATTTTTGGTGGTCTTTTGGAGGTAATACCGTAACTCAATTACAACAAAGAATATTTTTACACAGTTGGATTATAATTTGCAGAGAGGAGTCCAGGAACCCTATTTGGATTACAATTGCTGAAGGTGTATGGATGCATTTTACTAAATTTTTGTTCTTGATTGTGAAGAAATAGTAGAAGCTACACGCTTATAAGCTTATTATACTCAATTGAATCTGGAAGTTGATCAGGAAGACGGGTTTGGTGGAAATAAAGGGGTAGCTGCACTGAGATTATTATTTGAAGTTACAATGGAAAAGCTTGGTAAAGGAAAGGGAAAGAAGGAAGTGGTTGTGAAGCCCAATAAGATGGATGCAAAGAAGGATGAAAAGAAAGATAAATCAGCAACTGAAGAAGCACCGACACCAGCAGCAGCAGCACCAGAACCTGCATCAATGGACCAAATGCAAATTATGGTAGAGTTGGGTAAATTGTTCAAAAAATTTGAAAGGATGGAAGAGACAAATGTGAAGAGTTTTCGGGAGATTAAAGAAACAAGGTAAAAGATAAGGATAAAATTATGGAAAAATAGGATAAGCTGGTTGCAATGTTTACAGATTTTTCTAAAAAGGTTGACTTTAATTTTCAGAGGATGGATATAAGTGTTAAATCGATGCAAAAAGATATGAAATTGATGCAGGATGATATGAAAGGGTTACATGAGGAAGAAAAGGAAACTAAAATGAAAGTAGACATGCAGGAGAAAAGGGTTTATTTGATGGAGGAGATGATGAGAAAACAGAATGTAGTAATTCGTAATCTTATGGAAAAAATGCCAGACCAGCTGAAGGAAAGAATAGTTAATTGACTAAACTGTTTGAAAATGGGAAAAGACTTTGTGAATGAAGATATTGCAAATGTGTATAGACTGGGCTCTAGGAAAGGAAAAAGTGTTCAAAGAAATGTCTTGGTTAACTTTGCAAATTGGGGGGATAAATTAAAGGTGATGGCTTTCATAAAACAAGTGGGGTCTGGCGTTTTAAAAATTGATGGGAATGATGTTGAAGTTTATAATGATATTTCAGTTGAGCAGTGTGTTTGGCATTACAAGATGAAACCAGCAACAAAAAATTTGATGGAACGTAGGATAAAATACAATTGGAGATTTCCACAACACTTGAGATTCTTTTACGACAAAAAAATGCATATCATTGATTCAGGAATGGATGCTTTGGAATATTTGTGTTTAATTGGTCTGGTTAAGGAGGCTTGGATTAAGGAAAGCTTTAATAGAATCTGTAGGTATAAAAAGAGATTATGGAGGTGCAGAAGAGAGGGGTGCAACAGGAGGAACAGATATGGATTCTAAATTACTGACAGTGGTTGATGAAGGGTGAATTAGGTTTTAGAGGATAGAGAAGAAGATAGAGTGATACAGGGGAGAGAAATATTTTTATAAGTGTTTGTTTTTTTTGGGTTTTTTTAAATGCGCTAGAACGTCAGATAGTAGGCACATCTTACACATTCCCCCCCTCCCCTCTTTGAGTGTCAAGGGCGACTTTTTGAAGTAAAAAGTGGGGAGGGTAGGAATGAATGTTTATAGTTTTAGTTATAGTCATTGTTAATGTGTGGTAGAGGGAAGCACATTCATGGGAGAAATCAGAGGCTATAGAAGATGGTTGGTAAGATTAATAAATGAGAAATATTAAAGTGTTAACATGGAATGTGAAGGGTACTGGGTCTCAAGTTAAGAGAAGAAGAATTGAATCAGCCCTGAGAAAAGACAAGCCAGATATAGTCTTTTTACAGAAAACTCACCAAAAATCTCAGAATACAATTAAGATTTTTTTTAGGATAGATGCAATTTTATGAGAAGTCCTATGGTACTTCAAAAGCAAGAGGGGTTGTGATTCTGATTTCAAGTAGACTGGGTTTTGATATGATAAATAGTATTTCCGACCTGAAAGATAGATACTTAATAATAAAAGGGAAGATTGATGATGAGGAAATAATTTTAGTGAGTATATATGCACCAAATGATCATCAAGGCAAGTTCCTAGATAAAATATATGATATATTGGAAAAAGAAAAAACAACCAAAATGATTGTGGCTGGAGACTTCAATTTAATAAGGTCAAACTTAGATTGTACAAATATAGCAAGGTGTGGAAAAGGTTTTTAAAAGCAGATTCTGAATAAATGGATGATATCTCTAGGCCTGAAAGACACATGGAGAGAATTTAAAGGGTCGGAAAGGGTTTATACTTTTTTTTCACAGGTGTATAATTCATATTCCAGAATAGATTATATATTTCTAACAGAGACTATGATTAGGAATATAGATGAGGTAGAAGTGGGAATTTTTAAAGAATCAGATTATGTGAAAGTGTTGGTGGAATTAAAGATAGAGGGTACAAAGAAAATGAGAAGGAATTGGAGATATGATGCCAAACTTTTTAAAGACCAGAAATGTAAAGAACAAATAATTGAGAAATGGAAGGAAAGTTGGTATTGGAATGACACGGATGAGGTGAGTTATAATATGGTATGGGATGATATGAAGTTGGTTTTTAGAGGGGAGAGCATTAAGTTGGCTAGTATTAGAAACAAACAATTTAAGGAGATGCAAGATAAAGTTGAAAAAGAGATAAAGCGGTTACAAGAAGAGAATGTAAAGACAAATGACAAGAAGGTTTTTGACAGGATGCAAAGATTAAAGACTGAATTGGTAGGAAATGATACTGAAAAGTTAAAAAGAGATTTGGTATACTTAAAAATGGAATATTTTGAATATAATAATAAGAATTCAAAATTATTAGCAAGAGCCCTAAAGAAAAAAAGAGAAAAAAGGAAAATTGGAATCTTGATTAATAAAGATGGAATAAGATGTAATAAGATCGGAGATAAATGTAAGATTGTTAAAGATTTTAATCAGGATTTGTATGCTAAAAAGAATATAGATTTGGGGAAGTTAAAGGTTCAATTTGGGAAACAAATAGAAAACAAGATAAAACAGGAACATAGAAATAGAATGGAAAAATGAATAACAAAGAAATAAATAAAAGGAGTAATAGCCCACTTGAAAACAGATAAAGCTCCGGGGGAAGATGGGCTATCAGCCGAATTTTATAAGGAGTTTAAAGATTTAGTGGTGCCAAAATTGATAAAATTATACAACTATATATTGGAAGGAGGGCAAATTCCGACTTCATGGTATAGAACCATAATTGTCTTATTACCAAACCCCAGAAAAGATCTAGAAAAAATGGAATCGTATAGACCTATCTCTTTGATAAATCAAGACGCTAAGATCTTTACAGTGATATTGGCAAACAGACTGAATAGTTTTATGGGTAGTTATGTAAATGAAGATCAAGTGGGATTTTTGAAAGGAAGATACATGGCAGATTTGACAAGAAGAGTTATAGATCTAATTGACATAGTAGGACAAACAAAAGAAAAAGTTGGATTACTATCATTAGATATTTTTAAGGCATTTGATTCATTACAATGGGTAACAATCAATGAGATAATCAAATGTTATGGATTTGGTGATAAATTTAGAAGGATGATTGAACAACTTTATCAATATGGAACTGCTATTGTCAGAGAAAACAATGAGGTTACAGAAGAAGTAAAATTAGAAGCTGGAACAAGATAGGGTTGCCCACTAACACCAATATTGTTTACTATGGCAATGGAGTTGTTGGCAAAGGCTATAAGGGAAGATAAGGAAATTGAAGGGGTATTTGGGTCACCATCCAGAGGCCTTTGGGGGAGGTGAGTGAAGAATCGGCCCCTCCCCCCCACCCCATCCTAAAACCTGGGTGCAAGGAAGGAAGAGGCAGAGAAAGACCTAGGCCTCAACTGACCAGTCACCATCCAGAGGCCTTTGGGGGAGGTGAGTGAAGAATCGGCCCCTCCCCCCCACCCCATCCTAAAACCTGGGTGCAAGGAAGGAAGAGGCAGAGAAAGACCTAGGCCTCAACTGACCAGTCACCATCCAGAGGCCTTTTGGGGAGGTGAGTGAAGAATCGGCCCCTCCCCCCACCCCATCCTAAAACCTGGGTGCAAGGAAGGAAGAGGCAGAGAAAGACCTAGGCCTCAACTGACCAGTCACCATCCAGAGGCCTTTGGGGGAGGTGAGTGAAGAATCGGCCCCTCCCCCCCACCCCATCCTAAAACCTGGGTGCAAGGAAGGAAGAGGCAGAGAAAGACCTAGGCCTCAACTGACCAGTCACCATCCAGAGGCCTTTGGGGGAGGTGAGTGAAGAATCGGCCCCTCCCCCCCACCCCATCCTAAAACCTGGGTGCAAGGAAGGAAGAGGCAGAGAAAGACCTCGGCCTCAACTGACCAGTCACCATCCAGAGGCCTTTGGGGGAGGTGAGTGAAGAATCGGCCCCTCCCCCCCACCCCATCCTAAAACCTGGGTGCAAGGAAGGAAGAGGCAGAGAAAGACCTAGGCCTCAACTGACCAGTCACCATCCAGAGGCCTTTGGGGGAGGTGAGTGAAGAATCGGCCCCTCCCCCCCACCCCATCCTAAAACCTGGGTGCAAGGAAGGAAGAGGCAGAGAAAGACCTAGGCCTCAACTGACCAGTCACCATCCAGAGGCCTTTGGGGGAGGTGAGTGAAGAATCGGCCCCTCCCCCCCCCACCCCATCCTAAAACCTGGGTGCAAGGAAGGAAGAGGCAGAGAAAGACCTAGGCCTCAACTAACCAGTCACCATCCAGAGGCCTTTGGGGGAGGTGAGTGAAGAATCGGCCCCTCCCCCCCACCCCATCCTAAAACCTGGGTGCAAGGAAGGAAAAGGCAGAGAAGGACACAGGAAGGAAAAGGCAGAGAAGGACACAGGCCCCAACTGCCCAGTAACCATCCAGAGGCCCACGGGAGTCCTCCTAAAGTAGCAACACCCCAGAGGGCAAAGAGGAAGGGCCGCGCTGACACTACAGACACTGCAGACACAGGAGACCCTCGACCACCCCCAGAAGACACCATCCGTAGCCACCATCACAGTGAGGCCTGAGTTGGAGCCTTTAACCAACTTTTCGCAGCCAAAGGGAGGCGAGAGCTGCTGCATGCATGCAAGGGATCAGTAATTGAACTGAAATAATATAGTTGACTGAACATAGATGACTCATAGCAACTGACATAGTGACTGTGTCACTGTGTCAGTTTAGAGCTGGCTGACATCAGTTCTAAACTGATACTGTGCTCTAAACTGTGATAATATGCATGAGGATGTTACCTTGTTTTAAACTGTGATAATATGTATGATGGGGGGGGAATGGCGTAGAAACCGGCAAAGCACGCCAGGGAGTTTGCCAAGAAAACCCTATTGACCAAAGCAAAGGCAAAACAAAGGGACAAATCAGAGGAAACAGGAAGGATGCTCAGCACATTAGATGGACAGAAAGGGATGGGCAGGAAAGGGGGAGGAGAAATACAGTGTTGTAAGGAACAATATTGCATAGGGACATGGAATGTAAGATCTATGAACCAAGGAAAGCTGGAAGTGGTAAAAAAGGAAATGGAAAGAATAAGTATTGACATCTTGGGAATCAGTGAGCTAAAATGGACAGGTATGGGCGAATTCAGCTCTGAAAACCATCATGTCTACTACTGTGGACAAGAAAACCTCAGAAGAAATGGAGTGGCCATAATTGTAAATAAAAGAGTGAGAAAAGCAGTAATGGGATACAATCTCAAAAATGATAGAATGATGTCAGTCAGACTACAAGGCAAACCATTTAATATCACTGTAATCCAAATATATGCACCAACTACCAGTGCAGATCAAGCCACAGTAGACCAGTTCTATGAGGACCTACAACATCTTATAGAACAGACACCAAGAAACGATGTCCACATTATCTTAGGAGACTGGAATGCAAAAGTAGGAAATCAAAAAGTGGACGGAATAACAGGCAAGTTTGGTCTGGGAACACAAAACGAAGCAGGGCAAAGACTGATAGAGTTCTGCCAAGATAACACACTAGTCATAGCAAACACCCTTTTCCAGCAACACAAGAGGAGACTCTACACATGGACATCACCAGATGGCCAACATCAAAACCAAATTGACTACATACTTTGCAGCCAAAGATGGAGAACCTCCATACAGTCAGCAAAAACAAGACCTGGAGCGGACTGTGGCTCAGATCAGAATCTACTGATTGCAAAATTCAGGCTCAGACTGAAGAAAATAGGGAAAACTAATAGGCCGGATAGATATGATCTAGACAACATACCCAAGGAATACACGGTGGAGGTGAGGAACAGATTCAATGGTCTGGACCAGACAGACAGAGTACCAGAGGAATTATGGACAGAGATGAGAGACATTATGCAGGAGGCAGCAAGGAAAACTATACCAAAAGAAAAGAAGCGCAAGAAAGCAAAGTGGTTGTCGGATGAGGCCCTTAAAATAGCAGAGGAAAGAAGGAACGCAAAAGGCAAAGGAGAAAGGAAAAAATACAATCACTTAAATAAAGAATTTCAAAGAAAAGCAAGGAGAGATAAGGAAAGCTACCTAAATGAACAGTGCAAAGAAATAGAGGAAAACAACACAAGAGGCAGGACTAGAGATCTCTTTAAAAAAATTGGGGAAGTCAAGGGAACGTTCAAAGCAAAAATGATCACGATAAAAGACAAAGATGGCAAAGAGTTAGCGAATGCAGAAGAGATAAAGAAAAGATGGAAAGAGTACACAGAGGAACTTTACAAAAAAGACCTAAACACCGCGGATAATAACAATGAGGGGGAAATTGAACTTGAACCAGACATCCTAGAGAGTGAAGTCAGAAAGGCCCTAAAAAGCACGGCAAATAACAAAGCCAGTGGATATGATGGTATCCCAGTTGAATTCTTCAAAGCCCTAAAAGATGATGGAATCAAGCTACTACATGCTTTATGCCAGCAGATTTGGAAAACAAAACAGTGGCCACAGGATTGGAAAAGATCAGTATATGTCCCAATCCCAAAAAAGGGCAATGCCAAAGAATGTTCAAATTATCGAACAATTGCGCTCATCCCACAAGCCAGCAAAGTGATGCTCAAGATAATGCAGGATAGACTACAGCAGCATGTAGAAAGAGAACTACCAGAGGTGCAGGCTGGATTCAGAAGAGGCAGGGGGACCAGAGATCACATTGCCAACATACGTTGGATCATGGAGAAAACAAAGGAATACCAGAAACAAGCTTACTTCTGTTTCATTGACTACCCCAAGGCCTTTGATTGTGTGGACCACAACAAAATGTGGCAAGTAATTAAAGAGATGGGAATACCAGAACACCTCATATGTCTCATGAGAAATCTGTACATGAGTCAAGAAGCAACAGTTAGGACAGAGTATGGAATGATGGAGTGGTTTGGAATAGGAAAAGGAGTAAGACAAGGCTGCATTCTGTCACCCTGCTTATTCAACTTATACACAGAGCACATAATGCGCAATGCAGGGATGGAGGAATCACCATATGGGATCAAAATTGCTGGGAGAAACATCAACAATTTGAGATATGCAGATGATACCACCCTAATGGCAGAAAGTGAAGAAGACCTAAAGAAGCTCCTGATTAGGTTGAAAGAAGAGAGTGCAAAAGCTGGCCTGAGACTCAATATCAAGAAAACCAAGATAATGGCAACAGGCGCTATAAGTCCTTGGAAAATAGATGGGGAAGAAGTAGAAGCAGTAACAGATTTTACTTTCTTAGGATCCAAGATCTCTGCAGATGGGGATTGCAGCCATGAAATAAAAAGGCGACTGATTCTTGGGAGACAAGCTATGAAAAACCTGGGGAACATAGTGAAAAGTAGAGATATCTCACTGCAAACAAAGGTCCGCATAGTCAAAGCAATGGTATTTCCGGTGGTAATGTATGGATGTGAGAGCTGGACCATTAGAAAGGCTGAGCGAAGAAAAATAGATGCCTTTGAGATGTGGTGCTGGAGGAGAGTTTTGAGAGTCCCCTGGACAGCGAGGAGAACAAATAGGTCAATATTAGAAGAGATTAGCCCTGAGTGCTCCTTAGAAGGACAAATAACAAAGATGAAGTTGAAGTATTTTGGACATCAAATGAGAAGAGAGGATTCACTTGAGAAGGCCTTGATGCTGGGGAAGGTGGAGGGCAAAAGAAGAAGGGGACGGCCAAAGATGAGATGGCTAGATGGTATTGTAGACACAATGGGCACGGGGCTGTGTGGACTAAGGAGGATGGTGGAGGACAGAGGTGCCTGGAGAGCGATGGTCCATAGGGTCGCAAAGAGTCGGAATCGACTGTGCGACTGAACAACAACAACAACCCTAATAATAGTAAAACACCCCAGGAAGGTGTTAGGAAGAATACAAGAGCAGTTAAAAGAATTTGAAGACATGACAGGTTTGAGAATAAATTGGGATAAATCGGAAATGATATTGTGTAATATTGGCAAGGAAGAGCAACAAAAGATAAAGGGTAAAGTTAATTTACAGCTTAAAGATAATTTGAAGTACTTGGGTATAAATATTGCGAACAAATTTGAGGAGTTTAAGAAATTGAATTATGGAAAATTGAAAACAGAAATTAAGGATAAAATACAGCAATATCAAAAGTTGAAGTAGTCTTGGTTCGGTAGGATTGCGTTATGCAAAATGATGTTATTACAGAGAATTAATTTTTTATTTGATGCTCTTCCGATCCAATTAAAGGATAAGGAAATTAAGGAGTTTCAAAAAATGCTGAATAATTTTTGTAATGGTGGAAAGAAACCTAGAATTGTAAAAAAAAACTTTGGTACTAATCTCAGAAGGAAGGAGGATTAGGAATACCAAATTTGAGGAATTAATATCAAGCCTTTCAAATTAAGAATATTGTAAAGATTTTAGCGAGGGAAAAGGTAATCTGGGAAGAAATTGAGATGAGGGATCTTAATCAAATGGGGGAAATGGTCTTTTTGGTTAGTAATATGGGGGAAATTGTTACAAAAAACAAAATGATGAAGACAATATTGGGAATATGGGAAAATGTGAAGAAGAAATTGGCTCCAGATACATCTCCTATTATTGAAATTGAAGATATTAAAAAAATTCCAATAAAATTAGATAATAGGGTAAAAGAAGTACTTTATAGAAATGAAGTTTTCCTGTTGAAAGACTGGATATATGCTTGTAAAGATAGGGAGAGAAAAGTAGAGCTTTATGCACAGTTGAGGATGAACTGGCTTCAGACAGTGTTGGTAAATAAGTGGAATAGTAAATATTTGAGGGAAGTCAGTTTAGAAAGAGGTAGGACAGAGTTTGAAGAATTGATATTAAAGATAAGAAAGGGAGAAAGGGGTATTAAGGGCTTGGTAAGCAAAATCTACATAATGTTAAATAAGGATGGTAATCCACAAGAGGTGCTGAAAACAAGTTGGGAACAAGAATTGAAAATAAAGATAGCAGATGAGGTTGGAAAAAATAAATGGAAGAAAAGAATTATGAGAACTATGTCTGTTAGAGTGAAAGAACATGATTATAAAATGTTGTGGAAATGGTACTTGACCCCAGTGAGGTTGCATCAGATAGATAATAATAAAGATAAAATGTGTTGGAGATGTAAGGATACACTGGGAACGTATGAACATATGTGGTGGAGTTGTAATGTGGTAAAAGATTTTTTGGGGGAAAATTGAGAAAGAGATTTGTGAAATTATGGGTATGAGACTTAAATTGGGGTCAAGTACTATTTTGTTGACAAATGTGGAAAGTATGAACTTAAATAAGGATAAAAAAGAGTTATTATCAATAATGTTGACAACGGGTAGACAGTGTATATCCAGAAATTGGGGAAATGATGTAATTTTAAAAATTGAAGAATGATTCAAGGAAATGTGGGATTTGGCACTGAATGATAAGTTAAGATGGGAGATAAATAAGAAAAAGGGCATAGTTAAAGAGAATAGATTTTGGAATGTTTGGCAAGTTTTTGTGGATTACTCATTGAAGGGTGATGAAGGGAATAGACCAGTAACCAGTCAAAGGAGTTTTTGGGAATGAAAATAAACGAGACACTCCGTGCTCTCTAGGGCATTGTATAAAACACTGGGTGGATATTTTTTGTAAAATGTTTAGTATCTTAATTTTTGTATTTTTATTTAATTATTACACTTGAAGTTTGATTTAGTAGATGTATTAAATTTTGGAGTTTAAGAATTGAGTTTGAATTTGTATATTGGGATAGTAATAAGAATATATAAATTAGAATATGTATATTAGGATAGTTGTATGAATGATATAAGGATTTAAAATTTCTTTTTTTGAAAATACAATTAATTAATTAAAGATGTAAGGAAGAATGGGGAAGCTATTGTACTACTAAGTCATAATTAAACTGTATTTTTATGATATTTTATTTTTACATATATTATTTTAGTATATTGTGTTAGTAAGTTATTGGTCTGTATTTTTATGTATAATTGTTGTTTTACTTTATAAGTTGTATTATTATTGTTTAAAATTTAATAAAAAATTATTTTTACAAAAAGAAATTAAACAGTTGAAGCTTTAAAAAAAAGAATCTGAGAGTACAACAAGCATCTAGTCCTTTTAGCAACGGAGCAGTTCTGTAAGATGACAGCTTATTGAAACAAGCTGATTGCCTTCTTGAGAAGGGCAGAGATGGAGGAAGTGATGGTTGACTTACACTTTTAATATACCTCAATATTAAGAAATTCTGAAGTAATAGAAGTTTTGAGTGAGCCATACCTGTCAACCATCCCGATTTGGCTGGGATTACCCCGTAATTCGGTGCCGATTTGCGCCATTTCCCGACCCGCGCTGCCAAAAACCCGTAATTTGGCAGCAGGTGAAAGGAGGCACTGCGCAGCCCATCTGCGCAGGTCGCGTTGCACGCATGCGTGGAAGGGCTCTACACTTCCGTAGCTCCCTTCCACGCATGCGCAGAAGGCAATGCCGCCTGCATAAAATGCTACGCAAGTGGCATAGCCCTCCACACGCATGCGTACAACGCGACCTGCGCAGACCCAGTTTGCGCAGGTCTCGGATTCGTCGGAACCACAGTTGACAGGTATGGTGTGAGCAGGATAACATAATGGAAAAGGTGGGAAGTGGGATTATCTTACACATGCATTGCTGCTGACAAAATTGTAATGCCTGTGAAGAAAGCTTACAAAAATTCAAACAACGTAAAAACAGTGTATTTTACAGAAATGCGTTTTAAGCACTTCCTGCCACAGTGCGTCAAAGGCTGCTAAAACCATCACCTCAAACCCAATAAACGAAACTTATGGGCTTCATCTCGCAAGCAGCAAATGAGCACACAGGAGTATCCTTTTAACAATTGTTATTGTTACATTTTTCTCATATGAACTCATATTATGAGTTCATATATTATGGATATTATGGAGCTGGAAAAAGTGTAGAGGAGGGCAACCAGAATGATTAGGGGACTGGAACACCTTCCTTACAATCTGAGGCTGCAACGGTTGGGCCTCTTCACTCTTGAACAATGGCGTCTAAGAGGTGACCTGATTGAAGTTTATAAAATCATTATATGGTATGGACAAAGTAGATAAGGAAAAACTGTTTTCCCTATCGCACAACACTAGAACTAGGGGACACTCCATGAAACGTTTGGGTGCTACTTCTGAAACAAATAAGAGAAAGTACTTTTTCACCTAGAGGATCACTGGTCTATGGAACTCCCTGCCAGAAGAAGTGGTGACAGCTGTCAGTCTTGACAGCTTTAAGAAAGGATTAGACAAGTTCATGGAGGACAAGGGTATCAATGACTATAATTATGGATACCTAAGAACAACCTTCGGGTTGGAGAGATAGGCAGGATATCTCTCAATGCCATTTCCAGGGAATCCTAAGCAGGTGAAGGCATCTGCTTGAGAATACCCTGAAGCAAATGGTGAGCCACTGTGTGAGACAAAATGCTGGACTGGATGGGCTATGGCCTGTTCCAGCAAAGGTGTTCTTATGTGTTGCAAAATATATATAAAGTGGATCAGGCATATCAGAAGAAGAAAAAAACCGTTACGGAACTTTAAAGACTAACTGCTATATTTTTAATGTGAGCTTTGGTGGATCAAGTCTACCTCATCAGACACAGGAGTGAGACATCACCAGATAAAGATGTGTAGAGTGATTAATCAACATGATAGCTGGCTGCAGGAAGCTGTATTGATTTGCATACTTATCTGTCATGTTGATGAATCACTCTATGCATCTGTATCTGGTGTATATAAACTCATGCCTTGACATCTCACTCCTATGTCTGATGAAGTGGACTTGATCCACCAAAGCTCACATTAAAAATATAGCAGTTAGTCTTTAAACTGCCGCATCTTTTTTTTTTGTTTTTTTTTCCTGATATGCCTGAAACACAGACTAACATGGCTACTAGTCCCTAAAGTGGATCAATAGCTCACAAGAAACCTGATTTCTGATCCACCAGAAATTTTACCCATGAAGCCTTGTTGTTTTAATAAACCATAGGTAAGATTTACCAACATTCAGCTCTTCAATTTTAAACTGCTTTAAACTGTGCTTTAAAACTGTGATACCAAAAATTCCTAGTCCCCACCTTACCTCTTTATCAGGCTGTTTATGTTATGTGGTCTTTTTGTGTTGTTTGTTAGTTTGTTTTTTATCATCCTGCTCACGTCAATGAGACCATGAATAACTTTCATTGCTTTCATTTTGAAGTTGTACTTCACTTACAGCAAAGTGGTGATGTCGTCACAAGATGCATAAATATATGCATTTATTAGATGGAGAAGAATTAAAAAACACAACATTCTGAGTTCTGTCTGTACATACTTGAGTTGCAAAGCAACACCCAACACTGTTTTCAATGGAAACTTTTAGCTTTTTTGCAACTTGTGTTTCAGCACTTCTAACCATGTATGACTCAGTTCAGATGTCTCTGCAGTCAAGATAGGGTGAGAAAAGGAGTCCCATTGTTTAATTCAGGAGTTTTCAACCTTTTTAAGCCCAGGAGCCAGGTCACACTCCCTCAGACAGCCCTTCCTCCACCTCATGGCACTTCCTAGTGTGGTGGAGGCGGTGGGGAGCCCCATGAAATGGTGCCGTGGGCCACATCTGGCCTGCAGCCCACAGGTTGAGAATCCCTGGTTTAATTGCTAACACTTCTTGTTCCAACCTCAATAGCATGTATAATGCGATGAAACATAACAAACCCAACTTTTGCCAACATCATGATGAAAGTTGGATAAATCTACTCCTATCAAATGTTCCTCAAATCACAAAGTTCTTGAATTAAGAGGGGCACATGGAAACTGCCTGCCCTCAAACCCATAACTGTAGAAGCTATAGCTTTCAAGATGTTGATGAATTCCCACTCTGTCTGGTCCTTGGCAGCCTGGCCAATGATGAGGGCTGAATGGAGTATTAATATTTTAGGTGGAAAGCTGACTGGAATGTCAGCAGGTCAGCAGCCCAAGACCCGAGTGCTGCATGACAGAGTGAACGCCTGCCTCTGTTCCAGCTCCTGCCAATTTAGCAGTTCAAAAGCAAGTAATTGCAAGTAGATAAATAGGTACCACTTTGGCAGGAAAAGTAACAGCATTCTGTGAGCTCCAGCATCTAGTCATGCCTGCCACATGACCACAGAAATGTCTGCAGACTTAGCAGCGCTGTCTCTTTGCTGTAAATGGAGCATGAGCACTGCCCTCTAGAGTTGGACATGACTGGCTTTCGAGCAAGGGAGACCTTTACCTTTACATAGGCTTTAACAGGGCCATCTGCATTTGCTGGCGATTTAGCTGCAAATATTTCCAAGTGAGAGGGCCTCCTTCTTTTGCCCTGTAGAGTTACAGAAGCCCAGAAAGTGGCTACAAGCAAAGGAGCAGATTTGACATTTCTGTAAGATCAGTTGGCAATCCTACTGGGAACAACCAAGACCAGCTTCAGTTCTAATCAGAGCAATGAGTTCAACTTGTGTAAGAAGTTCCCCTTTGATAAACCCCGGAAAATCCCATGAAGGCCCTACATTGAGCAATATCTTCTAAAGCAATGTCTTCTTTTTCATTTTCCCTTTTTGCCTCCGATTGGGCAATCCAGTTCAGATTGTTACTCTCAATTGTAGGTTAATTGTAGGCAATCAATTGTAGGTTAACTCATTTATTTACAAGGTTGGTTATCGATCTTGAACAAGGACCCTAGTTGATGAGGCTCTTCAGACTGCTTAGCCCTTCCTCATCTGAGCATGGGAAAGAGAGAGAGAGAGAGAGAAGCTACAGGAGATGGAGTTGGAGACTATGTCAACCTACAATGAATTTACTCCATCAGTCCTTGATTTATTGTGTTTAGTTACAATATACCTCTATACAAAGATCTCTGCCTTAACAGTGGCCAGGTTTGATTGTTGTTGTTCAGTCGTACAGTCTATTCCGACCCTTTGTGACCCTATGGACCATTGTCCTCCAGGCACCTCTGTCCCCCACCATCCTCCTCAAGCCACCCAGCTCTGTGCCCATTGTGTCTATAATACCATCTAGCCATCTCATCTTTGGCTTCCCCCATCTTCTTTTGCCCTCCACCTTTCCCAGCATCAAGGCTTTCTCGGGTGAATCCTCTCTTCTCATTTGATGTCCAAAGTACTTCATCTTCATCTTTACTATTTGACCTTCTAAGGAGCAGTCAGGATTGATTTCTTCTAAGATTGACCTGTTTGTTCTCTTTGCTGTCCAGGGTACTCTCAGAACTCTACTCCAACACCACATTTCAAAGCTGTCTATTCTTCTGCGCTCAGCTTTCCTAATGGTCCAGCTCTCACAACCATACATTACCACCAGGAATACTATTGCTTTGACTATGCGAATTTTTGTTTGCAAGGTGATGCCTCTACTTTTTACTATGTTCCCCAGGTTTCTAATAGCTTGCTTTCCAAGCACCAGTCGCCTTTTTATTTCATGGCTACAATCACCATCTGCAGTGATCTTTGATCCTAAGAAAGTAAAATGTGTCACTGCTTCTACTTCTTCCCCATCTATTTTCTAGGGACTGATAGGACCTGTTGCCATTATCTTGGTTTTCATAATGTTGAGTCTCAAGCCAGCTTTTGCAATCTCTTCTTTCAACCTAATCAGGAGCTTCTTTTGGTCTTCCTCGCTTTCTGCCATTAGGGTAGTATTATCTGCATATCTCAAGTTGTTGATGTTTCTCCCAGCAATTTTGATCCCAACTTGTGATTCCTCCATCCCTGCATTGAGCATTATGTGCTCTGTTTATAAGTTGAATAAGCAGGTTGACAAAAGGCAGCCTTGATCACCCTTGCTCGAAAGCCAGTTGTATCCAATTCAAACAAAACAAAATACATTGGGCAGAAAGCATTTGAAACCAGCAAATGACTTGGTTTCTTCTGCCTAAAAATGAGTTTATAAATAATTAGGTAAAGGCAAAGGTCACCCTTGCTCGAAAACCAGTCATATCCGGCTCTAGGGTTCAGTGCTCATCTCCATTTATATCCAATGAGCCAGCACTGTTTGAGTCTGCAGACACTTCCATAGACATATGGGAGGCATGACTAGACACCAGAGTGCACAGAAAACTGTTTACCTTCCCACCGAAGTGGCACCTATTTATCTACTTGCAATTTCTTGCTTTCAAACTGCTAGGTTGGTAGGAGCTGGGACAGAGGTGAGACTCACTCTGTCATGCAGTATTCGAGTCTTGAACTGCTGACTTGCCAACCTTCCAGTCATCAAGTTCATCATCTTAGCCACTAAGCCACTTGATGGTGATAGAACTCCTCTAACAAGCCACAGGCCCCTTGGCCTTGATATATATCCTGGTGCCCTGGAGATATTTTGGAGTTGTGGTTGTCATGTGCTATCAAGTCTCTCCTGAATCATCATACATTAATGCCTCTAAAAGATTCTATTTTGACTCTTGCAGACTCAACGCTATAGCTTCCTTTAGTGAGTGAATCCATCCTATATTTGGTTTTCTTGGGCCTTCAGCTTTTTCCAGCATTATTTTTTCCTCAAGCAGTCAATCTTGTTTTGTCATGAGGTGCCCAAAAGTACCACAGCCGAATTACAACTCCCATAATAACCAATCACTATGGCCAATGGTCAGTAACTGTGAGCTCAGTAGACCAACATATCTAGAAGGCACACCAGTTGCCTAACCTTTGTCACAGACTTAATCTAAAAGGAAAACTCCACAAGGTCAGCTACAATGCAATCTGATTCAATCTTTCAAGCTATCACGACTTAAGGTCTGATGATGAGAAAAAGATCTTGTGTCCCTTAAAGTACTGCCAAATGGGTGGAGACAGCTCAAGGAAATGTAAGAAGGGAAATCTTGGTGTTCAGAATGGGACCGTGAGAAATTTAGGCTGGTATACAGAAATTTACAGTCTGGCCAGGTTATCCTGCTATGGTAATAGAGTAGACCATGCTGCCAGCAACTCAATGTCAAGTGTCAGACAGTGGTTAGACAACCCTGAGGACTAACAGCCTTGGATGCCGAAGTCCACAAGGAAGGGTGATTAAATCCCTCTTAAATCCATCTTGATGGAGGGCAGCAGCTTCACCAATACTGGCCTGGGGATGATGAGGACTTTGGGTACCAAAAGGGCTCAGGACCAGAAAGTGACTCACAGAACTGGATCAGTGGTATGGATGTCACGCTGCAATGCGGAAGGCAGACAAAAGGCCACTTCATTATATTCTCAGGACAGTCTTCATGGCTGATCGCCATGAGGAGAGCCAATATTTGGATTCAGATATGGCAGTAGAAGATATAGAGACTGAAATTCCTGCTTTACCTTGGAATAAGGCATGGAAATGTTATTTTTGGTTTACAGTCCCCATAATCCTTCATTAACAAGCTAGTGATCATACTACTTAGGGGAGTGTTAGCCTTGTAGTCCAAAGATAAAAAGGAAATCCCCAAACTCATGTTGAAGTAAAGACACTGCTCCTAATGTATGTTGTCTTTTTTATTTGTTCAAATATGGTACAATATGTAGATACAGAAAACTGAATGAAAAAACTTAAAATTTACAAAAACATTTGGACAGTAGTTAAACCAGTGAAGCACAAGGAACATTTTTCTGTATCCTGGGAAAGAAGAAAGTTTTACTAGTATCATGAATACAGTCTTTGATAGGGAAATGGTGGTGTTCTGGGTGCTGAGTTCAAAACTAGCAGAGTGTAGTAGTTAACTATGAGCGACAGCGGAGGTGCCCGTTTAATTTTCTCCTTCACACCCAGTCAAAAACAGAGACTCAGTTGAATGGTGCAAAACATAAAGAGCTTTTACTCAGCAGAGGTGGTGATGAAAAGAACATAAACAGTAGAATCTTATCCATGACCAACTATGCAAACAAACTTAGTCTTTCAGTTTCACAGTAAGTACTTGCACACAGCAAAATCTCCTGCTGCAGACTAGCTCTTCCCTGGCTCGGCTTGCAGAGTATGGCAAACAAACGCAGTCCCGGTTTGCCCAAGTATTTACAGTCTTAAGCTGGCAACCTCTCTCCCCGGAGAGTAAACTCACAGCCAGCAGATCTTCCCTTCAGGCATGCAGTTCATTGCCCTAGAAAGAACAACAGTCCACGCTCATAAGCATAAGAGAACAAACCTCTGTGTTCCTCTGTGTCGAGTAAACATCTAGCAGAAGGCATCAAAGCTTCTTGTAGAACATCATTATAGCTTCAAGGTATAAAGTCCAAGAGCATTAGTCCAGAGGTTAATTCCAGAGCATTCGGGCAGCGTGGCTACAAGATTAAATGAAGAGCATTCCAGAGCAAAGAAGCAAACTATTTGGCTCTATTTTATGCAGTGTCAAATGTTGATTCATTCCATCATTACCATCACCTGTCCACAGTTCAGTAAGTTACTCTTAAAGCTGTAGCACCACATATCATGTATTATTTACAATACCAGGGTGTTCCCCATGACATCCCTAACAGTCTTGTTTACATGTTCCATGTAAAGGAGTCATAGATATTGTTAACAAGCAAAGCTGGCACCTTTGAGTCTGATTTTTCCTGATATTTCCCTACTCAAATGAACTGATGAAACAAAGAGTATAGGCACAACAAGATCTGGGTAGACCTCCCATCAGGATCAAGTCCATGAAACATTTATGAGATTACTTGTCTATCCCAGTAAGAACAGATGTGCCACAGAAGCTGAGAGCAGTATATGAACAGCCAGAAAAGTCAAACTTAATAGAGATTGTTGGTCTTTGTCCCAAGACATCAAAAGTGAGAGGAGAAAAGAAAACATCAGGGGAAAGGAAAGGCAGACTCCAGAGCTCTAATGGTAACCTATTGAATCAAAGTCCACCAAGCAAGTACCCTTCTACAATCATTCTCATACTTAACAGTGGTTCTTTGCTCCACTTTTTAGTTGCCCATGAATCACACAACTATTGCTAGTTTGGTCTGGTTTTCACACTTGATCAAAGATTATACACAAACCTATTTAAGACTGTAGCTATAAGCACCTACCTGCATTTTCAGTTTGACTATTTTCAGTGAGATTTTGACACAATTCACATGCACTGGAGAGCACTTGGATAGGAATAGAAAAAGCAAGTAGACATCTGAAAGAATACTGTACATTATAAAACCATACATAGACAGCGTCAGGGGAGGAAGAGGAAGATGCTTTTGTTCCACTTACAACATTTAACAAAAGATAGTCAGATTTAAAGCCTCCTTCATTCCAGAGACTCTGGGTCTATCAAATCTGGACTATTTTTATGTTTGGGCAGGTACTGTGAATAAAGCAGTCTGGAGTCTGAAAACCTGATTCTTCCCCATCTCAGAGGTTCACAAGGTATGCCACAGGGGTTAGTTGGAAGGGAGCAAAATATTAATTTAGTTGTGAAATTTACATCTTATCTCTTTCCCCCAAGAGGTCAAAATAATAAGCAATTACAATAATGTACATGGCTTTTCTTCTCTCCATTGCATCCTCACAATAACCTAGTAAGATAGATTGGGCTAAGATAATGTGACTGGTCCAAAGTCATACAACAAGTGTCATGGCTGAGTTGAAACCACAGGCCACATCTCTCAAATCCAAGAGTCCATTACTCCACATAGGCTTTCATAACATTTTGAAGCAGAGAATAGCAAGACAAGCTATTAAAATCGAAGTAAGTGAAGCAGGAAATCAATGTCAGCGCTCAGAGTCTATCTTCCAGTTTATTTTATTTTTCAATACAAAAATAGATTTGTTGCTGTTTGAACTTATGTTTTTCAGTGTCTTCTTCAGCTACTGGATACATATTGGTTTTCAGCAACGTGGTGGTAGAAAATATTAGTGGAGGCGCCTTTTAAACATTGCTAGCTCAGACAAATGTGATGGTGTGTAACAGTTCAACATCTATAATATTTCTTTCATCCGTCTTGGGGGTTTCTGTTGAGGTGGCCGGGGTCTGGGCTGGGGGGGTCCAACTTTTAGTTGTTGTTTGGAATGAGTCGGGGGTGGCCTTTGTTGCTGGCATGAATGATGTGAGGCACCTTGAACGGAAGGCTGAGGTAGCTGCCGGAATTTCAGCGTATCCTCTGCAAGCCGAGCCTCCATTTCTCTTTCTTGATCTGCAATAAAGAACAGAGCTTGGAAATTTACTATTTAAAAGTAAATCCTCCTTTTTTTACTTTTTATAGTCTGAAAAATAATTTGTTGTTACTCACTAACATGTTTTAAAAGTAACCTGATGTACTTTTAAAGAGCAATCATAGGTTTTTAGAGGCATTTTGACGAGCATTCTTTAATATCATTGTTTTACCAATCCCTAAGAGTTTTTTAAGTATGATAAAGCAAGTACAGTACTTTTATGGAGGAGATAAAGAAACAATTTTAAGCAAAATTAAGAGTTTAAATTTGTGTGATATATGGAGAGAAATTAGAGGTGTTTTGTTGTTGTTGTTGTTGTTGTTGTTTCATGTCAGAAATTATTCTGGGTTGGAAGGACTTTTGTGGAAGAAACTCCACTCAGGGAACACCCAAATGAGGCTCCTTTCATGTCCCCAAGAGCTGGGGCAGAGACGGTCGCTCAATCTGTCATGCAGTACCTGGGTCTCAAACTGCCAACCTGCTAGCCTGCCAGCTAACAAGTCAAGCTTCCTAACCACTGAGCTGCCACAGCCCCTCAATGAGATGATATACATAGCATTCTGCAGTACATAAATCCTTCTCCAATACATGTGCTTCTGAGACAATATTAGACATACGGTAGAAGTCATAGCCCAGAATACAAAATTTGGACATCATTAGAAAGTAGGCTGGAAACCAGTGAGAAAAAATTCATAAAACTCAGCTTCTTTTAAAACACTTGGTTGTAGGAAAAGAACAACTATTAGATTTTAAATCGTCAAATAGTACCATGCTTAAGGCTTACCTTCTAATTCACGTCTTTTTGCTCTCTTCTTTCGGATACAGTAAATTATAAGAGCCAGAACGATGAAAAGGAGAACACCTCCTCCAAGCAGCAAGAAGTAAATCATATATTTTGTGAGAAAAGCTAAAACATAAGAAAAATCAATGATGGAATGGAAAGAGAGAGAATATAATGTGGGTTGTTTCCATAATATTGAACTTAAGACAAGCATTTTGAAAACATCCAGGAAAGATTCCAGAAGTCATCCTTAATAAAATCTCTGGTTCACACAAACTATGTGATTTGATAACATGTCAAATTTCTTGAGGACACCACTTGATGACTTACCCTGGAAGAAGTGAACTCCATGGACTTGTGTCTTTGGCATCTGAATTTAGTTAGTCCTTGAAGATGCTATTTTGCAAATGGAATTCATTCCACACAATTCTCAATCATCAGCTGAATAAATTGCAGGGATTTATTTATTTATTTATTTATTTTGTTAAATTTCTATACCGCCCACTCGACCAAGGCCGACTCAGGGCAGTTCACAATCATAGATAAAACAGATAAAAACAGATAAAAACATACAGAATTAAAAACCCACCCCCTAAAAAGGGGTGCAGATACCGATGGAACTGTGGGGGAAGGCATACTCCTCTATATCACCACCCAATGGAAGCCACCCCTCTACCTGCACCCCAAACTTGGCCCGCCAGCCAGGTTTTTAGTCCTTTCCTAAAGGGCAGCAACTCCGCCTGGAGGCACAGTTCTACTGGCAGGAGGTTCCAAAGGGCGGGTGCGGACACATGAAACCCTAGCAGGGAATGGTAGGATCCTACTGATGTTATATAACAGCAGTTTTGTTAATCTAGTTCAGGAGTTCTCAACCTATGGCCCATGGGCCAGACCCGGCCCCCAATGCTATTCCATCTGGCCTGCAGCAATGACCCTGAAAGTAGACATGCCCACCACCATTTCGTCCAGTCTGCAGTGCGATTTTAGGGGGAGTAGTCCGGCCCGTGGTACAATAAGATTGAGAACCCCTAATCTAGTTGATGTACAGTATGCTCATTAAAATGTTCATTAAAAATAATAAAGTGATCTACATGCAAAAGCTAAGAAATGCAAAGCACAAACACTAGTAAAGAGCACTATGAAAACTCAGCCAATAGTGAAACAACACATAATCTTAGAAAAGTAGGAAATGCAATACAAATTAGAATAAATAAATAAATAGTAAACAGTCTGCATGTGTTTCCTTCTCACTAGCTTCTAGGGACACCTTTTAAATAAAACCAAAGAAAACTATGTTCCAGAAAGTACAAATCTCCTGTAAAATAAAGCCTGCCCTCCTGTTTTGGTGAACAAGAAGGGAAAATTAGTAATGGCAATTACACGTATATACAGCCCAAGAGTGCTTTGAGCACTCTCCGGGGGGTGGGGGGTCACAAAATAATTAGCATTTTACCTGCAGCAAGCTGGGTATTCATTTTACAGACCTTGGGAGGATGGAAGGCAGAGTCAACCTTAAGCCTGTTGGGATCAAACTCAGGGCATGAGCAGAATTTTGGCTGCAGTACTGCAGTTTACCATTGCATCAGGTGTTAAGTTTGAGATTTTACTCATTTTTGGCATTGGTAACTAGCAATTGGTCCCAGAGCAGGAAGAATATACTTTGTAACTACCCAAGCTGCCCAATCCATCACAGGCTGTTAAACATGACTCATGTATCTTCAAACAGTGACAAAAGAACCCAAAGCCATGGGTGAAAGGTTGCCTCTTAGCCTGCAAAACCAGGCAGCTGAAGAAGCCTGAAACATTCTTATACTCACACCATAAGGGCACCATAACCCAAAATGTACTTGCTCAGGTCACTGCTTCCAGATTTTGGGTTTAGGCAGTACCCTAGCCAGAGAGCTCTCAAAAAGTCTCAATGGTTTGTTTTGTATACAACATATAATGGCTCTGAATAGTGCTTGATTCCCAAACCATTTAAAGCCTTGTACATCAGTGTTAATACCTGGGATTCAGCATGAAAGAAAACAGAGATACACTGCATATTAAAAATAATAGTTGTAATATTACTGGACGATGCACACTTCTCATTAACCAACGAGCATGCCAGCCAAAGCCCCCTAAACAAATTTAATATCAGGTCCAAGTAGAGTGTGCTACAATACTGCAGAAACAAGTTTATTAAGACCCAGATTACTGTGGTCAAGCTATTGCAGTCCAAGAAGAGCCATGTAGTGGGACATGTCCTCCTGCTAGCCAATGAAACTGTTTGTTGTTCCAGTGAAGTCTAAGAACTAAGTCGAGTCTGAGCCCTAAGAGGCACTGTTGCTCCTTCATGGGAAGGACAACTCTACCCAAACAGGTAATCTTTCTAGTTCCCAAGCCTGAGACCTTACCACCAAATCCTCCTCTGTCTTGTTAAGATTCAATCTCAATTTATTGGCCCTCAACCCGCCTTTCTCCAAGCCTGCCATTGAATGTCCTGCGAACAAACATGTCTTTCGCTATGCCTTTTCCTTTCAGAAGGCTGAGGGACAGGAAGAAACTGTCAAACATAATAGGTTTTCCAGAACTGAGTTTCATTTTTGCTAGCTTTTAATTTTTAAAAAGTTCTACTCTAAGATAAACCCACAGCACAGAAGAGAGCTGGTTTTTGTGATCTAAGCATTCTGCAGTCTCTTTATTGTTCATACTGTTTTTGCTCTTCAATTTTGTTTTGGAGGGACAAACAGACTAACAAGGTTATGGTAGTTCTACTTCTCCTTTCTCTTGATCCATCTGTATTACTTGCAGACATGTTATTTGAACTGGTGTTGTGCAATTCCCACTTGAGGCTGTTCAGGTGTACCATTTGCAATGAAAGGAAAGCAAAATAAAATGCTGTAAGAAGTAAACCAGTAAACCAAGCCATTATTTTCTCAACAGCTTCTATCTTGAACAGACATGTATTAAATTCATATACAGTGGAACCTCGGTTAATGTGATTAATGCATTCTCTGGGATGTTTCTTACAGCATAAATTACTTTAACTGAATTCCCCATAGGAATGCATTGAATGCAATTCCCCATAGGAATGCATTGAAAACCAATTAATCCATTCCGGGGGGGATCAGTAAACCGAACCACTATTATGCAGTTTTTATGTTAACCGAGCCGTTTGTAACCAGGGTTCCACTGTATGCTTTTCAAGAAGTTAGGTGTAAATCAAGTTATTATGATCAAAATATGCTCAGACCTTTTGAAACTAACTACATGGCAATATTAAGTTTCTCAGTTGTTGTTTTGTTGTTGAAGTTTTATAACAATCTTGCATGCTGCCTGCAGTTGGAGTGACTGGGAGATACTTTTCTGGGCTGGGGTGACTGTCTATCCAGTGCTAATCATCCCTTTCTGCCTCTGAATTAAAAAATAGAATTCTCTCTGCTCTATGTTCTTTCCCTACCTTTGTTGGTGGGTGTCATTGTTTGTTGCTGTTGGTCTATTTGGTTGGTTGTTAGTATGCATGCAATAAAGAAAGTAGTAAGTTGTTCATACTTTGAGTGCAAGTTAAAGAGAAAGAAGTGGACTCTTGGAAAATTGTAGCTATTTTTCTCTGTGTGTCTCTGCAGTTCTACTACAAGCTAAAGGGGTTTTTAGGGGAAAAACTCAAAACTTTGCAAAAAATATTCCTGCCCTCATGCAATCAAGAAGAATGAATGCAAATACAGTAGTAAAAGGCCTAATTGGTTTTAACGTTTTCATAAATGGTTGACTGTTACAGAGAACAGAAAATTGTTTTCCATGGATGTTTGATAGTGAAAAGTTAATTTTACCATATTGCCATCACTAACCTTGTAAATGTTCTGTTTCCTGTTTAACCATCCCCTGAATCTATTTTATTAGCGGGACCTAATAGAATCTAGCCCTTCACCTACAAAAATGAGGATGCGTCCTATGTCATCCTTTAGTGGGGTTCCTTTATTTTCACAGAGGGTTCTGTGAGAAGAAATAATTGAGGCCATAGGAGCCAAGGAAAATAAGTTTGTATCAAAAGTTTGTTTAGTCCCAACTGACTAGTTGGGTTTCATTTGTAAAAGAATTGCTTCTTGCTGCTTTGTGCCAGTTCTTACATTGTTTTTTCTAACATCGCCGTCCTTTTGTGGTTGATCTGCTTCACAGCATATTCTTAAAGTTCCTGTGCCCCAGTTTCCTGTAACTGGGGTGTGACCTTTCTCCTAGTATGATCTATCTCTCCGCATACTTCCTTTGCAACAAGCCATATGTAGCTGATCCCCTCACTGTTAACTCCTTTACTCTGTCTTTGCGTATCTGCACCTGTCCCACCAGTTCTAGTGAATGGCAGCTGCCACTAACAGAAAGGGTAAACCTGAACCATCTGCTGAGACTAGGAGGAGATGAAATCTGGATGCAAGATTTACCAAAAGTCCTATCGACTTTTCAGTAACATCAGCACTGATGTCACACGCTGTTTGGAGAAAGTGCACTTCTTAAGCAAGAAGCATTTGAGCAATATAGGTTTATACCTGGTCCAAGACAGTTGATTTCCTTCTCCGTATGTTGCTTGTCAATCTGTTGCCTGGTAACCTCACACCTGAATTTCCCAGAAATATTTTTTTGTTTGAGCATCACCCTCCAGCTCCCATTGGCATAGGTTGGTTCCTGAAGTGTTTTCATCTGGTTACTTTGAAGCAATGTAAATGTGACACGTTGATCTCTATTGGATTTCACTTCACAGATCAGCATGTTTTTGGAACAAACCTCAATTAACTGTAGCTGATGCAAGGGTTCTGAAAGAGAGTGAACAAGGGAAAGAACAGGCTGTAAGAGTGGCACTAGTTAAAATTAAACCATCATCAAAAGACCTGGGGTTGTTTCAAGAATTACACAGAGAAATAATGATGTGATGAGGTCTTATGAAAATACAAGACAATGAAGATTGAAGAAGGAAGAAATAGATACTATAAAAGTGGAGGAAGCCAGTAAACAGCTAGACATAAGAGGACGTGGCCAAAAAACAAAACAAAAAGTACACATACTATAGCAATTGCAAATACACTTATATGCTGCCCCAGAGCATTTGTATACTCTCTGACCAATTCACAAAGTAATTAGCATTTTTGCCCCAACATGCTGGGTACTCATTTTACCAACCAAAGAAGGATGGAAGTCTGAGTCAACATGGAGTCCATTAGTAATGGATAGTGCTAGTAATGACATATAACATCCTATAAGACCATGATGGCGAATCTTGGCATTCCAGGTGTTCTTGGACTTCTGTGAAATCCACACAAATGGGTTTACTGCTTGACTTGGGCTTCTGGGAATTGAAGTCCAAGAACACCTGGAACACCAAGGCCCACCATCACTGCTATAAGACTTGCGCGAGGTTATTTGAAAGATAAGCCTCCCTGAGTTTGATATTTTAATACACACAAAATCAAACTAAATAGGCAACAACATCTGCCGTTGACCCTGGGATTTGCAAGACATTAGTCATCCTCCCACGATTTCCAACTGATTTTTAAAACAATGAGGGTGCAAATGAACCTTTCAAAGGAAAACTATTTCCGTAGTGGGGGCACAGGATAGCCCCACTCCCGAAATATGTTTCTGCTAAAATACTGTACTCTTTTGGTGTCTTGCACGGGAGACAAAGAAGGAGTCGCAGGAAGGACTAACACAGGTTTATTCATTGATGGTCAGTAAGAACATGTGGTAATGGCGGAGGTACATCTCATTATATACAGTGATACAATACATTTGAATCTCGTTGCACGGTAGCTCATTGGCTGCTACCGGCGTGGCCTCGCCCAGGTAACGCCTCTCTTCTGGTAGTTGTTTGCTGTAGTTCTTTGTCATGCGGGGAATCTCCCGCGGCTGTTCGTGATTTGGGGAATGTGGACCATGTGAGACTGAACGCTCGCAGCTGCCCTCTATGGGCGGCTTGCTCGCGTTCCTTAACAGCTGAGATACATTGTGATTGTGGACTGGTTACATTCATATATTTAAAGAAACATTGTACATGCATACATAACATCCCTCCCCCCTAGGAAGGGACGAAGTCCCTCAACCATTGTGGCTTGCCGCAAGTGCGCCTGGGGCGTGCGGCTGCCTGACCTAATACAGGGGAGCCTGTGACTTCTGGCTCCGCGGAGTCTCGTCCTGCAACGGAAAATGGAGACTCGTTAGTGGTTCTGTGGGGAGCTTGCGATGCCCTTGTCTTGGGAGACGGGAATGGAATGAACAGCTGGGAAGTGAACCCCTGTCTATTTCCTGAGGAGCCCGGGGACCCTCCCAGCACGAACCTCAGGACCGACGAGGATGCCCTCACGGTCCCGCCCCCTCCTGCTGCCTGTTCGGGAGTTCGGGAGATTGCGGCGGGGGCGGGTGAGCTCCCGCCGGCTGCCTGTCTCTTAGGGGCCGGAGCTATGGTGTACTCTAGGATGCAAGAATTGGGGGGGCTGGAGGTACCAGGGGCTGAACTGAAACCCCTCTTCTCGCTAGGACGGGTGGGGGACCACTCCGCTAACTCCCCCTGGTACGGAAAATCAAAATCATCACCAAACTGATCCCTCTCTTTCAAAGTATCCTCCTCTGTGGATGGGAACCCAGGATACGCGTTTGTATCCACGGGTTCCGCCGTGTCTCCCCCTTGGGTTATGCGGGTGGGGGAGGACCCTAACGCTGATGCCCCCTCCCCTGTGACTCGCCTTCGGAGTTGGTCGGCGTGCCTTCTCCAAAGTAGACCTGAACTGGTTTCGACCCTGTAGGATACCGGCCCCGTTTGCTCCACAATTGTGCCCGGTACCCACGCTGGTCCCGAGGCCGCGTAGTTTCTGCAGTGAACCGGGTCCCCTATCGCAAAACTTTTGGAGCTCCTTCCCCCCATGCTTATATTCCTCCCTTCATCCTCCACCCTGGACGGATCCATCCGGTCAAAGAGTGTTACCGGACGCCTCCTCATGAGGAGTTCAGCTGGGGAAAAACCTGAGGCTAGGGGGGTTGTCCTGTAGCAGATGAGAAACTGGCATAGGTGCAGGTTCAACTCACCGGGACCCATGCGCCGCAGTGCATCTTTCGTAGTGCGCACTTGGCGCTCTACCTGACCGTTTGTGGTGGGGTGGAACGGGGCAGCTGTGATGTGCCTGATTGCATTTCTTTCTACGAACGTTTTGAACTCCGCAGACGTGAAAGTACTCGCGTTGTCGCTCACGAGAACGTCTGGCAGGCCGAAGCAGGCAAAAAGCTTGCGCAACTGCCTGATGGTTGCCGCGGAGGAGGTGCTGCTCATAGGGATTACCTCCAACCACTTGGAGTAGGAGTCGACTACCAGTAGGAACGTGGCCCCGCGGAAAGGCCCCGCGAAGTCGACATGGATCCTGGACCATGGCCCGTGGGCCGTGTCCCATTCCCTGTGGGTTAGCCTGGATTCCTCGGGCCGAGAGCTTTGGCAGCTCTCGCACGTGCCCACTAACCTTTCTATATCCACATCTATCTTGGGCCACCAAACGAAACTCCTAGCTAGGGCCTTGGAGCGCACAATCCCCGGGTGACTGGTGTGCAGTAGCTTTAACACCCTCGCCCTCAACTTTTCGGGGATGACTACCCGCTGTCCCCAGAGTAAGCAGCCCCTTTCCAGGGAAAGCTCCACTCTGCGTCTGCAAAACGGCTGGAATTCCTCACCTGGGGGAGTAGTGGGCCACCCTTTCCTAACCCAGGAGCTGACTCGGGCTAGGGTCTTGTCGGCCGCCGTCGCCTTGGCGAGGTCGGCCGGAACAATGGGGGGTGAGTCGAGGGCCTCGATCAGCAGGACTTGGTGGTCCTGCTCCACCTCGCATGTGGGGTCTCCTAGGCTAGGGAGAGGGGATCGGGATAGTGCGTCTGCATGGGAGATCTCCTTCCCTGGGCGGTAAATTAGCTCGTATTGGTAAGCTTTGAGGAATATAGCCCAACGCAGCATCCTGGGGGATAAAATTTGGGGGGTCGGATTGCCGGTGGTGAAGATCCCCAGAAGCGGCTTGTGGTCAGTCACCACCGTAAACTCGCGGCCATACAAAAAGTCATGGAACTTTTTCGTTCCCGCGATTATGGCTAGGGCCTCCCTATCCGTTTGCGCGTAATTGCGCTCAGCCTTTGAAAGGGACCTTGAATAGTATGCCACCGGGGCCTCCCGCCCGCTCTCTAGCACGTGGCACAGGACCGCCCCCACCCCTACCGGGGACGCATCACATACTAGAACCACTGGCTTCCTTGGGTCGAAGTGAGTCAGGACAGCATTCGAGGAAAGGAGTGACTTTAGCTCTTTAAATGCTTTCTCCTGCCTGTCCCCCCACCGCCAAGCCGCGTCCTTTTTTAGTAGGGCGTGCAGTGGCTCCGCGACCGATGCCTTCCTTGGCAGGAATGAGTGATAAAAATTGAGGAGCCCTAGGAAAGACTGCAACTCTGGCTTTGCGGTGGGGCGAGGGGCGTTCTTTACGGCTGCAACCTTGGACTCCGAGGGGCGAATTCCCTCCGGGGTTACCTTAAACCCGAGGAACTCGACCTCCCTTGCAAAAAACACGCATTTGTCTTTTCGTAGGCAAAGCCCCGCTTTTTCGAAAACTGAGAGGACCCCATCTAACCTCCTAGCTAGCTCTGCCTCGCTCCCCGCTGTTATCAGGACATCGTCGAAGTAGGGGAGGACACCTGGGAGTCCCTTTAATAGGCGTTCCACGAGGGCTTGGAAAATCCCGGGGGCCGAATTCACGCCAAACTGGAGGCGCGTCACTTTAAAGGCCCCCTTGTGGGTTACAATCGTCTGTGCGGCGGCTGGGGTTACCGAGAGCTGCTGATATGCCTGGGCTAAGTCTAGCTTGGCGAAACACCTCCCCCCATGTAACGTGGCCAGTAGGTGGCTGACCACAGGCACCGGATATGCATTTGGCCGAATGGCCTTATTAATCGTACATTTATAATCCGCACAAATCCTGACCTCCCCGTTTGATTTAAGGGCCGTAACAATCGGCATTTCCCATTCCACCGAGTCAACTGGAACCAAAATCCCCTGCCCCACCAGTTTGTCCAGTTCCGCCTCGATCTTGTCCTTTAGGGCGAATGGCACTCTCCTCGGCTTGAGGCGGATGGGCCGGATCTCTGGCTCCAGTTCAAAGGAGACTGGGGGGCCCCTGTATGTTCCGAGCCCCTTTTTGAAAACGTCTGGGTGCGCATTGCACACATCCCGCATTGGGTCAGTCTCGATGGCGTTAATGCCGGACAGTTCGATTCCCAGGGGAGCAAACCACTGTGTTCCCAGAAGGCAGCATCTCCCCCCCTTGAGGACGACTAGGGGCAGTCTCTCGGAATAGTTCTTGAATTTTACTTTGAACTTTCCCACCCCCAACACTGGGATCCCATTTCCCTGCACGTCCCGCAAGTTTGACCTTAAGGCCCGCAATTTGGGCCGCGCCTCTGGGGGAATGCGCATGTACTCTCTCTGGGATAGGATAGAATAGGACGACCCCGAGTCTATCTCCATTCTCACTGGGAGCCCCTGTAACTGTACCTCAACGAAAAAACGTCGGTGCTCCAGTCCCACGCGGTTGACGCCTTCCTCGTCGAAGCCGGTTGAGACCTTCCTCGTGCCGGTCGCCTTCCGCTGGTGTCCCCGGGGGTGACTTGGGCCGCTCTTGTCCTCGGTCCGTCCGCGCCTGCAAACTCTGGCGATGTGCCCTTTCCGGGCCGCAGTTGTGGCACTCGGCCTTACGAAATGGGCACCTTGTGCGGTCATAGGGTGCCCCACAACCGTCGCAGCGGCGGTCTTGCCTGTCGCGGGTCTCACGCTTCTCCCCGCGTTTCCGTATCTGCTGGACGCCGTCGTCCTCGCTGGAACAGGGGTCTGCCGTCGTAGACGACTCCTCGGACATCACTGGTGAGCCGGCGGGCGGCTTGGGGGCCCACCAGGCAGTCTTTGTTGGTGTCCGCCGGGCCGCTTGCACTGGTGACTTGGCCCTCTCGGCCACGGCCCCTCGAGACTTAAACAGCCTGACCCCGCTCCTGGCCTCCTCGGCTGCTTGGGCCTCCCGCAGTACCTCGTTGAACGTGAGGCGGCTGTCGCGGGTCATCAGGCGCCTCTGCAGCTCCTCGTCCTTCAAACCACACAACATGCGGTCTCGGAGGGCCTGGTCCAAATCGTCCCACTGGCAGTGCACCACTGCCAGCCTGAGGGCCACCGCGTAGGCGGACACGGACTCGCCGGGGCGCTGGTCTCGCCGGTGGAACGCGACCTGGGCTGGGAAGATTGAAATGGGCGGTTGGAAATGCTCACGAAGCTTCTCCAATATGCGGTCGATGGGCACTTCGTCCACCTTTCGGGGGGCCACGAGGGTCATCAGGATCCGCATCGCGGCCGGTCCCACCTGGGACAGGAAGTGCGAGCGCATCTTCGCGTCGTCGTCGACGCCGGCGGCTTCCATCGTGTGCTGAAACTGGCACTCGTAGAGCTCCCACTGCTCGGGTTCGCTGACATCGAACTGGTACGGCTTGACTTTGGGATTCGCCATCGATCCCACCTTCGTCGCCAATTTGGTGTCTTGCACGGGAGACAAAGAAGGAGTCGCAGGAAGGACTAACACAGGTTTATTCATTGATGGTCAGTAAGAACATGTGGTAATGGTGGAGGTACATCTCATTATATACAGTGATACAATACATTTGAATCTTGTTGCACGGTAGCTCATTGGCTGCTACCGGCGTGGCCTCGCCCAGTAACGCCTCTCTTCTGGTAGTTGTTTGCTGTAGTTCTTTGTCATGCGGGGAATCTCCCGCGGCTGTTCGTGATTTGGGGAATGTGGACCATGTGAGACTGAACGCTCGCAGCTGCCCTCTATGGGCGGCTTGCTCGCGTTCCTTAACAGCTGAGATACATTGTGATTGTGGACTGGTTACATTCATATATTTAAAGAAACATTGTACATGCATACATAACATCTCTGAAGTGGCAAATAATGGTTTTGAAAATCAGTTGGGAGATGAGGCATGGGGGATGTGAGGAGTTGAAAACATAGCAAAATTTCTACCCCATGACCCCTGAAGGCAAAAGGGGATTTCATGAACAAAAATTGGGAGAGGGCACCAGAGGTGTTTAGGGGGTACACTTCCTACAAAGACATGTTCAAAAGGTTGAGTGATTTCCATTCAGTTGCATAGCAATTTCTACAGTATTTATTAGGGCTCCATCTTGTCTTCTATCCTATTCAACCTACATGCACAAACTTCAGGAGGAGTTGTTTAACACTTAAGCATTTTGTGCCAGCAATCTGGTGATGACACCAAAGCCTATTTCACCTCCCTGTTTAAATACAAGGTAGCTGTGTTTTTCTCAATATTGTCAATGAACTACATAGGATGGGGGGGGGGGGGTTTAAAAAGTTAAAAGCTCAATGTAGATAAGAAAAGGTAAAGATCAATCTATCGGAGACGGAGGTATACCTGGTAGATCAAGGAATAAGGACTCATCCTAGATTCATTCAATTCTGGATGCCAAGATTTGATAAGAGGCAAGAGCATATGGAGTTTGGTCAGGGCCTTAGCCAGGATTCTAGATGGGGGGGGGGGGGGAGGATTTTCAGGAGGGGTAACAATGTCACACACACATATATATAACATTGGCATCCCTGGGTGGGGGGCTGTTAGTTCAGGAGGGTCCCCCCCCCCCCGGAGCCCCTCTGGCTATGGCCCTGAGCTTGATTGACCATCTATGGGCCTGGAGATGGTGGATCTAGCCTTGGAAGGCACCGATCATAATTACATCCCATTTGGACTAGTATGAAACAACTAAAATGAGGGTACCAAAACTTCAGAAGGTGCAAAATGTAGCAAGCGAGCTTGTGACTGGTAAAGGCAAAAGGTTTCTCTTGCTCGAAAGCCAGTCGTATCTGACTCTAGGGTTCAGTGCTCATCTCTGTTTCAAAGCCGAAGAGCCAGCATTGTTTGCTTCTGCAGACGTTTCCATGGTCATGTGGCACGCATAGCTAGATACCGGAGCATACAGAGCACGAGCTGGGACAAAGATGGGAGCTCATTCCGTCCTGCAGTACTTGGGAATCGAACTGCTGACCTCCCGCCTTCCAGTCAGCGTCTTATGCAGCAAGCAATTGCTTATTTGAACAGCTTCACTAGTTGTCACTCTGTCTTGAGGCATGTGCCAAAGTGCTAGTAATGACATATACCTGTAAAATGCTATAAGACATGTGGTGAGGATACTTGAAAGATAAGCCTGCCTGAGATTGAATATAGTCAAGGGAAAGATACAAAGTTTACACACTCACCATGCACTTTCAAGGTAACAATGGTTTCCTGAAATAAAGCAGTTCCATTTTGTAAATGTCCAGCTACTCTGTAATCTCCATCATCATTCTGCTCCAATTTGTCTATTGTCAGACTTCCATTGGAGAACACCTTGTATCTTTCCAAGTATCTTTCTCCTTCTTTCTGTGGTTTACCTATGATTACCTTTGTTTTATTATCAATTAATTTAACCCATTTTATGAAGTATGATGTTCCTTTATGATTTGGAGCAGGCAGAAGAATTGATTGATTCAAAAGACCATGAATTTCTTGCACAGCCACAATACCTGCAGAGAAAAAACAACACACAGATTTTCACTTGGGGATACTATTGATTCACAATTGGTAAAATCCTGTGTTTACTCTTTTATTTCATGTCACTATGCAGTAACAAAGTGCATTTCATCTTAAATTCCCAAAGTAATTATCATCCCATCCTAAATATATTGGCTTTCCTCTGAAGCAACCCGCTGTGATGTAGTGTATAGAGTGACAGACTAAGACTTAGGAGGTCTGGTTAGATTCCCCATTCAATCATAGAAGCTCACTGGGGGTGTAGAACTGGTAAAACCACTCCTTAATAACTCAGTTACCTTGAAATCCCTATCAGAGTTGCTAAAAGTCATTCCAAACTTGACAGCACATAACAACAAATCTAACACCGCCATCAGGAGTGACCATATTATAAATAAAAGGTCCATTTGGTCCATAACTGGAGCTGTGGCATTAAAAGTTTTTGTGTCTGTATAATCCTAGCCATAGCATTCATAATGATTGGCATACAGAGAAAACTGTCATACTCGTACATTGACTTACACACAAGTATAGTTTTCACTTACCATACCAATCTAAACCTTAAATTATCATTGGTGCACGCGTGTGCACACATCTTCAAACAAACTTTTCAGGACTCTTGACAGTTTTGGGTGTTTTTTTTATCTATTTGAAAAATTAAATTCAGAACTCAGAATATTAATTTTAAAATAATTTATGCATTAGCTTTGGTCCACAGCAAGTTGTTACTTCTATACCTTACCCACATGCCTGGAGACTAATTGATTCTGTTATTTGTATGTAGTGTGTCATCATTATCATTACTTAGTTTGCCACTACACTCGCAAGCCAAAGCACAATTACAAAATTGAAAAATATTACAGATGTGTAAAAATATGTTTCCTTAGCACTTTCTTGTTGGATGCTTTGAGCCATACTCCCTCATGCACAGTCCTATTAGAGATTGCATGATTTTTAAAAATACAACCCTTGGTGTAAGTGCCAGGCTGACTGAAATTCCTATAGACAGGAATGTCAAGAAGAAAAGGAACAAGAAGAGAAACAGGGAGTAGCAGGCAGTATAACACTTATTTTCAGCTGCTATTGTTGTAGCTGTAGTGCAGGACTAAGCAGATTAGAGCCTTCCAGATGTTTTGAAGTCTCATTTGTATGACTATTGGCCATACTAGATAAAATGGGAATCATAGCCTTTTTATCTCCGCCCCATGTGCTGATTCTCTTTTATGGAGACCTCAGAGAGAGATGCATTAACTAGTAGTGAAAGGTATTAATTTTTGGAGATATATTCTCAATCAAACCTGCTAATGAATCTTGAGTAACAGAAAGATTGGGACTCGGACCATCTCAGAGGATTGTAGTTCCAATTCTGATAACCCTGAATCTGTCAAAATCTGCCCAGTTTGGTCCTGGATTCAGTGTTCCTCATGGCGATCAGCCATAAATACTGTCCTGAGAATATAATGTAGTGGCCTTTCATCTGCCTTCTGCATCGCAGCATGATCCTCATACAATTGATCCAGTTCTGCGAGTCACTTTCTGCTCCTGAGGCCTTTTGGTCAAGTCCTCAACCACTCCATACCAGTATTGATGGACCTGCTGCCCTCCATCAAGATGGATTTAAGTGGGATTTAATCCACCTGGGGACCATCACCCTTCCCTTTGGACTTCAGCACCCAAAGCGGTTAGGCAGGGTTGTCAGGTTAGTTAACCGTCATCTGACACTCGACATTGATGGTCTACTCTATTACTATAGCAGGATAACCTGGCCAGACTGGAGTGCATATATCTATACATCTATATTCTTATCTGTCATATACACATAATATAACTACAGTTACTAGGCTTGCGTCTTGTATCATGCACTCATCTTCACTCTTCACAGGTGAACTTCTTGTATTACAGCCTCAATTTCCTAGAATAGTATTAGGAGCTACTAAGTGATAACCAATGGTGATGTTCCACTGGCAGAACAGCAGGATTGAGCAAAACAGCAAAGAAAAGCATCTTTATTACCCAATACAGTGGTGAGTGCATCTCAGATCCACTTCAGGTGGCCAGGAAATGCTCTGCCACCACTTCCCAGCTATTCTGGGCTGCAGCTAGGAGCACAGTAAAATCCAGGTGGAACGCAAACCGACTTTTGTCACATCACATGGCGTAACCTCTACTGTGCTTTAAAATGGCACCCAATGCATGCCATTTTAAACTGCAGTAGAGCTTCCTCTATCATCAGCCAGGCAAGCAAAATTGTCTGGACGACAGGTGGAAAGTGGCAGCCAGAGAACACTATGGCAGCAATAGCGGTGGTCTTTAACACTGCTGCCACTGCTACCCATGCACTCCTTGGTGGCTGCCACCACCATCCAGTGACATGAAACACATACATTAAAACAGAAAGTGTGTTTAAAATGTTTGCAGGTAACCTGCAGTTAAAAGCTTACTGAGGGTTTTCTGCATACAAGTAGTTTCTGCCTCAGAAAGGTTGAAGGCTGGAAGGGAAAATTTTCTATTGTAACTCTCAGAAAGGAACCCATGTTGGCAGGACTTCTACACCAACAGCAACAACAACCTGCTACACACACAAAACCCACAGCTATTTTATTGTACATAGATCTTCTGACTAGTAAAGGTAAAAGTTTCCCTTGCTTGAAAGACAGTTGTATCCAACTCTAGGGTTCAGTGCTCATCTCTATTTCAAAGCCGAAGAGCCAGCGCTGTCTGCTTCTGTAGATGTTTCCATGGTCATGTGGCAGGCATGACTAGACACCGGAGTGCACAGAATGCTGTTTACCTTCCCACCGAAGTGGTCCTTATTTATCTACTTGCAATTTCTTGCTTTTGAACTGCTGCTTAATTTACCTCAATTTTTTTATCCAATTCAGTTCTATAAAAACAGCTATAGAGGACTATGCATCCTAACCTTGTTTTCATATTTACTCTGATTTAAGATTGTTTATTTCAACACAACACTGACCTACAAGCTCCCCTGTTGAACATTCATCAGTTTCCTTCAAGCTTGCTACTTAGCCTAAATCTTGATATACGGTCAGGTTTTGCTCTATCTTTCTAAACAAGTAGAACCTTTCCCCCAAATATCTCCTTTGTGGCCCTGTTGAAGTAAATGGGAGATGATAGGCGATATTCCCCAATGGATTGTGCCCAATATTTCCAACATGGTAGAAAATGAACAAGGTTTGACTTAAGTTACTCCACTATACTTAGTGACTACAGAGCCTGGAGGAAAATGGTCCATGGGGTTGCAAAGGGTTGGAATCGACTGAGTGACTGAACAACAAAACAGAGCTGTAGTAATGTATTTTTGTTGTTCAATTGCACAGTCGAGTCTCACCCTTTGCAACCCCATGGACCACCGCACACCAGGCTCCTCTGTCAAGTAATGTCAAGTAACCTTGCCGCAAAACCTAAATTAACCCTCATCTATCGAATGCCCTACATTTAATTACAGCAACAGTACTAGAGCAAAACACATCTACATTGCAAAACTGAAGTCCCAAACATTCCACATACCAGTTGAATAAAAGTATGACACCCCAAGTCACATTTTCATCTCCCTTAAGAGCAAAAAGGTTTAGCACAACCAGTAATACTTCTAATGCAGTAATATTTTGCCTTTTTCGAGCAAGAGCAAGAAATGAAATAGTTGCAAGCTCACCTTTTAGGCAAAAAGAAAAAAACACCAGGAATATAATGAGGAGAATGGTACCCAGGTTCATTTCCAATGCTATTTTTCGTGTGTGTTTGCACACACATGCAAACAAAAGTGCTACAAGCTACAGAATTGTTCTAACTAAGCTTGCAGTTCTGTGAACAGCCAATTGTGCTTCTTCTTCTGAGGAACCCACAGAGCCCTCCTCTTCTAGAAAGAGTGAAAGAGTAGGTTTGTGGCTATTGTTTTCTTTATTGTGGAAATTTTGCAAAAATAAATGACTTTCAGAACCGACAAAGAAAACTGCTGTCTTGAAAGGATTGAGTTTCAATTTGTGGCCCCCTCATCTATTCCAGTGATCCACCTCTTCACCACCTGACCCCCAATGAAAAGAAGAAGAAATGTGTGTGTCAGTGGCTCAGTGGTTAAGAAGCTTGCCTTGTTAGCTGGAAGGCTGGCAAGTCAGCCGTTCAAGACCCGGGTACTGCATGATGGATTGAGCACCCGTCTCTGTCCCAGCTCTTGGGGACATGAAAGGAGCCTCATTTGGGCATTCCCTGAGTAGAGTTTCTCCCGCAAAAATCCTTTCAACCCAGAATAATTTGTGACATGAAATTATTATTAGTACCATACTGATGGGATTGCTAGATAAAACCTATAGATAGGCAGCCACTTTTGTTTTGCTATGAAATAAATTTCTCCAAACTGCTTTAAATTTTGCAACTGCTAACTAACATGTATAAATGCAAGTTAAAAATAATCACTATATTTTACATAGAAATAATGGCAGGGTTTTAAATTTTTGTATGTATAGAGTGCTAAAATAATTAGGTAAAGGTAAAGATCACCCTTGCTCAAAAGCCAGTTGTATCCGACTCTAGGGTTTGGTGCTCCTCTCCATTTATAACCAAAGAGCCAGTGCTGTCTTTGTCTGCAGATGTTTCCATGGACATGTGGCAGGCATGACTAGACAAGGGGGTGCACAGAACACTGTTTACCTTCCCACCAAAGTGGTACCTACTTATCTACTTGCAATTTTTTGCTTTCAAACTACTAGGTTGGCAGGAGCTGGGACAGAGATGGGAGCTTACTCTGTCACGCAGCACTCCGGTCTCAAGCTGCTGACCATCCAGTCATCAAGTTCAGTGTCTTAATCACTAAGCTATTGCAGTCCCTGCTAAAATAATTAAGGGGGTGTAAAAGAGCAACCTTCTAAATGAGCAGTTCTCAATATTTTCAGGCCGTGGGCCTAACCACAACTCCTGGACAGCTGATCAGCGGGATAGAAATTAAACGTAATAATAATAATCAGGCCAGTCATGTGGTTCCTCCCACCCAGAAGCAGAAGTAAAACGTATGAAATGTATGCGCAGAACGTATTTAACATCATTCTGCACATGCGCAGCACACATTTTACTTCCGTTTCTGGGAGCGGCAACGGCATCGGGGCCTAGATGAATTGGTGTCGACGCCCAGGTCTGGCCCACAGGCTGTAGGTTGTAACTTCCTACTCTAAATCTATATTGCACTATAAAAACCTGCAGTTTGAACAGCAGTACTGTATGTCAAAAATCACTGCCAAACTTTCCGCTAGCTCTCCATCCAACCATTACAGGAAGTAGGTGGTCAATGCACTGTAAAATAACATTGCCTTATAAAGGATCTCTTTTGTAGCAAGCTAACACTTGAGCATGGATATGTAAGCACTGATAAGGGAAAAGGACGACCATTTGGAGGCTGCGGGCACTATGCCCATGCCTCACCTCTGCTCCGGGAGCTGAACTGGTTACCAGTTTGTCTCCAGGTGCAATTCAAGGTACTGGTTATGACCTTTAAAGCCCTGCATGATAGTGGGCCAGGTTACCTTAGCGACCGCATCGCCCCAAGAGAGTCTGCCTGACCCACCCAGGGGGACCGGAGGGGCTCTCTCAGTGTTCCATCTACTAGAGGGGCCTGCCTCTCTAGCACAAGGAGAAGGTCCTTCTCCATGTCCACCCCATCCTTGTGGAACCTCCTGCCAGCAGACTTGCGGCTGCAGATGGAATTGCTGCCCTTTAGGAAAGGGTTGAAAACCTGGCTGGCTGGGCAAGTTTGGGGGCCTGATGGAGTGGTGACCCCCGCCTGTTGGCTCTGCTAGAATTTTTGGCCCTTTTGACTGATGGGTGGGGAGGTGTTGTGTTTTGGGATCAAGGAGACAGCGGAGGCTTGATTCATGAAGAGGCAATAGGGCAAGATAGCCCGGTCGGAGTTTATTAGGAATAACAGGACAAAGACATTCCAGAGAAGAGTATGCAATATATTCTTATTGGTTACCTGCGATAACATAAAGTTACTTAATTGGCTAAATATCAGCATGTCTGCCTCGTGCTCACCTTGCTAATTGGACGAAAGCTGCGTGCTAGCTGAATGACTGCGTGCCATCCCTGGGCATAGTGGGGAGGGCCAAAAGCCTTGAGTCAGAGGCCCAAACTGGGGCCTCTAAGTTACGGCGTAAAAACAGATGAGGTAAGGAGAACGATCACCCACGATTTATTACCATGGTGTGCCAATGAGCCACAGCGATCGTGCTGTGAAACTCCTCACAGGGAGGGAGGGTTGTTTTAAATTCAGGATCTTTGTATATAGTTTTTATCGTATTTTTATTGTCTGGTTAAATTTTTAAAGGGGGGGTTTTATGGTATGTATGTGACTGTGCGCCGCCCTAAGTTGCCCTAGGGCAAATAGGCGGGATATAAATTCTAATAAATAAATAAATAAATCTTACATAACAATATAAATTACATTTAGCAATTACACAACATTTAGAAAGTCCCAGAGTACTGAAATGCAGTTATACCAAATTGATTTGTTGTTATGTGCCATCAAGTCAGAAATAACTTATAGTGACCTTAATAGGGGGTTCAAGATAAGTGGGGTATTTAATGACTCATTTTACCAGCTCCACCTCTTCCCTGAAGAAATTATGCGGCAGAGCCAGGGAATCAAACCCCGTCTCTTGAGTCCTACTCTGTTACTTTTTCCACTACATCACATTGGGCCTTCATCCCACGTGCACATGCACTAGGATGGATGCCTTAACTGGAAGAGGAGAAATGTAATCTTCCTGTTTGGAAATTGGCATCATATTCACTGTGGCTAGGAGAAGGTCTCTCTAGTGGTCCTAGCAAGGAGTTGAAGGAAGTGAATCAAGGAGGGTCACTGCACCAACTCCAGCTCATCCCACCTTTTCCCCCTCCAGCTTTTTGCTGTTACAAAGCTTGAGTGTGCTTTGCTTTGCTGACTTGACAGGGAGGCTCTCGCCTAAACTCCATCCAATCCCCCATATCTCCCTCTTTAATTAATTAATTTAATTTTTGATTTTGTATTGCTGCCCCCTTGCCGGAGCGACTCTGGGCGGCTTACAATAAAAGCATAAAAACAATAAAAACATACATAAATCCCATCTCCATCAAAATCCCACATACATAAAATCCCACCCCCATCGAAATCCCACCCACCCTATCTGTAAAAGGGGGAGGATCTTAAACAAGCCAGTAGGTGGGGGTCACACCTCCATTATTGCCCCACACCTGCCCTGCCAGCCAGGTTTTCAGTCCTTTCTTGAAGGGCAGCAATTCCATCTGCAGTCGTAGCTCTGTTGGTAGGAGGTTCCATAGGGCCAGTGTGGACACAGAGAAGGCCCTCCTTCTTGTCCTAGAGAGACGGCCCCCTCTAACTGATGGTACAATTAGAGAGGCCATCCAGTCCACTCTGGTTGGACGGACAGATGTTCTTGGGGAGATGCAGTCTCTTAGGTATCCTGGCCCACTATCATGTAGGGCTTTAAAGGTCATCACCAGCACCTTGAATTGCATCCGGAGGCAAACTCTACCGGGAGGGATAAAGGGACGGGGGCCGCCGGGGCCAGGCCGAAGACCGCCGCCCAGAGCGCCGCGCAGCTGCGAGGGGTCCGCCTTCCCTCCCTGCTCCACCGGGAGGGATAAAGGGCCGGGGGCCGCCGGGGCCAGGCCGAAGATCGCCGCCCAGAGCGCCGCGCAGCTGCGAGGGGTCCGCCTTCCCTCCCTGCTCCACCGGGAGGGATAAAGGGCCGGGGGCCGCCGGGGCCAGGCCGAAGATCGCCGCCCAGAGCGCCGCGCAGCTGCGAGGGGTTCCGCCTTCCCTCCCTGCTCTACCGGGAGGGATAAAGGGCCGGGGGCCGCCGGGGCCAGGCCGAAGACCGCCGCCCAGAGCGCCGCGCAGCTGCGAGGGGTCCGCCTTCCCTCCCTGCTCCACCGGGAGGGATAAAGGGCCGGGGGCCGCCGGGGCCAGGCCGAAGATTGCCGCCCAGAGCGCCGCGCAGCTGCGAGGGGTCCCGCCTTCCCTCCCTGCTCCACCGGGAGGGATAAAGGGCCGGGGACCGCCGGGGCCAGGCCGAAGATCGCCGCCCAGAGCACCGCGCAGCTGCGAGGGGTCCCGCCTTCCCTCCCTGCTCCACCGGGAGGGATAAAGGGCCGGGGGCCGCCGGGGCCAGGCCGAAGACCGCCGCCCTGAGCGCCGCGCAGCTGCGAGGGGTCCGCCTTCCCTCCCTGCTCCACCGGGAGGGATAAAGGGCCGGGGGCCACCGGGGCCAGGCCGAAGATCGCCGCCCAGAGCGCCGCGCAGCTGCGAGGGGTCCCGCCTTCCCTCCCTGCTCCACCGGGAGGGATAAAGGGCCGGGGGCCGCCGGGGCCAGGCCGAAGACCGCCGCCCAGAGCGCCGCGCAGCTGCGAGGGGTCCGCCTTCCCTCCCTGCTCCACCGGGAGGGATAAAGGGCCGGGAGCCGCCAGGGTCATTCAGTGGAACTGTTGAGCTGATGGCCCCATTACCTGTGGAATTTTGTCCTTCGGAATTTTGGTATTTTTGATATTGTATGCTTTGATTATTGATTATATTGTTGCTATTGCTGTTATACTGTATTTTATGGATCTTGTATTTCTAATTTTGTTTGTTTTCTCTTGCTATAATTGAAGTGTATATTTTGCGGGTTGCGTTTTTGTAACTGTACCTTTGGAGATGAGTTACTGTATTGTTATTGTATTATTATTATGTATTTATTGTCCGCTATGTAAACCGCCCTGAGTCGGTCCTTGTAACCGTTCCTGCAAAGTGCTATTTAAATGTTTAGTAATGCTGCCGCACCATTACAGAGAGTATTTGTAGTGCAGTCCATCCCTGCCCAAAACTACTGTGACAAGAGCTCTCTTCCATCAAAGATGCTCCCAGTGAAAAAATATTGCTTGTTTCTGCTTTACGAAAAATAAAAGCTTGTTGTTGTTCAGTTGCACAGTCGAGTCCAACCCTTTGCAGGCGCACCCCCCAAAGAAAGACTCAGACACCGGTATTGGATTAAAGGCATCGGGCCACTTTTATTGAATAATGCCCTAGTCCGAATTATCACTTTCAATTGGTGTATCATCCAATTGTAATTATTTAAGGCAAGCAGGCCGCAGTAACAGTGGTAAGGTTCCTCCCAAAATGCCAATGGAAATTGGCTACATGTATCTATTTGTATCTATTTGTTTGTTGACACAAACAAATTGTTGACCGGAGTCAATATACTATCTACTGACCCCACCCTATGACGTGTATCCGTTCAATATCAGGGTGATGCAGGCTGTGCAGCTCCTGCCATCAGCCCTTGCATGGTTCGCCCTTGACCGGCCAATTTTATTCCCCTGTACCTATCTACGTGTTGGCCAATCAATTGCGAACCTGCCGGATACCTATGTGTCATAAATCTGTTACCTTACCAGTGCTACCCGCCAAAAGTGACCAAAGTCAACTTACCCCTTATCTCAAACACTAGCGACAGTGTGGGATGGGCAAAAAAAGCAAGAACCAGAGAGCCAATTGTAGGTTCAAGCCAAAAATTCCCACCCGGCCCCGAAGCGACCAGAAAAATCCCACTGTCCACTAGGGAGGGGTGGAGGGGAAAAAATTCTCCTCTCTGTCGCTTCGACAAAATGGCAGCCGAGCTGCCGCATGGCCACCCCTTTTAAAGAGGGTGGTCACGCCCGCTAACTCACCCAGATGTCTGAGTCCGGGGGGGGGCACGCAAAGAGCACGGCGGCCATTTTGGCGCCACGCTTGCATTGCAGGCGCACCCCCCAAGGAAAGACTGAGACACCAGTATTGGATTAAAGGCATCGGGCCACTTTTATTGAATAATGCCCTAGTCCGAATTATCACTTTCAATTGGTGTATCATCCAATTGTAATTCTTTAAGGCAAGCAGGCTGCAGTAACACTGGTAAGGTTCCTCCCAAAATGCAATGGAAATTGGCTACATGTATCTATTTGTATCAATTTGTTTGTTGACACAAACAAATTGTTGACCGGAGTCAATATACTATCTACTGACCCCACCCTATGATGTGTATCCGTTCAATATCAGGGTGATGCAGGCTGTGCAGCTCCTTCCATCAGCCCTTGCATGGTTCGCCCTTGACCGGCCAATCTTATTCCCCTGTACCTATCTACGTGTTGGCCAGTCAATTGCGAACCTGCCGGATACCTATGTGTCATAAATCTATTACCTTACCAGTGCTACACGCCACACGGGGAGGCGTCCGTGATGACTCACTACCCCCCCCCCCCCAGACCATCAGCTCGGTCACCAGGCCTGCTTGCACGTCCTCCAGAAAGAGGTCCAAACCTCTGGCCAACAGATGGACCCTATCTCTTGCATATGGACCATAATCCTGCAAGCCTATCCTAGGATGTTGAATGGCTGTTCCAAAGCCATTGTCAAAAAGAAACCTGGCGACAGCCCTGTTCAGTGATCGTCGAGCACGATCCAAGCCACGGAGGTCAATGCCTCCCTTGTAACGGTGTCTCGGCACAATGTCAGACCATAGCAGCAGCGTGTACGGCCATAAGTGATGTAAAAAGGCCAGGTCACTGCACACTGACATTTTTAAAGAGAGGCCAGTGATCTGTCCGAGATCATTGCCGCCGAGGTGCAGAATCAAGACATCAGGCGGTCCAGCATCCCTGATGGACATCAGGAATGGCAACAGTTCCTGCCATCTCATGCCGCGCTTACCGTACCAACGCATACGTGCGGCTGCACGTAGCCCGAGATGGGGTCCCCAGTCTGTTGCCGCAGCATACTGCGCTGCCCAGTGCACAAAACTCTGGCCCACCAGCCATACTGCCACCGGTGTGTGTAAACACACAGGGTCTGTAAAAGAAGAAAAGAAGGGGAATTAATTACATAACTGGCACTCATGCAGTAAGGGGGCGTATATATAAAGAAAAACACACGGACCCCCATCTGCCCATGCGACATATATCAGCATCAGAGTACCCAAACGCAGCCGCAGTTGAAGCGGCGCCTATCCTAAATGAGTGGGTGCCGTAACGAGCCCCAGGGAGGCCGACACTGTGAAGTGACATACCGGTCACCTTCCAAAACTGGAATTTGGTCAGGGAGACCCATCCTGGTGGCAGAAAAACGGGCCAGGGTGCGTGCCACGCACTGCCAAAAACTCATGTAGGGCACCAACCGGACAGATGTCAGCAATTGTACAACGTAGCAGTCTGACACCACTGCCTACTCCGTGCTGATCGGCCTTTGAGGAACGAATCCTCAACTGGGCCCACTCCTGGGTAAGAAAGACATCGTCGAGTTCCAGTGCCCTACGAGACATGTCCCCCTTTGACAATGGGACAAGCTCACTGATACGGAGCGCTCCAAAAAAGGCTACGGTGGTAGCCGCATGAAAGAGAGCCTCCTCATACCTATCGTAACACAAGCTATGCCAACCTTGTGCAAGGTGCGTCAGAACCTCTGGTGAAACAGGGTGACGTGTGTCCGGGCGGCGGCCTCGTTCACGTGTCCACCCTTCTAATACATGCCGTATGCGGAAGTCATTCACGCAGTCAATGAAACCCCTCGCCTTAGCCATAAATGCCAAAGCTGAAAGCCTAGTGGCAATGGTGCGAGGGGCTAACCCTAGATCATGGAGGTAAACCATGAACTGCAGAATCTGGTCGACCGGGATCGGCCACACTTCGGGCAACTGCCTTTGCCCGCGAAAATTCCTAAACTGTAGGAGTGCATGTAGGTACGCCTTACGTGTGCGAGGTGCCAAAGACATGCCGATCGCCCGGTTCACCTCTCCTCGCCAAATGTCCAGATCTCGGCTGGAAGTGGAGAGGGCAGTTCCTCTGCTTCTGGTGCCAAGGCACAGAACCAGGGGATCTGCAGGCGGGATAAAGCGTCAGCAATATCATTATCAATGCCTGGTACATGTCTGGCCCTGAAAAGCACATTAAGGCGTAAAGACCTCAAAACAAAATGGCGAACTAATGCCATAACTCTGGGGGATTTAGATGTCTGGGCGTTGACAATGTGCACCACTGCAGCATTGTCACACCAAAAGTGAACTACTGATTTAGCCCACCTATCCCCGCAGAGCATCAGGGCACCCAAAATGGGGAAAAAAACTCCAGAAAAGTAAGATCGCATAAACGATCTGTGCCTTGCCATGTCTGAGGCCATTGGCCATAGGACCACCTCCCTTCAAAGTAAATCCCATAACCCAAGGAGCCGGAGGCATCCGACTGTACTTGGAAATGTGGGCTGAGCATAAGCTCCGAATCTCCAGAAGGAGATGCCATTAAAATCCTGAAGGAATGTGAGCCAGACCATAAGATCTGCCGGTAAACCTTTTGTCAGCCGAACCCTGTGGTGGCGTTTTAAGAGGCCAGCCATGGCATCGCACAGACGCCTGGCAAATGCCCTGCCAGGTGTTACTACCCTACAGGCAAAGTTGAGGTGGCCGTGAAGCACCTGTAACTCTCGGAGAGAACCTTATGCCTGGCAAGCATTGCCAGAATGGCATCAGAGATCCGTGTCACCTTTTCCATGGGCAACCTGGATGACTGGGCAACAGTGTCAATCTCAATACCTAAAAAGGTGAGAGTGGTGGCAGGTCCCTCAGTCTTTTCAGGCGCCAGGGGCACACCTAGTTCCCGCATAAGCACCTGAAAAGTGGCGAGTAGCCGAGCACACATGTCCATGCCCTGTTCCCCTCCGAACAAAAAGTCATCGAGGTAGTGGGCTACAGACCGGGACCCTGATCTATGAACAAAAGCCCAGTGAAGGAAGGTGCTAAACTGTTCGAAAGCAGAACATGAGATAGAACAGCCAAAAGGCATGGCCTTATCTACATAAAAACTGCCCCGAAAACGGAAACCTAACAGCTCAAAGTCGTCCAGGTGCACTGGCAACAATCGGAATGCCGATTTGATGTCACACTTTGCCAGTAGCGCCCCTGGGCCACATGAACGTACCATCTGAAAGGCCTGATCAAAGGAAGTATACCTGACCGAGGAAAGGTCATCAGGTATTGCGTCATTGACCGAAGAACCCTCAGGGTAAGAAAGGTGGTGGATTAACCGAAATTCACCCGGGGACTTCTTAGGGACTAAACCCAAAGGTGACACCTTCAAGTTCGGGAATGGTGGGTCAGCAAATAGCCCAGCAACCCTCAGCGCGGTGACCTCTTTAGCTATAGCTTGGGCGGCAATATCCTCATTACCCCTGAGGGAAATTAAGTTCGGGGCGTCTTGAGGCCCGCGTACCCCCTGAAATGGTATGCGGAAGCTGAATTGAAAACCCTCAAGTAGGTACTTCGCATCATCCCATCTAGGATAAGCGGTAAGCCAATGTGCCAGCACCTGGACATCAATTGGGGAGGGGGCCTTTCTGATTGGTCGCACTGTCAGTGGGAGCTCTGACTGCCCCCTGCCCACCCCTACCTCTGCCTCGTGACCCACCAGCCCGCGGGCATGCGGAGGCGGCGTGAGGGCCAGAGCAAGAGCAAGAGGGGCACTCGTGCCAGAACCGACAACACTTGTTGCACACTCCATTGGCGGAGAAGCTCCAGCACAGCAGGCAGGCTGGAACCCCCTGCCCCGCTGGTTGGCGGGGAACCTGTGTAGTGGCCGCCCGCTGCACGGCATGGCATCAATGGTAGCGATCACCAGGCGCCGGCCGCGTGGGGGTCATGTACAAGAGCCACAATTGCTGGCAGGGCTCATCCCACCTCATCTCAGGATGGAGGGCCACTCTCATCCTAAACTCCTCGTCATAGGCCAACCATGACGGTCCAGGGAAATCGACCACCGCCCGATAAATGTTATCCAGGTATTGCACCATTGGAATGGCCAGGTCAGGGCGAGCCCTCAGGTATACCGCCATATAAATGAGGTAGGCCGGTAACCAATTGGCCCAGGTGCGCAGCGGCTTATGACGACGGGACAACTCCTTGTCCCTATCATCCTGCCCTTCCCTCTCTTCCTTGGTGGGCTCACGGTTTAGGAGGGAAAAAATATCCACATATTCCCCCCTCCAAATCTTCTCCCTAGTGGCCTGGGAAAGATCGTCACCCAGGGACAAGGAATAACTGGCCATAGGTAGGGCCGCAGTTGGGACAGATTGAATCAATGGTGAACCCTGTGGTCCCTGAACAACCCCTGAAACATTGGGCATACCCCTAGGGGCAGTCACCCCTGTCATAACCGGGGGGTAAGTGGGTAACCAGGAGCTAACGGGACAGTGTGAATACAACTGGCCACCCGTGGTAACCTGTTGTGGCTATGGCCACTGCACACACACACACACCCCAGTGTGGCTGGGCAGTGTGTCAGAGCTCACGATGGGAATCGAGCTCTGCATGCCGCTACACCCTTGCCACGCAGGACCAGGCCCCTGCGGCAAGCCCCGCTGCGATGATCTAGCAGGGAGCTGCGAGGTGCCAGTTTGGGCTGGCCTGATGGCCTCAAGCAGCTCGACCCTCGCAGCAGCCCGCTGGACAGCGGTGGGCGACGTGCGGGCCGGAAATGCAGGAGGTGCAAACCCACCTTCCGAAGTTGGCGGGGAAATGCCCATTGATGCCTCCAGCACCGAAATGCATGCTAGGAGGGCATCGACAGCCTCAGACCCACCGGTATAAGGTGGGCTGGGCAGTCCGGATGGCCCACCGGGCAATTGCGGAGTTACAAACCCAAGTGCGGATCCTGGGCCCGAATAGGGCCATGACCAATAATCCGGCCCATGTGGGGCCGGGGGAATGGTGGGGCGTAAACCCGCACCAGGCCCAAGTGGGGCAAAGACCCCATAGGGGTGGTGATCCCCGAGGGGCCGGCCTGTGCCGCCCCTGCTTGTACCCCGGTGTCAGGCAGGTAGGCAGCAGCCTGTCTGCCCACATTGGTGGTAGTGGATAAACCGGCCCTACCACCAGGGCGCAGGGGCACCGCCCGAGCCCTCCGGCCCGGGGGCGTCCTCCTAGATGTGGGGGTGGTGGGCAGAGCCCTCCCCCTCGTCTACGGCTTCAGAGCCGCTGCTTTTCACTTGGGAGCCATGTCTCCCAAGCCGAAGAGTAAAGGGAGAAAAGGAAAATCCCTTTCTAAAAGAGAGCAGGCGAAAGCCGGGGAGAAAAGCGACGGAAAAAACTTCTCCTCTCCGTCGCTTTGACAAAATGGCAGCCGAGCTGCCGCATGGCCACCCCTTTTAAAGAGGGTGGCCATGCCCCCTAACTCACCCGGATGTCTGAGTCCAAGTGGGGGGGGCCGCAAAGAGCACGGCGGCCATTTTGGCGCCGCACTTGCATTGCAACCCCATGGACCATGGACCACGGCTCCTCTGTCATCTGCCATATTCCACAGCCCAGGCAGATCTATGCCCACCACTTCAACGATGCCATCTAGCTGCCTCATCCTCTGCCTCCCCTTCTCCTTTTGCCTTCGACCCTGCATTATGCATGATCTACTCTGCATATAAGTTAAATAATCAGGGTGACAATATGCAGCCTTGTTGTACTCCTTTTCCTATTCTAAACCAATCAGTAGTTCCGTATCCTGTCCTAACTGTTGCTTCTTGGCTCACATACAGATTTCTCAGAAGATAGTTAAGGTGGTCTAGTACTCCCACCAGTTTGTTGTGATCCACACAATCAAAGACTTTGGTGTAGTCAATGAAACAGAAATAGATGTTTCTTGGTACTCAGTTGCTTTCTCCATGATCCAGCAAATGTTGGCAATTTGGTCTCTAGTTCCTCTGCCTCTTCGAAACCCAGCCTATACTTCTGGAAGTTCTCAATGCACATACTCTTGAAGCCTAGCTTGTAAGATCTTGAGCATGACCTTGCTGGCATGTAAGATGAGCACAATTGTACAATAATTTGAGCATTCTTTGGCATTACCCTTCTTTGGAATTGGAACGTAGACTGACCTTTTCCAATCCTGTGGCCACTGCTATGTTTTCCAAATCTGCTGGCATATTCAGTGCAAAAGAACAATGGCAGGGCGGGAAGTGCACATAGAGAGAAAAACCACCCCAAAAATAAATAAATAAATAAATAAATAAATAAAAAGAGGACACTGGGAAAGGTGTGCAGTGAGCACCAAATTTTAATCCAAAACAGTCCGAACTTCCTCAGACAGCGTAGGCAAGTAGAAAATTCCTGTAGGCAATCCTTAAAGCAACCACTTGTGAAAACACTGGTAATGTCTTAAAGGAAAAGAGCAATCAAAATGAGGTAAACCGGACTTGCACAAAATGTAACTAGTTCATGTATACAAAATTATTCATCAATCCAAAGATAAGTACATCAAAAGGTAAAATATGTAGAAAGTGACTCCAATATGTTCAAAGTAATACTATAAATCCCAATACACGGAAATTCCAAAAAGCAACATCTTGATATCCTTCTGGAAAATTGATATGTCGGGAATCTTCATCAGAGGACGAGTATATCTGTAACTAGCAGAGGTTGCCGGGCTGTTTTAAATTGTGTTGGAAGGTTAAATTGTGTTAATGTTTGTTAAAAATTGCTTAGTCTGTAATTTTTAAAATGTTTATTTATACAAATTTTTTTTGGCTTGGCTGGCTGTTTTATGTAACTGAATAATGTTTTGCTTTTTGGTTTTTTTAAAAATAGTTGTACCATAGGTAATAATGTTAATAATGTGAAAGTAAATGTTTTTTACATTCAATGTTTTTAAAATGTGTTTAGTTGTTTTGGGTTTTTATTTGAGTTAGAACTCAGCACAGGATTTTAATAAAAAATTTATTTATTGACATATGTTTGTGATTTGTGTTAAATTGTGTTTTTGTGTAATTTTTTGACTTGTTATTATTGTGACCTTTTGTGTAAAATTGTGATTTTGTGTTATTGTTTTGATTTGGTTTTACTGTTGTGGCCTTTTGTTTGGAGCTGTTGTGTTTTCTTGTATTTTGACTGTTTTCTTGACTGTTTTCTTGTATTTTGACTGTTTTTTCTCTCCTGGCCTCTGGGTGGAACTTCTTCCAGTAAGTAGTCTCTTTCTTTATTCATTTCATTTTCGGTCATCGTGTAGGTAGGACATGTGGTGGTGAGTTGGCTTGTTTTCTTTATTTTGTGAGGGGGTGTGTGGGTTTGGGTTTTGTATTTTTTTGACTGTTTGTTTTGTTTTTGATTGTTTTTTGTTTACTTTGTATTTTTGGTGTTGTTTTTGTTTGTTTTTGTGTATTTTTGGAATTTTTTAAATTGTGTTTTAAGGTATTTTTTGATAATGATTTATTTATTTTTATTAAAAAAAATTTGTTGTTGTGGCTTTGGGGAGGGTTTGGTTTATTTCTGCGGGCCGGCCTGGCTGGCCGGACTGCGGGAATTCCAACGCCGCTTTATGTGGTGTTGGGGGGGGGGTATTTCCGTGGGCTGGCTTTGCTGGCCAGACTGCAGGCATTTGGGAGGGTGGCTTTATTGTGTTATGGTGCTTTGATTGTGTGGAGTCGTGAAGGTAGATCGGGGTTTCCCCTTTAATATCAGTGGGTGGGGGGTTGCGATTCCCCTCTCCGCTGGCTCACCTGGGGTTGGGAGGTTTGTGGGGATAAAAGGGATCTGTCCCCCCAACCCTTCTGGACCCAGGAGACCAGGGAGAGGTGTTCGATTCCCCCCTCCTAAAAAAAACCTCCATTTTTAAAGAGAAGAAACCGCTCAGTGAAGAGGACTTTTGGAAGAGGACTTTTGGTATTCTCCTCCAGCTTCTCAAAAGTAAAGTGTTTCTGCTAGAACAGGATTTTAAAAAAGACTATCAGAGAGGGTGGGTTAATGGGTGTAAAGTGAAGTTGAACCTCAGTAGAAGCAGGACCTATATCTAGAAGAATGTTTTCACATAGGATTCCAGCCATTATTTCCCTTATAAAGCTGCATCTCATCAAAAACTTGGAACAAAGTGAGAGCAGACATCTATCCTGTTGAGGCACAGAGTCTGCATGTTCTGTAGAAAGGTAGAAAAAATATATAATGAGTAGCGGTTCATAAACTCATCTTTGGAAAGGGGTGGTTTTTTCCTGAGACACTGTGCATTAACGGCTGCAGTTTTGTCTTGATGGCTTACTGTCATCTGCTGGCAGCTTCCTGAAAATGCAGTTCTTAAAATTAACAGCCCATTATTGGGTTGTCAATAGCTGACATATTTATGTTGCATGCAAAGTTATTTATAGTTCACCTTTTTATACATCATATATTATGAAGGAACACAGCAGTGCTCATCTAATTAAGATAATGTATTAGAACAGGTTCTGTCACAATAAGCTTCAAAATTCTGTTACTTACAAATGTGACACTTGTTAAGCTAATAGTAGGGACTGTGGTGGCTCAAGTGGTTAAGATGCTGAACTCGATGACTCGAAGGTTTGCGTTCGATTCCCAAGTAGCAGTTCGAGAGCAAGAAACCGCAAGTAGATAAATAGGGACCACTTCGGTGGGAAGGTAACAGCGTTCCATGCGCTCTGGTGACTAGTCATGCCTGCCACATGACCACAGAAATGTCTGCAGAAGCAGACAACACTGGCTCTTCGACTTTGAAACAGAGATGAGCACTGAACCCTAGAGTCTGATATGACTGGCTTTCGAGCAAGGGAAACCTTTACCTTTACTGGAGATCAACAAAAGAAGCAGTAACATGTTACCTGTTTGTTAAAATTGGGTGGCATTTCAAAGCTTACTAGCCAATTATGAATGAATTATATCTACCAAATCTCAGAAAAATCAGTACAGGGGGTTATGCAATATTTTTACATTTTAATATGTTTTTAAAAGGAATATTTTTATTTATTGGCAGAAATGGAATAAATCTGCAGCTATAGTCCTTTTTAACTTTGCCATATTTCTGATGGATAAGTACAGGGTGCTTTGTTCAAAATTATTGAGGATGAGTATCTCCCAGAGTTCCTTTCATTAGTTGATGCTCTGAACTGATTTGCAAAAGTTATTCGGATAGGTAAGTGAAGAGGGAGTGTGCTGTGTACCTTTAACCATTGATACAAGACAGTAACTTGTTGTTCAGTCACACAATCGAGTCTGACCCTTTGCGACCCCAGGGACCACAGCACACCAGGCTCCTCTGTCATCCGACATCCTCTGTAGTTCGCCCAGATCTACACCCACTGTATCAACTATGCGAATCATCTCTTTCTCTGCCACCTCTTTTCCTTTTGCCTTTGATCTTTCCTAGCATCTAGTCAAGTTTTGGATTTGGAAATAAGGGAAATTTCCAAGCAAATACGGGATCCTTGACAGCTATGCTTATCCTGTGCTGCCCTCCAATGGTGGCAGTAGGACATTGCAGTCTAATTAATAAGGGATGATGGCAGGAAAGTTGGTAAAATAAGGGGTTTTCCTGGCCAATAAGGGATACTTGACAGCTATGGGCCAAAGTACTTGAACTTCAGCTTCAGTAGTTGTCCTTCCAAGGAGGAGTCAGGGTTGATTTCCTTCAGGATTGACTGATTTGATCTCCTTGCAGTCCAGGGGACTCTCAAGGCAGTAACTAGGATAGTGTTGGGTTTGAATACATTTATTGCTGTAACGTTTTGTTAAATAATTGGGATCAGTACGATCCTCCATTTTGACTCTTTCTTCTTGGTCTTGAAATATCACAGGACTGCGTTCCCGCCTAAACTATGTAGTCTGTACAGTCTTCACTCTGGTCCAATGACTTCCCAGTCACCCCACTCCCCTTCCTGTCGTTTCCCACCCAAATGTATCCATTTCTGAGTCTATTTATTTAGCAGTGCTGCGCCATTGCTCTCCATGTTCTGACTGCCTAGTAAAGTTGTTTGGCCCTGTTATGCTGACTGCTTCGCATTTCTACCAGAACATCAAAGATAGGTCAATTGAAATTTTGCCCCAGAGTATCAACATTTGGAGGACGTTGGAATCTACAGATGACTATGCTAGTGAGAGTTAGGAAAATAAATATCAGTACCTCACAACCCTACTAATTTTCAAGTGAGTTCACCACAAGATCAGCCCAAGATCTCACACTGGGGTAAGGGGGGGGGGGGCAAAATGTGTCCTTCCCAGTGTTCTGCCACCACAGCAATCATCTCTCTCCACAAAGAAAATGTTTATGCTTTTCAAGATAGAGAAGAGCACTGTGGCCATCTGCTGCCAAACTAGATAATGATAAGATATGTACGTCTTGTACCTTAAGCCCAAGAAAGAAGAGAGCCTGCTGTAGACAACCAGAAGACATTCTGTTTCCAAAATGCTCACCATTCTGCTAAACGTAGTGATTTGCCGAGACTAAATCCACAAGTTAACCTAGCTGCTTTTTAGTGCTGCTTGCTCTGCCAAAACTCTCTACAAATTCAGGATTTTCCCATCCCACAGAGTTCAAAATCTTTGAAGAATCCTGTAAGAACGGATGTGAAAATATGTGAAAATCATTCTAGCTGCATTCCTCAGAATCTCATCATCACGCTGGTCTTCCTGGTGATCAATAGCACATGACTGCTGGTCTATATACAAGTTTCCAGTTATGTTTCAGAATGTTTTTCCATCTCCACTGGAAATGTGTACCTATGTTGATCCACATTTTCCCAATGTAGGCAGTTTAATACTTGCTGCTTAAGACAGGGTTTCTCAACCTTGAGTTCCCAGATGTTCTTGAACTTCATTTACCAGAAGCTGATCAGGGCTTTTGGGAATTGAAGTCCAAGAACATCTGGGGCCCAAGGTTGAGAAAACCTGGCTTAAGTTATATATTTTCCCAATAGGTATATGGCATTTTTAAAATATCTTCATTTAGATGTATACAGTATATTTATTCAGTTTTTTTTTTAAAAATGAAGCAGCTGGTACTCACAATGTCCTGCCAACAATAAGAAACCAATGTGCATTTGCTTATACCCATACAGCCAAATTAAATATATTCATAAACACCATGATTAATTCAAATTATTTTTCTATATGTGGATTACAGTCCCGTGCAATTGATCCCCAGCATCTATTATTTTGAAGCTAAATATTTACTCTCTCTTAACAGGGAATTTCCAATTAGCACTCAGGGAGAATTAGAAAAGCTTCATGGGGTGGAACTGGAATGGACAAATTAGGAAGAGTTCTGGAAGATGAAACCAAATTGTGATGGGAGTGAGGGTAATTTAGGGAGAAGAAAGCTTGTTGCATCTCTAAATTTTAGCGTAATGAGTCCCCCTTCATAAGCTTTTTGGGTGGTGGTTTTGCTGTTATAAGGAATAGATTTAAGATACAAATAAAACTTTTTCCTCACATTTGAAATATAAAACAATTTCTTTATTATGTAGGTACAATGCCATAAAAACACTGTAGCATAAACACAGATAAAAACATTACAGCTGAATTAATTTCCCAAATTTATATTTTTGTAATATGGAGCAAGAAAATGAAGCAATTTGGCAAGCTCTAGCTCAGGGGTGCCCAAAAATGTTTGGGCCGCGGGATGGTCATGTGGTTCAGTGGGTCAGTCACATGGCTCAGCAGGCTGGTCATATGGTTCCTCCCACCGAAAACAGAAATAAACAGGATGAGATAGGTTTTAAGCTGTCATTTTCTCTGATCCAGCCCCCACGGCAATTCATCTGGCCCATGCCGCCCTTGTCGTTCCCGGAAGTGGAAGTAAAACACACCTGTACAGTCTGTAGTTTGGGCTCCCCTGCTCTAGCTGTTCTGCGTAGTGCCTGAAGCTATTTTACATCCTAGCTTTCCATGCATCTTCTCTAGTAATAATAACAATTTCATGTCAGAAATTATTCTGGGTTGAAAGGATTTTTGCAGAAGAAACTCTGCTCAGGGAATGCCCAAATGAGGTTCCTTTCATGTGCCCAAGAGCTAGGACAGAGACGGCAGCTCAATCCGTCTTGCAGTACCCAGGTCTCGAACTGCTAACTTGCCAGCCTTCCAGCTAACAAGGCGAGCTTCATTACCACTGAGTCACAGCAGCCCCCATCTTTTCTAGTGATTTAAGCATACAGTTTCCAGTCTAAAATCAAAGCAGAGTCAAGAAGTTCAGGAGTTCTTTCTGTCATAAGACTGAATAGCAATAAGAGTTTTACAAAGATCAGTAGGAAGCCTTCTACCAGGGGCAAGAAGTACAAAATATTAGCAAGCAAAGCAAATGTTCTTATTAAGTGTTATTGGGGAATATTCTCAGAAAATGGGGAATATTCTCAGAAAATGGGAAATATGAACATCTGGCCCTCAAATCTCAAGTGTCTTATTACAGGGGTTCACAACCTACAGCCTGTAGGCTGGCCCCAGGCCCCATGCTGTTCCATCCAGCCCAAAGTGACGACCACGGAAGCAGAAGCAGACACACCCGTGCATGTGTAAATGCACCTGTGCGTGCGCAAACACACCCACTGCCATTGTGTCCAGCCTTTAACACAGTCTGAGGGGAACTTGTCCGGCCCATGGCACAGTAAGATGGGGAATCCCTGGTCTATTATAAGGACTGAACTCTGAACAGAATGTAACTGGCACATAAGAAATTAGACTGTTTTCAGGGCTGAACTATACAAGATGCTGAACTTTAATTAGAAGGTGATAACACATTTTCTATCTAGAAATGTTTTTAGGTGTTTCATGCCTGAGCCATCAGATTTGCATTCTGATGATCAATCACCAAACAAATCAAGCTGATTTGCAAAATGCTGAGATAAGAAAAAGACAATCAGGCATGATTTATCACGTCATAGGTCATAGCTCCCAGATATGGCGCTAGTAGTCTTATCTAGTGGGACCCCATCACCTAACTTCTTCAGAATGGTCTAACATATCCCCCCCCCCCCAATTGAGTGCTAATGTAAGACCAAACTGGTGATTGCTATAACCACTGTTTTTGGGAGGATATAGTGGATGGACTCAAAACCCATTCAATTTATACTATACTCATCTGTATTTTGTATGCACTGTGCCTGTTTTGTATTTACTGTGTATTTTGTATGCACTTGCATGTTTATTTTCTTCCTTCTTCCCTGGTACCAAGAGCCTTTGGTCATAGTTTCAAAGACACTTTGGTAATTATTTTTCAAAAATAAAACATAGTTACTTTAATTTTTATGCAATGACAAAAGAACAGCTGCTGCCTATAGCAAGGTCATAGCAGACTGTAAGTGTAGTAACATCATCCCACTTAAGTTCTGTTATAGTTGACATTGTCTCATACTCACTTTTCTTCTATGCAACTGCTTGCAATGTTTTCAGTCGGCAACCAACAAGTAATTATATCTAAATTATGGCCATAGCAATCATACTACCAGGGGCGGGGGGGGGGGGAGACCTGAATTCCTCAGCCCCTTCATCAGAAATAAGCCACAAGGAGATTCCTAATAAAGGTAAGTGTTGTAATGAAACACCTGCTGTAAATTGTAGCAGAGCTCCCAAAGAAACACAAGGTGGTTGGTAAGACTTATCATGCTGCATAACCCAGAGGTCAATTTATCACAAGAACTTCACCTTTAAACAAAGGTGAACAAAAGAAAGCAAGTGAGGCAAAACATTGCCTTATGTTACCTGACAGTCACAAGTTTTGAGCTAGAATGTGTTCAGGGGTTCTTTAAAAAAGAAAGGAAGATGGAATGAATTATTTGTAGCTGTAGGTTTGGATGTTGCCAGAGAAGGTGCTAGAAGGTGATGGACATATATCCTCAGTTTACGTAGAACATGTGAGAAGGTCAGAGGCATCTTGCAAACACCATCTGTTTGCAAACCTCACCTCTTCCAGCTTCAGGAGGCCTGTGATATAAATTATAGATAGTTCATCCAGTGACTTACAACCCATGGGTCACGTTGGCCCTTGTAAACATCCAGCATAATCCATGTTACTACTTCTTGTCCATAAGAATTTGCAAGAGCTAAACATCTCAGAGACTGAATTTGAATCTCTTCCTCTCTTCCTGTTTGGAATTTTCTATGATATTGCTGGTCAAGATTTCTCAGCATTAAATGTTTCAAAATTTCTCTTTGGTGTTTTGTCAGCTTCATGTCCAGGAATGGGCAAAGCCAAAAATCGCAGTGGTTCAGGAAAACAAGGCAATACTGACATGGAAGCAAAACTGACATTATTTCATCACTTGAGACAAAGCTTTATATCTAGATTTTTCATATTTAATTCTAAATCTAATGCTTTTTGGAGTACAATCACTGCATTAGCCTATATAAACAATCATATTTTAAAGCAGGGTTGCAGACCTGGCCCATACATATAAAGGGTACAGTTATTCTGAAACAGATGGAAATGAAGAACCACCCTAGACTGCAAGAAGGCATGAAGGGAAAATATCTGGTCAAGCATCAACAGGATCAGGGAAACAATCATCCACAAGTTCTAGGGCTGCACTGTCAATGGAAACCTCTTGAAATTCTGTTTCTGTTCCTTTCTTTTCATCTGTTTTAGCTTCTGATTTCCTCTCAGGTCCAACTGTAGGATTTTGATCTATCTTAGGCTCCTGTTTAGAAGTCCTGCAGGTCTCGGAATCTGTAAGAAAATTAGTTAGGAAAGCACAAATAATATATATTACACAATTGTACTTCTCTAACTTTGCCCATATCTTCATGTAGGCCTTCACATTCTTTTGCATTTCAACAATAGTTATATAACAGCTCTCCAGATTCTAACATATCAGACAAAGAACAAAGCAAAAACAAGAGGGGAAAATGCAGCATATTAAAGATTAACTGTTATATTTTAATATAAGGTTTTTGTGGATCAAAGTGTGAGGCTGAATGACTATTTACACATTTCTCCATGACCAGTCCAGATGAGGATATAGATGATGGTCAAAGTAACAATGGTTCATTAATAATGGAACAGCCCAGAAGACTGTGAATAATGTCACAGACTAACACAGCTTCTCTTTTGAAAACTAGAGTCTAACATACATTCCTTCCTATATGGTTGCTTAGGCATTGACCTTTTGGAGATCAGTGTGGGCAAATTACCACTCTAAAATCAGTGTGGGCAAATTACCACCTCCAGAATAAATCTCAAATGCTCTTTTTAAAAAACTTAAAAGCTCCAGCAACCTCTTGTGAGGGACAACATCGAGCGCGTTTTACTTCCGCTTGCAGGAGCGACGAGGGCAGTGTGGGCCAAATGAATCGCAGTAAACCCATTCGTGTGGATTCACAGGGTGCTTGGGCTTCTGGGAATTGAAGTCTAAGAAAATCTGGAGTGCCAAGGTTCGCCATCACGGGAATAGGAGAACAGAGGACATATGCATGTCCCAGATCTCCTAGTTTTGCCAGGTTTCTTACATTTGGGGAAACTGACAAGTTTTGAACCCTGGGAGAACAACCTTCATGATAAAATATCTCTACTGGCCAGTCAAACTAGGTCAGGCAAAGGGAACTGCAGAATGAACTCACCAAAGGGTGCCTTCATTTTGGCAGTTTCACATCCAGCCTAGACATAGAAGAAGAAGTAAGCCTACCCTAACCCTGTGGTAGTTATGAAGGGGAGTGACCACTAATGGATGAAGAAACATTATGTAAGGAAGGCAACCCATGTGGTGAGCTGCTCTACATACTGTTCACAACCAATCTGTTTTAAGATGCTCTCTTCTGGCACCTACAGCATACAATATATGCTGGTTCTATTTGAAGACTACTAAGAAGAGAAGATAATTTTGATGGCTGCCACCCCCTTTCCACATCACAGTAGAGCACAAGAAGCATCTAAACAAGTAAATCTACATTCTCAACCCATTTTTTTAAGGTAACGCCCATTGGATCACTGTACGTACCAGGATTGGGAGTATTGCCAGGAAGGGCGCCTAGAGCTTCACAGTTCTCTCCGTTGGGCGGACTCTTTGGGCCTTCACTGGATATGGCAGACAGAATGATGCCCTCATCTTTTTCATCCTCTGTTTAAAAAGAACATAATGAAACTGAGAGTGCAACTACCAGGGGATTTGCTCCACACATAAAAAAGGCTAATCCAAATAAGTCCAGCCCTTTTCTGCTCCCAAAGTGGTTTCCCCTTCCTCTCTGCTGCTGGGGGCTTCTAGTTTTTCAAACCAAAAAGATTTGAACAGGCTCATCAAGTAATCGCAATATCTTCTTGTAAAGACAGGGGGCATGTCAGTAATGTAGGCAGTTTTTTAAAAAAAAATAGATTTATATGCTGGCCTACCCAATGGACTCTGGGTGGTGTACACAAGTTAAAACCAATATAAAACAATTTTAAAAACCCTTGAAACATAGCAATATTACCCCCGCTGTGCCATTTACTATCTAAAAACAAATATAAAATCTACAAAACCTTAACATTAAAAAATGAATTACAGGAGGGGGGAGCCTCAGACAAGCCAGAAAGAGGAGCTTATTGACAATCCCGGCCCCCAGACCCATTTTACCAACCACGTCTTCAATTCTTTCCTAAACGGTAGCAACTGGGCCTGGAGGCGTAGTTCTACCAGGAGGAGGTTCCATAGTGTGGGGGCTACAATTGAGAAGGCCTTTTTCCTTGTGCTGGAGAGGTGAGCCTTCCCAACAGATGGTACCTGAAGGGTGCCCTCTCGGTTTGCTTCCGTGGGACAGGTTGATATCCTAGAGACAATGTGGTCCCTGAGGTATCCTGGTCCACTACCATGAAGGACTTTAAAGGTGACAACCAGCACCTTGAATTGCACCCAGAGACATATAGGCAGCCAGTGCAACTCCCACAGCAGTGGCGAGGTGCAGGTGAAATGACTACACCCCACCACTGTGTGGCTGCCGCATTCCAGACCAGCTGCAGTCTCCGGATGGTCATCAAGGGCAGCCCCATGTAGAACACATTACAATAGTCCAAATGGGAGGTGACCAGAGCATGGGTGACCGTGAGCAGGGCCTCCCAGTCCAGGAGTGGGCACAATTGATTAATAACACACACTTGCCCAAAGGCCCTCCTGGCCATGGCCGTAACCTGCTCCTGAAGCAGAAGCCGTGAGTCCAGGAGAACCCCCAAGATTTGCACCGGGTTGGATTGGGGCAACGCTGTCCCATCCAAACCAGCGGTGATAACTCCTTATGAAGACCGGGTCCCCTCACCCACAGCCACTCAGTCTTACCAGTATTCAGCTGTAGTCCATTGTCCCCCATCCAGACCCTAACCGCCTCTAGGGAACTGGTCAGGACCTTGACTGCATCACTGGGATCACCACGGGCAGAGATATACAACTGAGTATCATCAGCATATTGATGATATCTCACCCCGTGGGATAGGATGATCTCACTCAGCAGTTTCATGTAGATGTTAAAGAGTAAGGGTGAGAGGACTAAGCCCTGTGGCGCCCAACATGTGAGATGCCTCGGACTTGACCCCGCACCCCCACCCACAGGGACTGGGTCCGGCCACTCAGGAAAGAGGAGAACCAGGCCAACACAGTGCCCTGGATCCCCAACCCCTGTAGCCAGTCCAGAAGGATACCATGGTCAACGGTATCGAAAGTCGCTGAGAGGTCAGGAAGAGTGAGAATGGAGGGGTATCCTCCATCTTGCTCTCGCCAGAGATCATTGAAAAGCACAACTAATGCAGTCTCCATACTATGACCCGGAATGAAGCCTTACTGGAAAGGGTCCAGATAATCCACTTCCTCCAGGTCCCCCTGGAGCTTTCTCAACAACCTTCCCCAAAAAGGGGAGGTTCGAGACAGGGCAGAAATTGGATGTTATATTCGGATCGAGTGATGGTTGAGGCGTGATGTTTAGGAAGAGCATCTAAATTACAGTGGAACTTCAGGTAACATAGTTAATGCATTCTCCGGGATGTTTCTTACAGCAAAAATTACTTTAACCAAATTTCCCATAAGAATGCAGTTTCCCATAGGAATGCATTGAAAACCAAAATATATTAACCAAAATGCAGTTTCCCATAGGAATGCATTGAAAACCAATTAATCCGTTCTGGGGAAAATCTGTAAACCAAGCCACTATTTTCTATGGATTTCCTTTTGTTATGTGATTTTTATGTTAACCAAGTCACCAAGGTTGCACTGTACTTCGTAGTCTAAGAGAATAGAAGACCTAAAGTCTGATCCCTAATTTTGATTCATAAGTCAGAATGATTCCACACGGGATCATCACTTCTCAGCAACCATCCTTTACTTCAAATAGACTTTTGGCAACTGAATGGGCCACTGGCAACTGAATGGGCTTTAATGGGAAATATTAAATCTTCTTACTTTTAGAAGCACAAGGATGCATCAAGTGACATAAACAGACATAGTTTAGTAACATTTCAAATAGAAATAAGCAGGATCTCAAAGTACAATTTTTAAATACAGTAAGTTAAAAAAGATCTAGTCGTCCTATCTGGCTCTGCTAGACTGAACACAAAGGCTCTAGGAACAGGTTTTGAGTGCCTCCCCCCACCCCCACCCCCACCCCCAATGATAAGCTTAGGAAATTTGATTGATTTCCCAAAGCCTACTTCATGACTTCTACAAAGAAAATGGCATGATAGTCATCATGTTTATGGTGGCTGCTGACAATGTACTTCATCATGATGAAACCTCTAGATCCTGGACAATCCCAAAAGGCATATTGCAATACCACTTCTAGTGGCAAATAGAACAGTGCCAGTAGGTAAGCAAAGGGTTTGAAAGAAATATCCAGTCAGCTTTGTGAGATATATGGGAAATGGATTGTGTGGTATCTGCTCAGGGAGTTGCATACCTCAGAGAAAAGCTTGGGATATGACCTGAGGACCCTAAAACATGGAACATGATGGAATTTATGAGAAATATAACTTTGCAAAAACAAGTGTAACATCTGAAAGGTAAGCTGCAAGGAGACCAAAAGGATTTAGACAAGGATTTATCCTCATTGGTAACCTGGAGCAGCTGAAGAACCTCAACTTTTGTCAAAAGGTATAACCAGTGCCACAACAAGATGTGGCAAGTAATTAAAGAGATGGGAATACCAGAGCACCTCATATGCCTCCTGAGAAATCTGTACATGAACCAAGAAGCAACAGTTAGGACAGAACATGGAATAACAGAGTGGTTTGGAATAGGAAAAGGAGTAAGACAAGGCTGCATTTTGTCACCATGCTTATTCAACCTATACACAGAGCACATAATGCGTAGTGCAGGGATGGAGGAATCACAATATCAGATTAAAATCGCTGGGAGAAACATCAATAATCTGAGATATGCAGACGATACCACCCTAATGGCAGAAAGTGAGGAAGACCTAAAGAATCTCTTGATTGGGCTGAAGGAGGAGAGTGCAAAAGCTGGCTTGAGACTCAATATCAAGAAAACCAAGATAATGGCAACAGGCCCCATCAGTTCCTGGAAAATAGACGGGGAAGAAGTAGAAGCAGTGACAGATTTTACTTTCTTAGGATCAAAGATCACTGCAGATGGGGATTGCAGCCATGAAATAAAAAGGCGACTGATTCTTGGGAGACAAGCGATGAGAAACCTGGGGAACATAGTGAAAAGCAGAGACATTACATTGCAAACAAAAATTAGAATAGTCAAAGCAATGGTTTTCCCAGTAGTAATGTACGGATGTGAGAGCTGGACAATTAGGAAGGCTGAACGCAGAAGAATAGATGCCTTTGAAATGTGGTGTTGGAGGAGGGTTTTGAGAGTCCCCTGGACAGCGAGGAGAACAAATAGGTCAATCTTAGAAGAAATTAACCCTGACTGCTCATTGGAAGGTCAAATAGTAAAGATGAAGCTAAAATACTTTGGACATCAAATGAGAAGGGAGGATTCACTTGAGAAGGCATTGATGTTGGGAAAGGTGGAGGGCAAAAGAAGAAGGGGGAGGCCAAGGATGAGATGGCTAGATGGTATTATAGACACAATGGGCACAGAACTGGGAGGGCTGAGGGGGATGGTAGAGGACAGAGGCGCCTGGAGGAAAATGGTCCATGGGGTCGCAAAGGGTCGGAGTCGACTGTGCGACTGAACAAATAACCAGCAAACATAGGACAAGCTTGGGTTCTTTTTTAGCAATCACTTTGTGATAAAAGTAGCACCAATGTAGAACAACAGAGGCATTTGAACCCACCAGCCCCTGCGTGTATGACACAGGTATGTGTGATTAAACATGGAGTTCACAGTGTTCTACAGTTTTAGGTATCTATGAAAGATCTCAAAACATGTCTCATGTTCATACGAGGCTGGGTGGTATGTGTGATCTGTATACAGAACAATTTTTGAAAAGAATCTTACACATGCCTATTGAAAGGTAAGATCCACTCTGTTTGGCAGAGCTTTCTAGAAGGTAAATAAGCATAGGAGTGCAGTCTCAAAGCTACAACATAAACGTGGAAACAGGCGCGAACAGTGTAAATGCGAAGGAAAAGTAGAAACCGTTCGGTAGAGTAAAATTCTCCAAAAAGTATATTCAAATAGATATGATGCTTTATATATTGTTCAGCAAAAGTCACAACCTAAATAATTCCACCATGGGTTAAGAGTTCTCATTCGAACTGGAAACTGTCAACATGTAACACAAAACTTGAAGTATGTAACAAAAATGATTCCTCTTTGGGACACAAAACTTGAAGTATATAACAAAAAAAAATTCCTCTTTGGGTGAAATATAATACAATTACTTAATCAGCTGTTGCCATAAATCTTTCAAATATCTTTCTAAGTCGATACTAGTTAATACGACTTTTCCGAACTTATTGTTCCTTCTTCAGGAAATCTATTTATTATATGGAAGTGGTTATTTTATCGCGTCCTCGCCTCCGCGTATTTTCTCTAGGTGCGTGTGGAACGTCTGATTAAGTGATTGTATTATATTTCACCCAAAGAGGAATTATTTTTGCTACATACTTCAAGTTTTGTATCCCAAAGAGGAATCATTTTTGTTACATACTTCAAGTTTTGTGTTACATGTTGACAGTTTCCAGTTCGAATGAGAACTCTTAACCCATGGTGGAATTATTTATGTTGTGACTTTTGCTGAACAATATATAAAGCATCATATCTATTTGAATATACTTTTTGGAGAATTTTACCGAACGGTTTCTACTTTTCAAAGCTACAACATGCCTGATAGTTTGATCCAGAGATAAATAGTTAACCATATAGCAAAATTACCTAAATTTAGCTCTCAGATCAGATTGTGCTGTTAGTTTCCATCAAGGAAAATAGAGAATGTACTGAATACTGTAGAGAAGGAAAAGAGAGCTATATGGAAAATTCAATCATGCAAACTATGCTACCTATTTCCATCTGAGTAATAGGAGAAAATAACAGTCAAAACATGAGCAAATATGAACATGTGATATTTAAATACAGTCACAGAGTGAAAATAATTCTAGAGTATTGGGACATCAAGTTAAACTTTGTAACATTAAGAACAAAATTCTAATCCACAGTATACCCAAGAATTATGAGACAATTTTCTCCAATCTGCTGTTTTTCAGAAATATTGTATTATAACTTCTGAAACCCCATTTTAAGGTAATAGGTATTGTTGTCCAATACATCTGAAGGGAGTTGGAGTGAAGAAGGTTGATGGCAAGACACAGCAGTGGACATTTTGAATGAGTAAATTCTTGTCTCATTTTACTCACTCCCAAAAAAAGAAATTATCCCCAGAAATTATACAAAGAAAGAGCCTCCTCAAAGATTGTGGATAAAATTGGGTGAATCCTGGTAACAGCAACCTTGTGTTGCCAGCTAATCTTTCTCACACCAGATTACTGGACACGAAAGAAAGAAAAATCCACAAGTGGTTTTTTCCCCATGCATTGTTCTCCAAAATTGGGTAGAGAGTAATTGGAACAGGCACAGAGGAGGGAAAAACTTTTTTTCACCCCATATCCTTCAGATTGTAGGCCTTCCATTCATAGGTATTATGAGTCCAAGTGGATGGATCATCCAGAAAGGAAGCACTTGAGCATGGAGAATCTGTGGATAGAAAGGAACATCATGCCACTCTCCTGCAGCCCCAAGTCCTTCTCTGACTTAGTGCTGGATTTCCCTGGCTGATCTGTTTATTGTACAATTCTTCACTATCTCTGTCCACCACAAAAAGTTAAAATAAAACTAAAAGCACTGACTAGGATAATTGAGTTGCACTGTGAAGCACTGTGGAAAAAATCATGGACATTGGTACTCACCGGCAGGCACTGGTACGAAATGATGCATTCTTCTCATGCAGCAGCATGTGATCAGGGAGGCAATGATGGTCAGAAGGAAAGCCCCACCTGCACAAGTTGCCAGAATGTAAAGAAACAGTGGGTGCTGTAACAGATCCCCTGGGAGAAAGAAGTGGTTTGATTTAAAATGACAACAGTGGATGTCAAACCGTTTTCTCTTCAACTAGAAAAACCAGGCAGAAATTTGTATTACAGTAAAACCCCGACTTACAAATGCTTCGAGTTACATAAAATTCAACTTACATAATGATTTTGTGCTAAAACCATGTCCCAATTTACACGATTTCTTATGGGTTTGCTTTGAGTTACATAAAGATTCTTTTTCCTATGGGTTTGCTTCGAGATACATAAAAATTCATTTCCCTATGGATTCGCTTCGATTTACATAGACATTTCATTTTTTCCTATGGATTTGCTTCGAGTTACGTAAAAAATAATTTTTTCTATGAGTTGGCTTCGAGTTACATGAAAAAAACGATTTAAGCAAAGGCCTACAGAATGGCCTTTTTTTCATAAGTAGGGGTTTTGCTGAGAAAATGGTAGTTGGCTTTTGTCTTGAACCTACAGACTGGTAGAGAGAATGTAACTATTTTTCCCCCTCCTGCAGCCGTAAGGATTGAGTTAGCTTTGTAATTAGAAGGTGCTAGAACATTTCCCTTCCAATCATGCAACCCTTCAAGGCTGCATATCTGCACAATCAAGTTGTGAACTATCATACTCGACTGCCAATGAACCGCATACTTATCTTCTGATCAATCATCAAACAAAAGCAAGCTAATTTGCAAATTGCAGAACCAAGAAATCTTTCATACTTACATACACAAAGCAGCTTAGCTTGTCAAAATGACAGGATCACTGAATCTTCTATTCCAATCTACAGAATTACTTTTCTTACTGAAGCTGCTATTTATGTTAATTGGAAAACATTATGAATGTGGGATATTGTGCTTCTGCGGTAGCTTAGTGGTTAAGACATTGAACTTGATGACTGGAAGGTAGGCAGGTCAGCAGTTTGAGACCCGAGTGCTGCATGATACAGTGAGCTTCCGTCTCTGTCACAATTCCTTCGAAAGCAAGAAATTGCTAGTGGATAAATAGATATCACTTCAGCGGAAAAGGTAATAGCATACAATGCACTCCGGTGCCTAGTAATGCCTGCCACATGACCACAGAAATGTCTGCAGATGCAGACAGCGCTGGCTCTTTGACTGTCAACAAAGATGAGCACCATCCCCTAGAGTTGGACACAAATGGCTTTCGAGCAAGGGCAACCTTTACTTTTACTAAAGCTGCTATTTATGTCACAGAGATATTTATTCTGCCACCATCCGCAGGTGCTGATAAATTATCCTAGAGGAAATATAGCCATCCATAGAAAAAAGTTTCTCTACCCATTATAAATCTAATTTCAGGAAACAGAAACAGATGAAGTAAGGTATATACGCAGTGGTGGGCATCAGCAGGTTCTCATCAGTTCACCAGAACCGGTAGCAGAAATTCTGGCTGGCCCCACCCATCCATGTTTGTAGGAATCGGGGCCGCTAGGACGGCCGTTAGGTCCCGGAGGAGACTGATCAAGAAACGATACGAGGCAGTATGGAGCGAGATCAGATCAGTGGTTTATTGAGGAAAAGACATCATCATTTATAGATCAGAAGGCAAGGCAGGAAAAAACCGTCATCGGACAGAAGATCACATCACCCATCTACCCGGGTTAATGGGAAATCTCTCTTGGGGAAGTTAATTAACGTGGGCAAACATTGACAGGGGAAACACCATTGTCTAGGGCTTAGACCGGGGCAAAACTGGCGCTGCGAAAGAGCGGAGAAGCCGATGACCCAAGTATGAGAAGGGCTCGGTTCTCTGCACTTTCTCCGGGGCAATGAGTAACCCTTTCTCCCCCAGGCTGGCCTGGAGGTCTGAAAACATTTCGCTGCCGAGTTGCGGCACCGCGACCAAGATATCATCCATGAAATGACAAACTAAGTCTTTTGGGTAAAGGTTTCGAAACTTTGCCAGTGCGTTGTGAACATAAATTTGGCACAGGGTGGGTGAATTGAGCATGCCCTGTGGCAAAAATTTCCACGCGTAACGCTGCGTGGGCTCACTGTGGTTCACAACCGGCACCGTAAAGGCAAACCTTTCCCGGTCCCTGGGGTCTAAGGGAATCGTGTAAAAGCAATCCTTGAGATCTACAACTAGGATCTCCCACCCCTCGGGAATCATATTGGGATTTGGGATGCCGCATTGAAGCGGACCCATTGGCTGTATGCACTTATTGATCTCTCTGAGATCGTGGAGGAGTCGCCACTTCCCCGACTTCTTTTTGATGACAAAAACTGGCGAATTCCAAGGACTGGTGGACTGCTCTATGTGTCCTGCGTCTAGCTGTTCTTTGACCAGCCGCTTAAGGGCAACTAGTTTCTCTCCCACTACTGGCCATTGTTCCACCCATTTAAGCGGCAACGCCATTACCCGAAGGTAAGCGTAGCACCGTACTGCTGCAAGATGTCTCGCCCCCAAAGGTTGATGTGCACGTCAAGAATATGCAGCCGAATTACCGCTATGCCGTCAGCCTTTGGGATAGTGACCTCTACCCACTCCTGGCTCCTAAACGCTTCCTGAATGCCGCCTACCCCCCACACATTGGAGACCGGCTCAATGGCCCACTCCCGTGGCCACTGGCTTCTGCTTATCACGCTCACATCAGCTCCGGTATCTAACAACCCTGAAAATAATCTTGTATTCAGAAATACCTCAATAACTGGGCGCTGTTTCCACTCAATGTTGGTCTCCACTGTTGCTAAGACCTGGTATCCTTGTACTGCCTCACTGGCGCTCGAGCGGTCCTCTGACCCGGACTCTGAGCTGTCCCTGAGCCTTCCCTGGCTATCTGCTGGCGAGTGACAAGGAACCATAATCAGTTGCGCTAACGTATCTCCTTTGTGAATGGTTTGGGGCAGGTGTGTCCAAAGCTGAACTTGGAGAACGCCTGAAAAATTGGAGTCAATGACTCCTGGAATTACCAGAATTCCGCGTGCTCCAGCTACACTGCGGGGCAGGACTAAACCTATGAAGCCCTTGGGCAGTGGACCCATGTACTGGGAATCCACCAGATAGACCGTGCCTGGCAGGTCACATGTAACGTCTGCCTGACAAGTCAAATCTAGCCCTGAACTTCCCTTGGGGCTGGCCTGCGCCCTCGCAATGCCTGGAGTGTGACCGGAATCTAGTCTAGCTCTGGCGAGCTCTGAATGAGGGAAGTCTCTGTTTGGACCGGGGCCAGAGACATGCCCGCGCTCCGGTTTCCCGAATTCGGACAGTGTCTGGCCCAATGGTAGCCTTTCTTGCACTTCGGACACAGGGTGTTTGGAGCCTTGGAACGGCCGGAATTTTGTCCGCCTCCCTTGGATCGGCACTCCCTAGCGAAGTGACCGACCTTGCCACAAGAGTGACATGCTCCTTGGTTCTTACTTTTGGGTCTTCTACCCCCTTGCACCGCTGCCGCCAGCAAACCCATTTTATAGGATTCTGTGCCAACGTCGGCGCAAGCTCTAATCATGTCCGTGAGAGTCAAGTCGGGACGATTGCCCAGGGACTGCAAGATTTTATGGCAGTCTAAGTTGGTATTGTCCTTGGCTAACTTCATCATGAGCTCTTGTTGGGCTTGCTCATTATCGATCTGCCTACTGATCGCTTCCTCCAAACAATTGATGAAGTCCATGTAGGGCTCCTGAGCTCCCTGCTTAATTGCAGTGTAATTTTTAGCCGCTTTGCCGGTCACAGGGACCTTGAAAAAAGCCCTAAAGGCAGCCTCGGCTGACATCTGAAGAGTGGCGAGTGGCAAGTTGATCTGCGCATCGATGGATTCGAAGGCACCTGAACCATATAACTGGTCAGGAAGTACTGCGCCTCCCATCCTGGCAGCCCTTGTCTGAGCCTCAAGGCGAAACTCGCTGTCCCAAATCAAGTACTGGCTAGGGTTGAGCATCATCCGCATGACGGCTTTCCAGTCATGTGGAATGAACATGGTGTTCTCGCACACTTGCTGAAGCGTGCCCCTAGTGAAGTGACTTTGGAGCCCTGTCTCTGAAATGGCCTTCCGTATAGCCATGAGAAGCTTATACGGGACTGGTGAGTGAACTATCTGCTGGGCCCCCATGAGGGCATCCATTTCCATGCGAATTGGACAAATCTGACTAAGCTCAGCTAGTTCTTCTGCTGGCAAATCCCCCTTCCTAATCTCCTCTTCAATTGTGCGCTGAAGGGGACTCTTGGTAACTCGGGAACCTGGAGCTGTCAGAGAAGCGCCTGTGCTCCTCATTCCATGCATTCCGTCGGTGACGTCTGCAGCTGTCACCGAGGGAAAGCTCCCTACGCTACTCTGCCTAAACTGCAATGACGGATAGAGCGCCGTGGGCGCCGATGGTTCGGCTGGCGCTGGGGGTTCTTTGGCCTCTACCCGGACTGGTTCTATCTCCGCTAAGAGTTTCCTACATTTACTCCATGTGCGAATTACGCCTCCTGGAGCTTTCGGGGGTTGCTGAATGCAGTCTCCTATCTGATCCCAAAGCTTAAGGGTTAACGTACCTACTTCTGGGTAAAGCAGGCAGTGTTCCCTTAGGTACGCCAAAAGTCTCGCTAGCTCTCCGCTGTGAAGACGTAACTGAAACACCCTGGCCAGGATTCTGAACTCTTCCTCATGAGTTCTTTGGCTAGCGGATGGACCTTGTCGCTGAGGACAGGTCCCCATATTACCTGCGTGGGTCCTCCGAAGTTTCCTCCTCGGGACGAGTCGACGCGTCCTTGGGCAAGGTAATAGGTTCTGGCGACGATTCTCTGGGTAGAGCTCGGAGCGTGGACTGCTGCCACGGGCCCTCGGTGGCCTCTGCGCTTATCAGGGGTTCACAGCTGACCCTGAGCGGAACGCGAAAGCCGGAGCAAGCTGTAGGATGCCTCTTGGTAATGCCTCGTCTTCCCGACCGGCTGGTTTACCGGCCGGGCCGCCGTGCTGTCCTCCGGGATGATCGGACGCGGTTCAAGCGCAGAACCGGACCGTGTGACTGCTTACTCACGTGTAAGATCACGTCTCGGGGTCACCAGATGTAGGAATCGGGGCCGCTAGGACGGCCGTTAGGTCCCGCAGGAGACTGATCAAGAAACGATACGAGGCAGTATGGAGCGAGATCAGATCAGTGGTTTATTGAGGAAAAGACATCATCATTTATAGATCAGAAGGCAGGAAAAAACCGTCATCGGACAGAAGATCACATCACCCATCTACCCGGGTTAATGGGAAATCTCTCTTGGGGAAGTTAATTAACGTGGGCAAACATTGACAGGGGAAACACCATTGTCTAGGGCTTAGACCGGGGTAAACATGGCCACTATTTGCACAAAGGATTGCGCTAAACTCGGAGATGAGTGTTTGCCTTAATATGTGACAGGAGTTGGCGATCTGCTTACTTGGCAGAGCCGTAGGTCAGGTCAGAATTGGGTGAATCAAACCCTATCATAAATCCACCCCCCTTAATTTCCGTACTGGCAAAGGCCAGCGGCCAGGAGTCTGCTCAACTGGTTTAACCTCTGCCAAGGTTCTGTGCCAATTGGGCATGCGGAATCCGCACATTTTTTGAAATAAACTAGTCCTAATTCGGGTGCAACACAGGGCTTTCTCCCTGGCCATGCCCACCATACCATGCCCACAGTGGAGCCCACCACTGTATATATGCAGTGATGCGCTGCAGAAATTATTACTACCCCCACCATGGGTGTGACTAACTCTGTGGGCGTGGCTACCTCTGTGGGCCACACCCACTTGGCCTCCCTACACCATGGCCTGGGGTAGGGAGGTGGGCGTGGCTGGCCAAGTGGGCGTGGCCTGGGGAAATTTCCGCTACCGGTGCCCAGGCACCTGTGGGCACCTGTAGCAGCGCAACACTGTATATATGCTCCAGTCAAACTGGAAGGATTTGACTGGGGTATATATACCTTACATTTAGAGGAGGATCACTCATGCTTTTAATAGTTTTTAACTAGATTTTTAATTGGTGCGAATGGGAGGTAGTTTTTCAGTGTTTTTATGAGTTTTAAGGGTTTCTATAGTTTAAACATAGGGGATTTTATGTACGCCAGCCAGAGTCGCACGTCAATTGGGGCGGCTATACAAATTGAATGAATGAATAAATAAATAAACAATAGTGAAACTGTAGTCAACACTTCTTTTGAATAGGAACTGATCATTTGGGCAGATTTTGATGTATGTCTAGGGCCTAGACTATATTGGTTTTTCTAAAAGATTAATGAAACAATGGCAACTGTCTATGTGTTCTGAATATTTGCTGGCATAGTTTATAGCTCTGTCATGTGATGCCAGGAGGAGAAAGGAGGTTGTATGCCTTCTCAATGCTTAGATTAATTTCAGTCTCTATGTTTCGCACCAGACTGTACTGACAGGAATGTAAATTAATGAGCAGCCGCCTTTTAATTATTTTTTATTTCATAGCTACCATGTAAAAGGAGCATGATTTTCAAAATACCTCACTGAGATAATGTTTGGGGGTTTTTGTTATTGATGTCACTTAAGGTCAAAAATATTACATAGACATTTAAGAATCTATTTTATAAAAGGTTGTTGTTGACTGTTGCATTTTATATTTCACTTCCTGCAGATTGGAAGCAGCTCTCCATCTCTAATATCTATATTTAAGGGATATGTCTTACCTGGCCTTTTGAATCAATAATATTCAACATGATGGCTGACAAGTCATATCAAATACAAATTTGGACTAAATAATATTGCAGCATGATAGAAAGAAATATATCAGCCAAACAAATATTTACTTAAATAATTAATGCTCTGTGAGTGGGGTGGCATACAAGTTGCAAAATTAAATTAAATTAAATTAATGCAGCATTAGTCAGAAATCTTGAAAAAAAATATTTATTTATGAATTTATATCCCTCCCTCCTGATGATGAACATCACTCAGGGCAGCTAACAACCTACATAAAAGTACAGTACAATAGCAGATAAAACAACAACCACTAAAAAATACCTAACCCAACCCACTAAAAACGGCATTAAAAACACATAAAACTAATCAATTTATCATTTTTAAAAAACTTCACTCTCCCCCCACCCAGCATAAAATAGCGAAAGAACAAGCAGAAAGAACAAAGAAAACAGAGAGAAGCAGGATCCCTCAACAGGCTAAATAAGCCAGTGGGCTTGTACAGAAGAGTCACACATGCCCCAAACCCGCTGGCATAGCCAGGTCTTCAACATTTTTCTGAAGGGGAGAAGATCCAACTGGAGATGCAATTCTGGTGGTAAAAGGTTCCACAGGGCTGGGGCAGACACGGAAATATAAAAATAAAAAGAGAATTCAAGAACAACTCAACAGTATTGATGAACATTACTTTTTTAAAAATGCAGGGAAAAGTTCCTTGGACAAAGAATAGCTTTGACCTGAAATTGATGTGTTAGAATAAGATGTAGTGATGATGCATTGATTTGTGTAGTAATGATATATTAGTTAGACTCCATGAGAGCCTTAAACTTATAATTATGGTTATTTAGCACTAACAAGTTCCCAAAGGTGGGGGCAGTAATGCCATCTGGCATTGCTGGAAACTCCTAGCAAACCGGGAGTAAAGTAACAATACGCAAAGACACTGCCTAGCTGAACTTGATTCATTACAATGGGTCTTTGACCATTGTAAGAAAGAATTTTGGTCCCCAATATGGAGCCTCACTAAAGCTTTCTCCCCAGAGCGCATACCTTGAACATATGTTTCTCTTTTTGCGGATTCCCCATGCCCAGTTGGCATGGAACGGCCCTCGCAGAGGCCACTTCAGTCGAGAACGCTCCTGGCCCGTGGGCTCTGAGGGCACAGAAATTAAGGGGGGTGGATTAATAATAAGGGTTGATTCACCCACAATCTGACCTGACCAGCGATCCTGCTGAGAGAAGCAGATCTCTAACCTCCGTTACCCATTAGGCAATTACTCACTCTGAGCTAAGCCTAATCTCTGGTGCAAATAGAAGCCATATTTACCCTAGCGTAAGCCTCAGACAATGGTTTTCCTCTGTCAGTGTTTGCCTTAGTTAATTAACTTCCCCAAGAGAGGTTCTCAATTAACCCGGGTAAATGGGTGATGTGATTTTCTGTCAGATGACCATTCTACCATGCGCAGCCTTGAACATAATATATACTGATGATTTTCCCTCAATAAATCACTGGTCTTCGCTCCATCTTGCCTCGTGTCGTTCCTTTGACCAGTCTCCTCCGGGACCCCAAGGGCCGCTTCACGGCCCCGATCCTACATCTTTTTTGTACCTTCTGTACTAACTCCCTGGCCAGCTAAAACTAGGCATTCTTATCTAAAATACGTCAGTGTAATATGACAGAGATTCATTGTGTAACTGTAGTTCCATTGTTAGACACTAGAATTGCTGATTTAACATATAGCCAGGTTTGATGATAAATAGAGGCTGATGAATAAAGAAAGGAGCCTTCTCATCCTGGTTCAAGTCTCCGTGTCTCGTTACTTTTACCGCTGTGGCAGGCAGGTTGTGACAATAAGAAGGAAAGAATGAATTGCACACAAAAGAGGATTACTTTCTCATGTTACTGCTGAAAAGACCATGTTCCAGGCCACCTCTATAAATCAATGTGTAGCTGGTCCATATAAAATAAGGTATTTTTAGGTACTCCAGACCAAAAGCATTCAAAGTTGGTACAGATAGCCAATGATTGACTTTTCATACAGCATTTCCTAAGCCTTTCTCCTCCAAATGGGTGGAGCTTATTTCCACTGTAGCTCAAGCAGGGAGTAAGAAGTACTTTGGAAGTATGGATTCTACTTAAGTTGCCACTCAAAGATAATACATGACACTAAAATCCTCAAAGATAATACATGACACGAAAATCTTAAGAGTCATGCTTTCAACAAAAAAAACTTCTTACTATGCATGGCTTCCTTTTCTTTGAGATTCAGGGACAAACTAATCCATATAACATGGAAGTTCATTAATTTTCTACACCTTTTGTGCTTTATTGCTGAGCAACAAAGTCTGTGTTTACCTCTCAGTGACTAATCACAAAACAAGCTAATCTGCATGCTAATAATATGGTAATCAATGTCTTTCAGCAGTTAAGGAATTCCTGCTGCTAAAGATGCACTCTCTATAACACTTAACAGTTTCCACAGATCTCATAGGTACATGTTGAACCAGAATCAGTTTCTGAGGGGGGCGTGGCTAAGATGCTGGGTGAGTAGCACGGACTTTTGATCAGCTCACGCCAGTAATGTGAATTAAAGTGGTTATTTACAAAGTGGCAAGGTAAAATTATCATTAAAATGAAGCGCTTGAGGCTCCAAAATTGAAGATTATTTTCTGGCACCTTCAGGAGACTGGAGGTCGGAGTCCGAGGATCGGGCGGGGGGAGAGGTGCGGCGCAAGCTGTACCACTCGATCCGCACCGTGGTTCAGACGGGATCTCCAAGACTTGTTTTTGGTGGAGACTTTACTTTTTTCCTTGCTGGTGTAATTGAAGATTGTGGCTGAGGAGGTAGCCGAGGCAAGAGTTGGAACGGAGCAGATTCTGAAGTCACAGTAAGTGGTGAGAGTGTGGGAAAGTGAAGAAGAAGGAGGAGGAGGTGGCTGGGCTGAGTAATGGCGGCGGAGGCATGAAAATGAAACTTAGTAACTAAAAGCATAACACTGAGGGGAAGGGAAAGAGAGGAGCTGCGGAAGGCTTGGAGGAGGATGAAAGGAGTTCGTGAATGGAAAGTAAATTTGAAAGTTTGACACAATGATATAAATCTGTTTGAGAACATCCTTGGGTGAAGCCCCGGGTTGGAGGAGCAGAGGAATAGAGAAGAGTCCCACTCCGTGGGTGAGGTCGCCGTTTGCGGTTGGATTTTAAAATGGAGACTGAGTTTTAAGAGAGAAGTCTAGGAACGGTGTTCAGGCAGACTTTCACTTTAAGCTGCTCCTTCGGATAAGCCTCCGGGCTCGCTACAAAGTATTTTTTTTTTCATTTTCCCTCTTCCCTCACTGAGTGTTTCCCCTCCTCCGCCTTGCAACAGGAGGCTGCCTTGCTACAAAGTTACGGAGGTAGCCCGGTCTTTGTATATCACTTGGGAGCTCTGTTGGAGTGTTTCAACTTCAGTTGGACACTGATATTGATTTTTTCCTTCTTCCCTGATTTGGATTTACTTCAATCAAGTCTTTGCATTTGGATTATAACTGCCTGTGGATTACAATAACTATTTTGATCTCCCAGATTTTTGAAGCAAGGTAATAGAGAGCTGGAAATTGCAATCAAGTTCCCGGCTACTAAGACTTTGGTCAAGCTGTGGCATTTTACTGCAATTGGAATACGGCAGTTGGGAAGCTTGGTTGCTTGGGTTCGGGAGATTGAAAAGGATTGCAGCACAGTCCTCTATAATTATCTTTATCATCCCTTGGAAATTAGGAAAGTGACCATACTTTTTCCAGTTGGGAAATTTGATGTGACTGAATTCTGGAACAGTTCCAGGGAAAGGACTTTGTGGGTTTGAAAAGCATTACTGCACTGAAATTATTGTTTGACATCACAATGAATAAAGCGGCTAGGAGTAAAGGGAAGGAAGAGGAAGTTGTGAAACCGAAAAGGAAGGGTAAAGCAAAAGCTGTGGAACCTTCATCGTCATCTTCATCATCCCCTGAACCTCCACCTGATCAGACTCAATTAATGGTGGAATTGGGCAAATTTTTTCAAAAAATGGAGATGATGGAAGAAGCGAGGGTTAAGGATAAAAATGAAATGTTGGTTAAGTTAACAGGTTCAATCACTGATCTTTCTTAAAAAATTGACTTAAATACTCATAAGTTGGAGGGTAATGTTAAGTTGATGCAAAATGATATGAAAGAGATGAAAGGGGAAATGAAAGGGATGCACGAGGAGGCGAAAGAAAACAGGATGAAGTTGGATGAGCAAAAAAAAAAAGGATTGATGTGATGGAAGAGATGATGAGAAAGCAGAATATTGTGCTACGTCATATGATTCAGGGAATGCCAGACCAGCTAAGAGACAGAATAGTTAATTGGTTAAATGATTTGAAAATGGGAAAAGATTTTGTTAACAAAGACATTGTAAGTGCTTATAGAGTGGGACCGAGAAGGGGGGGAAATGAACACAGGAATGTTTTGGTTAAATTTGCAAATTGGGGGGATAAACTGAAGGTGATGGCGTTTTTAAAACAAGCAGGATCTGGTGTTCTGAAAATTGATGGAATTGATGTGGAGGTATATAATGATATTCCAATTAAAGAACGTGGTTGGAGATACAAAATGAAACCGGTAACAAAAATTCTGATAAAAAAGCAATAAAATATAATTGGAGACCTCCACAACAGTTAAGATTTTTCTATGATAAAAAGATGCAGGTGATAGATGAAAAGACTGATGCTTTGGAATACTTGACTTTACTTGATTTGGTCAGTGCAGGTTCAAGCGAATGGTTGGAGCTAAGGAAAGACTTGTTGGCAACAGGAGGGATAAGAAGAGATTATGGTGAGCCAGATGAGGGAGGTGCTGCGGGAGGAGAGCAAACTGGAGGTGCTGGAGCAGAATTGTCATTGATAGTTGTTGAGGAGGAGGCAAGCAAAGGTTAGAACAGAAGGAATGTGAGAATTTTTAAAAGGGAAATGCTAGTTTTAATAGTTTGTACTATTAAAATGTGGAGTGTGCGCTAGAGCTCTAACTAATATGATTATCTTACACGTTCCCCCCTCCTCTCTTTGGTAGTCAAAGGTGTTTTTTCCCCCTCTCTTTTTGGAAGGAGAAAATGTGGAGGTTATTATTGTGTGTTTTGTGTTTTATGTTTTTTTTAAATTACTACAGGTTAATTGGTAGCACGCCCAAGGGAGAGCTTAGGAGAGATAAAAGTGTGGGTCGATTTAAATCATGAGAGCGATTAAGATATTAATATGGAATGTAAAAGGTACAGGGTCTCAAATTAAGAGGAGGAGGATAGAATCAGCTCTGAAGAGGGATAGACCAGATATAGTCTTTTTACAGGAAACTCATCAAAAATCTCAAGAGACAAACAAAAAATTTGTAAGTTGGATGCAGCACTATGAAAAATCATACGGTACATTGAAATCAAGAGGAGTTGCAATCTTGATCTCAAACAGATTAGGGTTTGAGATAACAAATAGTATCTCAGATTTGGAAGGGAGATTTTTGATTGTGAAAGGGAAAATAGATGATGAGGAAATAATGTTGGTAAATATATATGCCCCAAATGATCATCAAGCGGAATTTTTAGAAAAAAATAGGTACGATATTAGAAAAAGAAAAATTAAGGAGGATGATTGTGGCTGGTAATTTTAATTTAGTAAGATCAAACCTAGACTGTACAAATATATTAAGAGGAGGAAAAGGGATTAAAGGACACATGTTGGATAATTGGATGATGGCATTAGGTTTGAGAGATTCTTGGAGAGAACTTAAGGGATCAGAAAGGGTATATTCTTATTTTTCACAGGTTTACAATTCTTATTCCAGAATAGATTATATATTTGTATCTGAAAATTTGGTTAAAAATATGGAGGAAATGGAAGTTGGAATATTTAAGGAATCTGATCATGCCAAGGTGATATTGGATTTGAAATTACAGAATGAGTTTAGATCAAGGAGAATTTGGAAATATGATCCTAACTTATTTAGAGACCAGAAGTGTAAAGAACAAATTATGAAGAGCTGGAGTGAAAGTTGGCATTGGAATGATAATGGTGAGGTAGAATACAATGTGGTCTGGGATACCATGAAGTCGGTTTTTAGAGGGGAGTGTATAAAGTTGGCAAGTAATAGATATAAAAATTACAAGTTAACACAAGATAAGTTTGAAAAGGAGATAAAGCAGTTGCAGGAGGAGCATTCAAAAACAAAGGATAAAAAAGTTCTTGCTAATCTATTAAGATTAAAAACTGAATTGGCCAGTAAAGAAATTGAAAAAGTAAAAAGAGATTTGGTTTATTTAAAAAGGGAATATTTTGGATTTAGTAATAAAAATTCAAAATTATTAGCAAAGGCAGCAAAGGACAAAAGGGAACAGAGCAAAATTGGAGTTTTGATTAATGAACAAGGCATAAGATGTAATAAAATAAAGGATAAATGTAAAATTGTGAAGGATTTTTACCAAGCTCTTTATGCAAAGAAAGACATAGACGAGGGGAAACTCAAAAAGCAACTAGAGATGCAAATAATTAGAGGAATAAAACAGGAACATAGGGATAGAATGGAAGAATTAGTGACAGAGAAAGAAGTAAAAGAGGTAATTGCTAGATTGAAGTTGGGAAAAGCCCCTGGAGAAGATGGGTTGCCCGCGGATTTTTATAAGGAATTTGGAGATATTGTGGTATCAAAACTGGCAAAATTATATAATTATATATTAGAGGGAGGGCAAATCCTGACTTCATGGTATAGGACTGCAATTGTACTTTTGCCAAAACCTGGAAAGAATTTAGAGAAAGTAGAATCCTATAGACCCATTTCATTGATAAATCAAGATGCCAAGATCTTCACGGCAATACTTGCTAATCGTTTGAATAATTTCATGGGGGAATATATAAATACCGATCAAGTGGGGTTTTTGAAAGGAAGACATATGGCAGACTTGACCAGAAGAGTAGTGGATTTAGTGGACATGGTGAGTCAAACAAAACAAAAAGTGGGACTAATATCTTTGGATATATTCAAGGCATTTGACTCTCTACAATGGATTTCAATCAAGGAAATAATTAAAAGTTATGGATTTGGTGTTAAATTTAGAAGGGTAATTGGCCAATTATATCAGCAAGGAACAGCTACTGTCAGAGTAAATGATGAGGTTACAGATGAGTTAAAGTTGGAGGCAGGCACGAGACAGGGCTGTCCTTTATCTCCAATATTGTTTATTATGGCAATGGAGTTATTAGCAAAAGCTATAAGAGAGGAAGAAAAATAGAGGGGATTATGGGAAATAAGATAAGTATGTATGCCGATGATACTTTGATAATTGTAAAACAACCAGAGAAAGTAATGAATAGAATTAGGCAACAACTAAAGGAATTTGAGGATATCACTGGGTTGAAAATAAATTGGGATAAATCGGAAATGATGCTTTGTAATATGGAAGATCAGAAGAAGATAAAGGACATAGTTAATATTCAGATTAAGAATAAAATGAAATATTTGTGAATAATTGTTTCAAACAAATTGGAAGAGCTTAAAAGACTGAACTATGATAGTTTGAAATTGGAAATTAAGAACAAGATACAAACTTTTCAAAAGTTGAAACTGTCATGGTTCGGGAGAATTGCACTCGCAAAAATGAAGCTGTTACCTAGAATAAATTTTTTATTTGATGCTTTAGCAATTCAACTGAAGGATAAGGAAATTAAGGAGTTCCAAAAATTGTTTAATAACTTTTGTAACGGAGGAAAGAAATCCAGGTTACCAAAAAAGTTATGGTATTTACCACAGAAAAAGGGAGGGTTGGGACTGCCGAATTTGATGGCATACTATCGGGCATTTCAAATCAAGAATGTCGTGAAGATCTTGGCAAGGGAAAAGGTAATATGGGAGGATATTGAGATGAGGGACTATAGACATATGGTCTTTTTAGGTTGTAATTTAGGTAAGACAGTGACTAAAAATACTATGATGAAAGGATTAATGAATGTATGGAAGAGGGTGAAGAAAGATCTGGTTCCGAATGTCTCTCCAATTTTGGAAATCTTAGATATGGTGAGCTTTCCAATTAATATAAATGAGGAGATAAAGGAGGTGTTGAAGAAAAATGAGGTTATCCTGTTGAAAGACTGGTTTCGGATATGCAATGGTGAGGCTAGTAGAATAAAATTGTTTGAGCAATTAAAAATTAATTGGTTTCAGAGATTGAGGATTATTAAATAGAACAGTAAATACATGAGTGATCACAATTTGGAAAGAGAAAAGACGGAATTTGAAGAGCTGATTCTAAAAGTTAGAAAGGGGGATTAAAAACATTAAGGGAATAGTTAGTAAATTGTATATAATATTAAATAAGGATGGTGACCCACAAGAGGATTTGAAATCAAGGTGGGAACAAGAAATGAACATAAAGATAGGAAAGGACATATGGAGAAATAAATGGAAAAAGAGGATTATGAGAACTATGTCTGTCAGAATAAAGGAACATAATTTCAAAATGTTGTGGAGATGGTACCTGACCCCAGTGAGGTTACATCAAATGGATAATAAAAAAGATAAAATGTGTTGGAGATGCAAGGGTTCTATTGGAATGCATGAACATATGTGGTGGGGTTGCAAAGTAGTTAAAGATTTCTGGAAAAGAATTGAAAAAGAAATTGGGGAAATATTGGGCAAGATGGTAAGGCTGGGTTCAGGTACCATACTGTTAACAAATGTGGAAGGCTTTAATTTAAACAAGGATGAGAAAGAGTTACTAGAAATAATGATTATAATGGCTAGACACTGTATTGCTAGACACTGGAAAAATGATGTATTTATACAAATTGAAGAGTGGTATAAAGAAATGTGGAACTTAGCATTGAATGATAAACTAACTTGGGAGATAAAGATAAAGAGGGATAATTTGAAAGAAAATAGATTTTGGAATATTTGGAAACCTTTTGTGGATCACTCTCTTAAAGGGGGTGAAAGAAATAGACCAGCACCTGAGCAAAGTGGATTTTGGATTTAAATTATTGAGACACTCTGAGCTCTCCAGGGCAATGTAAATAATCACAGGGTGGTTTATTGTCTATATATATTTTTCTTTTTATATATATATATTATCTCTCTTTTTTTTCCTTTTCCTATTCATAATGGTACTATAAGACTTATTGGAAAATGTGTTTTAGAGATGATATTTAAGGTTTGAAGCAATAAGTAATAAGTTTTTTTTTAGGTATTAGGAGTGTACATCTTTTTTTTCTCTTCTTAAAGTCGTTTTTAGTATTATGTATTTTGATTACCTTATAAGTATTATGTTGTGTAACCTATTTGATTTGTATTGTGTTTTGTATTTTATATGTATAAAAATTTAATAAAACATATTTAAAAAAAGAATCAGTTTCTGAGAACATCTGAAAAGTAGTCTTCCCCACCCCACCCACCCCAGCCCAGCCTGGGGTGAGCAGGGGGCTTTGGCTATAACTGTTTGCACCCAAGCAAATCTCAGCAGGCAGCTCCTTGTCCTGGGGGATGGGCACCATCACTATGGTGGTGGCTAAGTTCTGCTGGAGACCGAGCATGGGCAGTATAACCTTAACCGCTGCAGATCCTGAGGAAGCAATAGTCTTTGTCTCAGGGAGTAAGGAACACAAAGATCAATGCACCTGAAACTGCAGCAGCGCCTGCACAGAGACGCTAAGAAGGCAGTCCTTTCACTGTGATAGGGTGCTGATGGCCACCCACACACCCAAATTTAACTGATTAAAAGAAACACACAAAGAAAAACCAGATGGATTTTGCCGAAGACGGCCAGGCGAGCAACAAGTCCTCCCCACCAAGGAGTGTGGTATAGTTATACAAACAAAATGCGACTAATGCATCTATCACTGTAGCTAGAAAGAGTCTCCTCAATGTTTGTGGTATTTTTGAACCACAATCAGGCACACCTTGGTAATGGCAACCTTGTGTTACCAGCTAATCTTTCTCACACTAGGTCAGGCAAAAGGAACTGAAGAATGAACTCACCAAAAGGTGGCTTCATTTTGGTTTTCATGTTTGGCCTAGACACAGAAGAACTGTAGCTAGGATCAGGTGTTTTAAGGAACAGAGCTAGTGTTACGCTGTTACAGGTGCCCACAGGTGCCCAGGCACCAGTAGCGGAAGTTCCCCCAGGCCACGCCTACTTGGCCAGCCACACCCACCTCCCTACCACAGGCTATGGTGTAGACCAAGTGGGTGTGGCCCACAGAGTTAGCCACTCCCACAGAGTTAGCCACACCTATGGTGGAGGTAGTAACAAAATTTGCCGCACATCACTGGAACAGACATAGTGGCACTCTAGGTTTAACTGGCCAAATACATCCCTGGCTCTTGTCAACGCTTCATCCAGACTGAAAGCTAAATCCAGGTGTACTCCAAAGCAGTGAATCTAAGTTTTCAAGTAGAGTGTAATCTCATCTAACACAGGTTGGTTTTGTATCCCTGATTTGCTTTTCCACTAACCAGGAACTATGGAACTGCATTTTTCTACAGTTGTGTTTATATGAGAAACACAAACAGATAAGAAAGTCACTCTGGAGTCTTATGTTAAAGTGGACGCACACAGGCAAAGTGAGAATGAAGGCAGAATTTGTTAAGGCTGATTCACAGCACAGATGAGGTGTGCTTATTTTAAGACTTTATTTCACAGGCTGAATCCTTGGTTGGTTCAGCTTTGCAGCTCCTATTTTACCTTGCTAGGTTTGCAAAGATTTGAAAGAACAGAAAATAACTGGCTATTAACTCATGGGACTGCACAGCAGAGTTACTGAGGCATAAACATCAAAGCCATGCATGGCTGCATCCAGTTAGCAGTCTGTAAGCAACCCATTCTCTGCAATTCATAAAACATACCCGGAAGTAATAAATAGCGAAGAAATTATCTGGTCCAGGGCATAAACATTAAAAAGGAAATACACCGTTCAGTCTTGGAATGATTTAATTGGTTCCCAGCTTTGCATAAGGCCATGAAAAAGAAATGCCTTTGCAAGTTGCAAAAGTGTGATTATTTTGCAAAGACTCTCTATCCAAGAATTACAGGTTGGGGCCAATGAAATGGCTGAGCCTTGGAACATTTATTTGATTGTACAGTACTGATGGCTGCTGTGGCAAACTTGATGCTAGAATGAAAAATATATTAATATTGGGGAGGAAATAAATTCAGTGATCAGAATATATATATATATATATATATATATATATATATATATATATATATATATATATATATATATATATATATATATATATATATATATATATATATATATATATATATATATATATATATATATATGCGCAACATAGCAAGGAAGGGCAAACCTCAGAGGTCTGGGGGCCACATGTGTCCAACTGTGGGCACTGGAACATCATTCCCATAAAACCCTATTGCGGATTCCCCGTGGGTTCTGCGGGCAGAGAAATTAAGGGGGGGGGGTGGATTAATGATAGGGTTTGATTCACCCAATTCCTTGACCTGACCAGCGGTTCTGCTGAGAGAGCGAATATCTAACTCCGTTACCCATTAAGGTAATCACTCATCTCCAAGGAGAGCGTAATCCTTAGTGCAAATAGAAGCCATATTTACTCTGGCTTAAGCCTCAGACAATGGTTTTCCTCTGTCAGTGTTTGTCCAAGTTAATTAACTTCCCTTAGAGAGATTCCTCATTAACCTGAGCAAATGGGTGATGTGATTTTCTGTCAGATGACCATTCTACCATGCGCAGCCTTGGACATAATATATACTGATGATTTTCCCTCAATAAATCACTGGTCTTCGCTCCATCTTGCCTCGTGTCATTACTCGACCAGTCTCCTCTGGGACCCCAAGGGCCGCTTCACGGCCCCAATCCTACATCTGGTGACCCCGAGACATGATCTTACCCGTGAGTAAGCGATCACACGGTCCGGTTCTGCGCTTGAACCGCGTCCGATCATCCCGGAGGACAGCGCGGCAGCCCGGCTGGTAAACCAGCCGGACGGAAGAACGGCCTAAGCGGTGAGGCATTCCAGAGAGGCTTCCTACAGCTTGCTCCCAACTTTCGCGGCGGCTTGCAGGTTACGGAAAAACGCGTTCCGCAGGGTCAGCTGTGAACCCTGACAGCGCAGAGGCCACCGAGGGCCCGTGGCAGCAGTCCACGCTCCGAGCTCTACCCAGAGAATCGTCTCCAAAGCCTATTACCTTGCCCAAAGACGCGTCGACTCGTCCCGAGGAGGAAACTTCGGAGGACCCATCGCAGGTAATATGGGGACTTGTCCTCAGCGACAAGGTCCATCCGCTAGCCAAAGAACTCATGAGGAAGGGTTCAGAATCCTGGCCAGGGTAAATCAGTTACGCTTTCACAGTGGAGAGCTAGCGAGACTTTTGGTGTACCTAAGGGAACACTGCCTGCTTTACCCAGAAGTAGGTACGTTAACCCTTAAGCTTTGGGATTCAGCAACCCCCGAAAGCTCCAGAGGGCATAATTCGCACATGGAGCAAATGTAGGAAACTCTCAGCAGAGGTAGACCTAGTCCGGATAGAGACCCAGAAACCCCCAGCGCAGTCAGAACCATCAGCCCCAAGGAGTCTCTATCCGTCATTTCAGCTCAAGCAGGGCAGTGTAGGGAGCATTCCCTCAGTGGCAGCTGCAGACGTCACTGAAGGAATTCATGGCATGAGAGGCCTTGGCGCTTCTCCGACAGTTAAAAGTCCCCTGCCAATTAAGAACTCCATTCAGCGCATGGGTGAGGAAGATCCATTCATGGGGAAATTGCCAGTGGCACAATTAGCTAGCGCCCAACTGCTGTGCTCAGCCTATCTGAAGGCAGGCGCACGTTCAGGCAGGGCTGCTCGGCGCCCACTGCTCATGGAAATCTGCACGGCCACGCAGGGCTCCAGAGCAGACCCATTACCACACTCAGGCGCAGAGCAGTGCCAAAACCCCAAGGCGCCTGCTTCCAGTGTGGTAAAATGAGACACCTTAGAAGAGAAAGCCAATCTAGACCAGGCAGATCTTCAAAAGGTTGCCTTAATGCCAAATGGCCACGCTGGCATGCATCTGGCCCAGGCTAGAAAGGAGGCAGCCATCGCCCTGGCTATGCCAGAAGAACCATCCCAGCAATAGTACCCCGAGTTCCCCCAGGGCACAGGCAGAACCTACTTGTCTCACCTTGGGAGTAGCCCAGAGAAACTCGCCCCTAAGTAGAAGCACCCAGATGGTTGTAAATAGCCAGCTGTGTATAAAGTCATCTCCTCATGTGTAGGATAGAACACTGCAGATCAGGGGAGGAATGTGCGAATGCGTAAATAAATGTGTGTATGCGTGGTGCACCACTGAATGTATGACTGCAAGAACTGTGTATGATTGCAAAAGCCTTGTCTCTATGACCACAGTATGACTGAAAAAGTGTTCCTTGTGTGTAACTGCGTGGTAATGTCACTGTGAAATATGTGTTAAACAGTTTGCACTCTGCTCATGGGCAGGAACTATTTAAGGTTTGAGAAAGCAGGATGTACAAAACCCTTACAAACTCTTTGCCTTGCCTGCTTAGCAGCTTAAGCAGGAGAGGGGGGGGAATCCTAACCTGCAATAGGGCGGGGTGGTTCCCCCTTCTTCCCTTGAGACTTTTCTCTTTGTCAAAGGATTAAGCCACTCTTGGAAATCGGTTTTGCAATCCTTGCCACTCAGGAAAACAGATTTTTCTTTTCAGAAGCGTGATCTGAAAACAAAAATCACTTCTAGGAGTTTTCCTCACTAGATCACAAGCTATGGGGCCCCTCCCTACGTCTGTGTTCCTCAAACCCCCATCTCTGTGTTTTAAGGTTTTTTGAATGTCTCTTAACGTCTTGAAGTCACGTATCTCACTAGGAGTGAGAGAATTGCATTGTCTTCATGTGTGTACTGTGTTATCATCTTGTAACCTCGGTTCTCAACCTTTTAAAGTCAGGGGCCAAGTTCCGGGGCCTCAGGCAGCTCTGGGGGTCCGGACAGTCATCCTGCCCTTCCTTTGCCACACAGCCCTTCTTGGCTTGGTGGGGGCAGTAGCAGAGCAACATGGGACACATCTGGCCCACTTGCCCACATCTGGCCGCAGGTTGAGAATCGTTCTAACTCTCCTTCATTCTCTTAAGAAAGATACTGTTCTGGTATTTTGACTTTAATCTGTGCAAAGTAACTCACTCATTGTACCCCTTTCACAGGAAAAAGCACGCAAACATTCTTGCGCTCTGTATATTCAGAAAATGCTTACCTTTTTTACAGGAACAAAATTCCTCTCCAGGCCTTAACCAATTTATTTATTTCTACAGCCTTCCTTTCACAGGCTCCAGAGTTAATTACTGATAGGGATTTCTTAACAGGAGGACCCGGTTTTCTTAGTTACCTGACCTAATCTGATTTCGTTATGATAAGAGTTGTTGCATTCTCATTGTGCTAACTCCTGACTTGTCTTTCCTCCTTTCCTCCTTCCGCCAGTGGAACTCCCTGCTGGAAATGTTTAACTTGTGTGTCTTTTCATTTTTTGTGTATTATTTCCTTACAGCTGGCACGTCATAGTTGGCTTGTTTTTAATAAGTCTTAGTCGGTGATTTTCAGTATGGCACCTGGCCCACAGCACCCTCTCTAGTGAGCAGACACATTTTGCAACTCCAGAGCACAGAGGAAGGATTAGTCCCTAAGCTCCCGAGCATGTGCAGAGTGCCACCCATTAGCCAGGACTGCCTAGGACCATTTTAAGAGTGCAGTCAGGTCACACCTTCAATCAGATACAAGCATTTTTAGGCCACCCCTTCCCTTTTTGCTGCTAGTCTAAGCACAGGCAAAAGGCTAAGCCACCATCTGGCACCCTTCTAAAAGTGTGCACACACACCATGACTGGAAGTGCGCAGGGGGGCCTTCATGAGAAATTTACCCAAGGGAAGCCTGGCACTTCATGCGCCAAGGTTTGCCATAAGACCCCAGACTCGTCTCGCTTCAAACGCAGACAGTCACCTTGTGTGAATTAATGTCACTGGTTCCTCTTGGGGGGGCTAGGACAGTTTTCACTTATGGGGGTCGCACATATTAGGTTCTTACCTGGCAAGAGGGCCAAGCTTGGCGCACGCTCCTGACTCTTCCGCAAGCGGGCAGAGTTGGCAGCCGTGAACCTCGCTTTGCGCACCTTTGCCAAAGAACGCTTCAACATAATTGCTGACAGCCAGTTTCCTAGGAATTTGCTTCACAGTCTACCGGGAGCATACATCACTCCCGCGTTAGAGAAAAATTTGCTAAGTTTGTTCCTCACAACTCCAATTCAGAGTCATGCATTCCTTCTTCAGAATGCCAAACACTTGCAAGGCAGTTCAACCTGCCACTTTCCCAAGCCCAAGGCATAGTCCGTCCCTGCCTGCATCGTGCAGGGGCACCGGGGGGGTCAACCCACGAGGGACAGAGGCCATCCAGGTGTGGCAAAGGGACGTCACACATCCCCACATTTTGGCAAATGGCAGTACATGCACGTTTGCATTAATACCTTCCCACAGTTTGTTTGGGCAACAGCACAGAAGGGAGAAACGGCTCCCCATGTGGAGCAGCATCTCCTTTCCCACGGCCAAGGGCGAACCTCGGCACACGAAGTCCGATGACGCCCCAGCTTATAGCTCCAGGCAGCTGGCCACCTTCAGGGCCACCTGGGATATTAAGCTCATTTTTGGCGTTCCTTACAATCCGCAGGGGCAAGCAATTGTGGAACAGGTCTATCGGACGCTTAGGTCCTACATTGACAAACAAACAGAAAGGGGGGGAACAACGTCCCATAGTTGCACAGCAATTGCTATCCTATAAGTGCAAAAACTAACTAACTCTTTCAGAATTTTTATCTCCCAAACAAGTCTCTTCCCCATGCAGGTCCCAGAGGCCAGAATCAGACCCGGATGATTGCAAAGAGCGGCACCAGTCACTGTCCTGGATGTCATCAGCTGTCCGTCTTCCTTTATGACTTACATCTCCAAAGAAATTTCTATGAACATTTTGCACACTCAGTGCCACTTCTAAAGACCGTGCTTTTCCCCAAAACAAGACTTTTCCAAACTCAAGTTGCACATGAAGCCCCACCAAGAAGGGAAGCCTCATCTTCGAAAAGCTTATCTGTAGTTGCTCTTTATTTATTCATGCCTTGTACAATGCTCCAGTTGGGATTTGCAAGGGACCCTTGAATTTCTGTATATTGTTAATAACGGCCAGCTTCCACCAAAGGAAGCCAGACCGGCCCATGTTTGCACCGGCCCATTGCTTGGAAAGATTGAGCACCCGGTAGCCGGCTATCTCCAGCCATTGCAAGTTTCACACCTCCCCATAGGTGCTAGAAAGACATTTGCACAACACCAGAAGTTGCAGCTTAGAATCACCCCAGGTCACAGTATCAATGACACATCTCATTATCTTGCCTTGCTACAGAAAGCAGTCTGGATTCAGACCCACAGCTCTGAAAAACCAGGTGGCAGTCAGTATATTTCAGCGTGCCCGGCTTAGCCATAGGCAACGCTCGGAGAATTGGTCAATTGGCTTGCGGATTAGCAAAAGCCATTGACCATACCTCCTCAGCAATAGCGCTGCTCAGCCAGGAGCAGACAGAGCTCCGCCATGCCATACTGGATAATCAAGCAGCCATCGATTACCCCCTGTGGTTACATCATTTGGGTTGCGAGTCTGTCCACAGCATGTGTTGCTTTAATCTCACAGACAATACCCACAAGATACAGAGCCAGCTCACGGACCTCCACACCCTAGTTAAGAACATCAAGGAGGATTCTTCATGGGGGTGGTAGGACTCCTTGTGGTCGTGGTTCCCATGGGGATGGATTCAGACGACACTCAAAGTGATTGTGGGGGTGGTAATACTGGGCACAACAGTGTGTTGTTTCATGCAATGTATTCCCTCACTGCTATCGAGATGTCCCCCATGGAGGGAACTCCGAAGCGTCATTCCCGCTCAGCAGCTGATGCCTCACTTGCGCAGAGTTGCCGGTCAGGCTCTTAAGTAAAACAGAAAGGGGAGATGCGGATTCCCCATGCCCATCTGGCATGGAAACGGCCCTTGCAGAGGCCACTTTGGTGAGAAGGCTCCCGGCCGTGGGTTCTGCGGGCAGAGAAATTAAGGGGGGGTGGATTAATGATAGGGTTTGATTCACCCAATTCCTTGACCTGACCAGCGGTTCTGCTGAGAGAGCGAATATCTAACTCCGTTACCCATTAAGGTAATCACTCATCTCCAAGGAGAGCGTAATCCTTAGTGCAAATAGAAGCCATATTTACTCTGGCTTAAGCCTCAGACAATGGTTTTCCTCTGTCAGTGTTTGTCCAAGTTAATTAACTTCCCTTAGAGAGATTCCTCATTAACCTGAGCAAATGGGTGATGTGATTTTCTGTCAGATGACCATTCTACCATGCGCAGCCTTGGACATAATATATACTGATGATTTTCCCTCAATAAATCACTGGTCTTCGCTCCATCTTGCCTCGTGTCTTTACTCGACCAGTCTCCTCCGGGACCCCAAGGGCCGCTTCACGGCTCCAATCCTACACCCTATCAGCCACATTTTTACATTTTTTTTCAAAACTAAAAATTCAAAACATCCTCTTTAAGAGCCTGGTGGTACAGTGGTTAAATTGCTGTACTGCGGCCAAAACATTGTTAATTCAATCCTGATGGGTATTAGGTTGACCCATCCTTCCATCCTTCCAAGGTTGGTAAAATGAGTACCCAGCATGTTGAAGGCAACATGCTCAGAGAGGACACTAAGCGCATTAGGGACACTAAGCGCATATAAGTGTAATGGTTATTGCAATTGAAACATCATTTGTTAGGCTGGCTACCAAAGGCATCAATTCTGTATCAGCTGATGGTATGACAAAAATGCTGACTCAACAAATTGCTTCCTGCATGAATTCTGCATAAGGAAAAAAGCAAAGCAAAGCTGGCAGCTAAATTTGACTTAAATGCTGATGACAAGACAGCTTTCTCTGACTGTAGGCATCAAACTACTTTCAGAGGCCTGCATGGCAAACACAGCTCTGCCCTTGAACATAGGAAAATATCAGGGAGCTCTGAAATACTGTTTTCTGGAAAAGCAAAAAGTTGAAAGGAATATGAATTTAGAAAAGTTAATTTGTGTTGATAGATTTATGTGAAGGATACATAAAAAGAGACAGCTGTGTAGATGTACATAAATAACACTTTCAGTTCTCCCAGAGAGATAAAGTATAGCTTACCTTCTCTAACTGAAAGAAAATAGATTTTGGAGTTTTTGGAAGCCTTTTGTTGATCACTCTCTCACAGGTGGAGAAAGTAGTAGACCTGTACCATCTCAAAGTAGTTTCTGGAGATAAATATTGAGACAGAGCTCTCCAGGGCAATGTAAATAAACACTGGGTGAAATATAAGTGAAAATTGGATTTTGATAGTTGTTTCTAAATGATAATACTACTGAAATGTTTTATGAGTTGGGTATAGTTGTAGTGTTAAATAAAGAATTTCTGTGAAGATCTTCTGAAATAAGTTAGATGTTTTTTTCCAGTGGATGTTCAACGTTATAGACAGCTATAATAGATAATAGTTCAATTATCATGTATGTGGTTATTTTTTATGAAACTTATGTATTTCCTTTCTTTTTACGTTGTATTGCTTTGTGTATGTTTGTATATTTTTGAAGAAAAAAAAGCTAATAAAAATTATATTTTTTAAAAAAAAACACTTTCAGTTCTCCCAGAGAGATAAAGTATAGCTTACCTTCTCTATTATCATTACAGGACAACTCAATAGAGGAGCTGCTACACGCATTTCTTCTATGGCAAACCAGCTTTCCATGGACTCCTTTTTCCAAAATAATCCTCTTGCCACCATCCTTCTGACAAGCATCAGCATCATTCATGCTTCTTCCATTCAGAGTCCAGTGAACACTGTCATTAGTCTGTCCACCCACTTCACAGGAGACATCGGCTCTTCCATCGGATAGACAGTGAATATTAACAACTAAAGGCATCTCTAAGTGATGGGGGAAAAAAACAGCCAAATTGGAGGAAATGAGTTAATACGACAAGACAAATGTATACAGCTCTCGAGTGATTCAAAGAAATGTGGATCACAAAAAAATGAGAGCTCTATAATAGATAAGGGTCTTCTATTTGTGCTCTGGTGTCTAGTCATGCCTGCCACATGACCACGGAAACGTCTGCAGAAGCAGACAACACTGGCTCTTCGACTTTGAAACAGAGATGAGCACTGAACCCTAGAGTCAGATACGACTGGCTTTCAAGCAAGGGAAACCTTTACCTTTACCTTTCTTATATACTGCACCATCATGCTTAGAGTAATTAGCATTTTTACCCTCAACATCCTGGGTACTCATTCTACTGATCTCAGAAGGATGGAAGGCTGAATCAATCTTGACCCACATCGGGATTGAACTCATAACATCAGCAGTTTGGGGTTGCAATGCTATAGTTTAACCACTGTGCAACAAGGGTGTGAAATATGTTAACTGAACAGTTCTGTTAACCTTTATTAAATTTTATCATTTGATGCTGGATTGAGTTAGAGCTTCAAGTGCAGAACCAGACACAGTACTCTAGTTGTGGTCTAACTGGTGCTGAATAGAGGGGGACTAGTACCTCATGGGGTTAATGGAGCCTAAAATAGCATTTGCCTTTTTTGCGGCGACATCACACTATAGAATTATATTCTGCTTGTGATCTACAACAATTCCAAGATCCTTCTCGCTTGTAGTTTTACTGAGCCAAGTATCCCACATCATCTTGTAACTGTGCATTGATTTGTTTTCTTCTAAGTATATAACTTTGTGTTTATCTTAGTTACATTTTATTTGTTTGTTTTCAACCTAGTGTTGAAGCCTATTAAGATCTTTTTTAATTCTGCCCCTGTCTTCCAAGTACTGTATTATCTATGTCACCAATTTTGTGTCATCTGAAAATTTTTCTAAGTACAGTATTCCCTGAACTCCCTCTTTCAAGTCATTAGTGAAATTTCTGAAGAGCATCAGGCTGGGACTCAGCCTTGTGGTACCCACTTGTTACCCTCCCCCCTTCCCAGTTTGAGAAGCAGACAAAAATAGGCAATTTCTAAGTACGATTCTATAACCAACTCTGTGTCCACCTGATACTTATGCTATCCAGTCCACACCTAGTTAGCTTACTATCCATAATATCATCTTCCTTGGTTGCAAAATGTTTTGTTTTCAGTTACAGATTCTAATCGATTTTTCCTTTTCTTTGTATCCTATAAAAAGAAAACAGTCTAATGGTCCTACCATCAATACTAAAATTATACCATCTCTTCTAAATTGACATTCCAAATCGACGAGCCACATTAATTCACCCAACATTATTGTCTGAGATGTCAAGCTGCAGTGAGTGATTAAGTATCAGTGCCTATATGGAAGGACTAGTGTGGTTGTTGCTAGTCTGTAATTATGCTGAAGGAAGTGCCAAGATATTGCAATAGATTGGCCAAGACAGGACAGTATTATAGATTGTACAAGGGAGAGGCACCCTTATGTTATAACTCATTCTAAAGGCTCACAATGTTGGGTCTCAAACTATTATTGGACTTCAGAGGTCCAGCAATAGGTGGCCTCTGCCCTTTTTATGTACAAGCTAAATAAACCATAGCTTAGGAAAGTGGATCACATGGAGCTTACAGAAACAAAACAAACATTTAAAAAAACTTTTAGAATCAGAGATGCAGATTGGATTTGGAGATCATTTGGAATCCAAAGTGAAGGTATTTGTCCATTTTCAAACCGATTCAAAGAGCAGCATGGAAGCCCAAAGGGGTGGTTGAATAGAATTAGGGCTTTCTGAAGATTCAAATGCTTTTTCCCCAGTGCTTTTTGGTTGAAAAGCTGGGATAAGGAGAGTAGGATTAAAAAGCATTCACTGAGAAAACAAAAATAATGTGTATCCGAAGAACCATAAAGTGGAAGATTGACAGTTCAAGTGACACTGAAAAACCCAAGCTCTCCAGGAAACATCAATCATTGAGTCTTTGATAGGCAATTTCTTGTCCCTCCAATTGGGGGTTATTTTGTGAGGGAAGTGTAGTAGAGAGACTAGAAAGACTATTTGGCTTGTTTTAATTTTTTAGAAATAGTGTGAGTGTGCAATAGATTTTTTCCCTTTGCTTTTGTGCAGGTCACCATCAAATCAGAGGACACAGCCATGTGGATTTTAAAAGTACATAAAGAGGTACCATAACATCAATGATTGAGCTCCCATTATGGCATTGTTTCCTTCTTGCAGTGTGTTGTGCACAATGAGAAATAACATGAGGGAAAGAGGGGGGAAGGTTACTTTACCCATATGGGAAGGACTTTGCATAATACGCAAGAAGCATCAACATTGCTACACCCTCCCTGCTCACCTTGGCATGAAAATACTCTGGATAAAAGCAGCTGTGCACATAATTTGAGCACACTTTCCTTGTTGAGACACATATGTAAATCTCAAATCAGTGAGCAACACAGTGGCTTATTTTGCCTGTGGGTTTTTCTTTTATTGCCTCCAAGTGCCATTAAGAGTAATGTGCTTTGATGCTTCAATTATAATTTCACTCCTATTCACTGCCAGTCACTGTTCTTATATATTTTTTTTAACCAACTGATCAAAGTGCATCCAGAGCCATTGTTTCACTTGCGTGATAAAAAAGAGCTGCTCCTCTTATTATTTACCAACCAATCTACATCTTCGAATGAAAATCTATACTTCCCATGTTCTATAGAACCCATGTGCAGTAACTACTTTCCCCACCGGTCAAATTACGGGATGGCAGTGGGAAATTGGAGGAATGAGCGCTGAAATATGGAAAATCTCCGCCAATCTGGGATACTTGACAGGTATGCCCCCAGCCTACCCCTGGGATTTTGCATATCCAAGCAGGGATTCATATTCACCTCTCCTGAGTCCGAGTCTGTCACTGTTCACTCTTATATGTAGTCCCCTAAAGTAACTTTTCTTAGTGCAGCAGGGACACTCAAGAAAAAATATATTACTAAAGATCAAGGGGATTTACTCTCAGGGAGTGTGATTGCATTCTGAGATATTTCAGTAATGGAAGAAGGATTTTCATTACCGTGGCTCCATGAAAAACAATTGGTATTCATTTCTGCCTTTTGTACAGCTATTAAAAACAAATAATATCTGTCCATATAACCGTGAGAATCTTGAATCATTCAAAAGCAGAAAGAAGGAAACTTCACATGGCCATTCTGCATGTAAAAAGGCACTTTCTACTTGCCCATATTGTATTGGGCATATCATGAAAAAAGATCGTGATTTTTTTAAAAAAGAAAAAATCATAATTTGGCATGTCACTGAGCAATTCACACTACTGAAGCTAGCACCACTGGCTCAAATCACAGTTTATTACAGCCAAAGCTAATGGTTGAGAATACTAGTTTGCCTCATGCTGAACATCAACTAAACATGACAGCTGATGTCCCTTAACCTTTAGTCTTTGTTGAAGATATGTGGATTTAGTGACAAACTGTTATTTGTGGACCTCAGGTTTCAGATGGGTACTTACTTGAGCCTAAGACCCTTCAAAACAGTGCTACTTTCCTCTCAGTAAAAACACTTAGGCTTGTGAAATACCTTACACAGCACTAGCATGCTCTTAGATTTTGCTATTGTTGATTCAAAAATTAGCACATTATACTTACCACACACTCTAAGTAATAAGGTTTTGCTATCATTTCCAACAGCAAATGTATATCTCCCTTCATCGCTGTCAGTCAAATTCGTCATCTCCAAGACGCCATTCCTCAAGCACATCTGTTTGTCACAGTCATTGCAACAGTCCATGCTTACATTGACTGAGTGAGAACAGTTCATTTTTTTGATGACTGAAAAATTACTTGTGTTTTGGATTTCCAGAGGAATAGAAATTGTGCTGCCAATGTCTCCAGCAACCCAGATGGTGTCAGTACAAGTTTGGGCTGTAACAAAAATGAAGCACATTCATTACTGTACTGAGCGCTATTACATTTCAAAGAATATGCATATATAATTTTTGTACTGGGAGAAGAAATAAATGTGTCAGCATAACATCAGTCTGGCAAATATGCCGACAGACCATATGAACTTTAAGTGTGACAAAATAGGTGATGGTGTGATCCCTAACAAAATTTTGAGAAGCTTTACCTTGATGGAAAGAACTAAGGACCACATATTTTCCAATTTTCCTCTTCACATTTGATTGGAATGAATGTCCAAAGAGGTATTGGAATAAATTGTTCAGAGAACAAGAGAGAGAGAAAGTACAGATTGTTAAGGCTGTCATCTTCAGTGGAACCCTACACATGCTTAAATGAGAATAAGTCTCACTGAATTCAGTGTGGTAACTATATGGAATCTGTACTACTGCACGGTAATCATATGTCCCTCGTATGAGATTTACAGTATGATCCTATAAACTTCTATTCAAGAAGAATGAAAGTCTACATTGATAAATTAGTGCAGATAATAAAATCACATTTCACAAGTTATATGGGAATACTTCCCCATCCTAATCTCCACTCGCAGTAGTGTTTCAGTTCAGGTACAGAATTTTACACTTTTTACAAATTAGTTGATTTTAAGCCACTGTGGAAATTTTAACTAATATTATTTTTAACAGCCTTACATTATCATCTGTACTAAAGTACTGGTGTGTGCATTTGTTAATTCACTAATTCAACTGTTTCAAGAAACAAGTATTGTTCAATATTTATGTACCTCACAAAAATGTGATAGTACTATTATATATAATGAAATAAGCTCTATTTATGCCAAAGTGGTATTTCCAAAACTGAATTAATTTAAGATTATAAGTGACCATTGTCTTTGAACCCATGAATGGACATACAATTGAAATACCATTTTCAAAAATAAGATAAAGCAAGATGATATGGTGAAACCTACTGGTAACCTTTGTGTGTGTGATATAGCAACAAAAATAGTATTGAGGTTGTTTTTTTGTCTAGCTTTACAAATTATTTGTTCAAGGTCATACTGAAAAACAAGAATACGTAATATTCGGAATCATGCTGTCAAGAGTTCCTTTTTTACCATTGCATCCCACATGCAAAGCTTCTAACCTATCTTAATTTTCTAGTACTGTATTTACAAATGCAATAAATCAAGGGAACATAGAACTAGTTTATGAGAAAATTTGTCTCCCTTCAGACTGACTGCTTATTTTCATGCTTTGGCGATTATGGCATAGTATTTTGATGAGTCTTGTTGGATTTCTTTTTAAAGTGGGGAGGGGTTAACCTGAATTAAAAGATAATTTCTACTCCTATAACCAAAGCTGTGCCAATTTTATAAAGAAATGTTCCACTTACCATCAATAATGGTCAGAATCATCAGCGCGAATGGCAAGGGAAAATAAAAACTGAAATCCATTTTAAACATCTTCTTGCATTGTGTGCTGAGAATAAAATCTCGCTTTGCTGTTAAACCAATGTACAACTCAGGAAATGATGTCAGAAGCAGGTACAAAAAGAAAAGAAAAGAAGCAGAAGAACATATAGTGGAAGCAAGAATAATGTAGATTCAAAATAGAGCAGAAGGATATTTGGTTGACTGATTTCATTCTGTAGCCACATCATCTTGGTGATCTATTTCTATAGCCCTGTGTGTGGGAAATGGGGTGTGTAAGAACAGGACTCAGAAAAAAGCAATGAAATAATGGTTCAAGCCAGACCACCTTTAATCAACCCATCAGAGGTAAGAAGCATCCAAAGTATATCCCGATACTATGTCATGTTCCTCTGCTCATTTAAGGTTTCATTCTGTGTCATAACAGGAAGTGTAAAATGTAAGGCAAAGTAAAAGCTGTCATTTCATTTAAGATGGTCATAAATTAATGCCACTGAAAGCTAAAACAGCAAAGTAAAAACCATCCACTGCTATTTAACTGTACTAAAAGGAATGGCAAGAATTAGTTGCAACCACTTTGAGTAGATTAACACCAGTGAATATGAGAGAAAGATTTTAAGTGATGCATGATTATGTTCAAAAGCTCCTTGTGTAGACTTTGTGCTTGACTTTAGAATGACTGAAAATCTTCTAGCCACATGTTAATTACAAAGGGCTTAATCGTTTCCTGAATCCCCCTTACTCTGTTATTGATTTCTTTGTCAGAGCTGTAACTAGCTGTTTTGGACCTTGGGCAATTGACACTGTCTCTAAAACACTCTATCCTGATAAGCCCTCCAAAGAAATGAAAAAGCCATACATACACCCCCCAAAAATAAAGTTTATTTTCAAAAATGGAAGTATTGACATTTATTTCATATTATTCATCAGTAGATTCACCTCAAGATTTTGGTGCCCCAGTTCCTTCACCCAACTTATGGCTATATCCTTTGCTTTTTACCAACTTCTTCCTTTGTCTTCCCTGCCATGCTACTCTCTTGTCTCACTCAATTTCTCAGCTCTCAGCAATCAATTACAGAGTTGGAAGGGTTGTTTCTTAATACTTTTCAAAAAAAATGTGCAGAGGTGATCTAGCAATGATACAGGCCAGGATGAGATTAGTATGGTTTTTATTTAGTATTATCCAATTGTTGTTCCCTTTCCTCATTTTTCCATGACTGTTTGCACTCATTTACTGCAATACATACATGCTTTTCAATGGATGTTGTCTGAGGAAGACTAATAACTATAAGCCAGTGATAATGGTGATAACGTGATCTAGTGTGAATCTCAAGTGTCTAAAAAATAAAAACTTGGTGGACCAGTCCTCAACATCATACCCTGTCTACATCACCAAAATACCTACCTTCTTTACAGGAATGATCACATGTAGAAAAACCATTCAAATCATTCTGGCTTAAAAGAGTAGAAGCCCCCCCCCCCCAGTGGCAGGGGGAAGCCGCATTGGAAGAAATAAGGGTTTTGTTGTTGTTCAGTCGCACAGTCGAGTCCAACCCTTTGCCACCCTATGGACTACCGCACGCCAGGCTCCTCTGTCTTCCACCATCTTTTGCAGCCTGGCCAGATCTATGCCCATCACATGAACAATTCCATGCATCCACCTCATCCTCTGCCACCCCCTTCTCCTTTTGCCTTTGATCTTTCCCAGCATGAAGGCCTTCTCAAGTGATCGATTCAATGGTAGATCAATTCAAATCAGCCTTTGCATCATGTGGGTATTAAAAACTAAATTGAATTCACCCATTTTATAAGCAGAGTAAAATCTCATAATTTTTGATGGTGTATTCAGGTTCTTACCCCTGTTGTTATGTTTTTTGCCTGTCTCTTTGTATTTTCCTCTTTCACTTAAGATACAGCTCCTCTTAATAGGAAGGGGCAGTATAATTTTAATGCTACTTGGAATGTACAGGAAAAATGTTGAATATATAGTAGTAGAAAAAACAGCAGTTGAAATAACAGCAGCAATGATAATAAACCTTTTCACACCTCAATGTACCAGGAACTTGGCCAATTTACAATCAATAAGAAACACTACTATTGGTCTGCAGCAATATAATATAGTAAGATAACAAATACATAGTAGCTGTAGTATATATTGCATATTTACCCTCATCTTGGGAGAGTAGTAGTCTACAGTATATATTGTTTCTTCATATTATATACATAAGTGATAATTTTGATTAACAGAAGGAGCAATATTAACACATAAAAAATGCAGTTGTTCTTGCAAATATGCAACTTCTGATCTACATAAACCTGAACTGGGTTTCTTCTTCAAGTGTAATATCCATTCTGAATATTGGCTATCATCATGGCGATAGTCTTCCTCTTCCTTAACTTCTTGGAACAGTTCTTCTGAGGACATCTCATGCCAGTATCTTGGGTTCTTCAGCCATGAAGTCCGTCTACGTCCAGTGCCTCTTTCCCCAGGGATCTTTCCTTACAGATCAAGTTGGATTATTCTATACTTTATGTTGTTCCACATGATGTGGCCAAGGTTTTGAGGCTTTCTTTGCTTAATGGTTTTAAAGAGTTCTTGTTCTTTATCCATCTGGAGCAACTCTTCTACATTATTCACATGGTCAACCCATGATATCCTTAGCAACCACTTGTAGATCCACATTTCAGCTAGGTTAGTTGTGGTAATAGGTAGTGTACAATATGCAGTATGAGACTTATGTCTGCCCCTCCCTGCCCTCAGCAATCTTGCAAGAATTTGCAGGGCCAACTTAATAGAGTTCTACTGTACAGTAATAAACACCCCCCTCCCAGCTAAAGTAACTAAATCCTATTTTAAAAATGTATAGTCTGTCTGAAGGTCAGGATAATTTTAAATTGGCTCTTCTATACACACAGCATGGAGGGGGGGCAGGGAAATGACCCCCTTAACTATGATCTAAGATGTGACAAAAATAGCCTTCTGTGGGAAAAGCAGTGATCTGAATCTTCAGACATTCGGAGACCAGTGGAGAGAAGAAGAAAAATATTTCTAATTAGAAAGTCACCCTTGTGTGCACTTTCCCTTTATGATTCAGACTTGTATCTAGAAACTGAAACCTATGTTAAAAGGCTTTTTTCCTCTGTCTGAAGTAGAAGTGGACTTTCATTGTGGAAAGGAATGGAGGAAGAACTTCTCACCCTCTTTCCCATCATATTATGGTTACCAATTGTTTGCTCCACATTTTCAGAATGTAACTAATTATAAATATGTGTAAAATAGCCGTTTTACATGTTACAAGTTAGCAATTGTCCCAGTTGCCCTTTTTCACCAGGGGCAGGGCCCAGGGCGCCAGTGGTGGGGTGGTTCTGGTGCCCGTTGCCATGGCGGCCTCTCCACCCCAACCGCAGGTGAGTCCAAGGGCGGATGAGTGGAGAACTGTCATATCAGAGGACCTGCCAGCTGTCTAGTGACATACAGGTATATCAACAAATTCACTCAGGAGAGAATCGCTATGAATGTAGAGAATGAAGAGAAGGCTTCCATCATAAAGCACAGCTTATCAGACATCGACAAATGCACAGAGAGTGGAAACTGAAAATGACACGATATGGTTTCTAGGACAATTTTGGATACCAGTCTATGTTGTCAACAAAGAGTAAATGACTACAGTATATAGATCATGCTCCTGAAAGCTGATGAATTGCAGGCTAACCATTTCAGCAGCTTGAGTAAATAAATAAATAAATGTTGTGTCAGAAATTACTCTGGGTTGAAAGGATTTTTGCTGGAGAAATTCCACTCAGTGGACACTCAAATGAGGCTCTTTTCATGTCCCCAGGATCTGCTGTGCAGCACTAGAAACCTGTGCAGCACCAGAAACTATAGAAACCTGACCTTCTTCCAGTCTCCAAGCTCAGCATCTTAACCACTAAGCAGCTTGAGTGGTAATGGGGAAAACTAACAAGCATATTTTAACAGGTGGTTAAACCAACCTCAATGTAAATTTCCAAGGCTGGTTTATGTGTTTTAAATATTTTAAAAATACCAAGAATGTGGGAGTGGAGTGTTTTACACAGCTATTTAATTTGCATGTGAGTAGTGCCAATATTGCTTTTTCCTCCACTCTTGGAAATTTTATTGCTGCTACCGCCTAGGGTACATGACCACGGAAACATCTGCAAATGCAGACAACACCGGCTCTTTAGCTATAATCAGAGATGAGCAGGGGTGTGCAGGGCATCATGAGAAGGCGCTGGACAGGGAGTGGTAGGGGTGCCTATTTAGGGGGGGTTGGGGGGATCTCATACGTTGCTATTGGCACCCCAGGGCACCAAAGGCGAAGGCAGGGTGGGACAAAGCCCGATTGCCCGATATACCAGCACGCGCCTGGAAATGAGCACTGAACCCTAGAGTTGGATACGACTGGCTTTCGAGCAAGGGTGACCTTTACCTTTACTGCCTAGGGATATAAACATAGGCTTTTACTAAGCCTTGGTTTTCAATCAGAACTGTCATCAGAAGAGCCCAAACTGTTGCCAAAGCATTTGATGCTGCAAGCAGTTCATGAAACAGTTGATTCCTGCTTTGTGGTAGTATTATTATGACCATAATACTTGCACTTTACTGGTGATGCTTTGTATTTAGTCTGCGTAAGCTGAGGTATACTTCTGAGCACTCCTTGTGGAAGCAAGTACTGTAGTAATATTTTGTTATTCATTGCAAAGCATTAACAGTCAGCCACATATTTTTCCTTAACATGAAGGGCACACCAATGTCACTCATGGCAGAGGTAGTTAAATTTCAGTGCACAAAGTATACATAAGTGAGATAGTTTTCATACTGAACATCCTGAATATGATGGGAAATTTTCTGGCAGAGCTCTTGTGACTCTAATAGCTGCACAGCAAGTAGTCTGTCATTTGGCAGATAAAGCTTTTTCTTCCCAGGGTGCTTCCAGACAAAACTTTTAATAGTATAACATTTGGCTATATTAATAGAATATTTCTGAGCAATACAGTCATTGTTGCCTAAATAATACTCCTGAGCTTCCTGCTGATTCTACTATCCTTTCCTCCTACAACAAGAACTCTGTAAAGGAAGAAAAGATAGAATAGCTGTGCAATGTCTTTTGAGAGGATTCCCGGAGCCGAAGTACTAACCAGAAAATCTTCAACTCCTGAATAATTTCAGAAGTTCACCATATCATCATTAAGAACCCAAGAGGTCTCTTAGAAAAATTAAAGGCTGCCCAGATCAGATCCACTAAAGCAGTGGTCCCCAACTTTTGGATTTGGGGCTTCAATTCCCAGAAGCCTAAGTCAATTCCCCAAAGCACTGATCAGCCAATGTACTGGCTTAGGTTTCTGGGAATTGAAGTTCAAAACCCAAAGGTTGGGGACCAATGCACTAGAGTTCTGCCTACAGAGGAGTATAATTCAAAAGTCCTGCGTAGATCACACCTAAAGGATTGTCTAGGTCAAGATCCTGGATATTGAGATTATGATTATGATTATGATTATGATTAAAGTTTAATTTCTATCCCGCTTTCCTGGCACAGGTGCCACTCAAAGCGGCTTACAACATATATAAATACAATAAACAGAGCAAAATATACAATAAATACAAAAGCAATACACAATTAATACAATCAAAACATCAGAATATTCCAAAATACAATACAAAATATAAATAAAGAATTAAACAATGTCACAATACACTCAACCACCCAGCAGCCACAAAGGCATCCCATGGTTCAACGTCCATGAGGGCAGCTGCGGCGGCGGCAATGTCTCCCACCTGTCTCACCCCAGCAGGACCGGTGGCGTGGGCTCCCGGGGCGAGACAAGGAGCTGCTCGAGGCGTCGTCATCCTTTTCTGCTCTCTGGGCGGGCTGTCCCAGAGAGCGAGGCAGCTGCATCGGCGGCGGCAATAACTCCCACCTGTCTCTCCCCAGCGGGGCCAGTGGCGTGGGTTACTGGGGCGAGAGAGGGAGCTGCTCGAGGTGGCGGCAACGGCATCCTTTTCTGCTCTCCAGGTGGGCCCAGAATCAAAACACAAGGGCAGTAGCACCCACCAGCTCATACTCCCCAACAACTGGTACATTGACACATTGTCTCTGATACTAAAGGTGAGATATAGTCATGATCCGTAAGGTTGCCACAGAAAAACATATAGTCCACAAAAAGGAGGATTAATTCATAGCCTACATCTTATTCCGCACAGAGTACACCTCCTTCACAGAACTTTACATGTTCCTGGAGTGGAGACAGAACCTCAGCTGGCTTTCTAATCTTTTGAAACATAACAAAATCTACATACAATGCAGGCCTTATATATGTGCAGTGCGTGGAAGAATTTGTGATATATCCACCTGTATCAAAGGATTCATACAAGAAAGACGCTGCACAAATGGCTGGATGTGCAAACATCTTCAGCCAAGAATCCCATGATACCCAGCACCAATGTAACCACAATGGAATAAGGATATATGTGTGTGAAGTGTGGGAGAAGCTTTGGACGGGGCTCCAATTCCATTAACCATACAAAAACTCACACTAGTAAGAAGCCCTGTACAGCTGAAACTCGGAAAATTAGAATATTGTGCAAATGTTCATTCATTTCACTTAAAAGGTGAAACAAATATATGAGATAGACTCACTACATGCAAAGCGAGAGATGTCATGCCTTAATTCGTTATAATTGTGATGATCATGGCGTACAGCATACATGAGATTATGTGATGATTATAGAATACATGAGATTGGGGGGTTGGGGTTTTCATAAACTGCAAGCCATAAGCATCAATATTATAAGAAAGTAAGGCTTGAACTATCTCGCTTTGCATGTAATGAGTCTATCTCATATATTTGTTTCACCTTTTAAGTTGCATTACTGAACTGAATGAACATTTGCACGATATTCTAATTTTCTGAGTTTCACCTGTATATGCAATAAATGTGAGAAATGCTTGAGTAGAAATTCTAACCTTATTAAATATCAGATAATTTATACAATTGACTAATCTTACACACATGAAATGCTTGTGATTCTAGCCCTGGAATGTGTGATGTAAGAAACACCATTTATGACTGAAAAACAAAAACAATCCTGAACAGCAATAGCCCTTGGGTGTGGGCTGCTGAAGAAATGAAATAAAAACAGTAGATTACATTTAATTTATACAAACCTGTTACAGAATATTTCATTCAGTACTCTGGACATTCAGTAAAGGACCTGCAAGTTAATGTGGCTAAGAAAAATAACTACAAACTATAATCTTGCATGGACTAAATCCAGTGTCGGGCATCACCCGGTCTGCCCCGGTCCGAGCGGACCGGTAAGAAACCTGGCTGACCACGCCCCCTCTCCTCCCCACCCCACCCACCTTTTCCCGGGAGAGCGGGCGACCCAACGGCTTTGGCGCTTCATTTTCCTCCGGAGCGGCTGCGGGTGCCGCTTGGGTGGTGGTGGAGGTGGTGGCGAGTGCGCGCCTGGCCCTGGGGGAAGAGGAGGGGGAGCTGATATCACGCGCCACCCAGGAGTGCTCGCCTGCGCGCCCCGCCGCCACTCTTTGCTGCCTCCTTCTAGCAGCAGCTGCAGCAACTTTCGCAATGCCTGGACCTATTTCTGCAGGAAAGAGAACTTCCTGCAGGATGTCTGTCTGACTCTGGGCATTGCGAGAGTTGCCCTGCCTGTATAGACACCTCTCGCAATGCCCAGACAAACATCCATTCCCCCATGAGGAAGGAACACCCCGACGTGTCGCTTTCTGGGTAAGTGTGTCTTTTGGTTTCCTTCCCTCCCCCCCTCCCGGTGTGTGTGTGTGTGTGTTGTGTGTGTCTCACACACACACACACACACACACACACCTCCAGCACTTCCATTCTTCAACTTCATCTATTACATGGCCCTCGAGTCAAAAAGTTTGCCCACCCCTGTCTTAGAGCAATGGATTTAATTATGAATTTATACAGGCTTACTTTTCCATTAGCATATTTAACAACTGCTGGAAGAAATAAAAGCCAAAATATGTATTGTACACAGTATTGAAGATACAAGGTCATTGTATTGATTTAAATTATAGACATATTATTTTAATAAATGTTCCATCTTTTAAAAATATATTGTTCTTCCCCCCGTGTGTGTGTGTGTGTGTGTGTTTAGAGGGGAGCAGAGGCTAAAGGGATTTCCCGGGGTGGGGGTGGGGTGGCAGTGAGTCTTTAAGGTGCCACAACATTTTTGAGTTTTTGTTTTGTTTACCTCCTGATCTGCTTGCACAGAATAAAACTTTAGAATTGGTGCCACTTTATTCTGTGCAAGCATATCAGAGAGTAAACAAAAAATGTTGTGGTACCTTAAAGACCGATTAGGCCATGCCCACCGATTAGGCCACACCCCACAGTGTGGTAGTAAAAAAATTGGTGCCCATCACTGACTAAATCCCTCACTGGAAATAGACATTGATTCTGGAAAATTGATTAACTGCTGTTTCATTCTGCAGGGTAATGCAATCTCCAAACCTCTTGACTGAAGCTTCAGCTACTGCACACCTCATAGGAAGTGTGGGACTATTATTGAAACCAGGATGTTTAGGCAAACATTCTTCCTGATAACTACTTGTATCAAAAGCCCTATTGTCATTTTGCTAATCCATTTCTTATGCCTACCTTATCCATATCCTGTAGTTTTACTAATACAGTAAAACCTTGGGTTATGATGGAGGTCCGTTCCAACAGCCTCTGTCATAATCCGAAAAAATCATAACCTGAAACACGTTTGCCATAGGGATACACTGAATATTTTAAAAGGTCCTGACCAGACCAAAAATAATTTTAAAAAACCCACACACACACACACCAAAAAAATCCCAAAAATGCCAAGCACAACCCTCTCCCACCTCCACAAAAGGGACGAAGCAATTTGCCTACCTTTCCTACGCCATTTGGTGACCTTATCTGACAACAATGACAGCACCTCCGCAGTAGTAAGCATTGCATTGTGACTTTGAGTGCACGGGGTGGCCATTTTGAATTCTGAAATGGTTTCATCAGCCATTTTGAATTTCAAAATGGCTAATGCAACCATTTCAGAATTAAAAATGGCCACCCCCTTTCACCCAAAGTCACAATGCAGTGCTTACTGCTGCGGAGGTGCCACCACTGCCGTTGTCAGATAAGGTCCCCAAACGGCATGGAAAAGGTAGGGAGATCACTACCATTTTAGAGTTTAAAATACTGTAGCACAAATCTTTGGTCATAAATCGAAAATTGGTCATAACCCGGGAAATTTTTTAAATTAAATGTGCCACTGTAAACCACAGCAAACATAACCCTGGACAGTCATATGCCAAGTTTTTGCTGTATGTCTGAAAAAGTAGATACACAAAAGCTCACATTGAAATATAACAGTATTTAAGGAGCTACAATGTTTTGGTTATTTCCCCCTTTTCTGGTGGTGATGATTCCTTGACTCATTGATTAACCTGACTATCAAGAGATAAGTTCCTGCTGGTCGCGACTCGCTTTCCATTCCTTTCGCTGCTGCGCTCTTCTTCTCCAGGTTTGACCAAAACGTTTCATGATTGGGTCTTCCCATCTTTTTTTTTTTTTTTGGGGGGGGGGGGGGGGAGCTGCCAAGAAGTTCCTCTGGGATACCACTCGGGGACTGCTGCTCTTGAACGCCTGTTTATCATTCGAGAAATGTGTCAAGCCCAGTGCAATTTTCATTTATAATATTCGACAAGAGCTTCATTGATTCCACTTTTTATATATATCTGAACGTTGAAGATGTGGTCGTGAAGGGATTAATCTTTCCATGGCTCTTACAGTTCTTGATAGTTCATCTTCCTCTGCCTTCATTTTGACCATGTTTCACGCCCATAGAGAACCACAGGTAGTACTGTCATTTTTTTTAAAAAAATGACACATTTTTTTCTTGTCGAGTTTCTCACTCAGCAAGATTTCTTTGATGGAGTTAAATGCCGCTCATCCCCCTTTCTTTCTTCTGGCTATTTCTGCTCTCTGAACATTGTTTATCCCAATCAGACAGCCAAGATAGACATAGTGATTGACCTGCTAGATGAGTTCATTCCGGATTCTTATTTGGAAGTTCTGCTGGTTACTTGATAGCATATTTTTGTCTTCATAACATTCATTTTTAGTGATAATGATAGGATTTTATATGCTACTGGAAATGTCTGATGTCCACAAGATGGTGCTGTTATCTCAAGATTTTAATTTTTTAAAAATGTAATGCAGATACATATTGGGGAATTTCTCCTTTCTCAAATTTATAACTTTCTTCGTAAATCCCATAGAAAGAATTTATAATTCAAAACATGTTAGCCATTTCAGCTCTAGAAAATTTTAAAACCGTATCAACATGTCACAAAAATAGGAGAAAGATTATGCCTGTTGCCTAAATCCAGTTTTTAATCCCAGCTAGAGTAGATCTACTGAATCTATGCAAATTACTTAAGTGTTGGCTTGAAAAGCTCCTATTGATTCGATAGATCTACTGTGTTTAAGAATGAGAACAGAATTTGGACTGCTTTCCCCCATGGCAACTGGCAGAATTTCTGATTCTCTGTGAAGGCAGAAGATCACCTGTTGTTCTACTACCCAGCCAGAATATGTATGTCCAACACAAAGAAGCAATGGATAATAGCATTGGTAGCATAGAGAAGACTTAAATCCAACTCTGCAATTTCACCTTAAAATAACATATAATCTTTCTCCCCAGTTCAGGCCTTGCTTGTGCAGGATAATACGAACCGGGATGCACTCAAGATTTTGGAGTGCAATTTATGGCAAATAATTCATTATGAACAGGACATAGCCCAAAAACAAAGCTTCTAAGAGTTAGAGCCATGCTTACTGGCCTTCTACATCCCGTGAGGAAGCATACATACCCTTTCCCCTGTGAATGCAATATAACTTTTGTTCTAAACAGGAAAGTTTCCCATATGGATGAGAATAGATTGCTACATACACAACTTGACAGAGTTTCCATGCACAACAAGTGATCACTTTTTAAATGATTAAGTCATTTAGTTTATTTTTATAGCTAACAAATGGTTAAATGGTTGTCTTACCCCTGGCTGGCGCCAGAGTCTTATGACTTGATGAGGCTTGTTAAGTAACTGTTGGAGAAAGATTTAAATTTCACCATAGAAATCCAAACCATTCTGTTAGATAAGCCCATTCATTTGGTTTATATTATGATCCCAAGCAAAGTGGTAAAATCTTAAAACCAAACAAAATTATTCTCCATGCCTGTTACTCCTATTGACGAGAATGCCCTACAGTAGTTTTTACCTTTTGTCACAGATTATTAGGCTGCTAGTGCTTCAAAACAAGAACAAAAAAATTTGCAATTAAGTAACTTTCAGAGGTGATCTTTTATCTAATATATTTATTGTGCACATTTTTGCTTCAACCAATTACAGGAAATAACTAATATTGGTATCTGGACAAGTATAAAAGTAACATGGTGTGCATCTTTTGCACACTGATTTTCACATTCTAGTTCTGTTAATTTCTATTATTTGGCTTTTAAAAAATAAACATTGTCCATAGAATTCTGTCAGCAGAGCCTTGACTTGAAACTCTGGTTACGAGAGGACCAATCAGCAGTCATAGCTGAAACTTTTATGGCTATAGTTCATCCGTAAGGCAATGCTAATACATCATATCACACAACAGTAAAATAACATGGCACATTTTCATTACAGCAAAATCCACTGTTTTTCACTTTCAAAACATAATATTAACCTCATTACTGGATCTTGATGCTGAATAAGGATGTTTTTCAAGAACACAAGGATTCTAAAAGATATTCAATACCATTCTGCCCTTCTTAGTGTAGTGCCCCGAGTCTCAGCTTTGAGCCATTTTAAAAAAGGATAAGGATTTGCCTTTTCAAGTTTTCTTGAAAATTTCATTACAAAGAAATCATTAAGACTGAAGACATTTCTTTTCAGCATGAGATGTAAAGAGCAAATTGTGAGATCCTCTAAGCCTGTAGCAAATGTCCTTGTCACATCTCGAATACAAAACATCATAGGTAAGAAGTACATCATACAGGGAGTAGAATACATAGGATGTAAGAAAGCAGCTCTCTGTTGGAGATACAGATAAGACTCAAGATGAAAAAGAGCATACTTTTTGGCTGAGGGCGCTGTTTCTTTTCAAGAAATTAATAGGAGGACAGCACTTGGTTTGAACTAGCCTTCTCATCAAATCCTACGATGAGAGAAAACAAAGCAAAAAAAAAAGTTTAAATAAAATCAGTGCCACAACATGTTCCTTGATGTCTGTACTGCTTAACACTAAGACTGTTTCTGTTTTCGAAATCCATTAATGGCAACTCTTCCTCCACAGTATTACACCACAAGGGACATCCTTGTTGGGAATTCATTCTGAGGGAAAGGGAGATAAAAAAAAGTATGAAACATAAAATTGCATGAGTCTTAACATAAAAAGGAGACACAGAATCAATTTACAACACAATAGAAGTAGACATTTCACATTTGCTTGTGGGTTCAGGTGAAGAGGGAACTAAGTAACTTATTTCAGCTCAACTAGCCAATTAGTCTAGATCACCACAGCCCAAAGTTCGCCCACCCATTTACCCAGCAGCCCAAAATTCACCCCACCCCTCTGTTTGGGCACTGGGTCTCTAAAAGGTTCACCATCAGTGGCTTAGATAGATGCATGTGCCCTACCTTTCTGTTTTACCTATCTTCCTTCTAATTTCACACTCATCAGAATCAGTTCATATAAATCTTATAACAATCTGCTTGAATACACCTTGTTTTCATTCCCCGGGTTCATGGTGGCACCAACTTTGTGGAACTCTCTGCAGGTTGAGCTGCGCCAGGCTCCATCTCTATTTTTTTTAAAAAACCAACAAAAATTGTGCTCCTCCCCCAGGCCCATCTGGTCGGTGGGGGAGTGGGAGCACCTGTGAACAGCCCCGCGGCTTAAAAAGTGCCGCCGCCGCCATCGCCTGGAAGCCCCGTGCTCCTCCTCCCCATCCCGTCCGGAGGAGTGGGAGCATCTATGGACAGCCCCGTGGTTTGAAAAGCACTGCCGCCACTACCACCATTGCCCTGAGGCCCCGTGCTCCCCCCTGGCTTGTCCGGTCAGCGGGGGAGTAGGAGCACCTGTGGACAGCCCCATGGCTTGAAAAGCGCTGCCACCATCGCCCAGAGGCCCCGTGCTCCTACCCGCTGGCCTGTCCAGTCAGCAGGGGAGTAGGAGCACCTGTGGACAGCTCCGCGGCTGGAAAAGGACCCCTGCCTCTTTTCCCGCTGCCCATTCCATCGGTGCGGGGATGGGAAAGCGGATGCAGCTATTGAAGCCGTCACCTCCCTCCTGCCCCTGCCCGGCCGGAGGGTAGATAAAGACATTGGGGCTACAGGGGTGCCTTTATGTTTGTATTTGGGGGCTGGAGAAGGGACAGAGAGCCGCCTCACTGCATTGTATGGTATTGTTCTCTTATTTTTGTACTTGTATTGCATATGGATTTTGATTGTAGAAATTAATTTGTAACTTGTATTTGCATTTTGTATTGATGTAACTTTGTAAATTGTATTTGCAATTTGCATTTCTATTGTATATTTTCTGTTCATTTTGATGTTTATTTTTGAATTGCTGTATTTCTATTGTATTATAGTATTAATTTGTTGTGAGCCGCCCTGAGTCGGCGTTTACAAATAAAAATCTATCTATAAAAATCTATCTATCTATCTATCCACATAAAGAGGATTTTAAGGATATACTGCCAACAGCCGAGCAATAGGTTTTAATTAATTTTGTCACCAAGATATGTTCTCTGTTGTTGGGCTTTTTAACCACCACCACCACCCATCATTTTTGCTTTTTGTTGCTATTAATAATTTATTTAGTGTGTTTATTATTTATGTCTAATTTTCTTTTATAAATAGTTTTTTAATATCTTGTAAGCCACCTAGAGTGGGAAAATATCCCAGGTGGGCAGAATGTAAATTTTGTTGTTTGTTTTTATTATTATTATTATTATTATTATTATTATTATTATTATTATTATTATTATTATTATTATTATTATTATTATTATTATTAATAATAATAATAATAATAATAATAATAATAATAATAATAATAATAATAATAATAATAATAATAATAATAATAATAATAATAATAATAATAATAATAATAATAATAAAAGGAACTGACCACAGACAAAGGCTGTTTTACAATCCCCAATTCAACAAACTTGAGAAGTTTGTCTATAGAAAAACATGGTAAGAATTCTCTAATTAACTACTCAGAAAACTTGTTCATCAGACAACCCAGACAGAAACCAAAGAATCTCACCATAATTACAAGGGTCATATGAGTTGACACTAAACCTTTGGCTGAAATCCAGTAATAAGTCACAATTGGAGTCGGCCCCTTGGATCAATGGAACTCACAGAGGAGTTGATCACTAAATCCCCACTAATTCAATGAGCCTATTTCAACTTATAGCCCATCTAGTGGAAATTCACTATTCTGAGTGACAAATACAATACACCAAAATAAAACCAATTTTAAATTAAAAACATTATACAAATGCATTAAAATAAAAGTGGCAAAATAAACATATGACGCAAGATTGCTCCCTGAGGAGAAGGATGTCAGCAAATGCTCCCTGAACATGTTTTCTGGGCTCAGGGGGCTGGCATATCTCCTGTGTTAATGTGTTCCAAAGGGCGGGTGTCACAACAGAGAAGACTTGAATTCTAATCACTGTCTTTGTGGCCTCTCTCAGAGTAGGCAGATATACTGGGAGCATTGGGTTGGATGGGTAGTTACTCTTTGGGAAATGAACTCAACAGGAAAAAGGTCCAAAATTATATGGAGCTTTGTACGGCAGTATTAAAACCTTGAATATGACAAATATTAAAGGTAACCAGTGTAGGCAAGCTAAGATTGGACAGAGGTGGTCAAATTTTTGAACTGTCACAATCAGCCTGGCTGCCACATTCTGGACCTTTTGTAGCTTCTGTATCAGCTTCATAGGCAGCCCGATGTAGACAACATTACAGTCATCGATCCTTGAGACTACCAGTGCGGAAAGAACTGAACCCTATTTTAGGTTCCTCTTATAACAAATGCTCCAACTGCTACAAAAGATAGATCTCTTTAATATAAAGGCTGTAAAGAGAGCACACTTACTGTAAATTAAAGGAGAATTACCTTTCAACTCAAGACTCCTAAGATCACATAACAGCCTACTTTTCCATCCACTGTTGATAATGCAAAATTTATTTATAATTTGTTAAACTCAAATTATATTGCTTCATTCTTGATTATCCTCTACTAATCTGGCACACTTATGTTGTACTGGTCAGAGTGACAAGTGAGACTTGGAAAATACAATCACTGTGCCATGAAACTCAATAAGCGACTTTGAGCCAGGCATCCTCTATAATCTTGATCTACCTTATAGGCTTGTAGTAAAGATTTTGGGGGGAGGGGGAGAGAATAGCAATGTATATTGCTTTCATCACCTTTGGAGAAAGGTAGAATATAAATGAAACTAATAAAATAATATTAATACAGTAAAACGTTCCAACAGCATCCGTCATAACCCGAAAAAGTTGTAAACTAAAACATCCATAGGGATGCATTGAAGGAAAAAAAACATTCTGAATCGATCATTATAAACCCGAAAAAATACATTAAATATGTGTAAACCAGGATGTCATTTCCTTAGGATTTGCCATTGTAAACCGCAGCAAACTTAAACCGAGGCAGTTGTAACCCAGGTTTTTACTGTATTACTGTTTGAAAACCCCTTCCTAGTAGGAAAGAATATAGCTCTTTATCCAAATGTCAAAAATATTTTCCAAGTGTAGTTGTCTATGTATTACATGCTTGTAAATAGTGGTAAAATCTTTCGTCAACCGCAGCATGTATATCAGAATTAGAGTACAAAATGCTTACTAAGAAGTACCACCGAATTGCACAGTGAACATATGCAACCAGACACCCTCCATAGTGACTTCTGTAAACTCCATATGAATTAGGAGAGTCAAGCATAGCCTTACCGTTTTCTTGGATTCTTTTTTCCTCTTCTTATCAGAGGCACTGAGGTTGGATTGTTCCCGGCTTCTGTATGAAGAACTCCGGCTCAGCTCCCTCTCACTGTATGGCGGCAGAGTGTCTTCTCCTCCCTCTTGCTGTGAAAGTTGCTTCTGTGGCTGCTGCTGTCCTCTTTGGTATGTGGATGGTGGTGACCAAGCATAGTATGTCCCTCCTTTTTGACTAGACTGTGAACTAAGTTTTGACGGTGATTCACTGTGCTCACCACCCTCATCATAGCTTCGCGATTTCCTCTCGAAAGCACTGGTGAGATAGGAGTGGTCGTATTTCTGACTTCCTCCAGGGGTTCGACACACTAGTCTAGTCATGTGTTTCTCTTCATGGGCACGCCTTCTGGGCGGGCTGTATGCCCAACTCTGACCTGAATCTGTCAATGGCTCATGGTTTCCTCCTCTACGACTGCTATAATGATCATCTGAATTGCCTGGGTGTTGTACAGGCACTCCACGGTTTCCTCGTGATCCTGATCTTTCAAAATGCCGGGGTTCCTGATTGCCCTCCGTATGGCGAGTATGTTGATTATAGGACTCTGAAAGAGCTGCAAGTTCATCCATAGAGACAGCTGGCATCCCTAATGAAAAATTCTTCCTTGACAGCATTTCCGACTTTGATCTCTGCTGGCTGTAGAAGACAGAAAAATAAAGTTTATGTTTTTTTCATTAACAACTAGGTTTGTCTTGCAACAGTCTCTAAGTAGGGACCTATATGATATATTCAATCTTTCAAAGAACTTCTGGTTTACAAATGTGGGATATTGCTTCTGTGTCCACAGTTCAAAGGTGATCTGACATTGCACTGCAATATCATGCTTGCATTGTCAAAATTTATATGGCAAAGGCCAGTCTGAATGTTGACAATTCAAATGTCAGCAGATAAAATGGTCTACAGGATCCCCTCTTATGCTCACTACCTTTCACAGAGATAAACCAAGCAAGGAAAAATCCAATAATCTGCCTCCTTTTTTATCAGTTAATCATTTGTTTAATTTATTCAATTCCAGTAAGCACACAGAGTATCTCATATTTGAGTAATAGAGTGTATTGATCATACCTGTTAAGCACGGCTCCGGATAATACGGGACCAGCGCAGAAGGCTTCTGCGCAGAACCCTTCTGTGCATGCGCAGAACCCTTCTATGCAGAAGGCTTCTGCAATCCCCTTCTGCGCAGTACCCTTCTGCGCATGCGTAGAAGGGAATGCGCAGTAACTACTTTCCCCCACCGTCAAATTACGGGATGGCAGGAAAGTACAAAAAGCAGTGCTGAATTACAGGAAATTCCGGCCAATACGGGATACTTGACACGTATGGTATTGATGCTCAGCTTAAAAATATAATTTACAATGTTCAAGAGCCCTGACAATGGCTGATAAATATAGATATATATGGTGCAGAAATTTATATTTATATAAATATTTGTATTAAACAGAGGTATTAATAAAGGAAAGACAGTGTCTGATTTACACCACCCAGACCAACGGGGTTTGTTAAAGAGAGTATGAAGTCACAGCGTACCCATTTAAGTGCACCTGGATCAACTGGAAAAGTATAGATTCCCACAAAAGGAAAAGAGTGATGTACCATCCAATGTGAACCAACCCTTTCAATCTAATTGAACATTCCCTCTTATAATCTACAAATGGTCAGGAGAAGTTGAATAATTTCTTTTCACGTCTTCTAGATCACTGCTGATGCACTGCATTACTTAAATTATTTTTTCTGTATCAGCTATGATTTATAAGATGTATAAAATATTTTACTTCCCCAATCATTTGTAACCCCACAAGGTGAGAGCCTTGTTGGGGTGTGGGGGCTGAGCGGTCTAACTAGGCAAATTGATTGATTTTTGAAAAGAAGGAAGTGGTTTAAAAGAAGATAAAGCTTGTTAATTTTGAAATAAAGTGCCCCCCCCAAAGGTGGAGGGTGCAGTTTTGTTTTTTGTTTTATGTTTGATGTATATTACAATGTTGTTGTTGTTTTTATTTAAGTAGTAAATTTTTATTTTTTTAAAAACTAACTAGGCTCATCTCTTGTCAATGATTTTAGGCCGGGATTAAAACTCACCAAAGTGTCCTCCATCAGATCCCTTGGGCAAGGTGAAAGCAGAGGGCACACCCTAGCCAGCAGGTGACGTGATATCCAAATGGCTAAAAAACTGCAAGCAAGTGCAGTTGATTTCTCAAGTCTGTTTGCATGTGTGAAATGCTGTCGCCGAGATGTCTACCAATGTGTGGACTCCTCGCTGCATAACGACTCCAAGGTATCCAAGGTATCATTTGTACATGATCAAGAGAAGTGTTCAATTTCTGTTATGTTGAAGAAGTGCTCATTAGTCACTTTGGCATACTGGAAGCTGACCCTATAAACAGCTTTGACAGCTGCAAGATTCCCATACATGCTGTTCCTGACATGCGCAGGCACTGGGAAGAGGATATATGGGAAAGCACATTGGAAAAGTTGAACTCCCTGACGGGGGCTCAAAAGACTTAAACTGAGGGTGGGGTGGAATAGGACGACTCCTGCATCCAACATGTGTGACCACCATAAAGAAAAGTTGACCAACCCACCCCCAGATCACTCCAGAAAGCAGAGTTAATAGCTTTCTGGATGACCCCCAAATTTATATTTAATCTTCTCAGCATTAAAAGTTGAGATGATGACAATATTATTTTTGGTATTATGGTAAACACAAAGCTAGCTGAATAGCTCAGTGGTTTAGGTGTCTGGATGCAGGGCCAGAGGTTGAAGTTTGATTCCCCATTAGGCCTCTTGAGAGAAGAGCCAGCCTATGTAGCTTTGAGCAAGCTGCACAGTGACACAACTGCCCCTGAAAAGGGGAATGGTACGCAGTTTCTGAGTGTTCTCTACCTAAAAGGCACTGGAAAGGGTCACAATAAGTCAGGATTAACTTGACATCGATAATTACAATAAATGCAGGTAAGTACGTAATCAAAGACCAAACATGTAGCTCACTGCTATGCATTCATGAAATGGAAAATGCAAACATGCTGCTGCTTGATACATGCAGTGACCAACTCCACTTAACTTCAATTCCTCTATAGTACAATACAGGTACCAACAACATAACTTTCTTTAACACTTAAACGTTAGGTTGTGTAGATAGCTCAAAACAACCTTGGCCGATCTTCTGAACTGACTTGAAAGATCAGTCCTTACAAACACAGAAAATTACTATTCATTATGCTTTGAATTACCATGAGACAAAAAGATAATACAGTAAAAACTTGATTTATGTAAAAAGTCCATTCGATAGCTTCTTACGTAAATAGGGGTTTTACTAAATTGATGCATTCCCATAGGGATACATTGAAAAATAAAAAAGGCTTGAAATTGGTTTTCAATGCATCCCTATGGAAAATTGTGCTTTGCACCCCTAGTGACCATCTCTGGTAATGACAAGCAATTTATCCCCCACACCTTTTAAGCTCTTCTCCGAGGTGCGTTCACAACGAAAGCACACCTCAGAGAAAACTCGCATGAACAGCGGAAGGGAGCGGATATTGCGGGGTGAAATTTTAGATTTTTACATGGTGACCACCATTTTAAAATCTAAACACACCAGGAAACCCCTTATGTAACTCGATTTTTTTGCGTAAATTGGGACGTGGTTTATGAAAAAAAAAACTTGCCTGAGTTGAATTTTACATAAGTTAGAGGCATACGTAAACCGGGGTTTTACTGTACATGTCTTTTCAGCCTCTTGATTTCTTCCTCAACATTCAGTCAAACAGACATGAGGAAAGCAAAAGTGCTGGAAAGGCATTCTTCTTTCTTGTCCCCATCTACATCCCAGGTATTTCATTCACCTGTACTTGAAACTGCCCCTTTCTTCTCTGTAATTAGAACATGTCTGTAGCCGTGATGTGCCATCACCACTGACAATGCCAGCCCAGTACTCGGCATCACCGTCCATGTCCCCTGAAGGTGGAAGAGGTTTCCTGCGCACCTGCCGGTAAGGTTGAAGAAAGCTGCCATTTTCATCATGAAGGGAACTGAGCTCTGACAGAGTGTTATTGTCTGGAATGGAAGAAGGGATTGAAAGCAGAAAAATTTGGTAATAATGAAAATTTCTTATTATTCAATAAAAACTCTCACGGAAATAGATAAGATATACAGACAGTTGTGTTGTTGTTGTTCAGTCGCACAGTCGGTTCCGACCCTTTGCGACCCTATGGACCATTGCTCTCCAGGCTCCTCTGTCCTCCACCATCCCCCTCAGCCCTCCCAGCTCTGTGCCCATTGTGTCTACAATGCCATCTAGCCATCTCATCCTTGGCCTCCCCCTTCTTCTTTTGCCCTCCACCTTTCCCAACATCAATGCCTTCTCAAGTGAATCCTCCCTTCTCATTTGATGTCCAAAGTATTTTAGCTTCATCTTTACTATTTGACCTTCCAGTGAGCATTCAGGGTTAATTTCTTCTAAGATTGACCTATTTGTTCTCCTCGCTGTCAGGGGACTCTCAAAACCCTCCTCCAACACCACATTTCAAAGGCATCTATTCTTCTGCGTTCAGCCTTCCTAATTGTCCAGCTCTCACATCCGTACATTACTACTGGGAAGACCATTGCTTTGACTATTCTAATTTTTGTTTTCAGTGTGATGTCTCTGCTTTTCACCATGTTCCCCAGGTTTCTCATTGCTTGTCTCCCAAGAATCAGTCGCCTTTTTATTTCATGGCTACAATCCCCATCTGCAGTGATCTTTGATCCCAGAAAAGTAAAATCTGTCACTGCTTCTACTTCTTCCCCATCTATCTTCCATGAACTAATTGGGCCTGTTGCCATTATCTTGGTTTTCTTGATATTTAGTCTCAAGCCAGCTTTTGCACTCTCCTCCTTCAGCCCAATCAAGAGATTCTTTAGGTCTTCCTCACTTTCTGCCATTAGGGTGGTATCGTCTGCATATCTATGTATCTATGTATGTATGTATGCATACAGTTAATGCAATGCTAAGCATTGCATTAACTGTTTTTCTAATTACACCCTTATATTATTGGAATATTTTCTTTTACTAAAGTAAGCACTGCTGTATAAAACAAATGCCAGAAACTATACAAAAATGGGTGCAGTTCATCATCTGTTCATTCAGGTACTGATCTAGACTTTCCATGTGAAACTCTTATCAATTCCTTACCTGTAATAAGAATGGGTCTTAACAGGTTGAAAATCAAGGTTGAAAATCGATCATATTAACTGACTGTTTATGTTGGTCCATGTGGAAATTAACACAATTTTTAAAAAATTCAGAAAGTTGAACTTCATGTGCCCAAATGAGGCTTGAAACAGTACTCCTCAAACAGCTGTTGCTTATGTGCCTAGCAAACCATTTTTGAAAATGAATCTGAGATATGGCATAGGTTTTGCAATTTATAAACAAAAAAATCTGCAATCCCTTGTCTGACCCTAAAAAGTTACTGCTTTGAATTACGAGACTTCAAAATTAATGCAATCTTGAATTAGGGTACATAGAAAAAACCTCCTTGAAGATTATGGTATTTTTGAACCACAATGAGGCATACCCTGGTAACGGCAACCTTGTGTTGCTGGCTAATCTTTCTCATACTAGGTCAGGCAAAAGGAACTGCAGAATGAGCTCACCAAAAGGTGCCTTCATTTTGGCAGTTTCACGTCTGGTCTAAACACAGAAGAAGAAACTTGAATTACTATTTTTTTTGCATACTGTATATTCTATCATAGGTACTTATAGATAATCAACCCACCGTGTATCAAAGCTATGTGCTCCCACCATCACCTCTTCTAGAATGGGAGATAGCCCAGCTTTGTGTGATAAGCCAGACACAGCTTTATAACAGGGGTGTCCAAACTATGGCCTGGGGGCCGGATCCAGCCCCCAAAGCCAGTTCATCCAGCCGGCGAAGCCCATATGGGTACGTTTTACTTCCGCTTCCAGGAGCGACAAGGGCTTCGCGGGCCGGATGAACTGTCATTGGGAGCCGGCCCCCAGGCCAGTGACCAGCTCCCTGAAGCACGTGATGGGCCCACGGCCCAAAAGGTTTGGGCACCCCTGCTTTACAACATGACTTGATCTTTCCCTCCCATCTCCCCACACTGCCTATCCCATAGCATGCAGTTGCATCTGAATCTCTGGCATTCCAATCTGTAAGAAACCTTTTTATAGCATTTCTGGTGGGTGGAAATGGCAGCATGTTCAGTGATGCCTGTTGTAGAACACCATGTAATTTGTTCGTTTTTTTTCCTCAGAGCTGTAATTAAAGTCATTCCTTGAGTCTGTCGATCAGCTAAATGAGGCAGCTTGTGTGTCTGACTGCCAGGACCTACTGGCACTTATGGGCTGACTCTATTGAATATGTGCACTAAAAACAGAAGCTAATCATTATCCTTTTGAATTAAAAAGTATTCATTGAATCTGAATGGACTTGACAAGTCAGTGATTTGGACCATCTCGGCTTGCGAAGCTGTTTTTTTGTGTCTTCTTTGTTTAGAAAGGATGGGTGAATACAGGTATGTGGGTGCATGTGGGTGGGAAGACCTCTGTGAAAATGTAGTCACTGTGTTTCATTTTACAGGGTTTTCTTTCCTGAATTGACCTTGAAAGAAAACAGTTTTGTGTATTTACTAAAATATCTCGTATTATGAAAACCAATAATAATACTAACTTCCTTTTCAATCTTTCCCCCACATTTGTCATCCCTTAATAATGTAAAGGTCACCCTTGCTCAAAAGCCAGTCGTATCCAACTCTAGGGTTCAGTACTCATCTTTGTTTATAGCCAAAGAGCCAGCGCTGTCTGCGTCTGCAGACTTTTCCGTGGACACGTGGCAGGCATACCTTAACACCGGAGTGCACGTTGTTTAACTTCCCACCAAAGTGGTCCCTATTTATCTACTTGCAATTTCTTGCTTTCGAACTGCTATGTAGGCAGGAGCTGGACAGAGACAGGCACTCACTCTGTCATGCAGTACTCAGGAATTGAACTCTGACCTTCCAGTCAGTGAGTTCAGCATCTTAACTACTTGAGTCACCTTAATACCAATGTCCTAATCCTTAGGGAAGATACACAAGCATACATGCTTCTACTAGAGATATCAAAGAAGTTTTTAAAAAGATTGTATTTGACCAGTAAGGTAAAGGAAAAGGGTAAAAGTTGCCCTTGCTCAAAAGCCAGTCCAATTCTTGGGTTTCATGCTCATCTCCGTTTACAGCCAAAGAGCCAGCGTTGTCTGCACCTGCAGAGGTTGCAATTTCTTACTTTCAAACTGCTAGGATGGCAGGAGCAGGGATAGAGATGGAAGTTCACTCGATCGTGCAACACTCAGGTCTCAAACAGCTGAACTGCTGACCTTCCAGTCGTCAAGTCCAGTGTCTTAGCCACTAAGCCACCACAGTCCCACAATTGGCCAATACCATTGCACAAAAATTGTTTTTCCCCATAGTTACATTATTTTAAACATAACACAGAAGTACATTGAAGGATATCTTGGGTTCTGGCTCTAGGAAACGTCTGCAGATGCAGACAGCGCTGGGTCTCTGGGGGTAAACAGAGATGAACACTGAACCTTAAAGTCAGACAAAACTGGCTTTTGAGAAAGGGCGAACTTTACCTTTAAGGAGCAGAGTTTCACAGTTCTGCTTCCAGTGGCTGCATGGAAGAGTTTTGTATTTAGTGTCCTCCTCCTCCTTTTGTGCTCTAGGTGTGTGCCTACAGAAAGAGCAGACCTGAATAGATTCTCCTCATCTAACATGGCCAGAAAAAAAACCCAGAAACTATTCCTTTAAAAACTTCTGTGCATTTGTATTTATTTCCCAGAGATGTTCTACCCTGCCACCTGAAAGTAAGATGGAGAATGGTAGAGATGGTAGGAATAATATATGGATGGGGAAACAAGAAGATGCACCAATAAATATAATGAAGTGAAATTTTAAAAAGAGGAGAATAATAGGTGACATTGCTGGAAGAACCCTATACAATAACTTGGATAACACTAAAACTTGGTTCCACAAGTCTTAACGTTATCCGGTTATTAACATTGTGCAATACATTGATTGCACAACGTTAAAAAAAAGCCCAGTTCCCTTTCTGAAGAGGAAAAAGGGGTCAATCCGCCTGACTCTTGGAAAGGGCAGCAGGGATTCCATGCATGGAATCCCCACTGCCCTTTCCAAAGAGGCAGGCGGATCAAGCCAAGCTCTCCAGCGGTCTGGGCATTGGGGTGCCATTTTTCTTGGGGTGAGGGTGCGCGCGATCTCCCCCCAAGGAAACCGGCGGTCTGAGCATCAGTTTCTTTGGGTTGAGGGCACACACGGGCATGGTCTCCCGCCCCCCAAGGAAACAGGTGGTTGGAGCGTCTGAGCGCGTTTCCTTGTGGTGAGGGTGGCATGCCCAGTCTCCCCCCCCAAGGAAACGGGCGGTTGGAGCATCTGAGCACCAGTTTCCTTGGGGTGAGGGCGTGCACACCTGCTCTCACCCAAAGGAAACCGGCGGTCTGAGCATCCAATTGCAGGTTTCCTTTGGGTGAGAACGCACATACTTGGGTCTATGGAGGCCCCGTTGGAGTCTCTGGAGATCTCTGCCCCAAAGTCCGCAGGGCTGGTCTCCAGCCCTGCAGGCTTTGGGGCAGAGATTAATGTTGGGGAATTTGAGGAAAACTTTTGCATTGCACAATGTTATCTTAACAATGTTATCTTAACGTTGTGCAGTGCAAAAGTTTTCCTCAAATTCCTCAAACGTTATTAGTTTTTAACGCTGTGCGGTGCATACGTTAACCAGGGTACTTCTGTATATGTACCAAATAGCCTAGATTACTTCAACCATAGCTGATGGGAAAAGTTTAAGCATTAGAAGGAAATCTGCATTCACACTCTACTATGGTTAAAATGCAACTATGTCAAGTTTAATTAGAAGCTGAAGAACAAATTGGTCCTCACATCTTTCACGCATCCTCCTGGCTGGATCAAACTGAGCCAATTCTTTCTCCACATAGTATAGCACCTTCATAGAATCTCTGTCTTTGTCGGTCTGGATTCGGTAACCTTTTCGCACTGTTGAGGGAAAAAGTAAATAGTTAACTTATTTGAAATAAGTTTTCAAAAATATCACATTGGGACTTTCTACATTTTTGCTTTATTACTTGTCTTGGAAGCATCAATACAAATAGAAATTTGTTGTATGTTTCAAGGAAGGATATGTGGCTTGCTGCTAATAACTGCAAATGAAGTCTTCTATGTGCTAGTTTAAAAACTGTCAGCCAATTCCATGAAAATATTTTCTGTAGGAAAATATCCAGACAAAATTACATACTATTAGACCACTGATATGTGTGCTTGAGTTAACCCTTTCTCTCTCTCCTGTACTGAAATGAATGTGACCTTTCGAAGATGTTACCATAAAGAGAGAAACACATCAAGCTTTGATAATAAATGTCAGTTTCCCACACTGTTTCAAAAACTAGCCAATATTACATTATTGAGTTTTTTGTTTTGTGTGTTTTTTGCTGTTTCAAAAAAAAATTTAATTTGTTTCCATTTGTTTGGGCTGTAGTGTATATTAGAAAAATATTTATTTATAGAATTTTGTAAAAATACAGACATCATTATCAGATGGAGTTTGTGTCCATCAGTTAAGCTGATCTCCATCCACTAAAATGACACTGAAATCAGCTCCTTCCTAAGTGCATGTCCTTGTGATTAAGATGCAATTTCACTACGAGTTTTTAAAAGTGAATGCAATCTTGTAATCTAACCCAGTAGGGGGAAAGGGTTTTAAGTTTTTTGTTCTCACCTGTGAGAATGAAATGATTGAAAATTTACACCACTACAGCATTGTTTATAACAGTCTTCAAAAGCAGATCCAATGCAATAAAATGTGAAGTGACTTCTTTCTATATAGCTTATGTCAATGTGAGAACTCTGAGGCTCTGAGAACTACAATGAATGTCCCATGCAATAATTCCTGTGCACTAACATTTAATACAATTCATACAGATATATACACAAGCACTATCATGTAGTCTAATCATGATTTTGTTCAATTTCATATTTCTACTTTATGCCTCCTGCTGATTTCTCACTCCTAAATTATCTAATTTAAGTGCTTTGACACTTATCAATAACTCATTTATTAATTTCTTGAGAGGAGAACAACAGAAATGTACTGGTTATTGAAGCTGACTTTTCTGCAGAACCCTCAAAAGTTCAGTTTGCTAGCACTGTAATACAAAAACATTACTGTCAATGTATGGGCATTAATGATTTTTTCAGCAATATCATCTCTCTACTGAGCCTTGGGAAGAGTCACATTTGTGACTATTAGTGGGAGATTAGGTCTTCAAAAATGTCACCTGTAATTTCAACCTTTTATTCCAAAACTATCTGCAATTAGTGCTGGTAAAGTCTTACATGTTCTCCCATAATTTTCTGTAAACAATGGGCAAAATGGCATGAGGCTTAATCCAAAGAATGTATACTTAAAAATAAGCCCCTTGGAATCCAGCATAATTTACTCCTAAACAAGATCCATATAACTTCCAACCTTTTAAGTCCTGAAGGCACAAGGTTGATTTTTCTTAATCACAGACAGTATTCATTCAAAGCACGGGAAGCATAATCTAGTCTGCACACTGGAAAAATACAGACATTTGCGTAGGTGTGCTGCCACCTCATGAACACCAAATCAGTTTTTAAAAGGCACATTTCTTTGCTAAATCTGACTCAGCTGAAAACAGCGTGAAGAAAAGTGATAAGTATTAAGCAGTATGGCTAAGTTGAGTGATTGTCTTGTTTTTACTTTGTAAAAGGCAAAGGATACTCACAGATCTATTAGTCTCATAGGAAAAAAGGCAAAAGATGTGAAGAATACAATTAAAATTAAAGTAGTATGTAAAGGTAATGGAAGGCAAATTCAGGAGAAATACAGAACACCAGCAATCCTCACTCATTTTAGAAGACACTTGATTAGAAATAGCAACCACACTTATATACTGCTTCATCTCTTCCCTCAACACTCCAAGGGGTAAAAGAGGAAGTAAAGAAGACTGCCTCATCATACCTTCCATGTCTCAGTGGTCTATACCCAAATGAAGCACAAAAAATGAATCAGTGTCCATGATTTGTGTGCATGTCCAAATGAAGATTTCACTGCTCACAGAAATTGCTGTAATAGTTTCTGGGTGAAATGATATGATATTCACATATGGTAGCCATTCATGTGGGCTAGGAAGTGGGGGACAAAATGTGTCCATGTGCAATACGCATATAACTCAACTATTAAGTATCCATATTAACCCTACCTAAAATTGACAAAATCAGTATTGGTATGACACCCATTCCTGTGCCAGGAAAAAAACCTGGTGACCAGGGATTAGTGTAGCAGTGCTATACAGCTATAATCCTGTGGATGGATTACAGTGAGAAAGTAGCACAAAAACATGCCTTTTAGTCTCTTATTTACAGTATAATACAAAAAGGTGCTATCTAAAATAGCAGTCATATCACGAGTCGCCAACATTTATGGGCTTGCTGTGTATTTTGGAATTTTGAAAAGTAGAGCTCCACTACAGCTTGACTGCTGGGTTGGGGGCACATCGTCATCGGCTGCTACTTGTATGTGAGTATACATTTTTTTTTCCTGGAACAAAGAGGGAAAATGCCACTGGCGTGAATTTGTTTAAGGTGGATCCCAGCTTGACATGAAGTGACCCACACACTGTGATCACGGAGCCATCTCCTGAGGTACATATGAAATGAGTCATGCAAGATTTAACACCGGGCCTGCAATGGACTGCCGCAGCCTTGAGGATATTAACAAGGTGCGCCTTCACAGCCAGTCCATCTGGCATGGCCTCTTTCGCTTCCATAACTGTTGGAAATCAGAATAGTGAAGTGGTTCCTCTTGCACTCATTTTGCTGTTGGGCCCAATATGATGGATTCCAGTGACATTTCCTCCACTGAGGGGAACCATCACCCCATCTAAAGGGGCTCATCTGCCAATAGCCGTTGGACCCTTTAGGGAGTCAGGATATTTACTGCCGCCCACCACTCGGCATTGAGTCGCTGGTTGTACGATCTACTCCATTACCGTAGTGGGATGCCCGGCCAGACTATATGGGGGCACACAGCCAATGAGCAAAACACCGAGATCACCCATTCATTCTCCCCACCCTTTCTCTTTCTGGCTCCTCTTTTCTGTCTCTACATCCCTAAAAGCAAGTGACTGGAACAATCACAGGAGAGAGACTCTGCATCCAGAAGGGATACATTGGAAGGAAGCCCACGCTGCCAAAGACCTTATTACTCCAAGGGCTCTTAACATGATATTGAGCATGCAAATAGGCTTCCATCCCATTCCAACCATTCTTCAGTAGCTTTTGACCTTCAAAGGGGGGGGGAAGCCACCTAACTGATACCTCAATCCAAGCATGTGGGCACCCCGATGCCCCCGTCCCTTCCCCTCCCTTTTAAAAAGCTTTTTAACATTTATTTTGCCATTGTTTAATTCTTTTTTAACAGTTTTTAAAATTGTTTGTGTACCTTTTTTCTTAAGGGGTTAGGAGGGTAGGGGTGGATATTGCTGTTTTTAACCTGTATGTTTTTAACTGCCATGTAAGCCGCCTTGGGTCATCCACGGATGAGGAAGGCAGGATAGAAATTTTTAAATAAATAAATAATAAGGACATGTTCAGAACAATTCTGTAATACATGGAAACTATTCACATAAAAAGTCAGCTCTAAAAACAAGAGTAAAAGTATGCCTCTTCATGTATTTATTTTTTGGGAACAGTCACCCTTGCTAATCTTGTAAAGAGAATGCACCTAATCATATAGGAATACAGATCTACGTCAATTAAGAGATCTCCAGATGTTATGGCAAGAAGACAGGCAATATGTAGAAAGTTTCCTGATTACCACTTTGTCCTCCTAGATTGGATTCACTTGCTGCCAAAGGTGGGAGGTGGGATTTTTCCATTAGGACTGCATTTGATGGGACACCACCCACAGTGGGAATATAGTAAGGCCCAGGGATTGAGCTGATTGCTGGAGGATAGCCAGCCTTTGCAGCCTTTCCTGCTTCATACACTGCAAAAAAAGAAAAGAAAAAGAAACAGTAATCATTAAGAAGTGGTAAAGCGTATTAGAGCTCTTTGAACAACAAACGTAACAAAAGCTATTTGTTCACACTGCACTTTTAGTTTGCATGACACTGAACTTGTTTGAATCCAGGAGTCTTACCAGGAGAGGTCAGCACTGCTCTCATACTGGACAGCTACCTTCTTTTATATGTTAGATCATAACAAGCCTTTCAAGCAGCTCTGTCTGCACAAAATACCTAAAGGATTGATTTAGCTTTTTAAATTAGGACTCCAACCACTGAATATTCAAATCCAGAACCTAAATGGAATTTCAGGAAAATTGCCTAGCAGCCAAATTGGCAAAAAAACATTAACCATGTAAATGTATTGTTTTACTTTCTAATTGAGCACAGAGTAGCACACTTTTATAGGCAGGGCCGCGGTGGATTACTGGTTAAGACGCTGAGCTTGACGACAGGTCAGTAGTTTGAGACCTGAATGCTGCACAATGGAGCGAGTTCCCATCATCAGCCCCAGCTCCTGCCAACCTAGCAGTTCAAAAGCAAGAATTTGTAAGGAGATAAATAGGTACTGCTTCAGCAGGAAAGGTAACAACATTCTGTGCGTTCTGGCATCTAGTCACACCTGTCACATGACTGCAGAAATGTCTGCAAACACAGATAGCACTGGCTCTTTGACTGTAAACACAGATGAGCACCAAACCCTAGAGTTGGATATGACTGGCTTTTAAGCAAGGGAAACATTTACCTTTAGTACACTTTTAACAACACTGACAACCTCCACTTTGTATAACTGGTGTGGAGCTAGCTGGCCAGTAAGTCTGGAGTGGGCCAAAACGGAACTCAACAATGGGAGACACATTTTTACCGATCTTTTCAATCATGCCAAAACAATGTGGAAAAGAAGCCTTTTCTATGGATGTAGATCTTTGTGTTTTTAAGGTCCCTATTTCCATCTACATTGCCACTGTCATTTCCACCCATTAAACTGGTGGATTAGTTTTTTTGGTATATATTTATTTGTGGCAGGCACTGTTGGGAAAATAAAACTGGTATCAGTGGGAGGAGGCTTTCACAACTTAATATTATTGTGCTATGCCCATACCTGCCAAGTATCCCGTTTTGGCCAGGATTTCCCATAATTCACCGCTCCATCACGGTCCTTCCTGCCGTCATCATGTATTTGAACGGCTAGGAAAGGGGTTACTGCGCATGCGTACCACTGCCTCTAATGGGCACGCACACGCAGTAACCCCTTTCCTGTGTGCAGGGGTTTCTGTGCATGAGCGCAGGGGTTACTGCGCATGTGTCGCTGCCTCTGATGTCAGAGGCAGCGGCAAGCATGCGCCAACGTCGGCGCCCGGAAACCTTCCCATATTTGGACACTGGCAACTTGACAGGTATGTATGCCACTAAGCTATTGGTAAAGATCTTTTCCCTGCCTCTGGAATTGAGGCACACCACCATCTCCTTTTCTAGCTTGTTAGCTCACTTCTATTGCCTTTGTCTCTCTTGTTTCATGACTTCCAACCATGCAGGAGGCATGGAGGCTCTCTTCCACATGGTAGAGACTCAGTTTCCTCTTTAGTTTTCTACTGACTGTGGCTATAGATGGCTACTGTAAGTAAAGATGCCCAAAATGTAAAATGGTTCTGGAGTGATTTTACCATACGAAGTGCTAATGAGGGGTGGTGTAGAGATGAAACTTGGGCTAATCTATTACATTTCTGAGCTTTTGTCTTTTGCATTATATTCTGCTAAACATAAGGGAATAAGTTCCATACATCCACTTTCAATTAATAATTCAACCACTTCATAAACATTAAACAAAACAACTGTTACCAAGAATTAAGCAATTACTAAATAGTTACTTGGCTATGGAGCCAGAGGTTGGGGGTTAAATTCACCACTGTGGATTGCAACAGAGCCATCTGTGTGGCCTTAGGCAAGGTGCACAGCCCCAGGTGCTCCCACAAGAAGGGAATAGTAAACTACTTCTGCATACTCTCTACCTTGGAAACCCTGGAAAGGGTCACCATAAGCCAGTACTGACTTGACAGCACACACTTATAATTAAGGAACATTTCTGAAAGTGAACAGTAAAATTGTTCGTTAGCTTTGCATAAGCGGGAAGCACTTTTGTTTATACAAACTGGGAAGCTTAATTTTTGCTAATCCCCAGGCATATTCCAAACATCTGTGCTTTATTTGCTAGTTTGAACTCTTCTTCTGCTTCTGCTGCTTCTATCAGATGGGAACAAAACAGAAGATTCATGCTTCTCTCATTTCAGTTACATGTGTCTTTTCTAGACCACCTCAACCTTCTGGAGCAGTTTTTAAGGAAACAAATGAGAACTGCTTTTAGTAAAATTGTATGTCCCAACTTGTACAATTTGAAGGTCATCTTTAGATACAATTCTGTAAGATGGGAACAAAACAGAAGATTCATGCTTCTCTCATTTCAGCTATACTGAAGATCTAAACCAGCCTTTCTTTCTCTCATTCAAAAGCCTTGCAGTAAGAAACACTGAGAAAAACCTCTCTAAAGTGTCTTCCAATCTTCTAAGGCGGGGTGCCCAAACCTTTTGGGCCACGGGCCGGTCACGTGGTTCCTCCCACTGGAAGCGGAAGTAAAATGTGCATGTGCTGCCACATAACGTGCCCGTGCCTGTGCCGAACGCTGCCTTAAATGACCCACAACTGTCGTGAAGCAGAAGCAGTGTAACTGAAATGAGAGAAGCATGAATCTTCTGTTTTGTTCCCATCTGATAGAAGCAGCAGAAGCAGAAGAAGAGTTCAAACTAGCAAATAAAGGAGAAATATTACTTTTACTGATACTGTAGTATAAAAAAGGAGAATAGTTTGCAAAACTCAAAGATTGTTTGCCCAGACAATAGACATTGTCACAGTCACTCACATGCCCGTGGACAGCAGCAGGTATCTGGACAGCAAGGACAGCGGACGTAACAGCAGCAGCTATGAGGACAGCACTGGCACCAGCAAATCCCAACAAGGAGAAAGAAGAGGAAAAACCCCAGGATCACCAAGCCCACGAACACCCACTCTGCAAACAAAGGACATGTGTCAAATGTTAGAGCAACAGACCAATTAAGGGAGTTAAATAGATAATCTTATACCAATTAAATATGGATAAATGTGCATATTATAGATATCTAAATATGTATCCATTTCAGGGGAACTTAAATATAGGAAATAATTCAATAGAGAGAAAATACCATTAACAGTGAGATACTGAACCACTTTCAGTATTATTCCATTTATTACTGCAACCCATCAAGAAATAAAATATGAAACAACATCGGACAAGTATATTTGTCCTTACACACAGTCCTTCCATCTAATGTGGAATGCTATACTTGGTTAATGCAAAAGGAATAGCATTTTTAATAGTGGTGGTATGAAAAACAAATAGTCTAATAAGGGTGAAGAATTAGATTATAATGGCATATGATTGTATCTGGGAGAAAAATCAATTAGTCAAAATCCCCTTTTTCTATCAGTGGCTTCATATTAGGAAACAGGTATAAGAAATTGATAAGAGAAATTATTAGACCAAGAACTCAATGCTGACCAGTATCTGGACTCAATCCACTGTCAGAGGATGCCAGTGATTCACTGGAATTTCTGTTCAGTTGGTTATTATGGCTTGAGGGTAAAAATACATAAGTAGCGTATTCTTCTCATATCTACTTCCCAGGTACCCAGCCAAATGAGGCAAGGTTGCTGGAGAGACAGTCTTTTCATTGGTAGCACTCCTTTGTGGATCACACTCCCTGGAGATTTCCCTGATGCCTCAATTTTTGTCTTTTCAATTTTTGTTTTATATGAACTATATTTCTGCATTTATTTCTTAGCCCTCTTCTACTTTGTAGATGCTTTTACCTTTACTACTACTACTACTACTACTACTACTACTACTACTACTACTACTACTACTACTACTACTACTACTACTACTACTACTACTGTGTTTAGGCCAGACATGAAACTGCTGAAATGAAGACACCTTTTGGTGAGTTCATTCAGCAGTTCCTTTTGCCTGACCTAGTGTGAGAAAGATTAGCCCGGCTACACAAGATGGCTGTTACTAGGGTACGCACAATTAAGGTTAAAAAATACCACAATCTTTGAGGAGGCCCTTTCTGTGTACCTTATATATTATAATGATTTACTACAAGTTAAAAATGTATGACTCCTTTAATAGATTTAAAAAACCAGACTAACACATCTATGACACATTGGCATCAGTATACTCTGTGATTTGTTATCCAAGTGCAAAGCTATTTTACAATTTGTTAAAAACAATAACATCATACCATTATCACCCTAAACTGCAATTTTAGATCAGAGTGCCCATAGGAAGGAACTTTCAACATTTGCTTCAAATTGAAGTCTGTGGGGCTCATGCAACTTGCTCTAAATGAAAAGCAAAATTTAGAAAAGAAAAGCAATTATTGTACACTAGCATAGGTTGCCCGGCGTTGCCGGGCTGTTATAAACTGTGATCAGATTTTTTGGGGGTTTTTTGTGGATTAAAAAAAGAAAAAAGGATGATATAATTGTTTCAAATTGTTTTATTTAAGCAAATAATGTTTTAGTTTGTGGTTTTTTTGTTAATAGTTGTACCGTAGGTAATATTTTTAAAAATGTGAAAGTACATGTTTTTTACATTCCATGTTTTTAAACTGTGTTTAGATGTTTTGGGTTTTTATTTGAGTTAAAACTCAACACAGGATGTTATAAATCTTTTTATTTTATTTATTTAACATGTTTGTGATTTGTGTAAACTTTTGATTTATTGTTATGTTTTTGACTTGTTTTTACTCTTATGGCTTCTAGGTGGGGCTGTTGTGTGTTTTTGAGTTGTTTTTACTGTTCTGCCCTGCAGGTGGGACTGCTAGTGGTTTTGGTTTTGTTTCATGTGTTTTTTCTCTGCTGGCCTCTGGGTGGGGCTTCTTCCGGTAAGTAGTCTTTGTTTCTTCATTTCTGTTTCGGTCATCGTGGAGGGAGGACGTGATGGTGAGTTCTCTGGTTTTCTTTCTTCTGGGGTTTTTCTTTGTTTTGTTTTTGTGGTGGTGGGTTGGGAGGTGTTTCTGTTTGTTCTTTTTTGTTTTGGTTGAGTTTTAGGTTTGTTTAATTGGTTCGGTTATTTCTGGTTTTGTTTAATTTTTCTTATTTCGTTGTTGTTTATTTGTGTAATTTGTGGGTTTTTTGTGTTGTAGTTAGGTGTTTTGTATGTGGTTTTGTGGTATTGTGGATGTTTTTGTTTGTGTATTTTGTGGTTTACTTTTTTGTTTATTAATGGTTTTTACATTATTGATTTATTTTTGTTTTATTAATTTTTATTAATTTTGGTGTTTGATTTTGGTGTTTACTTTAGCGTGAAGAACAGGCTGCCTGTCGGTTCCTCTTTTCCCCATTGCTGCTTTGAATTTTGGTTTCGATGCAGCAATGGGGGAAAGGAGGAGGAGGCAGTCAGCCCGTTCTTCTCCCGGGAAGGTTTGTTAGGTACGTTGGGAGAGAAGGAGGAGGCAGAGAAGAGCTATCTCTGCCTAACAATGGTTCTCTCCTCTCTGTCTCCTTCCTCTCCTGGCTTACCTAACTGGAGATCGGCAGGCAGCGATCAGTAAGGGCACAGGCATGACTGTCTCCTTACAAACAGTGACTCAACCTTTCCTTCGCTTGCCACCCTCCAGCTTCATGAGGCTAAGGCTCTCTCCAATCTTCATTCACCTGGCATCCCCTAGGTATGTTAAACTATATATCCATGACCCATTCTTAGCTATACTGTCACCAGCTTGACAACTTGTTTCTAGACCTACATTACACAATATTTTTTTTAAAATCCAATAACATGGAAACCTCAAACTACATTTTAATTAAAGAAAAAGAAACAAACTCTTGTCTCCCAAATCATTATTGCCCACCAGGCAATAATTTTGAAAGCCTAAAACACCCACTGTTCAAAGCCAAAAAAAAGCAAGAGTAATACTTTACAGAAACATAAAGTACAAGCTACAATTATTCAGTCTTAAACAAGGGTTACCTTTGCATCCTAACCACCACTTTCATCGCTCTCCACAACTGTCAATTACCCAAAAGACCAGAAAGTTGAGGGCAAATGCACAAGCTAAAAACAGATAACTGCACAAAAATGATGCTGATTAATGGACAGGCTAGGCAACTGAAGAATGGATAGATAAGACAGAGAGATAGACAGGCAGACAAATAAACTAACTAACTAACTAACTAAAACAAACAAACAAAATGTTAGAGGGCAAAGTACCTGGCATAATATCCGCAGCAAAAGTGGGCAAGAGATCAGCCAGCAGCCCTGTCCTGCCTAGAAAAGACAGAGGAAAGAAAAGAAGGAGAGCTGTTAGTACAGGAAAATCACTTCCCACCCCTGACCTATTCTGTCCTACAGGATGATGCCTCCCAATCACTGGGACAGGCATCAAGTACTTCAGGAAACCCCTTACCAGAGCTGTAACTATATTCTCTGATGTAAACATTGTTACATTATGTCTAGTCACATCTGACTTAGGGCAACCCTAGGGTGTGAAAGTGTATGAGACATTTAAGGAGTTATTTTACAAGTGTTACCACTCCCCCATAAATTTCCATAACTGAGCAAACAATTGAACCCAAGACTCCTGTAGGTCACTTTGTCCACTACACCTTATTGCCTCTCAGTGTAGACCCAAAAGTATGTAAGTTATTTATAAAGGGCAAGATCTGTTATGGTATATTTTACATTTGATTGCACTAAACTGGTTTAACAGTAGAAAAACATTATGCCTTTATGCTGTCACAAGACTGTTGTACAGATTTTCGCAGTCTTATTCTTATTCTGCCATATCCGAATCGCCATGAAGACTGTCATGAGGATATAATACAGTGGCCTTTCATCTGCTTTCCGCATCGCAGCATGACCCCCATATCACTGATCCAGTTCCGCAGGTCACTTTCTGGTCCTGAGCTCTTTTGGCATGCAAAGTCCTCTTCAGCCCTAGGCTGAGGCTGCTGCCCTCCATCAAGATGGATTTAAGTGAGATTTTAATCCACTTGGGGACCATGACCCTTCCCTGTGGACTTCAGCACCCAAAGCCGGTAGTCCTCAGGGTGATCAGGTTACTTAACGACTGCCTGACACCCAGTGTTGAGTCACTGGCAGTATTGCCTACTCTATTACCATAGGAGGATAACCTGACCAGATTGGATATTTTCATATACCTTTCAAAATAATTTAGATGTTTTTTAACTCCAGCTCTCTTTCCCATATGTAAGCATCGGATGATAGGAATCTGCAGCCAACTCAACCTGGGAGTTTTGCAATGGGATTATTCAATGTCATTTTGTATGATCAGAGGCTGGTGTGAACTACTATGTCCAAAGGATTCAAATAGCCTAGGCTGGTGGTAGAAATCCATTTAAATTTAGGTCTTTTTAATGGTTTAACTGCAAGAAAATCAGTCTTGAGAAATACTGCAGTACTATGCCACATCTATTTTCGGGTGGGGGGGGGGGGGATATATCTTTAACCCATAGTGCTATTTTCAGGCCTTTGTAAAAGGCAGCATAAACAAGCCAGTTCATGTCAAGTCATTACTTTTTGTAAAATAACAGATTCTGACAGATGCTGTTTCCATGTCAACTGGAAATAAACCTGAAAGGCTTAGTTTAGAATTTATGGCTGTTACCTATCCTAAATTCTCAAAAGAAGCAGGCAACATTAATAGGGAAGTGAAATCTAGCTGAATATGGATTCTTTTTACCCTACTTAATTGTGAAATATATATACAGGAATTTAAAATACATTAATATGTACAGCCTAGACATACTCAATGTAGAAGTGCTTCCTCCAGCTGTCAAGTATACTTAAACTAAACCTATTTATAGATCAGTGTTAACAGCAAATACATCTGTTCCTGTACATTAGACTGAGAGAAGAATACACATAATTAATTCTAGTCAGCAGTTCTGTGAAGGGTCATTCAGAAAGAAAATTACATAGTGGTATGGAATAAAATGGTATGCACTACTATATTTTGTGCATATTCCTCACTGTATCTGCATATCGTGTTTGGAAGCCTAGAACACTTAGAAACCAAGGATGTACTTTCCATGAGTAGATCTAGTTTTAATATTTGAAATATTTATTTTTTTAGTTCTCTTTTTCATAATGTAAGCTACGTTGGGTTCTCTTTGGGAGAAAGATGGGTTATACATATTTTAAATAAAATAAAACTAACAGAAACAGGAGAAACCTCACCTCCCTAGAAACACTCTGGATCAAGTTTTAATCTCAATGAGCCAGAATTGTAAAAAAGGTTTTGGCTTATCATTGCGTGTAAATACCTTGTCTTGTTCAGATGTGCTAGCTCACTGGGAGGGTGTGTTGCACCATGCATATTTAATTCTCATAACTATGGTACATATCTTAACACCTTGTCTCCAGAGCCTATTTTGTCCAGAAGATGCAGCATAAAACACTGTCAGCAAGGCACGCTACTGGTTGTCAGTAAGACACTCGATTGCCACAAAGGCACTGAAGCTGCAGTACGTTTATATGAATGCACAATTCACTAAGCCAAATGTTTGTATTCTTTACAGAGTAGCTCAGAACTACACTAACTTGTCTTCACTGTCTTCTAAATTATAAATACCCTGGGGAATTCAGGCAGAGGCAGTCTCCACCATGCAAACAAGCTTCTAACTCCAAAAGCGAAGCTGATCTCTAGAAAGACTTCAAGGTGAATGAACTATTTATGCATCTTCCTGAAGATTCTAGAAAGAATCTCCATTTTAAGGTTCTTATCCAAATCATGTTTAACCAAACTATGGCAGCTTTGGGATCCCCAAACAGCTAACCCCTGCTTGGCCTCCCATTACTGCCTCTAGGGCAAAAATATTGTGAGTATAATAATCAGAGTAATTTAGGCTGGGAAAGGTAGAGGGCAAAAGAAGAAGGGGACGGCCAAAGATGAGATGGCTAGATGGTATTGTAGACACAATGGGCCCAGAGCTGGGTGGGTTGAGGAGGAGGATGGAAGACAAAGGTGCCTGGAGGACAATGGTTCATAGGGTCGCAAAGGGTCGGAATTGACTGTGCAACTGAACAACATACTGACTACTGTTGTGATTTGCAACTACTGTATCTTCCATTTCAAGTCAGTGTTAAGTGATCTCACAGAGGCCATGGATATGGTGTGATCCACATTAGAGACTAGATCTTCTCCCCCAGTGGTGGGCTCCAAAAAATTTACTACCACACTGTGGGTGTGGTATGGTGGGCGTGGCCAGGGGAAAGCCCTGAGTTGCACCCAAATTAGGGCTACTTTATTTCAAAACTTGGATGGGCGGGGCCAGCCAGAATTTCTGCTACTGGTTCTGGCCAACTGATGCGAACCTGCTGATGGCCACCACTGCTCTCCCCCAACTTTTTTCCTTCCCCTGTTCCTGTTTCTGCCAAAAGAGTTGCATGGCATTAGGGAAAGGTCTGCAGTTTACTAAAGTTCTTCATAATGAACACAGAAAGATACAGTACATACTACAGAAATATAATATAATATAATATAATATAATATAATATAATATAATATAATATAATATAATATAATATAATATTATTCATTCATTCATTCATTTATTTATTTAGTAGATTTGTATCCCGCCCTCCTGATAGGGAACACCACTCAGGGTGGCTAACAACACACATAGGCAATGAGAACAATACTACAAACAATTTAAAATACTGTAACAATCAGCTAAAAACAACAAAGCTAAAACAATAAACAACCCCCCTCCCATTCAAAGATTAAAAAGACATAAAACCAATCGGATTATCATTTTAAAAAACTGCCCTCAACCTCCCCCCTCCCCTTCCACTAAAAATAGAAACATACAGAAGCTAACAAGAACCCTTAGACAGGCTAAATGAGCCAACGGGCTTGTATGGTCGAATCAAGCATACCTTGGCATAGCCAAGTCTTCAGCATTTTTCTGAATGGGAGAAGGTCCGACTGGAGTCGAAGTTCTGGTGATAAGAGGTTCCACAGGGCTGGGGCAGATACGGAGAAGGCTCTCTTCCTGGCCCCACTCAGATGGACTTCTTTTGTGGAAGGGACCACCATCGAGCCCCTCCTGCCTGCCCTTGTAGGATGGGCTGAATACCTTGGGGAAATGCGATCTCTTAGGTATCCTGGTCCAATGCCATGAAGGGCTTTAAAGGTCAAAACCAGCACCTTGAACTGCATCCGGAGGCAAACTGGGAGTCAGTGCAGCTCCCGGAGCAGTGGCAAGGCACGGGCGTAGCGCCCACACCCCATCACCACCCGGGCCACGGCATTCTGGTCCAGCTGGAGCCTCCGAATGGACGCCAAGGGCAGCCCCATGTAGAGCACGTTACAATAATCCAATCTGGAGGTGACCTGAGCCTGAATGACTGTGAGCAGGGAGTCCCAGTCCAGAAGCAGGCATAACTGGTAAATTACACGAAGCTGTGCAAAGACTATATGTAGTCTTCTATATTGCATCACAATTGCTTCTATTTCATAGCATTTATTTTCCTGGTGCAGAAGTGATATAGGTTAAACAAGCGTATCAATAAAATGACACAGTGCTAGACACATTTGTTTTTTTAAAAATTGGGGGGGGGGCGTGCTGAGGGGACAGATCATGGGCCAAGTGTTCCTGCAATCCCTAAACATCATGCCCCAACTGTCTAGATCACTACAACACCATCCATAGAAATGCTCCTTCTATCCTTTTGCCAAAGGAAATGATTGACCACACAAGGAGAAGTCTGTTCGAACTGGTCTGGCTTGATAAAGGTAGAACCCTCCAGCAGCAGGGGAAAAAAATCCATGTTGGAAGCAAAAAGGACTGGACCAATTTGAACCAGTCTTTACTATATAACAGGTGAAAATAATTCAAATTAATCTGTTTTATAACCAGAGAAAATCCCATGGTGTTTAACCAAGTACTTGCAGCCTTAGTCTCATGATAATTTAGTCTTCCAGAGTGGCTAAATTAGATGAAATTTATGCCGCATGGAAAATTCCAATGGTAATATATGCTTGTAGCATATTTTTTTTACTTTTTGCAACCAGACAAGAAATGAAGACCTTCAGATTTCTTTTGCTCTGAAGTCAAGTAATTATCATCACTTTTCTCCACTTTCCTTTTTACCATTTTTGTCAATTACTGCCTTCTACCAACTCTCATGCTCAGAAAGTGAACCCCCCCTCCACCTGCTAACTTGTTCTTTACCTAAGAAGGTGTGGAGATCCTTCTGGTGTTGTTTAACTGCCATTTTCCTTTATCACTTGCCAAAATCTTCAAGAAGACTAGGTCATGCCTAAGTGCTTATTTAAACATTTTATTTGGTAACTGTTTCATCTGCTCCTAACAGAGCAAGCAGAGATATAAAGGTGAGACAGACCACATGGAGTGAGTGACCAGATTGAAAAAAACAGGGACTGGTAACAGGAGTATGGTAGCACACTTTGGCTGCACAGGAAGCCAAGGGAAGGGTTCTAGGGTTGTATACTGTATAGTTTTATATTAGTGGACTTTCCCACCATCTTTTGAGGAAGGCAAGACAAAATCAAAGACAGACTATTTGTATCTAAGAGAGCAAAATGTAACAGGGGTAACATAGGGAAAAGATGTGGTGGTAATCTGGCAAGTGCATGCAATGTTTGTCTTTGTGCTCGAGAACATCACAGTATAAACATGTAGCAAGTGTAAACTGCTTACATTGTTGGAAGTAAAAATGAGAAAACTGGAGCAACAAGTGGCCAAGCATAAGGCTATAAGAAAAAATGAAGAGTACCTGTACGTGGACCATACCTGTCAACCGCGGCTCTGGAAAATATGGGACCTGTGCAAACGGTTCTGCGCAGGTCACCTTCTATGCATGCGTAGAACGGGGCTACGCTGCTTGCGTAGCCTACTACACAAGCGGCATAGGCTTCTACACATGCGTAGAACGGGGCCACGCAAGTGTAAAACCCTTCTACACATGCATAGAAGGTGACCTGCGCAGAAGGGCTGTGCAGTACCTCCTTTCCCCTGCTGCCAAATTCCGGGGTTTCGGCAGCACGGGGCGGGAAATGGCGCAAATCGGCGCCAAAAACCATGAAATCCAATCCGGGAAGGTTGAGAGGTATGACATGGACAGAACTCTCAAGCAGCAAAGGCCGAGGGATTCAGATAGTCCTCTCATCTATCTTCCCAGTGCTCATGAGAGAAACAGACAGGGAAAGGAAAATATTCTAGGTGAACCACTGGTTACGAAGGTGATGCCAACATGTGAGATATGGATTCTGGAGGCACAAATTACACTTCCTGGAAGATGGAATGATGTCATGAAGAACTTTGAGAGGGATTTAAACTAAACTGGAAAAAGACTGGAGATGAAAACTCAAGAGGTAAATAACTCATGAGGAATTATGTACAATAAGAAGAAAAATGCAAGCTGCTCAAATGAGACCTAGTAGTCTTTAGTAAAATGTAAAAAGGCAAGAGGGACACATATCACACAACCTTCAGGGTCTAAATCAGTAGTTCCCAATGTGGGGCGCACCCCCCACAGGGGAACTTCAATTCCCAGAAGCCTAAAACAGTATATGGTCTGATCAGTGCTTTAGGAAACTGACTTAGGCTTCTGGGAATTGAAGTCCAAAAACCAAAAGTTGGAAAATACTGGTCTAAATACAAAAGCCAGAAGTATACGAAACAAACAAGAAGAACTGGAAATTTTTATACAGGAGGATAAATACAATGACAGAGAAAACTGAAAACTATTGGGAAGACCCCCTTGACTAGAATACAGCAACCGAAGGACAGAAAGAATCAAAAGAAAAGTGGGATCTCAATATATATAAAAAATACATATTCCTGCACAGGAACACAAAAGAATGATCTGGGTTGACCTATCAAGAATATTTGGATCAACATGACTGTGGCAACAAACAAACAAGTAAGCAAGCAAACAAACAAAAGGAATGTTGTAGTTGGAGTCTACTACCAACCATCCAATTAAAGAGAAAATGTGAAGACTTTGAAAAACAATTTACAATAATTTCAAAGAGATGTTATGTAATAGTAATGGGAGACCTCAGTTACTCTGATATATATTGGGAGACAAATTCTGCCAAACATGACCCATCTAAGAAATTTCTGTCTTGTCCTGCTGATAATTATTTCCTACAAAAATAGAAGAAGAAACTAGATTAACTATCCTTGAGTTGACTCTAACCCAGGGGTGCTCAAACTTTTCAGGCCGTGGGCTGGTCACGTGGTTCCTCCCACTGGAAGTAGAAGTAAAAAGCACCCACGTATGTGCAAAACGCTGCCATATATGCACCCATTGCTGCCATAAACATGTTAACGACAGCTGCGGGTGCATTTATGGCAGCATTTTGCGCATATGTTTTATTTCCACTTCCAAGAGCGGTGAGGGTGGCACAGGCCAGATGAATTGGCATTCAGGCCAGATCTGGTCTGCGGGCCCTAGTTTGGGCACCCTTGATCTAACCAATAAGGATTGCTAAAGTGGCAGTAAGGGGGACTCTGGGGAAATATGACCATGTTATACATGAGTTTTTTATTTCAAAGGAAGCAGAAGCAGAGTGTAACTGCACATGCATGGTGGTTTTTAGGAAATACAATTTTAATAAATTCAGAACAAAGATATGTAATGTCCCATGGCAGGAAATCCTGACAAAAAGGAATCCAAGGTGGGTGTGAGTTTCTTCAAAAGGAAATTATAAAGGCACAATTATAAATAATTTCAACCACAACAAAAGATGGAAAGCAGTAAAAAAAAGATACATGTGGCTTCACAAAAAGCTCAAAGTGATCCTGAAAACAAAAAAGACACATATCAGTGATAAGTGTAAAATTCTTCACCTAGGAAAAAGTCTGTCCAGGTTTTCCTGTTATGGTAATAGAGTAGATCATACTGCAGCGACTCAACGACGAGTGTCAGGCAGCGGTTAACTAACTTGACAACCCTGAGGACTAATGGCCTTGGGTGCCGAAGTCAACAGGAAAGGGTGATGGTCCCCAAGTATATTAAATCCCACTTGAATCCATCTTGATGGAGGGCAGCAGCTTCATCAATACTGGCCTGAGGCTGATGAGGAATTTGTGTGCGAAAAGGGCTCAGGACCAGAAAGTGACTCACAGAATTGGATCAGTGGTATGGGTGTCATGCTGCAATGTGGAAGGCAGATGAAAGGCCATTGCATTATATTCTCAGGACAATATTCATGGCCAATCGCCATGAGGAGCACCAATATTCGGATTTGGATGAAGAAGGAAAAAGATACCAAATGTACAGATACAAGATGAGGATATTTGGCTCAGTAACACTCCATGTGAGAAGGATCTTGGATTTCTCATAGATCACAAGCTGGATATGAGATAACAGTATGTGCAGCTGCAAAAAAAAAGTTAAATGCTATTTTAGGCCACATTAAGAGAGATATACTCCCCAAATCACATTATCAGTTCCCTTCTATTCAGCACTTGAGTATTGTGTCCTGCCTGTTCTTGTCATTACACTTTAAGAAGCATGCTGACAAACTGGCACATGTTCAGAGGATATCAGAGGACTAGAAACTAATCCATATGTCGAGGAAAGAATGAAAGAACTGGGAATGTTTTGTCTGGGGGAAAGGAGACAGAGAAGAGGAATAACATCACTAGTTGAAAGGCTATCATACAGAAGAGGGACCTAATCTGTTCTCAGTAATTCCAGAGGGCAAGGCACATAAAATGGACTCAAGTTATAAGAAGTCAGATTTTGGTTGAATATCAAGAAAAATTTCCTAACTGTTTGAGCAGTATGACAATTAACTTAACAGGTGGTGAATGTTCCAACACTAGAGGCATGCAAGAGAAAGCTGGACAGCCATCTGTCATATATACAGGTACTTTAACTTTGAATTCCTGTATTGAGCACTTGGGGCTGTGTTCATTATTAATCAGGTGTTTGTGTGTGGAAACAAGGATGTGTTCTAATCATTTCCACATTAAGTTAAGTATGAATTAAAGGCTATCAATTGCAATAAAATTTCATCTGTATCTAGATTTTACTTTATCACAAAGAGGATTAACATCAGTTTTAGTAATGTTAGTTCCTGAAAAGTAGCTTTCTGTGTTACCTAACCATGACTGTTTACTGTTAAGATCATGATAAATATACTTCAAATTCTAGGTTTTCCCCCTACCTGTTGCAATTCATCAAAGCAGACCTTTTATCATCACTGTAACACCATCAATTATGAGTGACTCTTGGACTAATGTGAAAGCTAAAGATGATGCTTCAGATATGTTCTTCTTTTATAACAATAAGAACTATTTCTATTACTATGTGAAGTGCCTCTTTACAATTCTCACAGACTATTCTCACAGCATGTATCAGTCTTTTTCTAAGAGAAAGCCTATTCAGGACAGAGTGAAAAAGAACACAATATATTTAACTTTCTACTCTTGTACCAGAAATGGTGTGTGAAATGTATCTTGCTGTCCCCCAATGTGTTTCCTGGAGCAGAGGTATGTGACATTTGTATTTTCTGCACATGTCCGCTAGTAGGACACTCTTATTACTCAAAAGTCCCTCAATATTTATTGAGATCATTGTTATGGTTGGTCTTGGCAAAGACCTTTCTGGTGGATTCATTCTTCAGTTCCTTTGGTTTGCCAATTACTGCTAGAAACATGCACTGATGAAGACTTACGTTTGGCCAACGACAAAGCCAAGAAAGTGGCTTCATTTTGGCAGCCCAGGGTTTGATCAGGACATGAATGAAGAAGAAATTTATATTCCAAGAAGCAACAAATATTTGAAACAGTGTGAGGCAAAACCAAGTCTGGTCACGTTATCCTGCTATGGTAATAGAGTAGACCATACTGCAGTGATGAGCATCAGCAGGTTCGCACCAGTACGCCAGAACCAGTAGCAAAAATTTTGGCTGGCCCTGCCCGTCCAAGTTTTGAAATAATGTAGTCTTAATTTGGGTGCAACACAGGGCTTTTCCCCTGGCCAAGCCCACCATACCACAGCCATAGTTGGTAGTAATTTTTTTTTTTGAAGCCCACCACTGCCATACTGCCAGTGACTCAAACAGTGATTAACTAATCTGACAACCCAGAGTACTAATTGCCTTGACAAAGTCCACAGGGAAGGGTGATGGTCTCCAAATGGATTAAATCCCACTTGAATCCATCTTAATTGAGGGCAGCAGCTTTATATTGGCCTGGGGCTGAGGAAGACTTTGCATGCCAAAAGGGTTCAGGACCAAAAAGTGACTCGCAGAGCTGGATCAGTGGTATGGGTGTCATGCTGCGATGTGGAAGGCAGATGACAGGACAGACTTTATGGCTGATTGCCATGATGATGGCCAATATTGGGAATTGGATATGGCACAAGAAGAAGAAGAAGAAGAGGGGCAAAAGTGGCTATGGGGCACCCCTGCATAACAAAAAGGCCCAGATCTCCCTCTTCTGTATAAATAATGATTGCATGCCGTCAAGTCAATTCTAAGTTACAGTGACTTCTTCTGAGATTTTCTAGTACTGTATTGAGAAGTGGTTTTTCCATTTCCTTCCTCTGAGGTGCTCTGGGACTGAGCAGCTTGCCTACAACTACACAGGCTGGCTCTTCTCCTAGGAAAACAGTGGGGTAACTGAAATAGTACTAAAGTGTTTTGTGTTTATTTACCCATTCATTGTATCAGCAAAATTAGGGAAGGCATCTGGCTATTAAGGTTAATACATTCCCCTTTAATAGAAGTCAAACAAGACCAAGCTAAATGCCATGGAAGATATACAAAATCAGATCTAAGATCTCCCTTTTTGTTACGAACAAGTATCATCACAAAATGGAAAAAACTGGATTAGGACTATGGCACTGAAGTGTTCCTTCTTTCCCACTGTTCAATGTTCTTGATATAAAATGTGTCCTTCTAAAGCTACTATTTGTCTTGCTTGTTTTGAAGGGCTTTTTCACTTGGGATAGAAGTTCCACCCTGTTTTGTTGTAGAGTAGGACTTAACCACAAGTCTCATCAAAACAAATCTGAACCCTGATTCTATGTATGACATCTTAAAATCCTGGGGAGAAATATGCTAGAAATTCAATTCTCTTGCAAAGTCTTTATTTTGGAGCATTTTTTCAGTGTTTGTTTAACAATTAAAGACTTCAAATGATACAAAAATAAAAGCACCATAGTTGTAAATTCCACTTCCCAGTTACAAAGCTGGAAATAGAACAAATCTCACCATCAACAAGTACAAAAGGGGGGAAAGCAGGGGGGGGAGCGCTAAACATTGTGGAAGTATAGCTGGAAACATAATAAAAATCACCAATATTGTACTTAAGGCTACAGTATTACAAAAGCAAATGCTCCGTCTGAACAAATCGTAATATGTAAAACAGTCATTTCCAGGATAAGAGAAATGTTTCCCAAACTATGTTCCAGAGAACAGCTTGGGGAAAAGTTAAAACTCAGATACAATGTTGCCCTCCATGCACACTGTTTTAAGAACTAAAGAAAATACTGGGAGATGGAACCACAGATCTCCCATATCTCACCTAGTTTGTCCCTTGCTATTGCTGAAGATGTACCTCTTAAAAATATTTTTGCACATTTATTCTACACACAACCTTGAAACCACAACTGCTATAGGGAATTGTCTTAGTGATGCCAGTTGCACATATTTCTGGCTTACAATCACAAAGAAAATAAGCAGCAAAGCCCCAAATGAGCTGACAGAGACAAGGTTTTCTAGTTTGGCACATACCCATCAAGTGTGGCTCCGGAAAATATGAGAACTGCTCCGGCCCGGGCGCGCATGCGCAGCAAAAACTCCTCCGCGTATGCGTAGAACCCTTTTGCACATGCACGCATGCGGTGACCCCTTTCCTGGCCAGCCAAAATACGGGATGGCCGCGTGAACGATCGTTGAAGAGGGGTGAAATATGGGATTTCCCGGCCAATCCAGGATACTTGACAGGTATGGTTCGGCATGGAGTGTAAACAATGGCATATGCCTTGGTAGCACAGTGGTTAAACTTCTGTACTGTAGCCAAAACGTTGTGAGTTCGATCCTCATGGGGATCAAGGTTGACTCAGCCTTCCATCCTTACGAGGTAGGTAAAATGAGTACCCAGCATGTTGTTGATTACCTGTAGACCACCCAGAGAGTGCACTAAGTGTTATGGGGTGGTATATAAGTGTAATTGCTGCACTTGATACTAAATCAGGATTCCCTCACATTCTGCATTAGTGAACACCCTGAGAATCCTGGGATGGTCTAGCACATTTTCAGAAAACAATTACCTCAGCCTGGACAGTCAGAGGTCAGGCTGCGCCTTCCACTCCCATAAAAAGATTAAATAACTGGAATCCAGAATCTGAACAATACACACACACACCCCTATCAAAAACAATATTTTATTTTTGTAGTCTCACAGTTTTCTTCCCACTCTCCCTCCAATCCAATTTCTCTCAGGATAAATTCAAGCTGTAGTGACATTCACTAAGGCTTTCTTCTTTGCAGCTAATTTTGAACACTGCAGTCAGAGGCCATGCCTCAATCTCAACCTATTCTTCTGAATGTATGTCAGTCTACTCTCCTACCCAACAACTGATAAAAATCATATTCATTAAATAATCACGCCACCACAACTGGCCTTCAGCGGTTTTTGTACATTTCAAATCATTGATAACCCCTCTTTAACTGGCATGCATTTCTCCTCCTACAAAAAAAACCCCACCCTGCCCTCCTAAATTTTGCTGATAAGTAGGTGGCTGAAAAACACTACAGCTGACCCAGCCGCGCTCTCGTTCATACCAGTGGTTGCCACAGCAACGGTAGGGGGAGGCAACACAGGCTTGTTATGAATGCGTGCTAATTGAAGGCCAACTTTCCTCCCACAGGGATGAGCAACAAGTGAACCAAAAATATATAACAAGAGAGGACAAAAGAACATGTTCAGGGTGGGAAAGGAAGAGATTTGAAAACCCTCAAGATTTTTTTTTTGTAGAGAAGTGGAGACATTTTACCGGCTGAGATATTTCTGTATTTTGAGTAAGAGAGGCAGAAGGGTCGAGTATTTGCCACATTCTTTAAGAGTATTATTATCTTTAAGGGCACCTGGTTTCCACAGAGTCCCTGGCACAGCTACAAGTCTATCCCATTTCCATCATTGAGTAGCTGTTTCCTACTCAACCACTATAGGGCCATTTCAGTTAGAAGGGAAATGCTGGCTTGCATACTTTTTAATTCCTCATTCTCTGTTGAATCCAAATACCGCTATAAAGTTTTAAAAGAAATAGCCATGTAAGTCTATTTTAGCAGGAATAACAACAGATACCATATCTTGTGGTACCTTTAGATAATAAAGGTCGCCCTTGCTCGAAAGCAAGTCATATCCAACTCTAGGGTTCAGTGCTCATCTCTGTTTATAGCAGGGTTGCCCAAACTATGACCCTGGGGCCGGATCTGGCACCTGACGCCAATTCAAAGCCCTCGTCATTCCTGAAAGCAGTAGTAAAACATGTCATACAGACGTGTTTTACTTCCGCTTCCAGGTGCGATGAGGGCTTCGCAGGCCAGATGAATTGGTGTCAGGGGCCAGATCCAGCCCCCAGGCCATAGTGACCGACTCCCTGCACCACGTGACCGGCCCACAATCTGAAAGGTTGGGCACCCCTGATTTATCACCAAAGAGCTAGTGCTATTTGCATGTGCAGATGTTTCTGTGGACGCTGTTTACCTTCCCACCAAAGTTGTCCCTATTTATCTACTTGCAATTTCTTGCTTTCGAACTGCTAGGTTGACAGGAGCTGGGACAGAGACAGGAGATCACTCCATCATGCAGTATCCAGTAATCGAACTCCAACCTTCCAGTCAGCGAGTTCAGCATCTTAACTAGTTGAGCCACTGCAGTCCTTTAAAACTACTGCATTTATTTCACTGTGGCTTTTTGTGCACACACCTTCAGTCAAAGGGATGTAGTCATTAGGTCATAGCTTTATACTTCTTTTTTTATTCGTGTCAGATGCATCACCATCACCAGCATATAATAGCATACAAAGCTAAAATTAACACATCTAAACTAAAAAAAAGTTAAAAGGGCTAGATGACATCCCCAATATCGGGCCACAGCTTTATACTAGTGATGAAAGAATACTTTGTAAATATCTCTTTCTCATTGATTTAGGTTGCTGCGACCAGAACCTGGGCATAATGCATTAGATTTTAAAAAATAGTATTAAATTTGGGTTGTTTAGTTGTTTGGCAAATAAGAAACTGTCTAATAAATGCTATATTCTAAAGGAAAGGTATTGGAAATACTATTAACTGCTCTCTGGAAGGACAAATAGTAAAGATGAAGATGAAGTACCTTGCACATCAAATGAGAAGAGAGGATTCACTTGAGAAAGCTTTGATGTTGGGGAAGGTGGAGGGCAAAAGAAGGGGGCGGCCCAAGATGAGATGGTTAGATGGGGTTGTAGACGCAGTAGGCACAGGGCTGTGTGGGCTGAGGAGGATGGTGGAGGACAGGGGTGCCTGGAGGGCGGTGGTCCATGGGGTCGCAAAGAGTCGGAATTGACTATGCAACTGAACAACAACAACATAGCAGAATCAATAATCCTTTAAGCTAGTAGAACAGCTCCATCTCTGGAACTGTTTATGCTAGTTTCATCTACCAAATAGGTTGTTAGTCTTGCTTCAAATTCTGAACTAAAACAAAAATCATTCTAGTTTTGGCAATTCATACAGTTTGAAAACAGCATCATTTCATGGGCAAAACATTTGTGAGATATAGAAGGTGACAACTGTATAACACTGGTGTGAACTTTTTGAAAACGCACTACAGGTATTAAAAATTCCCTTCTTGTTTTCTGCATTTCATTTCACTCAGTTCCACAGCCACAAATATGCATACTGTAGTCTTAATATCTGTAGTCTTAATATCATATTCCATGTGCCAGGAAAAATGAGTTATCTTCTACCAGAGCTCATATTAATATGGTAAACCTCTGAAGGTATATTCTTCCCTGTTTACTTTTACCACTTTATTTTTTTCTTCTCTTGTATGTGCTACGATAAATACTAAGATAAAAGCTCCTGTGGATCTTTTTGTCTTTTCTCTTTGAAATGCTATGCGATGGTTTAGAATGATAAATAAAAATCCCCTCAAAATAAAAATGATGGTTTAGAGCTGCCACTTCCTTAGCCTACAAGGGGCTTCAGCAAGTACAGTGTATTGTGCTGCAAGTCTGGCAGATGAGAAGAGAAACTGGGACAACCAAGTAGTTTTTGGTGCCAGTATAATATAAAGGTATTTTAGGATAAATTTGCACCACTGGTGTCCAAATGTATTAGTTTTACTAAACTCCTAATGATAGTGTTCTAACTTTATCAGAATTTTCATACTGCTGAGAGGGTGATTATTGGGATTTCCTGCCTCATAGAAATCAAAATGAACAGCGTAGTTATTTCAGTAGATGTATTATAGACAACATCTCATTCCAGAAGAGGGACCTACCCCACCCCTTATGACTGCCTTTATTAAAGGGTAACTTCTTCAGGCTAAAGGATAATCTGGACAAACACCTATTCATACACACATATTAACAAGGACATGTATTCTGTCATTTCACTACATTTCAGTCTCGCACTTAGCAGAGGTGCAAAATTCATACAAAATCTAAAGCAGGGAAGCAGAAGCTAGGAACACACTGGCAAGGGGAAATGGCATATAGTATTAAGTTAACCAGATAAGAGATCATCCGTTTTGGCTTCATGTTTATTTTTTGCTTTTTCTCATAAGAAATTGCAGAAAATTGAAAATTGGGTTGTAACAGTAGAATGCTTTTTGGAGTCATTCCTATAAATATTTACCATACTTCTTGTTTTTATGTATCAGCAACTATCCTCCTGCTAGACCAGTGGTTCCCAACGTGTGGCACGCACACCACAGGGGGGCTTCAATTCCCAGAAGCCTAAGTCAGTACATTGGCTAATCAGTGCTTTGAAGAATTGATTCTGGCTTCTGGGAATTGAAGTCCAAAAACCAAAGGTTGAGAAACACTGTGCTAGACTGACTAGATGGCCCAGTTTATTCAAATTTTCCCAGATGGTTTTGTCTAAATGGTAACTTTGTTCTTCTTTCAATAAAATAAACTAGGACATACTGTCATTGTCTCTGTTCCCAATGTACTGCTGATTATTATACCTTTTATACATCCCCAACAGCTGCCTCCCAGCCATTTCCCTAAATGTACCTGCTGTCTCTCAGCAAAGTGTAAGTCTAAACCACGCAGTTATACTGTAACAAAAGATTTACAAAGGAAATATAGGGTTGTATAAAACTGAACAGAGGATACTGCTAAGATGATGAAATTTAATAGGAGAGCAAAATGCTATGTTGTGAGCTGCCATCTTATATTCAGCATTTATTATTATAAATAAATGCAAATACAGTAAAACCCCGGATTACGGAATTAATTCATTCAAAGGGGTTTTCCTTATAGCGGTTTTTCCGTGAAGCAAAGCATGGTTTCCCATAGGAATGCATTGAAAACCAAAAAAAGTTCTGAAGGTTAGAAAAGAGTTAAAAAAAACCATAATTTTTCTGTTGAAAACTCTAAAGTGGCAAAAACACAGCAAAAAATTCCAAAGTGCCCTTTAGAAAGAGTTTGGAACCGAAGAAATATGTTTGTTTGGTATTTTAGTGAGCTCCAGTTCTAATAATTTTCATTTTTAATGCTGCCCAGGTAGTGATGGGGTGCGGGCTTTATGTTTGTGCCTTGCCACTGCTTCAAGAGCTGCACTGGTTACCAGTTTTCCTCCGGGTGCAATTCAAGGTGCTGGTAATTAACTTTAAAGCCCCACAGGGTAGTGGGCCAGGATACTTAAGAGACCACATCACCCCAAGAACATCTGTCCGTCCAACATACCATGGACCGGAGGGGCTCTCTAATTGTACCATAGGCTAGAGGGGCTCGTCTCTCTAGCACAAGGAGGGCCTTTTCTGTGTTCGCACCGGCCCTATGGAACCTCCTGCCAGTAGAGTTACGGCAGCAGACAGAATTGCTGCCCTTTAGGAAAGAGCTGAAAACCTGGCTGACAGGGCAGGTGTGGAGCACCAATGGGTGTCCCCCACCTGCTGGCTTGTTTAACAGGGTGGGTAAATTATTTTGAATTTTTAATTGGGTTTATGTGTTTTAGTCAGTTTTAATGTTATTTATTGCTGTGAGCCACCCAGAGTCATTGTCAAGTTAGAAGCATGAAAAAATAAATAAATCAAATATTTGTTACATTTCCAACATCACCATCTAGTGGCCAACCCTGGCAATTGCAGGATAAGTGCCGCAGGACAGCTGATGAGGGGTGGGGAAAATTTCCGGCATCTTCTGGTTGTGCTGAGAGCTTCTGCCAGAGCCAAAATGCGATGAAAAATTCCAAAACCGGAGTGGAAATTCTCCAAGCACTCTCTCACCACCGTGTGAAGCATCTGAACTCCCAAAAAAACTGTCTGTAACACGATTTCCCCCTGTAAATCGGGACGTGATTTCCTCAGAATTTCCTTCCATAAATCGAGTTTTCCATTACCTGAGGTGTCTGTAACCAGGGGCTTTACTGTATTACAAAATGCTAGTCAGTATCCAGCAACCTCAGCCTCAGGAAACCAACCTGCATTGCTAAATCAAAATGTCACTACACTACAGGTTCCCTGAGTGCCTATAACATATGAAGCAGGCACAGAAGAGTTGTAAAAATAACAAATATTATTTTGGGGGGAAATAATCCATGTGGAATAAGAGGGGAAATAATCCTTGTGCAAAATAAGCATAAAACGAGGGAAATAATCAATGTGCAAAAATAAGCAAAAATTTAAGTATAACACAGGAAGAAGAGTCAAGTTTAGGAGAAGAGTTTATGATAGCATTGTTTTCACAGGACCCTTATGGTAATCTGGTTCTATAAACCTTTGACAGAGAGCATTCTGCAAAGGGCAAAATGAAGTAGGTAATTATTGTACTTCTAACATTGGGAACGTGTGGATCTTTGGCCTAGCTGTGGCACTGTTTGGGCCTTGGCATTCTGCAATGACTCCTAACAGGATTAAAATGCACTGAAGAGGAAACTTGGTTCTTGTAACTTAGAGGAGCGTCCAGAAAGCTGCTGGAAGATTTATTGGGAGAGTGTGGCCATTTAATTGAATTTCTCCTTGCTCCCTCTAACTGAAATAAACTTCTCCTTTCTTCTCATTCCTCCTTTTCTTGGCATGTCAATCAGGGGCAAAACAGCAGCAGCTATTCCCAGAGATCAAAGTTTTAACAGGCGACAAGGACTGCCAAGATGGCTGTTACCATAGAAACCTTAGTAATGGAGGCCACTGAATAGTACTGGTACCCTTTGTCAGCAGCGTGCGGCTGTGGCTGGCAAGTCAGAAGGTATGCTGAGGAGATCTTTGGCCAACAAAGTAGCATTTCTAAACATTCTTACAGCAGACACGGGGAGGGTTGTGCAAAGATTCAGCAGTTGCCAGCTGTGCCATATTGGGTTTTGCAACAGAAAGACTGATGGAGAAACGACACCCTGTGAGCTGCAGAGAGCTAATGAAGATGATTTTCTTTTCAATAAACAAGAGAATTAACGGATGCCATCAGAAAATAACACTGTACTTTTTTTTCCTTTTCCAGAAAATAACCTGTCTTTCACTCTTGTATCATAACACTTGCTTGCTAACTTATTCATGAATGCCAGGACTCAATCATACATTAGGTTTCTGGTACTGAGTCCATCACAAGGACTGGGGTGGCTTAGTAGTCAATTGTCAACTTGACAATTGGTAGGTCAGCAGTTCGAGACCCAAGTGCTGCACAATGGAGTGAGCTTCTGTCTCTATTGCAGCACCTGCCAACCTAGCAGTTCAAAAGTGAGAAATTGCAGGTAGATAAATAGGTACCACTTTACTGGGAAGGTAAACAGTGTTCAGTGCCTAGTCACACCTGCCATATGTCCACGGAAACGCCTGCAGATGCAGGCAGCATAGGCTCTTTGGCTGTAAACTGAGATGAGCACCACCCCCTAGAGTAAGACACAACTGGCTTTTCAGCAAGAACAACCATTACCTTTTCCGAGTCCATGGAGTAAAAAAATCAGCTTTTATGCGACTACACTCTATTTTTGTCACAGGATGTCTAGTTATATCTGCCAGAGCCTCTTGATGTGCACTGGGACATTGAGGACCAAGCCAATGAGACGGTGTGAGACACGTAACCAATCTCCCCAATGGCTTTTTTATTTTTAGTGAAATATAAAGTCTCTGAAGGGCTAAATATGCCCTGATCTAACTACCTCATCACACACACATAGTTATGCAGATACTGTAAAAGATTTTTAATGCTGTTTATTTTACACTTTAGTCAGCATCTACAGTAGCTTAGTTGAAAACAGGAACCCAAGATAGCCTAGTGCTAAGCCCCTTCCCAGAGCTACTCTCTCAAAATTACTTTCCATTCCTGAACTGGCCACTTGCTACACCGCATGTTAATCTCTTTGTCCATTCTGCCATCTTCAGTAAATTTTGTTTCTAGGTATTTGAACTCCACCACTTGTTTAATGCTTGTTCTCTATTACAATGTTTAAAGTATGTTATTTCCTTTCAATTGTCAGTCTTCTCTTGATATAGTCCATGGGGTTTCTTGGCAAGGACACTGGAGTGGGTTGCCAGTTCCTTCCCCAGTGGATTGTGTTTAGTCTGAGTTCTCCACTATGATCTATCCGTCTTGGGTGGCCCTACACGGCATAGCCCATTCTCTTCAAGAAAATTGAGGAAATTAGGGGAACATATCTAACAAAAATGGTCATAATAAAGGACAAAAACAATAAGAACCTAACACATGCAGAAGAGCTTGGGGAAAGATGGCAAGAATACACAGAAGAACTCTACAAAAAGGACCTTAATATCCCTGACTACCACCATGGTGTGATCATTGACTTTGAGCCAAACATTCTGGAGAGTGTGAAGTCAAGTGGGCCCTAGAAAGTATTACCTACAACAAAGCTAATGGAGATTATGGTATTCCATTTAAGCTATTTAAAGCTCTAAAAGAAGATGCCATTAAAGTGTTGCATTCAATATGTCAACAAATTTGGAAAACGCAGCAGTGGCCACAGGATTGGAAAAGGTCAGTCTACGTTCCAATTCCCAAGAAGGGTGATGCCAAATAATTATCGTACAATTGCGTTCATCTCACACACTAGCATGGTCATACTCAAGATCTTACAAGCTAGGCTTCAGCAGTACATGGAGCGAGAACATACAAAAGTATAAGCTGGGTTCCGAAGAGGCAGGGGAACTATAGATAAAATTGCAAACTTTCGCTGGATCATGGAGAAAGCAAGAGAGTACCAGAAAAATGTCTACTTCTGTTTCATTGACTACACCAAAGCCTTTGATTATGTGGATCACAATAAACTGTGGCAAGTCCTTAAAGAGATGGGAGTATCAGACCACCTCACCTGTCTTCTGAGAAATCTGTATGTGGGCCAAGAAGCGACAGTTAGGACAGGATACAGAACAAGTGGTTGGTTTAGAATAGGAAAAGGAGTACGACAAGGCTGTATATTGTCACCCTGCTTATTTAACTTATATGCAGAGTACATCATGCGTAATGCAGGGCTGGATGAAGCACAAATTGCTGGGAGAAATATCAACAACCAGAGATATGCAGATGACACTACCCTAATGGCAGAAAGCAAAGAAGACCTGACTGTTCCTTGGAAGGACAGATACTGAAGCTGAAGCTCAAGTACTTTGGCCACCAAATGAGAAGAGAGGACTCACTGGAGAAGGCCCTGATGCTAGGAAAGATTGAAGGCAAAAGGAGAAGGGGGCAGCAGAGGATGGAGATGGCTAGATGGCATAATTGGTGTAGTGAGCGTAGATCTCTGCAGAATGCAGAGGATGGCAGATGACAGAGGAGCCTGGTGTGCTGTGGTCTATGGGGTCACAAAGGATCAGACTCGACTGTGCGACTCAACAACAACAACAACAACAACAACAGTATTCTCTTTATTGATTCTCATATTATTTATCTTGCAATTCTTGGTTCATGGACATAAGGTGTTGCTGTAATTCCTTAGCTGTACTTGCTATCAATGCCTGATCATCTGGAAAAAGTAATTCGTTGAAATTGTTTCCATTCATGAGCTTAGCTTTTTTGCTTTTGCTAAGTAGGTGATAAATAGTCTTGTACAGTCTTGCTGTACGATCTGGGATCGGTTTGATCCTGTTGTCCCTGATGAAGTGGACAGGCTCCTTGCAGCTGTGCGTGCCACTACATGTCTTTTGGACCCCTGTCCCACCTGGTTGGTGAAAGCCTCCAAGGTGGTGACAGGTGGCTGGGTCGGGGCGATAATAAATGCATCATTACGGGAGGAGGTATTTCTTGCACTGCTAAAACATGCTTTGGTGCGCCCCCTCCTGAAGAAAATATCCCTTGACCCAGCTGTCCTTAACAACTACAGGCCGGTTTCCAACCTGCCCTTTCTGGGTAAGGTTTTGGAGAAGGCGGTGGCGCGCCAGCTGCAGAGTGTCCTGGAGGAAGCGGATTATCTAAACCCCTTTCAATCAGGATTCAGGCCCTGGTATGGTACGGAGATGGCATTGGTCGCACTGATGGATGATCTCTGGCGGGAGCGGGACGGGGGTTATCCATCCGTCCTTGCTCTTCTTGACCTCTCAGCGGCCTTCAATACCATTGACCACGGTATCCTTCTGGAACGGCTCAAAGGACTGGGGATCCAGGGCACCGTGTTGTCCTGGTTTTCCTCTTTTCTGGATGGCCGTACCCAGTCGGTGTGGTTAGAGAGTGAGAGGTCCAGCCCTAGGCTTCTCAAGTATGGGGTGCCTCAGGGTTCGGTGCTCTCTCCTCTCCTATTTAACATCTACATGAAGCCACTGGGTGAGATCATTCGTTCCCACGGGGTGCGGTACCATCAGTACGCGGATGACACTCAGTTGTTCATCTCGGCCTGTGGGGACCCCAGTGATGCTGTTGAAATCCTATCCGGATGCCTGGAGGCCATTGGGGTCTGGATGGGGGCCAATGGGCTTCGGCTGAATCCCAGCAAGACAGAGTGGCTGTGGATAAGGGGCCCCGTGTTATCCAGGGAGTTACCATCTTTGGTACTGGATGGGGCTGTTTTGCCCCAGACATACCCAGTGCGCAACTTGGGGGTCCTTCTGGACTCGCGGCTGCTGCTAGAAGAACAGGTAGCGGCTGTGGCCAGGAGGGCTTTTGCCCTACTTCGGGTGATTCGCCAGTTGCGCACGCTCCTGGACCGGGGCTCCTTGCTTATGGTAACCCATGCTCTGGCCACTTCCCGACTAGATTATTGTAATGCGCTCTACATGGGGCTGCCCTTGACGACCATTCGGAGGCTGCAGCTGGTCCAGAATGCGGCAGCCCGGGTGGTGATGGGATGTGGGCGATATGCCCATGCCTCACCGCTACTTCGGGAGCTGCACTGGTTACCAGTTTGTCTCCGGGTGCAATTCAAGGTGCTGGTTTTGACCTTTAAAGCTCTATATGGCAGTGGGCCAGGATACCTTAGAGACCGCATCGTCCCAAGAGTGTCTGCCCGTCCAACCAGAGCGGACCGGAGGGGCTCTCTAATAGTGCCATCAGCTAGGGGTGCACATCTATCCAGCACCCGAAGGAGGGCCTTCTCCGTGTCCGCACCAACTCTCTGGAACCTCCTCCCAACAGATCTAAGACTTCAAAGAGAATTGCTGCCCTTCAGGAAAGGATTGAAGACCTGGCTGGCAGGGCAGGTGTGGGGCCCGAATGGGAACACGGTCCCCGCCTGCTGGCTTATGTAAACAATTAAGAACTCTCTCTTCTTCTTCTTTTTATAGTGGGTGGGATGGGTGGGTGGGATGTGGGTCTTTTAAAGTGTTTTTATGTGTTTTTAGAACTTGTTGTAATGCCGCCCTGAGTCGGGTTCTGCCTGAGTAGGCGGCATATATAAATATGACTATTAAATTAAATTAAATTAAATTAAATAATAATGGTGATAGTACGCATCCCTGTCTCACTCCAGATGTTACTGTGAAGAGTTCTGATATTCCTTGATTTGTTCTAACTATAATTCTGCATCATACAATTATACCACCTTCATAACTTTCCTGTAATATTCTCTTTCACAGCATGTCTCACAGAATGGGGAATGTGCTCACACAGTAACACAGAGATTAAACTCATTAGCATATATTCAATGCCAGGTATTTGTTTTGTATTTCCCCACCATTTAAAATTGAAAAGGGGACATTTAGGACTACAGTAAATCTGAATAACAGCCAGAGATCATCTGCCACTACCAGCTGGAGGAAGCTGTATTGATTTGCATGCTTATCTATCATTCTGATTTAATCACTCTATGCCTCTGCATCTGGTGAATATAAACTCATGCCTTGCAGTTTCTCTCCTATGTCTGATGAAGAGGACCTGATCCACGAAAGTTCACATTAAAACTATAGCAGTTAATCTTTAAAGTGCTGCACCTTTTTTTTTTTTTTTGATTTACAATATTGCAGTTGGTATATAAGTTTTTACATAATCTAATAAGAAGTTCACTTACTCCATATTGGGTCAGTGTTTGCCATAACAAATTCCTATCAACTCTATCAAATGCCTTCTCTTGGTCTACAAATGTGACAAAGGGTTTCTTATTGTATTCTAAATTTTTATCTATTGGTTAAGTGTCAAAAATTCACCCAAATCTAGCAATCCCTTACTTTGGTCTGTTATCACCTCTCACGGTATAAACATGAGGCTTTAATCTGTTTTAAAATCACTTTATGTATCACTTTTTGCCTTATTTTGTACGATCCAAACTGATTATGTTAGAATGAGGAATCTTGTTGTTTCCAAGTCTACAGTTTTAAGGAACAGATTTGAAATGAAACCATCAATTGAGGTTAGTGAAATAGGAAGGGATTATATTATCTGTTATGTCTGACTACCAGTAACCATTTTCTATTAAATAGTGTACATCTGATGGTTTTAAAGAGCTTTTTCATTACAACCTACCCAACCACCCCCATAAATCCTAGGAGCAATGTTTCCTCCAAGGCATTCCATAATTTATAGGCACCTTTACTGTTTTGCATCTCCTTCGAAGGGAAAGAACCTCCAATCTCAAACTCCATAAGTAGAAACCAAAAGCTTCTCGGTGTAACTCTACTAGGATGTAAATATTCTATTTTATATTCCGTGTTTCCTTATAATTCATTAACAGTGGAATGTCTAAGTACAGTATTCCAGAAATTCAACAAATGGGTGTTGTTGGCTGCTTCCTGCTTCAAATTACATTCATAGAGTGAGATATATTAAATCTGGAAATGAAATAACACTGAGTGTGCAAAAAAAGGGAATATGTTTTCATGACTTACACATATTTAAAAAAAGTGTCTTGCAGGAACAGAAACAAAGCTCTATCTAAATGAATATATTGTTTCTTATGGTCACCAATCAGCTGCTTCTAGGAAGTCCAAAAACCAGGTTGAAGGTACCTGACAAGGACTTGTTCAGTGGAAATATAACTCAATGTAATATTAATCTGAACCCAACATTTATATTTAATACACTGTCCATGTGTATTAACAAATAAGCCCTAATGAAAACAATGTGACTTTACTGTTAGGTAAGTACCGTATACATAGCTCAGTAGTTTAGGTATCTGGCTACGGAGCCAGAATTTAGGAGTTTGATTCTCCTGTGTCTCACAGGAGCAGAACCAGCCTGTATGGCTGTAGCCAAGGTATACAGAGCCAGAGTGCATCCAGAGTACAAAAATGACAAATGGTAAATCACTTCTGTGTATTCTTTTCCTTGAAAATCCTGAAAAACGTCACCATAAATCAGAATAGATTTGAGAGTACAAATATTATTAAATGTATATAGCAGGGGAGGTAGCAGGGGAGGGAGAAGCTTTCCAGATAAAGCACTATTGATTGATGGTTTCAAAAGTCAGATTGTACGGTGGATAATGATCAAACCAAAAATGGGTGGATTTTGCTCTCTCTCTTTCACCATTGAGTCTATTGTTTCTACACTAAAGGTAAAGGTAAAGGTTTCCCTTGCTCGAAAGCCAGTCATATCCGACTCTAGGGTTCAGTGCTCATCTCTGTTTCAAAGCCGAAGAGCCAGCGCTGTCTGCTTCTGCAGACGTTTCCGTGGTCATGTGGCAGGCATGACTAGACACCGGAGCGCACGGAACGCTGTTTACCTTCCCACTGAAGTGGTCCCTATTTATCTTCTTGAAATTTCATGCTTTCGAACTGCTAGGTTGGCAAGAGCTGGGACAAAGACAGGAGCTCATTTCCGTCCTGCAGTACTCGGGAATCGAACTGCTGACCTTCCGCCTACCAGTCAGCGTCTTAGCCGCTTAAGCCAATGCAATCTACACTAAATTCTACACTAAAGGGCGCTAGATCTTTTTTACCTATTCTCCAATCCTGTCTTTGGTTGCCTTTTTGCATGTTTCCCCAAATCTACATTACTTTTTAATATAGATTATGTAAACGGAGCTGCAAATGGAATCCCAGATACAACAGCACAATTGAATCATGTAAGTAAATTTCTTAAATGTCCCTTAATAACCAGACATTCAGCCAATTGTTCTGAAACCAGGGGTAAAACAGGACTAAGATTCCTCCACTTGGAGTCACCACTCGCTGTTTTTTTTAAAGCCTTTTATTAAGAACTTACATGTAAATTAATTTTGAGGTGACTTTTTAACACCAGCTGCTCCAGTTGTACTAATGCAGCAAGAACAAGATTGGACATCGTTTTACAATAGAACGATTTTCACAATTGTACAATATCATCAAGGCTGTTCTTTCCTCTGAATTCATTGGCTATCACTGAAAGAGTCCATTAGTAATAAAATGGAATTAGTAATTGATTCAGTCCACTGCAGAGCTGTGTTTCTGTGGCCTTTTATCTCCCATCAGCCTAGTCGTCTTAGCCCACTGATGGGCAGTCTTGGCCCTCCAGCTGTTCTTGAACTTCAATTCCCAGAAATCCTGACCAGCTGGTGTGTTGACTTGGGCTTCTGGGAATTGAAGTTCAAGAACAGCTGGAGGGCCAAGACTGCCCATCACTGTCTTAGCCAATGACGAGTGATTATGGAATCTGCAACTCAGCCACGTCTGAAGAGACACTATTGCTCATTCCTAGCCTGTTTACTGAAAATATCTAGGAAATGACTATATAGCACTGAAATAAGACTGGTATGTTTCACACTTAATTATACTGTCCCTGTGTCCCACTTTTCCATTTCCCATGCTATAACATTCCATCCCAGGTGGAAGGAGAAAGAACAGGATATAAGGCAGTGCAATTTACACAGACCCCGACTTTTGTGCTGACTTGGTTGTGAAGTGCTCTCCACAGCTGCTTATTCCTCCGTCAGGCATTTTAAGCACAGGAAAATCCTTGTGTAGATGATTTAAATTTAGTTAATTAGCATTCTCTTGAGTGCTGATATTGTAATATATTGGGTTTACAGTACATGCATTTTTAATTATGTGTTTATGGTTTTATTTTAATGTAAACAACTGGGAATTTCACAGAAGATAAAAGATACGATAACATAATTTAAGTGAATAAAGATGCCATCCAAGGATTCTTCTCCAATTCAACTATATAAAAAAGAAAGAACTAGCATTCCCATACTTTTTTGTCACCTGTAGCAACACAAAATGACTGTGAAGCTTAGGGTAAAACTACACAGAAAAGAAAATCTGGATTGCTTCAAAGTTTTAAAAACTAGATCCATGGTAGTTAATGCTGCTGAAATCACCATAGTTGTTTATAACAATACCATTAATTATCCGTTTGCAAAAGTCCGTATCACACTTCCAAAAGTTTTCAATGACAACAAAGCACCAGGCCATCAATACCATTCTCTTCTTCATCTCTTCCCTTTGTCCTCCTATCTATCTATCTATCTATCTATCTATTGTTAGTCAGTTAATTAATTAGATAGTTCAGCATGCATTAGCACTTATTTGATACAGTCATAAATTTGACAAGCATAATTTAAGAACCTAAAAAATGATTGGAGGACAAAAGAAAACAGACATGCAGTTAAGACATGCAATGTAAGACTAGGCTTCCTTACACTTAGCTTTATAATACACACTAACAATTATGTATTGACAAGTCAGTTCTGACTTACACCAAGCTTTTTCAGGATATTCTAGGTAGAGAATACTCAGGTGTGGTTTTCCCTTATGACACAATCACTACAGTAAAACCCCTACTTATGCAAAAAGTCCGTTCCGTAGGCTTTTGCTTAAATCGGTTTTTTATGTAACTCGAAGCCAACCCATAGAAGATTTTTTTTTACATAACTCGAAGCAAACCCATAGGAGAATTTTTTTTTACATAACTCGAAGCAAACCCATAGGAAAAATGAAATTTTAATTTAAATTGAAGCAAACCCGTAGGAAAAATGAATTTTTTATGTAACTCGAAGCAAACCCATAGGAAAAATGAATTTTTATGTAACTTGAAGCAAACCCATAGGAAATCATGTTACATAAATTTATGTAAATTGGGACATTTATGTAAATCGGGACATGGTTTTAGCACAAAAATCATTGTGTAAGTCGAATTTTATGTAACTCTGGGCATTTGTAAGTTGGGGTTTTACTGTAAATGCTTTCATTTTAACCATGCCAACTCTAATACAAATTGCAACCCCATATCAGCTGCACTCAGACAAAGTCCAGAACAACAGATAGTGACAAGCCTGTCTCAGGTACAGGCATCAATAGAAAGAGAAGACATTAGTGAAATAAATAAAATGCAAATTCTGCACCTAATATTTCATATACAGTGGTACCTCGCTTAAAAAGTATAATGCGTTCTACGGGATTGCTCTTTAAGTGAGTTTGCTCTTTAAGCGAAACACCATTGTAAGTGACCAATTGTGACTTCTGGTGGGGGGAGTGCAAAGCCCGATTTAGTTGTTAAGCGAGTTTTTGGTTGGTTTTAGTTGTTAAGCGAAGCGACCATTCAGAGAAAATTATGCTCTTTAAGTGAGTTAGTCTCTAAGCGAGGCGCTCTTTATGCAAGGTTTTACTGTACAGCTGAATACAATGAAAAGAGTACATAAAGAGGCTCTATTTAGTGAAAGCTGAGAAGATAGCTCACCCAGAACAAGTAGCTCCACTGACTCCTCATTCTTTCCTTCTACATCATCAGGAGTGATAATAAGGCAGTAGTACAGTCCACTGTCTCCCCACATCAATTTTCCAATGTGGAGATCTGCATCTGAAAAACAATGTAAGAGAAAAAGTAAAATTAGACCAATGATGAAAGCAAAAGACTAAAACTCAAGTTTTCATCACCATTAGCCACTACCAGGAAGGGAAGTTCTCTTCTCACAAACGCTAAATCAAAGCCTGTCAATATAGCAGGAAAAGCCAAACAGTGAAAACAAATGTTAGTTACTAGTTCCAAAGGATACACATTTTAGTATATTAAACAAAAAGGAAAACGCACTTTTGTATTTTGTAACATTGACTGGATTATAGTGACTGGCTAAAAGCTTTCAACTGCTTATTTCTTTAATAAAAATGACCAATTGAACTGGTCAGTGGTACAACCGCAAGCCATTTCACTCATGCATGATCTGACTTTAGATACACACTTGCCATGCCCCATTGCAAACAGAGGTAAACAGACATGGCTGGATAGCCCAGTGGTTTAGGTATCTGGCTGCAGAGTCAGAGGTTGGGAGTTCAATACCCCACTGGGCCTCCCAGGAGCAAAGCCAGCCAGTGTGGCCATGGGCAAGCTTGCACAGTCCTGGGGAACAGCCAGAAAAAGAGAATGGTACACTACTTCTGAGTATTCTGTATTCTTGACAAGACACGATTATTAATTAAATAGTCAACAGTTATTTGTGCTTCAGTAGTTTCCAGGTTGTACTACTGTGATAAATTCAGAGGATGCCATCAAATGTAGTTACTTGATTACTAACTCAGATTGCATTCTATGATTATGCTGGCTCTACACCAACCATATCAACTCCCAGCCAGTTTATTGCATAAAACATTATGTATGTCAGGGGTTCCCAAACTTTCCATGCCGTGGGCCAGACCACACCAGCTGAGTGGGATGGTCATGTGGTTCCTCCCCTCATAAACACTGCCATAAAACGCATCCGCAGCTGTCATAAACATGTTTGACAACCGCGGGTGCAATTATGGCAGCATTTACAGGAGGCACGGGTGCGTTTTACAACTATCGTAAACGCATCTGCTTCCACTAATGGTGAGGGCAGTGGTGGGCCACATAAAATGGTGTCGTGGTCCAGGGCTGGCCTGCAGGCCATAGGTTGGCCACCCCTGATGTGTGTCCTTTAATTTTAAAATCTTCATCGCTTTGGCCACAGACATTTGAAGAGATCCTTGTCCTTACCTCATCTGAAGATTATCTTCTGTGGATATACTCTCACCAATTACATGTAAGGCAGACGGCTATCAGCAAATGCCCTCCTTAGTGGCAACAACCAAGTTGTAGAATGCTCTCTTTAACAAGGTATGCCTGTTGCTTACTCTGATGCTAGTGAGTGATCTTTCTATTTTTTCAAGGTTTCTAAAATTTTGTAATTCTATATACACCTTTTATGCAATATTTTATGCAACCTACATCAGTTGAGGAAAATATACCCTCTTGTTGATATTGTTCTATCTAAGTCTAAGTAAGGAGACAAGTAGCAGCAGATGCTAAGAGAACTAAACAAGAGAATGACCCTCGACATCCTCTGAACAGATATGAGCCTCAAGTCCGCTGGCTCAGATACAGGAAGAGCTTTATGGCAAGAACAAACTTCTTGAGGGTACACAAAAGCAAAACCAAATTAGAAGATGGAGGAAGGAGTTATCTGGCCAAGGAGCAACATTAATGGAGGATATATACACAGAACTCAACTTCACTTTTGGTCAGTTATAGTGTGAGAAAAATTAGCTGGCACAACAAAGTGGCCATTGCCCAGGGTACACCTGATTATGTTGCAAAACTAACACAATCTTCGAGGAGGCTCTTTCTGTGTGCCCTGGTACAGATAATGAAAATAAATGAATGATACCAACAAGATTTTGGCCTTCAAGTTTTGTTTATATTTGTAATTTTAAGTATTTTATTGTTTTTTAAAAAAATATCTAAACTGGTCTGAGACGATGAGGTGTGGTACACATTGACCCTTACGAAAAGAATGTAAAACATTCATTTCATCATTTAACGTTTGTCATAACTAAGAAAAATGTCATTGATCAATAAACTGCAAAGCATGTAGTTACCATGGACAATGGTGACGTCTCTTCCTTTGTAAAATTCTCCTATAGTTACTGAAGAACCCTGCTTGGAGGCCACTGCACGAACAGTTCTTCTGTTATCCAAACAGTCCAAGTAGGGGTCCCATTCCAAGTTCCTCTTGTTTATTGCCTGTATCCCGGCAGAAACCACTCCCAGAGCTTCGCCCATGCGATCCTGACAATAGGATTTGAATCTCCACTGTATCACAGCTGGTTGTGTGGATGAAGTTGAAAAGTGGCAACGGAGTACCACAGGCTGAAAAAGCATGGCTACTCGTTTCTTTTCGGGTACCATGACCTGCAGTGCTTCAGTCAGAGCTGCAAAATAAAACCAACAAGATTACTGTTGTGCAAAGGACTAACCATCTTTTCAGCAAACAAACAAAAAGAATTAGAGATTATTTCCTCAAACCTTAAAATAATCATGCCATTTAGTTACTAAAATGAAATAGGGCTGAAGGAATACTGCTAGCAAGACATAATTGCTGAAATCCTATTACTTTACACACATCATAAGAACATAAGAACATAAGAACAGCCTTGCTGGAACAGGCCACGGCCCATCCAGTCCAGCATTCTGTCTCACACAGTGGCTCACCATTTCCTTCAGGGTATTCCCAAGCAGATGCCTTCACCTGCTTAGGATTCCCTGGAAATGGCATTGAGAGATATCCTGCCTATCTCTCCAACCCCGAGGTTGTCCTTAAGTATCCATAATTATAGCCATTGATACTCTTGTCCTCCATGAACTTGTCTAATCCTTTCTTAAAGCTGTCAAGACTGACAGCTGTCACCACTTCTTCTGGCAGGGAGTTCCATAGACCAGTAATCCTCTGGGTGAAAAAGTACTTTCTCTTATTTGTTTGAGAACTAGTACCCAAAAGTTTCATGGAGTGTCCCCTAGTTCTAGTGTTATGCGATAGGGAAAACAGTTTTTCCTTATCTACTTTGTCTACACCGTGCATGATTTTATAAACTTCAATCAGGTCACCTCTTAGACGTCGTCGTTCAAGAGTGAAGAGGCCCAACCGTTGCAGCCTCAGATGGTAAGGAAGGTGTTCCAGTCCCCTAATCATTCTGGTTGCCCTCCTCTGCACTTTCTCCAGCTCCGTAATATCCTTCTGGAGGTATGGCGACCAGAACTGTACACAGTATTCCAGATGGGGCCTCACCATAGATTTATAAAGAGGCAAAATGACACTTGCTGACTTATTTTCTATACCCTTCCTAATGATCCCTAGCATTGAGTTTGCTTTTTTCACTGCTGAGGCACACTGGGTTGACACCTTCATTGACCTCTCCACCAGGACACCAAGGTCCCTTTCCTGGTTTGTCGCAGAGAGTTCAGACCCCATCAGTTTATAAATGTAATTGGGGTTCTTTGCCCCAACATGCATCACTCTGCACTTACTAATGTTGAAACTCATTTGCCACTGTTTTGCCCACTCCCCCAGTGTCAAGAGATCCCTCTGGAGCTCCTCACAATCTCTCACAGTTTTCACTACCCTGTATAATTTAGTGTCGTCAGCAAATTTGGCTACCTTGCTTTTTACTCCTACCTCTAGATCATTTATGAAGAGGTTGAAAAGCAGGGGTCCCAGTACTGAACCTTGGGGGACCCCACTCTTTACTTCCCTCCACTTGGAGAAGTGTCCATTTAGTGCTACCCTCTGTTTCCTGTCCCTTAGCCAGTTGCTGATCCAGGACAAGACCTGTCCCTTTATTCCATGACTGGTAAGTTTATTCAAGAGCCTTTGGTGTGGGACCTTGTCAAAAGCCTTCTGAAAGTCCAGATAAACAATGTCAACTGGATCCCCCTTATCCACATGCTTGTTGACACTCTCAAAAAATTCCAACAGATTAGTGAGGCATGATTTGCCCTTGTAAAAGCCATGTTGGCTCTCCTTTAGCAGCGCATTCTCTTCTATGTGCCTATTAATTCTATCTTTTAGGATGGTTTCCATCACTTTACCTGGGACACATGTCAAACTGACAGGTCGGTAATTTCCTGGATCACCCCTGGATCCTTTTTTGAAAATTGGTGTTACATTCGCTACCTTCCAGTCATCAGGCACAAAGCCTGATTTGAGGGAAAGATTATATATTTTGGCTAGGAGATCAGCAATTTCGTCTTTAAGTTCCCTGAGAACTCGTGGATGGATGCCATCTGGTCCTGGTGATTTGTTAGTGTTTAGTTTAACAAGACATGCAAGGACCTCCTCCCTGGTTATTTCTATCTGGCTTAATTCTTCGGTATCCCTCCCTACGAAGATAGGCTCTGTTTTGGGCATGTGGTCTCTTCTTCAGTGAATACTGAAGCAAAGAATTCATTGAGTCTCTCTGCAATCTCTGTTTCCTCTTTAATAACCCCTTGCTTTCCATTATCATCTAATGGTCCAATGGCCTTCCTAGTTGGGTTCTTACTTCTAATGTACTTAAAGAAGTCTTTGTTATTTCTCTGAGTATTTTTAGCTATACGCTCCTCAAAGTCTTGCTTTGCTTTCCTGATTGTTGCCTTGCATTTGTTCTGCCAGAATTTATGTTTCTGCCTGCTGTCCTCATTCGGACAAGCCTTCCATCTTCTAAATGAGCTTTTCTTGCTCTTGATCACTTCCCGAACAGCTCCTGTAAGCCACATTGGAGTCCTCTTGGACCTGGCAGTGCCCTTTTTCCTTTTGGGTATGCATTCCAATTGGGCCTCTGTTATTGTTTTTGTAAACAGCCTCCATGCCTCTTGGAGAGTTTGGACTCTCTCAATTTTCCCATCCACTAGGACAGTGGTGGTGAGCCTATGGCACGCATGCCAGAGGGGGCACTCAGAGCCCTCTCTGTGGGCACGGGTGCCGTTGCTCCAGCACAGAGTTTGCCCTGTCCCTCTGCCCAGAAGCCCAATGCGAGCGCTTCCTCTCTCCCCGTCTGGGGTAAGGCAGGTGACTCACTTGTGGCATAAGGGTGCAGCACAGATGGCAGCCTGTTGAGTCTGTGGCAAAGGCGAGTTGTTTTTTCTGAACTAAAACCTCAGTATTTAGGTTAAATTGCCTTGTTGGCACTTTGCAATACATAAATCGGTTTCAAGTTGCAGTTTGGGCACTCGGTCTCTAAAAGGCTCGCCTTCACTGCACTAGGGCAATAATGATAACATCAGCAGCAGTGGTGAATTACCACTGATTAAAGATTTTTTTTTCACAGTTTCACAGTGCATGATACTATTGCACTGTGTAATCACTAGCATTCCAAAATCACCTTTAACCTGCCTTTAATTGAGTGGTGATTTGCCACTACTGATGACATCATCCCTGATGCCCACATGGAACTGTACAATAGAACGTGAACCAATGTTTTTAATGCACTGTTATGTATGCATGTACAATGTCTTTTTAAATGTATGAATGTAACCAGCCACAATCACAATGTATCTCAGCTGCTAAGGAACGCGAGCAAGCCGCCCATAGAGGGCAGCTGCGAGCGTTCAGTCTCACATGGTCCACATTCCCCAAATCACAAACAGCCGCGGGAGATTCCCCGGATGACAAAGGACTACAGAAAACAACTACAAGAAGAGAGGCGTGACCTGGGCGAGGCCACGCCGGTAGCAGCCAATGAGCTACCGTGCAACCAGATTCAAATGTATTATGTACTGTATATAATGAGATGTACCTCCGCCATTACCACATGTTCATAGTGACCATCAATGAATAAACCTGTGTTAGTCCTTCCTGCGACTCCTTCTTTGTCTCCCGTGCAAGACACCAAATTGGCAACGAAGGTGGGATCAATGGCGAATCCCAAAGTCAAGCCGTACCAGTTCGATGTCAGCGAACCCGAGCAGTGGGAGCTCTACGAGTGCCAGTTTCAGCACACGATGGAGGCCGCCGGCGTCGACGCCGCCGCGAAAATGCGCTCGCATTTCCTGTCCCAGGTGGGACCGGCCGCGATGCGGATCTTGATGACCCTCGTGGCCCCCCGGAAGGTGGACGAAGGGCCCATCGATCGCATCTTGGAGAAGCTTCGTGAGCACTTCCAACCGCCGGTCTCAATCTTCCCAGCCCGGGTCGCGTTCCACCGGCGAGACCAGCGCCCAGGCGAATCCGTGTCCGCCTACGCGGCGGCCCTCCGGCTGGCAGCGGTGCACTGCCAATGGGACGACCTGGACCAGGTCCTCCGAGACCGCATGTTGTGCGGCTTGAGGGACGAGGAGCTGCAGAGGCGCCTGATGACCCGCGACAGCCGCCTCACGTTCAACGAGGTACTGCGGGAGGCCCAAGCAGCCGAGGAGGCCAGGAGCGGGGTCAGGCTGTTCAAGTCCCGAGGGGCCGCGGCCGAGAGGGCCAAGTCGCCAGTGCAAGCGGCCCAGCGGACACCAACAAAGACTGCCTGGCGGGCCCCCAAGCCGCCCGCCGGCTCACCAGCGATATCCGACGAGTCGTCTACGACGGCAGACCCCTGTTCCAGCGAGGACGACGACGTCCAGCGGATACGGAAGCGCGGGGAGAAGCATGAGACCCGCGACAGGCAAGACCGCCGTTGCGACGGTTGTGGGGCGCCCCACGACCGCACGAGGTGCCCGTTCCGCAAGGCCGAGTGCCACAACTGCGGCCGGAGAGGGCACATCGCCAGAGTTTGCAGGCGCGGACGGACCGAGGACAGGAGCGGACCAAGTCACCCCCGGGGACACCAGCGCAAGGCGACCGGCATGAGGAAGGTCTCAACCGGCTTCGACGAGGAAGGCGTCAACCGCGTGGGACTGGAGCACCGACGTTTTTTCGTTGAGGTACAGTTACAGGGGCTCCCAGTGAGAATGGAGATAGACTCGGGGTCATCCTATTCTATCCTATCCCAGAGAGAGTACATGCGCATTCCCCCAGAGGCGCGGCCCAAACTGCGGGCCTTAAGGTCAAACTTGCGGGACGTGCAGGGAAATGGGATCCCAGTGTTGGGAGTGGGAAAGTTCAAAGTAAAATTCAAGAACTATTCCGAGAGACTGCCCCCAGTCGTCCTCAAGGGGGGGAGATGCTGCCTTCTGGGAACACAGTGGTTCGCTCCCCTGGGAATCGAACTGTCCGGCATTAATGCCATAGAGACTGACCCAATGCGGGATGTGTGCAATGCGCACCCGGACGTTTTCAAAAAGGGGCTCGGAACGTACAGGGGCCCCCCAGTCTCTTTTGAACTGGACCCAGAGATCCGGCCCATCCGCCTCAAGCCAAGGAGAGTGCCATTCGCCCTAAAGGACAAGATCGAGGCAGAACTGGACAAACTGGTGGGGCAGGGGATTTTGGTTCCAGTTGATTCGGCGGAATGGGAAACGCCGATTGTTACGGCCCTGAAATCAAACGGGGAGGTCAGGATTTGTGCGGATTATAAATGTACGATTAATAAGGCCATTCGGCCAAATGCATACCCGGTGCCTGTGGTCAGCCACCTACTGGCCACGTTACATGGGGGGAGGTGTTTCGCCAAGCTAGACTTAGCGCAGGCATATCAGCAGCTCTCGGTAACCCCAGCTGCTGCCGCCGCACAGACGATTGTAACCCACAAGGGAGCCTTTAAAGTGACGCGCCTCCAGTTTGGCGTGAATTCGGCCCCCGGGATTTTCCAAGCCCTCGTGGAACGCCTATTAAAGGGACTCCCAGGTGTTCTCCCCTACTTCGACGATGTCCTGATAACAGCGGGGAGCGAGGCAGAGCTAGCCAGGAGGTTAGATGGGGTCCTCTCAGTTTTCGAAAAAGCGGGGCTTCACCTTCGAAAAGACAAATGCGTATTTTTCGCAAGAGAGGTCGAATTCCTCGGGTTTAAGGTAACCCCAGAGGGAATTCGCCCCTCGGAGTCCAAGGTCGCGGCCATAAAAAATGCCCCCCGCCCCACCGCAAAGCCAGAGTTGCAGTCTTTCCTAGGGCTCCTCAATTTTTATCACTCATTTCTGCCAAGAAAGGCATCGGTCGCGGAGCCACTGCACGCCCTACTAAAAAAGGACGCGGCTTGGTGGTGGGCGGACAGGCAGGAGAAAGCATTTAAGGAGCTAAAGTCACTCCTTTCCTCGAATGCTGTCCTGACCCACTTCGATCCGAGAAAACCAGTGGTTCTAGTATGTGATGCGTCCCCGGTGGGGGTGGGGGCGGTCCTGTGCCATGTGCTAGAGAGCGGGCGGGAGGCCCCGGTGGCGTACTATTCAAGGTCCCTTTCAAAGGCTGAGCGCAATTACGCGCAAACGGATAGGGAGGCCCTAGCCATAATTGCGGGAACAAAAAATTTCCATGACTTTTTGTATGGCCACGAGTTTACGGTGGTGACTGATCACAAGCCGTTGCTGGGGATCTTCACTACCGGCAAACCGACCCCCCAAATTTTATCCCCCAGGATGCTGCGTTGGGCTATATTCCTCAACGCTTACCAGTACGAGCTGATTTACCGCCCAGGGAAGGAGATCTCCCATGCAGACGCACTATCCCGATCCCCGATCCCTAGCCTAGGAGACCCCACATGCGAGGTGGAGCAGGACCACCAAGTCCTGCTGATCTAGGCCCTCGACTCACCCCCCATTGTTCCGGCCGACCTCGCCAAGGCGACGGCGGCCGACAAGACCCTAGCCCAAGTCAGCTCCTGGGTTAGAAAAGGGTGGCCCACTACTTCCCCGGGTGAGGAATTCCAGCCGTTTTGCAGACGCAGAGTGGAGCTCTCCCTGGAAAGGGGTTGCTTACTCTGGGGACAGCGGGTAGTCATTCCCGAAAAGTTGAGGGCCAGGGTGCTAAAGCTACTGCACACCAGTCACCCGGGAATCGTGCGCTCCAAGGCCCTAGCCAGGAGTTTCGTTTGGTGGCCCAAGATAGACGCAGATATAGAACGGTTAGTGGGCACGTGCGAGAGCTGCCAGAGCTCTCGGCCCGAGGAATCCAAGCTACCCCACAGGGAATGGGACACGGCCCGTGGGCCATGGTCCCAGGATTCATGTCGACTTCGCTGGCCCTTTCCGCGGGGCCACATTCCTACTGGTAGTCGACTCCTACTCCAAGTGGTTGGAGGTAATCCCTATGAGCAGCACCTCCTCCGCAGCAACCATTAGGCAGTTGCGCAAGCTTTTTGCCTGCTTCGGCCTGCCAGACGTTCTCGTGAGCGATAACGCGAGTACCTTCACGTCTGCAGAGTTCAAAACGTTCATGGATAGAAACGCAATTAGGCATATCACAGCTGCCCCGTTCCACCCCGCCACAAACGGTCAGGTAGAGCGCCAAGTGCGCACTACGAAAGACGCACTGCGGCGCATGGGTCCCGGTGAGTTGAACCTGCATCTGTGCCAATTCCTCATCTGCTACAGGACAACCCCCTTAGCCTCAGGTTTTTCCCCAGCCGAACTCCTCATGAGGAGGCGTCCGGTAACACTTTTTGACCGGATGGATCCGTCCAGGGTGGAGGATGAAGGGAGGAATATAAGCATGGGGGGAGGGAGCTCCAAAGGTTTTGCGATAGGGGACCCGGTTCACTGCAGAAACTACGCGGCCTCGGGACCAGCGTGGGTACCGGGCACAATTGTGGAGCAAACGGGGCCGGTATCCTACAGGGTCGAAACCAATTCAGGTCTACTTTGGAGAAGGCACGCCGACCAACTCAGAAGGCGAGTCACAGGGGAGGGGCATCAGCATTAGGGTCCTCCCCCACCCGCATTACCGAAGGGGGAGACACGGCGGAACCCGCGGATACAAACACGTATCCTGGGTTCCCATCCACAGAGGAGGATACTTTGAAAGAGAGGGATCAGTTCAGTAACGATTTTGATTTTCCGTACCAGGGGGAGTTAGCGGAGTGGTCCCCCACCCGTCCTAGCGAGAAGAGGGGTTTCAGTTCAGCCCCTGGTACCTCCAGCCCCCCCGGTTCCTGCATCCTAGAGTACACCATAGCTCCGGCCCCTAAAAGACAGGCAGCCGGCGGGAGCTCGCCCGCCCCCGCCGCAATCTCCCGAACTCCCGAACAGACAGCAGGAGGTGACGGGACCGCGAGGGCATCCTCGTCGGTCCCGAGGTTCGTACTGGGAGGGTCCCCGGGCTCCTCAGGAAATAGACAGGGGTTCACTTCCCAGCTGTTCATTCCATTCCCGTCCCCCAAGACAAGGGCATCGCAAGCTCCCCACAGAACCACTAACGAGTCTCCATTTTCCGTTGCAGGACGAGACTCCACAGAGCCAGGAGCCACAGGCTCCCCTGTATTAGGTCAGGCGGCCGCACGCCCCAGGCGCACTTGCGGCAAGCCACAATGGTTGGGGGACTTCGTCCCATCCTAGGGGGGAGGGATGTTATGTATGCATGTACAATGTCTTTTTAAATGTATGAATGTAACCAGCCACAATCACAATGTATCTCAGCTGCTAAGGAACGCGAGCAAGCCGCCCATAGAGGGCAGCTGCGAGCGTTCAGTCTCACATGGTCCACATTCCCCAAATCACAAACAGCCGCGGGAGATTCCCCGCATGACAAAGGACTACAGAAAACAACTACAAGAAGAGAGGCGTGACCTGGGCGAGGCCACGCCGGTAGCAGCCAATGAGCTACCGTGCAACCAGATTCAAATGTATTATGTACTGTATATAATGAGATGTACCTCCGCCATTACCACATGTTCATACTGACCATCAATGAATAAACCTGTGTTAGTCCTTCCTGCGACTCCTTCTTTGTCTCCCGTGCAAGACACCAAATGCACCAATATAACATTAAGCTGGTCTGAATCCAAGCTGTAGTAAATATGTGATCTACTGTATATGCTTCCTCCTTTTTACCTCCTTCTCCAACACAGCTACAAGAATATGTATGGTGGTTTTTGCTTCAAAACCTTATATTTTTGGTCTGAAAACAAATATTTCAAATTAATCTTTACTACAATTTGAAACAAACTAGCTTCAATCCCCCAGTTTGTTTCAATGAATATTATAATGAATAGCATTTTCAAGTACTGTACAGTATAGATATAAATTTAAATTTCAGTTCAACCATGAAATGATAACCATAGTTTTACAGTCTTTCACAGTCTTTGGTTTTTGGAGTTCAAATCCCAAAAGCGAGACCCAAAGCACTGATCAGCCAATGTACTGACTTAGGCTTCTGGGAATTGAAGTTCACCAGTGTTCCGTGAGCATAGTTTGGTAAACACGGGCTAACGTCCTAGTTGTGGAACATTATGTCCTAGTGCCCTGGTGGCTAACCTTGGCACTCCAGCTGTTTTTTGGACTTCAATTACCAGAAGCCCAAGTCAGCACTCCTGCTGATCAGGCATTCTGGGAACTGACATTCCAGAACAGCTGCAGTGCCAAGGTTAGCCATCACTGTTAGTAGGACTTTGTATCTAGACAACCTTCAGTTACATTCTACCCAGGCAATACTAAGGGTTATTTGGCACAGAAGAAACAGAAGCAATATTAAGCTTTCAGTGTAGAATGCAGAAAGAAGTTGAGGCCTTCAGAAAACGCTAAGACTAGCAATGGATGCTAGTCATGATGGCAATGAGATTACTTTTATGATTAGAAGTACTTCATCTTTTAATGGGAGCTACTACGAAATAGAATTAGGAAGGTGCTGTTGCTTGTTACATTTAACACAGAAAAATTTGCCTTGCCTTTCCCAATTGTTCTGTTCAGCTGATGAAATAAGATGTTGTACAGTACTGGAAATATTATAATTTCCAAAGGGAAAAAAATATGCTACAAGTACTTACTAAACTGAATACTTGATCCATAAACCATTTAAGCAACCTTTATCTGAACGTACTTACAGCCATTAAAATCAATAGCATTCAATATTGTTATGCAAGGAAATCCAATGAAGAGATTGTCATTGCTCCAGCTGTACATTATTTTCTGTACTGTTGTTGCATTTTATCACTATGGTATGTTAATACATTGCTTGTATTATTTTAAAGATTGTTTCAGTTATTTTAAAGTCATTTGTTTAGTGATTTTCAAAGTGCCATGTTATGCTCCATCAATCAATTTATTAAAGAAAGTGGATCCCACTGTAATCAAAATAAAAAACACCACCTTCTAAGAAGTGGAATATATATATATGTTTATCAGCATTCTGTTTTTACAGTTATCATTTACAGTACTGCAACATTTAAAGGCATTAAAAATTGCTGTAATATTGTTGATGATGAGCACACAAAAATAATTGTAAAACTACTGCTGAGTATAAATGCTACCAACACCCAGTGTAGTGTAGTGGATAGTGTAATGAAGTGTAGTGGCTAGTGTAATCTATATGTAATCAAGAACATAGGAGACCTGGGTTCAAATCCCCACTCAACCGTGGAAGATCATTGGGAGGTGTGAACTGGCAAAACCACTTCTTAAATATCTCACTTACCATATTTACTGGTGTATAAGACCCACTCCCCCTCCTTAAAATACACTGGAAAATGGAGTGCGTCTTGTACTGCATATAGTGGCCTATAGTGGGCTACTTTGGTAATAACAGGGCATGTCTTTTTACTCCGATGTGTCTTATACACCGACAAATGCGGTACTTTGAAAGCTCTGTTATTTATTTATTTGTCTCATTTATACGTTGCCTTTGTCCTGCTGGGGGAACTCAAGGCAGCTCACAATGTTATAAGGGTCACTGTAAGTCAAATCCAACTTAAAAGCAAATAACATATAATAAAAGCTATTGTCATCATAAATTGAAAAGCACAAAGATAGTGAACAGGGAAACAAAGGGATTAGGAAAAACACAGAATCCTAAATTAGTAGTAACTTGTCAAATATTACTTCTGTCTGTGACCAAAATATCACAAATCCATGGCAAAGAAAGTTAAAAAAGACATGTTGGAAAAGAAATGCAGAAAGACATGGGGACTGAGACAAATCAAATTTACCTAAATTACTTTTGTGTTCCACTCTTGGTATATGTGCCCCTGTTTTAACACCACTGGCCTTGAAGACTAAATTAATAGACTGCTAATACATACAATAATTTTTAAAACAACAAAAACAACAGAATTAAGTCAGAGGTGACAATTTCAGTAAAACATATTTACTCACTGACATTTAGATCCAGCCTCTTAATCGCACACTCCCCAGGTGGATAACAAATAAATCTTCTGGTGAGTAAGATAAAATAAAATCTCTATCTAGTTCCCCCCCCCCCCCCAAAAAAAAAGACGTCTAGAAGCATGCCACAATAAGCAGTGCCTATGAAACGCTGAAATACATGGTAGGTGTGTGATTAAAAAATGTCCATGTGAATTCCTTGACTTGTGACAATTTATCACTGAAAGTTATGTTGCAGGTGCAGATGTAATTAATAGGATTCCAGCTACAGTAGAAGAGTAAAAAAAAAAACAAGGTTCTGTCTGCTTCCCCTGGTGGCTTAGTGGTTAAGATGCTGAGCTGGAGACTGGAAGGTCAGGTTTCAATTCCCGAGGGCTGCACTTGGTTAAGATGCTGAGCTGGAGACTGGAAGGTCAGGTTTCAATTCCCGAGGGCTGCACTTAGAGACCTGAAAGGAAACTCATTTGGGTGTCCCCTGAGCAGAGGTTCTCCAGCAAAAATCCTTTCAACCCAGAGTAATCTCTGACATGAAATTATTATACTCATGGATCTCAAACAGGCCAGCTCTATGTGCAACGCCATGAATGGTTTGTTTGTTTTTTAAAAACCATGACAAAGAAGAGGGCCTTCTTGGTGGTGACTCCTAATCTTTGGAACTCTTTGCCATATGAACTGCACCATGCATAATCTTTGGGGATGTTTAAGAATGAGCTCAAAAGTGGGCATTACATGTTCATGTCAAAGTCTTGTGCCTGACATGGAAGGGAACAGGGAGTCAGTGCAGGCCTGCCAAGGCTGAAAAAATATATTTGTATTTCTTAGTCTTCATTATCGACCTGGGTGGTGTATTCCAGACCTGTAGTAGACTCTGTGTAGAGACCTTTTTAAAAGTCAATTCGTGAGGCACCAATGAATGGACCAAGGTTGTCAGGGAATGTCTGTTAAAGTAGGGATGCAGCTAGGCAATATGACTGAGTTGGAAAAAGTCAACCTTACAAACTGCCACAATTTGTGCCTCTAAATTTAAGGCTGGGTCTAAGATAACCCCCAAGCTGTGTACCTGATCCCAGCCACCTAGTCAAGCAGAGAGTCCCTCCTACACCAAGACCTCTTCTTGTCAGGATTCAGTTTCAACTTGTTAGTTTTTGTCCAGTTCATTGAGGCTAGACGAATAGACCACATCCATTGCAGAAGACATAAAAGAGAGATAGAGTTGGATATCATCCGCATATTGGTAACACCAAACTCCCAATCTCCAGATGATCCCTCCCGGCAGTTTCATAGATATCGACTCCTGTGGCACTCCACATTGGAGGGTCCAAAGGATCAAAACAAACTCCCCAAGTTAAATTTTCTGGGTCCAGATGCCGAGGAAGGATAGGAGCGGCCATAATAGAGTGCCTCCAATGCCCAACTGTGACAGCATCTCCAGGAGGATAACATGGTAGACTGTACTGAAAGCAGCCAAGAGATCCCAGAACACCAGAAGGGAAGAAGCCCCTCTATCTGCTTCCCAGAGAAGATAATTGTGCAGAGTGATCAATGCAGTTTCGGAAACATGGGAAAGCCTAAACCCTGATTGGAATGGATTCAAACAATTTGTTTTATCCGAGAGTATCTACAACTGATCCGCTACAACCCTCTCAATGACTTTGTCATCGTTCATTCTGAAGTGTTTGGTAAAGGATTCACAAGCCAGTCTTCTTCTTCTTTCATGTCTAGGCCAGACGTGAAACAGCCAAAATGAAGGCACCTTTTGTTGAGTTCATTCTACAATTTCTTTCGACTGACCTAGTGTGAGAAGGATTAGCCATTATACAGCTCCACTTGATAGTTTGTCATCTCTTGAATTCTTTGAGCATTATAGTTCTTTTGTGCTCTCTTAACTTGACGGAGATAATCTGAGGTCAGTTGTTTTACCAAGGCCAAGTTATCATCTGAGGGAGCTAATCTCCACCTGCGCTCTAGCTTTTTCCTTCGCTTCTGCATCACTCAAAAGTTCCTCTGTGAACCATGGGGATGGCCAAACTCTGCAGTTGATAAGGTGTTTAGGAGTGATGTCTATGTATACCATCTGGCAACTTGGGTTTATCTGGTTGGAGCACCAACAAGATCATCTGGAAAAGCACCCAAGGCTGCTTGGATCCAGCATCCTTTGTGGACAGGTCATTTTAGTAGGCCCTGGCTCCCCGTGGAAATGGTTTGTGTCAACACTTTGAACTTCAGCAAAAAAGGATCATGGTAAGGAGATGGATGAAAAATCTACCACCTCCAAATCATCATCTCTGCATCCCCTTGAAAACAATCAGATCGAGCATTTGGCCCGCCACGTGCGTTAAAGGAGTAAGATATAAAAGAAAAAGAAATAAACTGTCCATCCATTAGCAGTCAATGAAATAAACATTCCGTTATTTCAGCAGAAAGTCTTCCATGCTGGTCAGCATTATCCCCCTTACTACAAGACACATTTTCAGTGTAAAAGTGATAGGTGGAAGGTTTCCCAAGTTATTTTTACATTCAGTTTAGAAAAACAAGTAAGTAATGCTAACAATATTGTTTTATCAGCTGCCACATGCATTTACAATACAGGCAAAAATCACTTTCATACAGGCTATGTTTTTTAAAAGCATACATGACTCTTATGAGCCCTTAGTTCCTAAAACACTTTTCACATCTAACTAAAGTAAAGCAATGAATAATGTCACAGTTCAAAACAAGGGTGAGATTTCTCATTAAAGGAAGGGTGAGGAATTGCTTAAGAAAACTGTAGAGTTGGTTTTGGAACACAGGTATCCAAGCTAATTATAACAATAACACGCACTATGTATGTGCTCCTGACAAAGTATAGGTATAGGAGATATTCACTGCAAAAGAAGAACTAGGCTTGCTTTTACCATGGAAAACTGGAAACTCCAATGAAACATGATATTAGGGAGAGTGATGAGCCCTTCACAGACTAAAATTTCAACTACCGTATCATATTCCTGGATTGAACATGCCTAATAGAAATGTCAAAAAAAATTGCAGTATATGGTTACAACTATTGTCTCAAGCAAACTATCTTATCTTGGATCTACCCTGATAATATGAAAATAACAATTATATCTAGTAGAAAATATGTCACTGGTTTCAGCAATTTCTGAGTACTGGAAGCAGAGAAATCAACTTGCAGCTCAGTAGTTCAGGTATCTGTCTGCAAAGCCAGAGGTTGGGAGTTTGATTACCCACTGGACCTTCTTAGTATGTGATGATGATGATGATGATGATGATGATGATGATGATGATGATGATGATGATGATGATGATGATGATGATGATGATGGTATTTGTATACCACCCACTTGGCAAATGTGACTCAGGGCGGCTTACATAAATAACAAAGCAAATAAACGTTACAACAATAAAATGTAATGAGGTACTACAGATAAATCACAATATCATATCGTATATCATAAAACAACATCATAACACTAAATAACACTGAATAACAATCCCATCATCATAATGCTAAATAACAGTCCCAACAGTCCCAGCAGAAATCACAACCTGTCAGCTCAACCAGGGCCCGGAGGTAGTCATGGGCAAGCTACAGTGTCTTAGCGCAACCGCAGAAAAAGGGAATGGTAAACTGTATTCTCTATCTAGAAAATCCCAAAAAGTGTCACCATGAATCAGAATTGACTTGACAGCACACAATTATTATTTATAAAGTGAGTGCAGATAAAGAATGTGCATTATTTTCAATTACTAACATTATTATAAAACTGATGCCCTGTGTCTAACTTTGAAGACAAATGGATCCAATGGAAAAACCAATGTTTTATTTTGTTCCCATACTGTTGTGATATGAAGATCTAGCACAAAATTCACATCTTTGTTATACAGCATAATGATTTGAACAATAATCATTTCAGACTGGGGAGTTAAATGAAAGCTAGGACAAGCTTACATTCCTATCACAGATATTTTCTTTTGGATAGGACGTGGGTTCTGGATGTTCTGAAGAGATTTTAGGCAAAAGCTACTGGTGGCAAGAACAATTTGTACTCTGCTAATCTGTCAAGTGCATCTGTGCTATTTAGGCAACCCCCATTTCTTGCCTTGCTGATCTATTTCTTTACTTTCCTATATGAGCATTATTTCTAAAGAATGGCTGATGTAGATCTTCCAAGAGTTGGTCTCTAAAGAAAATATATTACGGTTTTGCTGTAAACAATAATGTGATAAGGTCTATCACCAATGCCCATGGTACTCAGAGCCAAACATAAAGTTGTAGCAGTGAATTGTTTGCTAGTATAAGGTGGCTCAAATCTGCCTTTTGCATAGACGTATTCGTGTCCAAGAAGCAAGTCCTATGTTTAATGGTGGGGAGAAAACTGAATTTTTCAGAGACATCTTCCTATTAATGCAGATCACAATGCCTTGGACAAATCAAAAAATGAGAACTGCTAGGTGATATGAACCAAAGAACCTCTATGCTATATTTGTCATTAACATGCCGGCACTTTCAGATTGATGTGGGTACGTGTTACAGTACAGTACTGTTAATGTGAGTATATAACTTCTCTGAAATATCTGAAGATAAGGACAAGCTAAGAAAACTCAGCAGCCAACTGTGGGATAACCTTCTCAATTGCCTTCTGAACTTTTCCTTTGGCTGGTGGTGTATAAGGTTTTCTTTGAAAAAATCAACAGAATATAGGCTGTGATGTCCCACATATAAGAATGCTGTAAGAATACTGCCTCACCACATATCCCCTCTACTAATAAGAGCACCTGTGCCTGATGCATTCAAAACTACTGTTTGTGGATTTAGGAATTGTTTAATCTAGAGCAGTGGTTCCCAAACTTTTTTTGGCCATGCCCCACCTAAGCATCTCTAAAATCCTGATACACGCCCCGCCTCGCCCCCGCCCCCAGTAACATATAATTCTTATTCAAAAAGTGAACTCCTATTCACATGGAAGAAGCCTAAAAGGCCATTAACTTGGTCTAACCCATTCTTGAATTGCCCCCACCCCTTTAAAATCAAATTGCCCCCGGTTGGGGACCATAGATACAGAAGGAACCACTAGACTTTATGCATAAATGTATTCTTGCACCTTTATAAGAAGTTTCTTTAGCAGGTCTCGTTGTTCCTTTTAATATTTTATTAATGGAATCTCAGAAAGTCAATAGAATTGTTAAGACTCCCAGTTTCCACATACATTATCCTTGACATGGTCTTGATGACCAGTGTGACTATAGAGCAGAATTGGTTTTCACACTGTTGATGACATTATATTCTGTTAAATCTACCATTATACAACATGTGAAAATTAACTATCTCAGCCTGAACCTGAAAAAGAAAGCATTTAATACAAGAATCCAATGTAGTACACAATGTTGTGATTGTCAGGAGGAGCCAGTTAAGAAGTTAAGAATTTAGTTTGAGAGTTGCTGAGAGGATCATTGCCAGCTATTGCAGAGCTTGAGGTACTAGTTTTAAAAAGCTACTCCCAAAAGAAATGCATTACAGGAAACATCATGACTTGTCACACATTACTTCCACGTTCTGGCCTGCTATATGGTGGTGTAGTCAAAGCAGCCCTTGGTGATAATCCACTTTATACTTCAAACTATATACTAGTATCAGACTGACAGCTCAAAACTAGAGTAGTGCATGTTACCTTTGAGGATGACATTTACTATGAAATTTTGATTAAAAGGGCCTCCCTCTCCTCTTCTAACTTATCCTCCTTCCCAAACAGTGCCAAAGCTCAAGCCAGCAACTGCATGTTTGCACAAGAAGAGAGGGAGCTAGCATGGTGGAGAACAGCAGCAATATCAAGAACAATCAATTGGATGTAGTGAATTAAAGACTAAGGGCACAATCAGATGATCATTTGTCACAGTGGTTTGGTTTGGGTCGGCTGAGAACATCTCTGCCAGGGCCCCAATGGGTGTTATCGGAGCCTATCAGAGATCAGAAAACCGAAAACTAGGTTATTTTGACAAAGTCCTAAAGAAAAAAGGGAAATTCTAAGGCTTTGGATTCCCAGTATCTTTGCAACTGAGAATTAACAGATATGCACCCCTTTTATACTACAGGGGACAATAAACATTTCAAAAAAAAGTTCCTCGTTAATATTTATTTAACATAACTACCTGGCAAAGCATAAGGTTTCATATAAATGACAAACAAAATTGCCTAGGTACCCTTATTGAGCTTACATTAGTGATAGAGAGTGAAACAATAGTAATAACAATGTGAACTTGTCTATTTAAGGACATCTCAAATATATCAATACAAGCTAACATGTATTGAAGGTTCACTTTTAGTTGCACAGTCAAAGTATCCAAAAAAAGTGTTAAAGCTTCAGAGGAAAACCAGATAAGAGTGTGTACAGCAGGAGTTCTCAATCTTTTTAAGCCGAGGGCCAATTCACGTTCCCTCAGACAGCTTTGGGGGCCGGATGGCCATTTTGCCCTTTCTCCACCACATGACACTTCCTGATATGATGGCGGTGGGGGCCACATGAAATGGTGCCGCGGGCTGCAGAATGAGAATCCATGGTGCACAGGCTCTACAAATGGTACAGAAATGTAATTAAAGTGACATTACTAAGACATAATAGTCTTAATCAATTTATATGTACTATAAACATATATTCTTAGCACATTTTGACTAGAGTTAAATACATTAATAATGTAAGGTACAAAATAGAAAAATGAGCTACAAAAAAATAAAGAAAAGTTATATTTTCAGTCAGGTGGTTATCTGTTCCCAATGAAATATATTTATCTATTTTAGAGTACAGAGAAAAATAAAAACAATACAGCAGAAACATGACACATCATCATACAAACCACCCCTGAAGCACTGTTGATCTTCAAGCGTGGCCCCTCAGCCAGCTTGTTATCTGTGGGAAAGGAGCTATATTTATACCTTGAAAGGATGATATGATTCATGTCCTTTTTTTTTGGGGGGGGGGGGGAGGCTACTTAGTCCTCCACCAGACTAAGTAGAGTGATTTCTGAATTGACAAAGCAATTTCCCACCAGTTCAGGGGTTCTCAACCAAAGGCCCCGGGGGCTGGACCCAGTCTGCAGCACCAAATAATCTGGGCCCCAACCTCACTCCAGCTACTGACACTTGAATTAGCCGCGGACCCATTTATGGCCGTTGTAAATGCATTTACAACAGTCGTAAATGAGTCCATGGCCGCCATAAACACATTTACTACAGCCGTGGATGCGTTTTACAGCAGTGTTTACGGCAGGGGAACCACCAGTCCAGCCCGCTCAGCTGCCTGAGGGGGTGTGGTCTGGCCCACAGCTGAAAAAGGTTAAGAACCCCTGGCATAGTTAAACAGCATTTTAACCAGGGTGGATTTGATTTAAATCACTTTGATTTAAATCATGATTTAATCATGATTTAAATCACTAGTCAGTAAAGCTAGCTGAACACCAGCGCCGCCTGCCCGAGCCCTCTCCCCCGGTCCGGCACTGGCCGCGGTGGGAGTGAAGAGGATGTGGACCTGGCCTCTGACGCGTACGTTGAGCCTGTCCCTAGTTAAGGGTGTTATTTGTATTTTCTTTATATTGTTGTTGATTATTGTACTGCTATTTTGTAATTAGGTATTTATATTATTGCTATGCTATTGTTTTGATATTGTTGTTCTTGACTTGAATCTGTAGCTTGTATTTTGCAATTATATTAGTATGTGTATTCTATTTGGTGATACTGTATGTTGAACTGTATTTCTGTATGTTTTTGTATTTCTCCCCCTCCCCCCCCTCCCCCCTACTTATGATTTGCTTTGCATTTATTTAATTGTATTGGTAACTGCTTTGAGTTGTCAGTAGACAAGAAAAGCGGTATATCAACACACTAAATAAATAAAAAAGTAGCACAACAGCAATTTTCATTTCTTGTGCTCACTTTTTAAAAATTCCACCTTCACTGTATATACAGTATTATTCTGTTTCACTTCTATGTTTCATCATATTTTATCTAATTTTTCATGAAATTTCACATAAATCATTATGTAAACAATGCTGCAACTGTAGTTTAAGACTGAAAGGACAAGTGCAAAAAAGAGAAATGAACTACTGTAAAACTACCCCCTGCATAATTAAAAGCCACAATCTCACCACCTACTTATTCTCGCTACAATGGCACATGCTGCCAGAGTGCATGTAAATAAAGAGTTCTTATAGTTGATTGCTAGCCACAGTGTGTGAGAGTACAAGTGGCCAGGTTTACTTCCTACTTGGATATGTAAAATGATTGGAAGCAATCTAGACTCCTGATCCTATACAGTAGTGTGAAAAATCCCTAGCTTCGCTTCCCATGTACTGTATCCTCTCATAAACCCACTTATATACAATGTCCTTCAAAATTACAATGGTGGTAATTCTTACAATCCTCTCTAGCTATATCTTTCTCAATACTTGTAGAAATGATTGAGCCATGAGCATTCCACTCATAGCAATGATAATCTGACAGTGATTCCTTGGGATTCCCTCTCCCTCCTTATTCATGTACTGGTGGAGAGTCATTTGAGGGCATCATTGCACACACCATCATGCCTTCATATGGGTGTAGGAAAGTAACTGAGCTCACTTGTATAGAGTATCAACTGTGAAAGTCATGGAGGAATACCTCTTACAGGCACCATCAGTATAATAAATTATTTACTCTTGGGAAATAACAACAAAGAACAAAATTACTGGTCAGTGAAGAAAGGATGTTCTTCTCCAAGCAGTTAGAACTGGTAAAAGGACAAATAAAATATACATATCCCAATGTCAACATCTTAGTGTTTTTACTTTAGCAAACCCTTAAGTGCCTCTCCACAACAACAGTAACAGAAATTATCCATCAAGAATGTAGGGCACTTTCTTGAGACTAAAATAGACAGGGGAAAACTTTGAGCACCACCACCAAGATCTTTGTGAATGGTTAGTAAAACACACACTCTAAATGCTTTTTTGCACCAAGCAACAGTAGCAGGTTGGTTCTTGCAAGTCCAATTAGTGGTCATGATGTGCTGTATTAATGGTATAGGAGCATCTAAGGAGAGCTGCCCACTGTGTGTCTTAACACAACACTCTTTATCTTCTCCACATGCAAGCAATAATCACAACCTAAAATGAGCAAAAGAGAGGAGCAAGCACAGGGCCAACAAGCAAAACTGACATGCTGCAGTTGCCACAAGTGGGAAACATATGATGGAAGAACTGGGTTGTATTTATTCTAGGAAGACACTGAAGACTGATAGGGAATATTCTGAAGAATTAAAAAAGCAAACTAGGGATAAATGGGGTACCTAAATAGTGTAACATGTATTTGACCATCAAAGGTGCTTCAATAGATCAGACTCCTAAGCTAGACGAGAAAAGTAAATTTTAACCACAGGACAAGCAGTAGTCTAACTAGCAACTGGGACTAAGATAAGTGACAAACTTTAGGATTTAGAAGAGCTGCACACTATCTCAAAAACTGCAAGTTCTCTACAAGCAATGCTGGTGGTTGGCTCAGGAGGACTCTCTAGTTTTCTAGTGCAGATAATTGCAAAGACAGGCAGGAATCTGAGAGTTAACTGAGAGATAATATTTGGCCAGCCTCAACTCCCCCACAACAGATTTCACCCACAATTTTACAGTCAATTGTATATATAAATGTACATTACTAACTCTGAGAACAGAAGTAGAATTAGTACTGATTCCTTAATTATCAAGATGTTTATGTAAGATACGGTGGGGCGGGTTGTTTTTAATGATGATTTGTTTGCGTTTTTAATGCTGGTTTTAATTGGGGTTGCTAGGTTTGTTTTAACTATTGTTGTTTAATTGTTTTTATTGTATTTTTTATTATATTGTTAGCCGCCCTGAGTGGTGTACTCACCAGGAGGGCGGGATATAAATGCGCAAAAATAAATAAATAAATAAGATGCACACCGAAAATCTCTTTCTGGGAACCCACAGAAATCCTGACCTTATCCCTTCCTTTCTCATCCTCCCTCCTTCCAGCACAATCTAAGAGAAACATGTCCAACTCCAAAGGATTCTCATGGGAAACATTCCTTGTCGAAAACACAACCACCAATTTATTTTTTCTTACACCTCCTGCTTCACTCCCTGGCAACCCATACCTCAGATAAGCTTGCTTTTTTCATATTCAAATCTAGATGAATTTCATTTTAGACAAGTGTGACAATGTGAGAACACACCATGCCTTAAACGCAACCATACTGATAATAAATAAAGCAGGTGTTTCAAAACACACACAGAGTGAAAGAGAGAGCAATAGAGAAAGAGACTATGTTTACCAATTTTTGTACCATATTTTCAATCTGTATCTCCCACTTGCAGAACCACCTTGAGCCTTGCAGCAACACCAAGTAGACGAGCACACACAACATAGAAAGAATCCCATGGGATCAAAAAAAAAAGTTTATAACTCTGAAGTTGCTAACTTTAACATGAAATTGGAAAGCACAGCCCTTACCTGTTACCCACAAGAATGCAGCCCAGCCGAACAAGACCCCGTCCATTGTGGTCCTTTCAGACAAAGAGAGGGAAGGAAATGAGGCTCAGTCCTGCTGCAACAAATCAATTGGCACCGACCTAAGTCTTCCCTCCTCTCCCGTTATCCTTCCTCGGTCAAAACTCAGCAGCTTGTGAACAGACGGAGTTCTGAATGGGAAATACCACTCTGTTTAAGGGGAGGCGGCAGAGTGAGCATTTCTTTTCCCTGGTTAATAATCTCTTCCCTGCTGGCTTACTTATGAACCTCAGGCAGGAGAGAAAAAACAACTATTAGCTAGATTTACTCCTAAAACAAAGCCCAGGCTGAAAATAAGATCAAAGCTTCTTATGTTCTAATGGCTCTCCTCCCCTAACATCAGAATCCTGGGGCTAAAGGGGTTTCTAAATCACATGGCTGTCCACTATCTAAGAACAGCAGAGAGATCATCACTGGATATTAAGGAATAAATGGACTAACTAAGAGCCTAATTTAAAAGGATCAATGATATCTAAGAATGGTCTGAGCAGGACTTAAAAAGAAAGGTGTGTCAATGATAAAAGGTAGGAACAAGCATGTGAGACAAAATCTTCAGATGTTATTGTCATACCTGTCAAGTATCCTGGATTGGCCGGATTTCCTGATTTGCACCATTTCCCACCCTGCGCTGCCGAAACCCCAGGGGGCAAGGAGGTACTGCGCAGCCCTTCTGCGCAGGTTGCGTTTTACGCATGCGTAGAAGGGTTTTACACTTGCGTAGAACCCTTCTACGCATGCGTAGAAGGCTACGCATACGTAAAAGGGGGCTACGCAAGCGTAAAACCCTTCTACGCATGCGTAGAACGCGACCTGCACAGAACCGTTCTGTGCAGGTCCCAGATTGGTCGGAGCCGCAGTTGACAGGTATGGTTATTGTTGCATAAATAAAACCCCTCATTTATTTAGTTTATTTATTTATTTATTTATTTATTCAATTTATAGGCTGCCTTCCTCGCCTCGGCGACCCAAGGCGGCTTACATCAAATAAAACAACTTATACAATTTAAAACCCACTGATAAAAAATTAGAATCTGTTAAAAAAAAAACATAACCCCTTAATTAAAACCCCACAGGGCTAAATGAGCCAGCAAGGCTGAGATGTGCTGCCAGATGCATCCCATGCCTGCTGGCAGAGCCAGGTTTTCAGAGCCTTCCTGAAGGGATACAGTTCTGCCTGGAGACGCAGCTCTGGTGACAGGAGGCTCCAAAGAGTCGGGGCCGACACTGAGAAGGCTCTCCTCCTGGTCCCGGTAAGCCCCTACGGTCTGCCCTCGTAGGACGATGGGACGATGTGGTCTCTTAGATATCCTGGCCCACTGCCATATAGGGCTTTAAAGGTCAAAACCAGCACCTTGAATTGCACCCGGAAGCATATTTGCAGCCAGTGCAGCTTCCGTAGCAGTGGCAAGGCACGGGCATAGCGCCCACACCCCATCACCCGGGCAGCCACATTCTGGACCAACTGCAGCTTCCGGATGGTTATCAAGGGCAGCCCCATGTAGAGCGCATTACAGTAGTCCAAGCTGTAGGTGACCAGAGCAAGGAGTCCCTGTCCAGGAACGGGCGTAATTGGTGAATGACATGGAGTTGTGAAAAGCCATCCTGGCCACGACTGCCACCTGCTCTTCGAGCAGGAGTCGCGCGTCCAGGAGGCCCCCCAAATTACACACCGGGTCTGTCTGGGGCAAAATAGCCCCATCCAGTACCAAACATGGTAGCTCCCGAGATAACACATGGCTTTCAAGCAAGGGAAACCTTTACATGGCAGAGGACCAGGATACTTAAGAGAACGCATCATTCCAAGGTCTTCAACCCATCCTACGAGGGCTGACTGGAGAGGCTCCATGCTGGTCCCATCAGTTAAGGAAGCACATATAGCGGGGACCAGAAGGAGGGCCTTCTCCGTGTCCACCCCGGCCATGACTGCCACCTGCTCTTTGAGCAGTAGTCGTGAGTCCAGGAGGATCCCTAAATTACGCACCGGGTCTGTTTGGGGCAAAGAAGCCCCTCCCAGCACCAAAGATGGTAGTTCCCGGGATAACGCAGGACCCCGAACCCACAACCACTAAGTCTTGCCGGGATTCAGCTGATGCCCGTTGTCCCCCATCCAGACCCTCACAGCCTCCAAGCATCTGGTTAGGATTTCAACTGCATCGCTTGGTTCAACACAGGCTGAGATTTATAACTGAGTATCATCAGCATACTGATGATACCTCACCCCATGGGAACGGATGATCTCGCCCAGCGGTTTCATGTAGATGTTGAACAGGAGAGGTGAGAGCACCAAGCCCTGAGGCACCCCAAACTGGAGGGGTCTAGGGCTAGACATCCCATCCTCCAGAGACACCGACTGGGTCTGGCCCTTCATAAATGAGGAAAACTAGGACAACACCATGCCCTGAGCCCCCAATCCTCGGAGCCGCCCCATGAGGATACCATGGTCAACAGTATCAAAAGCCACTGAGATGTCAAGAAGACCGATGACAGAGAGATTGCCCCGGTCCTGCTCGCGCCAGAGATCATCCATAAGCGCAACCAATGCTGTTTTGGTTCCATAACTGGGCCTGACTGGAAAGGGTCCAGATAATCTGTTTCATTCATGACCCCCTGGAGCTGCCGTGCCACTGCCTTTTCCAATACCTTCCCCAGGAAGGGGAGGTTGGACACAGGCCTGAAGTTGGACAATACTGTTGGGTTGAGTGATGGTTTCTTCAGCAGGGGGGCGCACCAGTGCATGTTTAAAAGATGCTGGGAACACCCCCTCTTGCAAAGAAGCATTTACAATCGCTCCAACCCAGCTGCCCGTCACTGCCTTAGCAGATTTAATAAGCCAGGCGGGGCAAGAGTCCAACAAGCAAGTGGTGTCACGAACAGCTCCAAGAAGCCTGTCCACTTCCTTAGGGACAACAGGATCAAACTGATCCCAGATAAACTGGCTAGACTGTGATCTGGCCGACTCCAGGCAACCCATCTCCACATCGGGGTCAAACCCCGAGTGAATCCAAGCAATTTTCTCTGCCAGGTAATCAGCAGAATCATCAGCCGAACCCTGCCAACCAGGTCTGGAGGCCCCTTCCTAAGGAGTGACATGGTCACCCAGAACAGGGCGGCTGACCGATTATCCACAGAGGATAATCCTTTTCTAAGTATTTTAAAAGACACACACGCTTTCACTAAGCTTCTGCTGTGGGCTACCAAGAACTTCTGAATTATGCTAACTCTAACACCTCCAGAGATATGAGATATTCACAGAATCATTTATTTTTGTCACCTCCAGTAAGTTTCCATGGCTAAGTGCAAATTTGATCCTGGCTATATAAAGACCTGGTTCAATACTTTATTAACTATGCCAAATTTATTAGAAAAACTCATATCTATTATTAATCCATCATTCAACTGCAGCATGAACTCACCAAAGAGTGCCTTCATTTTGGCAGTTTCACGTCTGGCCTAGACACCAAAGAAGTGGCTGAAATATATGTAATAAGTCACAATTAAAACTGGCCCATCAGATCACTGGAACTCACAGAGGAGTTCACTCGTTGATATAATGGGCCTAACTCTAGTTGTGACTTAACTATGCTAAACAGGATTTCAGCACTAAGAATATTTCTGTGAACACAGCTGTTAGGAAAAGACTCTTGTTTATGCCAGAAAAATATCTTGTTGATTAGAACATCTAAACCAGGGGGGCCCAAACTATGGCCCATAGGCCAGATCTGGACCATGATGGCAAATCATCTGGCCCACGCCACCCGCATCGCTCCCGGAAGCGGAAGTAAAACACGCCAACATATGTGCAAAATTCTACCGTAAATGCACCTGTGGCTATCATAAAGGTGTTTACAACAGCAGCATTTTGTGCATGTGTGGGCACATTTTACTTCTGCTTCTGGTGGGAGGAACCACATGACTGACCCACTGAGCCACATGACTGGCCCGTGGCCTGAAAAGTTTGGGCACCCCTGATCTAGATTGAAATAATATGTAAACTACAGAACAATGATCGCAAGCTATTATATAAAGTGGAATGGGAGACATGGTCTGAATGCATTTTGTATAGATTAATCATTACTCAAAAAGTCAAATTTCAATATAATATAGGTAACATGTGTTCAGAACTGCAAAAATAACAGTGAAAGTACAAATAATGACATCATGAGGGGGTCTGATAAACATCAGGTAAACCCTGGTGAAAGAGACGCCTGAGGGTGAAAAAATAAGGCCCTAGATAGGATGAAAGAGGCAGAAGATGATCTGCTTCTGTGTGGTGGGGTGGAGGCCCCACTAGGTTGGTGGGACTCAAGTTTAAACAAACAGGAAGATGAAGGGAAGATACCCTATTTGCTTCCCTAAATTTTCTCTCCAGTCTGGCCAGGTTATCCTGCTATGGTAAAAGAGTAGAGCATACTGCCAGGGATTCAACACCGATTGTCAGGCAGCGGTTAACTAATCTGACAACCCTGAAGCCTAATGGCCGTGAGTGGTGAAATCCACAGGGAAGGGTGATGGTCTCCAAATGGATTAAATCCCACTTGAATCCATCTTGATGGAGAGCAGCAGCTTCATTAATACAGGCCTAAGCTGAAGAGGACTTGGTGTGCCAAAAGGGCTCAGGGCCAGAAAGTGATTCGAGACACTGGATCATTGGAATGGGTGTTATGGTGTGATGTGGAAGACAAAGGAAAGACCAATGCATTATATTGCTCCCAGGACAATCTTCATGGCTAATCGCCTAGAGGGTAGCAAATATTCAGAATTGGATTCGGCACAAGAAGAAGAAATGTTTTCAGTTATGCACTAATGGTACTGATAATTTTAATGCTAATCCACGAACAAATGAACAAAAACAAAAATCCAGCAGATATTTCTTTAAAGGAATTCCTCCCTACTTTTAAGAGTTGTTGTGAAAGCAGGTATTTCCAAAGTACATTAAAAGTGGGCGAGCTTTTTCTGAAAGGGAACCAAATAAAACACTTTCAACTATAGCACCAATCTATTAAAATAAAATAAAGTACAGTATCCCAAAAAGAGTATTATTTTTAAAGTGTTGCTTCAAGCTTTCTAAAACATTTTTGAATAACTCTTTTAAACTAACCTGTTATCTTTAAGACAACAGACTTGTTTTAAAAATCCTTAAAGGATGGCTAGAGAGATAGATATTTTGAGGACCATTCATATCTTATTACATAAAACAGATAGAATTTTTAAAATCTTACAAGATAACATCTCAGCAGCAGACAAAAAAATAGATTTTTCTTTTTTTCTTCTTCATCAAACATCAGTATGTACCCATGGCCCCTTGTTGGAACAGATTTGCTTGTAGTTTTCAAATTTATAAACACAGTTCAGAATTAAAACCCTAACATAAGTATTTGGATTATGTTTTCTGCTTTTGATTTTTTTTTTCCCCCGCACTGGGAAGCAAACTTGGCACAGTTTTGTTGAAAATAAGCATTGACTCACAGCTAAGGAAAAAGATTTCCTATTAAAGGAAGTGCCATTGTTCTCAAGACAATTCTGATCTTTTTTTCACTTCAAAACAACCTTGTAGTTTGGGTGTGCGCTCAGTGTGCTATGTGCAAATGAATAATCTCACTTAGGTCACAATTCACAAAGGATGAGACCTTTATTCTTCTTTCTAACATCTGCTTAAAAGTTAACTTGAGAGTCTTGCGGCACTGTTGAGATTAATAAGTTTTGTTTGGCACTGGCTTTTATGACATCCTTCACTACTTCTGATAGATGGAATATAATGGTCAAGCCAGTTTTATGTTCACATTATTGAATATAATGAGGCTGTAACAGAATAAAAGGAGATACAAAAACAAAGAGAATTGTCTGTATTATACCCTGTTAAACATGTCTTAGATGATTTTCAAAAGAACAGTTTGCTAAAGAGTGTGAATCAAAACAGGACCACGCTGGCTTCAGCTAAAGCAGGGAAGTTCGTCAAAGCAGAAAATCTTGCTTTAACATGTCAGAGAATAATTGACTTGCATAACTTTAGTGTATGAGAACCAAGACACAGGAAACAACCATGGGCTGGTTTAACTCAGGTTTATTGCATGGTGGACAGAGGGAACATGAGGTAATGGCGGATGCAAAGCTCTATATATACAGTGATGAACATTCGAATGTGGCTCCACGATAGCCGGTTGGCTATTGTCTGCGTGACATCATTGCTGGTCACGCCCTTCTTGTCCAGGTGTAGGTAGTGGCGGGAAACTCCGCGCTGTGGCTATTGATGAGTATGGACCAAGAGAGCTTGGACGCTCGCTGCTGCCCACTGGTGGTTATTAGCTCGCGTCCTAATACAGGGTTTATGGTGATACAGCTGACGACTATATTGTTACTTGTAGGAAAGGTTACATTGTTAAGATACATTGTTATCACATGAATAAGGTTACACTATTAGAACATAACACTCCTCCCCCCTAGGATGAGACGAAGTCTCTCAGCCAAGATGGCTTATTTCGAAGACGCTGGGGTCTCGGTGCGGGCTGCCCTGCCCCGGTTTTGCTACCTTCTCCTTGTCCCCTGGCTTCCTGTCCTGTAATTGGAGAGGGAGACTTGTTAGTGACTTGCCGCGGTTCTGCGGCTTTTTTGGGAGGTGTGTGCTTTATTTGGGAAGAACCGGGGGCACTGGGGGCTAACGAAAAACCCCTCTTCTCGCTTGGATGGGTGGGGGAACACTCCAAAAAAAACCCCCGGCTCGGCAACGCAAAATCAAATTCGGGGGCAGCAGTCGCAAACTCCTCACCCTCTTCCCCGGAATCGGATAGAGCTGGCGTGTCAAAAGGATCTGAGTCGGAACCGCTGCTTCCCCCCCTTGTTTGGGACTGTTGCCCTTCGTTGTCTCCTCCTTGGGCTAAGCGGGTGGAGGAGAACCCTAACGCTGAGGCATTTTCCATGCCGTCCGTGGATTGCTTCCTGGGAACCCGGCTCCTGAGCTGATCTGCATGCCGCCTCCAGAGTAGACCGGTGCTCGTTTCCACCCGATATGACACTGGTCCCGTCTGTTCTACAACTCTCCCCGGTACCCAGGCTGGCCCTGTGCTGGCGTAGTTCCTGCAATGCACAGGATCACCGGCGGCGAAACCTTTCGACACCGCTACCCCTACGTTCTTCCCTTTGTCCTCGACCCTCGTTGGGTCTAACCTGGTCAGAATCGTGGTCAGCTTTCTCCGCATCAGCAGCTCTGCCGGCGAATATCCGGATGCTAAGGGGGTCACCCTATACGCTAATAAAAACTGACATACTTGGTGATTCAGGTCCCCCGAGCCCATGCGCCTCAGCGCATCCTTTGTTGTCCGCACCAACCACTCCACTTGGCCATTCGTGGCCGGGTGAAACGGCGCGGATGTGACGTGCCGAATGGCGTTTGCCTCCATGAATGCCCTGAACTCAGCGGACGTGAAACAACTAGCGTTATCGCTGACCACAGTGTCGGGTAAACCGAACGTGGAAAAGACTCTCCTTAGATGGTTAATTGTAGTGGTGGAGGACGTGCTCTTTACCGGCATCACCTCCAGCCACTTGGAGTACGCATCCACTACCAGGAGAAAAAGGGTTCCTCGGAACGGGCCAGCAAAATCTATGTGCACTCTGGACCACGGCCCCCTTGCCGCGTCCCATTCCCTATGCGGGAGTCGAGCCGCCTCTGGTCGGGAGCCCTGGCATGCCTCACAAGTGCCGATCATGTGCTCTATGTCTGTGTCCAGCTGGGGCCACCAGAAGTAACTCCGGGCCAGCGCCTTGGAACGGACGATCCCCGGGTGGCTGACGTGCAACAGTTTGAGTACCCTCGGTCGCAGGGATGTAGGGACTACCACCCGTTGGCCCCACAAAAGGCACCCCCTCTCTATGGACAACTCTATTTTCTTCCGAAAAAATGGGTCGAATTCCGTACTTGGGGAGGACGCCGGCCACCCCTTCTGTACCCATGAGCTTACTTTCTCTAGCGTTCTGTCCCTGCCTGTCGCCCTGGCAATGTCGGCTGGTACTATTGGGGGTGACTCTAGGACCTCTATCAACAATACCTGGTGGTCTCTCTCTACCCCTGCCTTTTGGTCACCCGACAAGGGCAGAGGAGACCGTGAGAGTGCGTCTGCATGGCTGATCTCCTTTCCGGGCCGGTATTCCAACTCATGTCGGTATGCATTGAGGAAGATAGCCCACCTCAGCATTCTCGGGGACAGGATCTGTGGCGTGGGCTTATTTGCAGTGAAAATTCCTAACAGAGGCTTGTGATCGGTCACGATCGTAAACGGGCGACCATACAGAAAATCGTGAAATTTTTTGGTTCCCGCTACTATCGCTAATGCCTCCCTGTCGGTCTGTGCGTAATTCCGTTCTGCTTTCGACAGGGACCTTGAATAAAACGCTATCGGGGCCTCCCTTCCGTCGTCCAACGCGTGGCAAAGCACCGCCCCCACCCCCACCGGGGACGCATCACAAACTAAGACCACTGGCCGTTTGGGGTCGAAATGAGTTAGGATTGCCTCGGATGTTAGGAGTTGCTTTAACTCTTTAAAAGCCCTCTCTTGCTCGTCACCCCACAGCCATGTTTCCTCCTTTTTAAGCAACCGATGGAGCGGTTCGGCCACAGACGCCTTCCGTGGAAGGAAGGTATGGTAAAAATTTAGGAGCCCCAGGAATGACTGTAGTTCGGTTTTGGATGTGGGGCGAGGAGCCTGCTTGATGGCGGCTACTTTGGATTTGGACGGCTTAATTCCCTCGGGTGTGACACGGAACCCTAAAAACTCAACCTCTGTTTCGAAAAATACGCATTTGTCTTTTCTCAGTCGCAGCCCCGCTTTCTCGAACACAGTCAGTACTTTATCCAATCTCTTTGCCAGTTCGGCCTCACTCCCCCCTGTTATCAATACGTCATCAAAATAACACAACACTCCCTCCACCCCCTTCAGGAGGCGTTCCACAATCGACTGAAAAAGGCCGGGTGCCGAGTTCACGCCGAACTGTAAACGCGACACCTGGAACGCCCCTTTATGTGTAACTATAGTTTGTGCCGCTGCCGTGGCGGGAGTTACAGGGAGTTGCTGGTAGGCTTGTGCTAAATCGAGCTTAGCGAAACATTTTCCCCCATTCAGCCTGGCCAGAAGGTGGCTGACCACCGGCACCGGGTATGCATTAGGGCGGATTGCCTTGTTAATTGTACACTTATAATCAGCGCAAATGCGCACCTCCCCATTAGCTTTTAGTGCTGTCACAATTGGAGTTTCCCACTCCGCGGAATCAACAGGAACAAGAATCCCCTGGTCCACCAGTTTGTCCAGTTCCGCCTCTATTTTGTCCTTTAGTGCGAACGGCACCCTGCGTGGTTTGAGTCTTATCGGGCGGACCTCCGGGTCTAGGTCGAAGGCTACAGGGGGTCCCTTGAACTTTCCCAGTCCTTTTTTAAAAACGGCGGAGTGCGCGTCGCACACCGCTTTTATTGGATCCGCACCCACAGCATGCACCCCCCCTATGAACAAACCCAAAGGCTGAAACCACTGAGTCCCGAGGAGGCTACAATTTCCCCCTTTGAGAACAACTAGAGGGAGTTCCGCAGAATGTTTCTTAAAACGGACCCGAAATTTCCCGACCCCCAACACCGGAATGCTGTTCCCCTGCACGTCTCGTAGCGTGGACCTCAACGTTTTAAGTTTGGGCCGCACGTGGGGGTCGATTTTCAAGAACTCTCTCTGGGGAATTATAGAATAGGAGGACCCCGAGTCAATTTCCATCCTAATAGGGGCCCCTTGTACTAGTACCTCGACGAAGTAATGGGGTTGTCCCGCGGACACACTGAACACGGGGGCGTCGTCCTCGCTGTCGTCCGAGATGCGGCCCACGCCGTCCTGCTTCCTCATGGTCCGGGCGCCATCTTTGGACCTCGCTGGACGGTCCGGTCTGGCCGAACGGTCTTGTGAGTGCCTCCGGCCCTCTTTCCGATTTCTGCACGCCTTGGCGATGTGCCCCCGACGGCCGCAGTTGTAACACTCGGCTTTTCTGAATGGGCACTTCGCGCGCTCATGGGCCGCTCCACAACCATCGCAGCGGCGCCCTCCTTTTCGGACCTTCTGGACCTCCTCGCCGTCGCTGCCTTCCGTAGACGACTTCGAGGTTCGTCGGGTTGCGTGCACCGACTGTCCGGACTTGCCGTGCACCGAATTTTCCGCTTTGCCGGCCCTAGGACGCCACTCACGCCACTGGTGCATTTCGTCTACCCCAGCATTCGTGGATTCCGCGGATTCCGCGGCCTCCACAACCTCTGCCAGCGTGGGTGGCGGCTCCTTGTTCATCAGGCTGCGCTGCACTTCCTTGTCCCTCAGGCCACAAAGAACGCCGTCCCTTAGGGCCATCTCTAGGTTGTCCCATCTGCAGGGGGCGGCGGCTATTCTCATGGCTGTTACGAAGGTCTCAACCGACTCATCCGGCGCTTGGACTCGCCTCCAAAACGCGCTCCGAGCGGGAAACATTGCCCTCGAGGGTCGGAACCGGTCACGCAGCAGTTTCATAATGTCCTCGGCTTTGAAGTCACTCATCTTCTTCGGTGCAATAATGCTCACCAGCGTTCGCTTGGTTTCTATCCCAAGCATTCTGGTGAGGATGGCCCTCTTCCTTTCCTCGTCGTCTTTGACTTTGAGTTCCACCAGTGCCGCCTGGAAGTCCATCTCAAAGAGTTCCCAGTCTTGCGGTTTGGTAATGTTGAAACCGCTCTGTGTCCTGGCTCCTTGGGGATCCATTATCCCACCTTCGTCGCCAATTTAGTGTATGAGAACCAAGACACAGGAAACAACCATGGGCTGGTTTAACTCAGGTTTATTGCATGGTGGACAGAGGGAACATGAGGTAATGGCGGATGCAAAGCTCTATATATACAGTGATGAACATTCGAATGTGGCTCCACGATAGCCGGTTGGCTATTGTCTGCGTGACATCATTGCTGGTCACGCCCTTCTTGTCCAGGTGTAGGTAGTGGCGGGAAACTCCGCGCTGTGGCTATTGATGAGTATGGACCAAGAGAGCTTGGACGCTCGCTGCTGCCCACTGGTGGTTATTAGCTCGCGTCCTAATACAGGGTTTATGGTGATACAGCTGACGACTATATTGTTACTTGTAGGAAAGGTTACATTGTTAAGATACATTGTTATCACATGAATAAGGTTACACTATTAGAACATAACAATAACTGAATTTATTATTATCAGAATGTCCACAGTAATCAATTCAGTTTGTGACCAGACTTAATACTATAGTTATTACAGTTTCATCCTGTCCCACTGCAGGTACAGCATTAGAATCAGTGAGCATACAAACATGTGGCATGAATTATATACTCTCTCTCTCTCTCTCTCTCTCTCTCTCTCTCAACACACACACACACACAGAGTATATAAAAAAATGTGTCCATCTGACACTTTATATGAGGAAGTACAATGCTAATCTGTCTTTTTCCATCCTGTGTCCCAACAACAATTATATGCCTGCCTCCTGTTTCAAATTATTTTTAAAATGAATGGGTAATGAGTTGTAACTAGCAGGAACGTATCCCCTGATAGACTGGTCAATCAAGGAAACTAATGAGTCAGTATAGGAAGACAGTAGCCAAATTCCCGCTACTTGGAGAAGTAAATCACACTAGAATAGGCTCACTGAGTCAATAGGTATATAGTGCATCAACATTTCTATACAATCCACTGATTTAAATGGGTCTACTCAAACTATGAGTTACTATAGAAAGTTGTAGTAAGCCCATTTGAATCAATGGAATCTACAAAGGAGTTGATTAATCCCTAATGATCCAGTGGGTCTACTGTAGTCTAGTGAGATTTACCGTACTTTTCCAGGGAACAGGAGTTTGGCCACTATTGTAGATTTTTTTTTGCATTTAGATGGCCTCTTCTAAGAAACATCAATTAAATTAAAAATGCACGGATCAGTAATCTGACAAATCCTGATAAGATAAGAGTTAAGGCTACAAGCCAAATCCTATAGTTGTAATGTATCAGTCACAGTCAAAACAACACAAACATGTTTTTAATTATGGGGGGATATCTAGTCAAACATTTGAGATTTTTACCCACTCCTTATAACAACAGATTTTATATTGTATCATTATCAGTGGAATTGTTGGTATTGCTCCACCTAAGATCAGGAGAGAAGTAGCAGCAGACCCTGAGAGAACTATGCAAGAGAATGACCCCCGACACCCTCTGAACGGTTATGAGCCTCAAGTCTGCTGGCTCAGATCCAGGAAGAGCTTTACGGCAAGAACATTCTTAAGGTACACAAGAGCAAAACCAAATTAGAAGATGGAGGAAGGAACTCACTGGGCAAGGAACATCATTAAAGGTGGATATAGCTGAAGATCTCAATCTCCCCTACATCACCTGGAGGACCCTGAATAAGCTGAGGGTTGGAGTCCCAAAATCAGGGGTGCCCCATTTTTTTGGGTCACAGGCCGGTCACATGGTTCAGGGGGCCAGTCACAATGGCCTGTGAGTGTGACTCATATGGGTGCGTTTAACTTCCGCTTCCAGGAGCGACGAGGGCTTTGCGGGCTGGATAAATTGGCATTGGGGGCTGGATCCAGCCCACGGGCCATAGTTTGAACACCCCTGCCCTAAATGCAAGACCAACATGCTCAAGTGGGGACTGCTGGCAGACAACAACACACAATGTGAATGTGGAGAGACACAGAATCCAGCCCATTTACTGGTCTGCCGATTGCTGCCAGATACATGCACCGATGAGGACTTGGCTTTGGGTAAAAAGTGAAGCAAGTGGCTTCATTTTGGCAGTCCATGGTTTGATCAAGACACAAAAGAAGAATTAGTGAATTTTTAAAAGGTTTCTGCAAAACATTCCTAAGTTACTAGCCAATCATCTTGTAACACATATTTAGTAAAGGTAAAGGTTTCCTTGCTTGAAAGCCAGTCGTATCCGACTCTAGGGTTCAGTGCTCATCTGTTTCAAAGCCGAAGAGAGAGAGAGAGAGAGAAAGAGAGAGTATATAATTCATGCCACATGTTTGTATGCTCACTGATTCTAATGCTGTACCTGCAGTGGGACAGCTGTCTGCTTCTGCAGACGTTTCTGTGGTCATATGGCAGGTATGACTAGACACCAAGGCACACGGAACGCTGTTTACCTTCCCACTAAAGTGTCCCTATTTATCTACTTGCAATTTCTTGCTTTCGAACTGCTAGGTTGGCAGGAGCTGGGACAAAGACGGGAGCTCCTTCCATCCTGCAGTATTGTGCAATTAAACTGCTGACCTCCCGCCTTCCAGTCAACACAAATTTAATCAGACCAAAATCAGACCAAGAAATACAGTTTTGCACTATTTAGAATGAACTGGAATACTATAGCCCCAAACCAGTGGTGGGCTCCAAAAAAAATTACTACCACGCTGTGGGTGTGGTATGGTGGGCATGGCCAGGGGAAAAGCCCTTCATTGCACCCGAATTAGGACTACTTTATTTCAAAACTTGGATGGGTGGGGCCAGCCAAGAATTTCTGCTACCGGTTCTGGCGAACTGGTGCGAACCTGCTGATGCCCACCACTGCTCCAAACTGTTTGCTAGTTCCTGTTGTTAACTGACACGAGTGTTTCTTATTAGTTGAGGTTCTTTGGAAAAAGCAAGTTAATCCTGTACAGAAACATATTTCACTTAGATAACATTTCAAAGAAAACACATCCTTTATATAAAATAATTCATTTGAATTATCTTTGGCTGAGCTGTAAAAGAATGCCACTACTGAGTTCAATTTTAAAAACAATAGATTCTCTAGAAATATTTCTGGAATGATTTTCTTATTCTAGTAATAGTTTGTTAACGTTTCACAAGAACAAGAACACTTGGCAAGCCAAGGAGTGCTAAACAACATAAACCCTGCTCTTCTTCTATGTTATTATTTCTGATAGAGAATAATACTGAAAATTCATGTCTATCTGTCATTTATTTGGCTTAAGGTACACTAAAACATACACGTTCATACTTAATCTTTTAACATTTATTTGGAAATTCACTTTCCTTGTGTTTCTCTGAACATCCCTTCAGCAGGATCATTTTATCCTGCAGCAATTTCCATAGAAACAGCCACTTCCACAGCATTTTGAGATGTGAGGCAAAACTCTACAAATAAACATCTCCAAATTGCTGCATTACATTCACTAAAGGCCAGCATGTCAAAAAAAAGTACCATTTAAATACTGCACCGACTTTATATTGTTCTGACAATTTCTTTAAGAAGACTGTCACGTGCGATAAAAGATTTCTGCTAGCACTCAATTTTGGAATCGTTCTTTCCTCTCTGGCACCTTCACAAAAAAATTGAAGTGTTGAAGCACTTAGTTACTGTGTCTCAACATACATTTTTTCCTGGCTGAATATTTATTGATTTATTTATTAAATTTCTATTGCCACCCAACTCAACATCAACTCTGGGCGGCTAACAGCATTAAAATAAATATTACCATCATGACTAAAACCCTTTAAAAACCCATAAAAAGACCCATGAAGTTACCCACCCCACCGCATTAGTTAAAAGGGACAGGGAGCGATCTTGTTATATGAGCCAGCAGGAAGGAGTCACCACTCCCCCGGTGCCCCACACCTCCTTTGCCAGCCAGGTTTTTAGCTTTTTCCTGAAGTGCAGCAACTCCGTCTGTAGCCGCAACTCAGTTGGCAAGAGGTTCCATAGGGCCGGTGCCGACACAGAGAAGGCCCTCCTTCTTGTGCTAGAGAGACGAGCCTCTCAAGCAGATGGCACAATTAGTGAGCCCCTCCAGTCCGCTCTGGTGGGATGGACAGATGTTCATGGGGTGATGTGGTCTCTTAGGTATCCTGGCCCACTACCATGTAGGGTTTTAAAGGTCATTAACAGCACCTTGAATTGCACCCAGAGACATACCAGTAACCAGTGCAGCTCCCGATGCAGTGGTGAGTCACGGGCATAATGCCCGCACCCCATCACCACCTGGGCAACTGCATTCTGAACCAATTGCAGCCTCCAAATGATCATCAAGGGCAGCCCCATGTAGAGCGCATTACAATAGTCCAGTCTAGAGGTGACCAGAGCATGCGGAACCATGAGCAAGGAGTCCCAGTCTAGGAGCAGGCGTAATTGGCGTATAACATGAAGTTGTGCAAAAGCCCTCCTAGCCACATGCTCATTGGGCAGGAGTTGCGAGTCCAGGAGGACCCCCAAATTACGCACCAGGTCTGTCAGGGGCAAAATAGTCCCATCCAGTACCAAAGATGGTAGCTCCCGAGATAACGCATGGCTTTCAAGCAAGGGAAACCTTTACATGGCAATGGACCAGGATACTTAAGAGACCGCGTCACTCCAAGGTCTTCAACCCGTCCTACGAGGGCGGACCGGAGAGGCTCCATGCTGGTCCCATCAGTTAAGGAAGCACATATAGTGGGGACCAGGAGGAGGGCCTTCTCCGTGTCCGCCCTGGCCCTTTGGAACCTTTTGCCACCAGAATTGCGCCTCCAGATGGAGCTGCTCCCCTTTAGAAAAGATCTGAAAACATGGCTATGCCAGCGGGTGTGGGGCAGGAATGACTCTACTTCCCAACCCCGCTGGCTTGTCTAGCCATATGGGAGTTATTTGGCATGTCAGTCCTTTTTAGTCCTCTTTAGTTATTTTAATGTGGTTGAGGGCGGGTGAGGGTGGTATTATAGGTTTAATGGGGTTTTAAATGTAATTTTAGATAGGGGTTCTTTGGTGTTCAGGGAATCCAGACAATAGAAGCAGCCGTACAAGGCTTAACACATCTTTATTGTATGGCATTTTGGTGTATTAGAACCAAGACACAGGACACAGCCTCGGGCTGGGTTAACTCAGGTTTATTGCATGGTGGACAGAGGGAACATGAGGTAATGGCGGATCAATAGCTCTTTATATACAGTAGTAACACATTTGAACGTGGTTCCATGATAGCCCATTGGCTACTGTCTGCGTGACGTCGTTGCTGGTCACGCCCTTCTTGTCCAGGTGTAGGTGGCGGCGGGAAAACTTCCCGCGCTGTTGCCTTTGATGAGTTTGGACCAAGAGAGCTTGGACGCTCGCTGCTGCCAGCTGGTGGTCATTAGCTCGCGTCCGATTACAGGGTTTATGTGATACAGCTGAAGGTTACATTGTTACCCGTTGGCAAGGTTACATTGGTTAAGATACATTGTTATCCATGTAGAAGATTACTCCATTAGAACACAACACTCCTCCCCCCTAGGATGAGACGAAGTCTCGAATTCAACACTCCCCCCCCCTAGGATGAGACGAAGTCTCTCAGCCAAGATGGCTTATTTCGAACACGTTGGGGTCTCGATGCGGGCTGCCTTTCCCCGGGTTTGCTACCTTCTCTTTGTCCCCTGTTTTCCTGTCCTGTAATTGGAGAGGGAGACTCGTTAGTGACTTGCCGCGGCTCCGCGGCGTTGTTGGGAGGTGTGTGCTTTATTAGGGAAGAACCGGGGGCACTGGGGGCTAACGAAAAACCCCTCTTCTCGCTTGGATGGGTGGGGGAACACTCCCGAAAACCCCCCCGGCTCGCAAAATCAAAATCAGAATTAAATTCGGGGGCAGCGGTCGCGAACTCCTCTCCCCCTTCCCCGGCCCCTGATCGAGCTGACGTATCAAAAGGGTATGAGTCGGGGCCGCTGCTTTCCCCCCTTGTTTGGGACTGTTGTCCGTTGCTGTCTCCCCCTTGGGCTAAACGGGTGGGGGAGAACCCTAACGCTGAATCCTGTTGCTGAGCCCCACTGACCGGCCCCCCACTCACTCGGTGCCTAAGTTGGTCCGCGTGCCTCCTCCAGAGGAGACCGGTGCTAGTCTCGACCCGGTACGACACTGGCCCCGTCTGTTCCACAACCGTCCCTGGTACCCAGGCTGGACCTGCGCTGGCGTAGTTCCTGCAATGCACAGGGTCGCCGACGGCGAAACCTTTCGAGACTGCCAACCCTATGTTTTTCCCTTTGTCCTCGACTCTCGTCGGGTCTAGCCTGGACAGGATCGTGGTCAGTTTTCGCCGCATCAGCAGCTCTGCCGGCGAGTAACCTGACGCTAGGGGGGTCACCCTATACGCTAATAAAAACTGACATACTTGGTGATTTAGGTCCCCTGGGCCCATGCGCCGCAGCGCATCCTTTGTTGTACGCACCAGCCGTTCCACTTGGCCATTCGTGGCCGGGTGAAACGGCGCGGATGTGACATGCCGAATGGCGTTTGCCTCCATGAATGCCCTGAACTCAGCGGAGGTGAAACAACTAGCGTTATCGCTGACCAAAGTGTCGGGTAGGCCGAACGTGGAAAAGACTCTCCTTAGCTGGCTAATTGTAGTGGCGGAGGACGTGCTCTTTACTGGGATAACCTCCAGCCACTTGGAGAACGCATCCACTACCAGGAGAAACATGGTTCCTCGGAACGGGCCAGCGAAGTCTACGTGCACCCTGGACCATGGCCCCCTTGCTGCGTCCCATTCCCTATGCGGGAGACGGGCCTCCTCCGGTCGGGAGCCCTGGCATGCCTCACAAGTGCCGACCATGTGCTCAATGTCCGCGTCCAGCTGTGGCCACCAGAAGTAACTCCGGGCCAGCGCCTTGGAACGGACGATGCCCGGGTGGCTTACGTGCAGCAGTTCGAGTACCCTCGATCGCAGGGACGTAGGAACCACCACACGTTGACCCCACAAAAGGCACCCCCTCTCTAGGGACAACTCTATTTTTTTTCGAAAAAATGGGTCGAATTCCGTACCTGGGGATGACGCCGGCCACCCCTTCTGTAGCCATGAACTAACTTTCCCTAGCGTTCTGTCCTTGCCTGTCGCCCTAGCAATGTCGGCCGGTACTATTGGGGGTGAGTCTAAAACCTCTATTAACAAAACCTGGTGATCTCTCTCCGCCCTTTCCTTTTGGACGCCCGACAAGGGCAAAGGAGACCTCGAGAGTGCGTCTGCATGGCTGATCTCCTTTCCGGGCCGGTATTCCAACTCATGTTGGTATGCGTTGAGAAAGATAGCCCACCGCAGCATTCTTGGGGACAGGATCTGTGGCGTGGGCTTATTTGCAGTGAAAATTCCTAGCAGGGGCTTGTGGTCAGTCACGATTTTGAAAGGCCGACCATACAGAAAATCGTGAAATTTTTTGGTTCCCGCTACTATCGCTAATGCCTCCCTGTCGGTCTGTGCGTAATTACGCTCTGCTTGGGACAGGGACCTTGAATAAAACGCTATCGGGGCCTCCCTTCCGTCGTCCAACACGTGGCAAAGCACCGCCCCCACCCCCACCGGGGACGCATCACAAACTAAGACCACTGGCCGTTTGGGGTCGAAATGAGTTAGGATTGCCTCGGATGTTAGGAGTTGCTTTAACTCTTTAAAAGCCCTCTCTTGCTCGTCACCCCACAGCCATGTTTCCTCCTTTTTAAGCAACCGATGGAGCGGTTCGGCCACAGACGCCTTCCGTGGAAGGAAGGTATGGTAAAAATTTAGGAGCCCCAGGAATGACTGTAGTTCGGTTTTGGATGTGGGGCGAGGAGCCTGCTTGATGGCAGCTACTTTGGATCTGGACGGCTTAATTCCCTCGGGTGTGACACGGAACCCTAAAAACTCAACCTCTGTTTCGAAAAAAACGCATTTGTCTTTTCTCAGCCGTAGCCCCGCTTTCTCGAACACAGTCAGTACTTTATCCAATCTCTTTGCCAGTTCAGCCTCACTCCCCCCTGTTATCAACACGTCATCAAAATAAGGCAACACCCCCTCCAGCCCCTTCAGTAGGCGTTCCACAAGCGACTGAAAAAGGCCGGGTGCCGAGTTCACGCCGAACTGTAAACGCGACACCTGGAACGCCCCTTTGTGTGTGACTATCGTTTGTGCCGCGGCCGTGGCGGGAGTTACAGGGAGTTGCTGATAGGCTTGTGCCAAATCGAGTTTAGCGAAACACTTTCCCCCATTCAGCCTGGCCAGAAGGTGGCTGACCACCGGCACCGGGTATGCATTAGGCCGGATCGCCTTATTAATTGTACACTTATAATCAGCGCAAATGCGCACCTCCCCGTTAGCCTTCAGAGCGGTTACAATTGGAGTTTCCCACTCCGCGGAATCAACAGGAATAAGAATCCCCTGGCCCACCAGTTTGTCCAGTTCCGCCTCTATTTTGTCCTTTAATGCGAATGGCACCCTGCGCGGTTTGAGTCTTATCGGGCGGACCTCTGGGTCTAGGTCGAAGGCTACAGGGGGTCCCTTGAACTTTCCCAGTCCTTTTTCGAAAACGGCGGGATGCGCGTCGCACACCGCTTGTATTGGATCCACCCCCACTGTATGCACTCCCCCTATGAACAACCCTAGGGGCTGAAACCACTGCGTCCCTAGGAGGCTACAACTTCCCCCCTTAAGGACAACTAGGGGCAGTTCCGCAGAATGTCTCTTAAAACTGACCCGAAATTTTCCGACCCCCAACACCGGAATGCTGTTTCCCTGTACGTCTCGCAACGTGGACCTCAGCGTTTTAAGCTTGGGCCGCACGTGGGGGTCGATTTTCAAGAACTCTTTCTGGGGAATTATAGAGTAGTAGGACCCCGAGTCAATTTCCATCCTGATAGGGGCCCCTTGTACTAGTACCTCAACGAAGTAATGGGACTGTCCCGCGGACACGCTGAACACGGGGGCATCGACCTCGCTGTCGTCCGAGATGCGGCCCACGCCGTCCTGCTTCCTCGTGGTCTGGGCGCCATCTTTGGACCTCGCTGGACGGTCCGGTCTGGTCGAACGGTCTTGTGACTGCCTCCGGCCCTCCTTCCGCTTTCTGCATGCCTTGGCGATGTGCCCCCGGCGACCGCAGGTGTAACACTCAGCTTTTCTGAATGGGCACCTCGCGCGCTCATGGGCTGCTCCGCAACCATCGCAGCGGCGCCCTCCTTTTCGGACCTTCTGGACCTCCTCGCCGTCGCTGCCTTCTGTGGACGACTTCGAGGCTCGTCGGGTTGCGTGCACCGACTGCCCGGACCTTCCGTGCACCGAATTTTCCGCTTTTCCGGCTCTAGGACGCCACTCCCGCCACTGGTGCATTTCGTCCACTCCAGCATTCGTGGCTTCCGCGGCTTCCGCGGCTTCTACAACTTCTGCCAGCGTGGGTGGTGGCTCCTTGTTCATCAAGCTGCGCTGCACCTCCTTGTCCTTCAGGCCACACAGAACTCCGTCCCTGAGGGCCATCTCTAGGTTGTCCCATCTGCAGGGGACGGCGGCTATTCTCATGGCTGTTACGAATGCCTCAACCGACTCGTCCGGCGCTTGAACTCGCCTCCAAAACGCGCTCCGAGCGGGAAACATTGCCCTCGAGGGTCGGAAACGCTCACGCAGCAGCTTCATAATGTCCTCGGCTTTGAAATCGCTCACCTTCTTCGGTGCAATGATGCCCACCAGCGTTCGCTTGGTTTCTATCCCAAGCATTCTGGTGAGGATGGCCCTCTTCCTCTCCTCGTCGTCTTCTTTGACTTTGAGTTCCACCAGTGCCGCCTGGAAGTCCATCTCAAAAAGCTCCCAGTCTTGCGGTTTGGTGATGTTGAACCCGCTCTGTGCCCTGGCTCCTTGGGGATCCATTATCCCACCTTCGTCGCCAATTTGGTGTATTAGAACCAAGACACAGGACACAGCCTCGGGCTGGGTTAACTCAGGTTTATTGCATGGTGGACAGAGGGAACATGAGGTAATGGCGGATCAATAGCTCTTTATATACAGTAGTAACACATTTGAACGTGGTTCCATGATAGCCCATTGGCTACTGTCTGCGTGACGTCGTTGCTGGTCACGCCCTTCTTGTCCAGGTGTAGGTGGCGGCAGGAAAACTTCCCGCGCTGTTGCCTTTGATGAGTTTGGACCAAGAGAGCTTGGACGCTCGCTGCTGCCAGCTGGTGGTCATTAGCTCGCGTCCGATTACAGGGTTTATGTGATACAGCTGAAGGTTACATTGTTACCCGTTGGCAAGGTTACATTGGTTAAGATACATTGTTATCCATGTAGAAGATTACTCCATTAGAACACAACAGGCATACAGTACAAACATGAGGTAATGGTGGCGATACAGCTCCTTTTATACAGTAACTATACATTTGAATGTGGCTACACGGTAGCCCATTGGCTACTGTTGGCGTGACGTCATCTGGAGTCACGCTCTTCTTGTCCAGGTGTATCCATGGCGGGAATAATTCCCACGGCTGGAGAAGGTTGGGAATTTGTACCATGTGAGCTGAATGCTCGCTGCTTCCCTCTCTGGTAGCAAGCTCGCATTCTCATGTAGCTGAGGTACATTGTGTTCTTTATAGTTTGCTTAAGGATACATTCATCTAAAAGGCATACTGTGGTAGTTACTTTCCATACACAACACCCCTCCCCCCTAGGATGGGACGAAGTACCTCAACCAATGTGGTTTCCCGCATGTGCGCTTGGGGCATGCGGCTGCTGGGCTTGATTCAGGGGCACTAGTGCTTCTCTGTTCGCTCGGTTCTTGCCCTGCAACGGGAGAGATAAACCCGTTAGTTGTTTGCCGCGGTTTCGCAGCCCCTGACTGAGAGCGTGGGGAAATGTGTGTGCACGGTTGTGGTTGCGCAGCCCCTAACTGGGAACATGGGGAAGTGGGGGTGAATTCCAATCCTGAGAAACCGGGGGCACCTCTGATTAAACCAAAACCCCTCTTCTTACTCGGACGGGTGCATCTACTTCGGTCATGGGATGCTCCGCAGCCATCGCAGCAGCGACTTTCCTTGCCTCGCTTCTCGGCCACCCCCCTCCGGACCTTTCGGACGTCTTCATCCTCGCTGGAGTATGTTGAAATCTCCGCGGAAAAGGGGGGTGAAGTTGGGGTGTGTGGATCCCGCCAGGCCACCTGTACTGGGGTAGTTGCCCCTTCAAGTGGCGGAGGCTTTGCCCAGAACAGCTTAACCCCAGCCCTCGTTGATTCGGCCATCTGCGCTTCTTTTAGTACCTCTTGGAAAGTCAGCTCGCGGCCCCGGATCATGAGCTTCCGTTGGGTCTCTTAGTCTCGCAGACCACAAAGCATGCGGTCCCTGAGGGCAATCTCTAGGTTTTCCCAATCACATGGGCCTGCAGCCAGGCGGAGGGCCACTGCATAGTCCGCCACGGACTCTCCCGGCTTCTGTTCCCATCTCCAGAACGCAGCTCGAGCCGTGAAGAGGGAGATAGTTGGCTGAAAATGCCCCCGCAACGCTGCCAGGAGTTGCTTTACTGGAACCTCCTCTATCTTCGTCGCCAATTTGGTATTCAGGGAATCAAGACAATAGAAGCAGCCATACAAGGCTTAACACATCTTTATTGTATGGCATACAGTACGAATACGAGGTAATGGTGGCGATACAGCTCCTTTTATACAGTAACTATACATTTGAATGTGGCTACACGGTAGCCTATTGGCTACTGTCGGTGTGACATCATCTGGAGTCACGCCCTTCTTGTCCAGGTGTGTCCATGGCGGGAATGATTCCCGCAGCTGGAGATGGTTGGGGAATTTGTACCATGTGAGCTGAGTGCTCGCTGCTTCCATCTCTGGTAGCAAGCTAGCATTCGCATGCAGCTGAGATACATTGTGTTCTTTATAGTTTGCTTAAGGATACATTCATCTAAAAGGCAACTGTGGTAGTTACTTTCCATACACAACAGGTTCTTAACTGTGGTTTTATTTGATGTTTTAACTGCTGTTTTATATGTTGTTATGCCGCTTTGAGTCTCCCTCGGGAGAGGAAAGCGGGGTATAAGTGACGTAAATAAAATAAATAAATAAACGCGGGGGAGCTGACCCACAGCCACTCAATCTTGCCGGGATTCAGTTATAGCCCATTGTCCCGCATCCAGACCCTCACAGCCTCCAGGCACCTAGATAGGACTTCGACAGCATCGCTTCTTCTTCAAGTGCCCTATCCAATTCTGAATATTGGCTACCATCATGCCAATCAGCCATGAATATTGTCCTAGGAACAATATGATGCAGTAGTATCATTGATCCAGTTCCATACTATTGATCCAGTTCCGTGAGTCACTTACTGGCCCTGAGCCCTTTTGGCACACAAAGTCCTCCTCAGCCCTAAGCCAGTATTGATGAAGCTGCTGCCCTCCATCAAGATGGATTTTTAATTTAATTTTAATTTAATAGTCATATTTATATATGCCGCCCACTCAGGATTCCAGTGGGAATAAATCAACTTGGGGACCATCACCCTTCCCTGCAGAGTCTGCAACCCAAGACTGTTAGTCATCAGAGTATGGTTTACTCCTGTAGTTCCCAACCTTTTTTTGGCCATGCCTCACCTAAGTATCTCTAAAATCCTGATGCCCCACCCTGTGACATGTAATTATTATTATTATTCAAAAAGTGAGCTCTTCATGTGGAGGAAGCCTAAAAAGCCATTAACTAAACAATCTTGAATTGTCCCCCTTAAAAATCAAATTGCCTCCCTATGGGGAGTGTGCCCTATGTTGGGAACCACGGATCTACTCTATTACCATAGCAGGATAATCTGTTGAATCTAGGCAATTTCTATTCCACTGTATTTCTTTTTTATGATGCTCAGAAGAGAACATCCTGTTTATATGTTTATCATATTGTGTGCCACCAAGTCAATTCTGACTTATGGTGAGACCCTTTTAAGGTAGAGAGTACTCAGAAGTAGTTTAACATTCCCTTCTTCTGGGAGCATCCCTGGGATTGTGCAGCTTGCCCAAGACAACATAGGCTGGCTCTTCTGGGATTCACAATAGGGAATTGCAGCCAGGTATTTAACTCTGAGAACTATCCACCCCTGTATCATACAGTATATTCTTCTCTCAGTGTTGTCAATATGCTGTCAAGTTGTTCCTTTATGTACAGCTTACTGACTCAATTGCACTGTGGTGGTGATTCTGACTATTGTTAACTCATAACTTTTGCAGAGTTGAAGGGGACAACTATGATGGCCCACCCAGGAGAGGGGTTACGGAACCAAATGGTAGCTTTTGGGGAACCTCCTGTTACCTTGGCAGGCAATTCTGTTGAAGTTTTGGTTGATTTATGGAATTAGATGACCAGCATGCCAGACATAATTGGTTCTATACATCCCCCTCCCAGGGCATTAGCCAGGTTAACACCGTGAATTACCAGTTGGATGGGACCAGAGCAACAGTGACAGAAAAACTGAAGCACATGTGATTAAATGCAAGGTAGAACTCATGCCAATGCTGGCACGAAACACCATTTTCTCTTCCAGTCTTGCACCTGCTTAGAGTCATCCAGCAGAACTGCTTAGAGCAGTTAAGGGTTGCTTATTCTCACAAAAGAAAAATATACATCACTCAGCAGCCCATTGTGCACAATTTGTATGGTACTTTGCAGGAAAATGGCTTGAAACTGTTTTTACTTGGATGTTGTAATTGAGGCAGTCTCAATGGATGTACCGTTGTCTCCTGCTTTCAACTTGAATAGGCATGAGAATGCAGTTAGAAATTTTGGAGATGTGGAAGTCACCACCTGCATGTTGGACTCCCACGCTTTCCGCCTCTCAAAAGCAGTCAGGAGAGATGAGGCTGCGTGGATAAAAGGAGTGATGAATCCCTCTCAAGAAGGCAAGATTCTCAATTGCCTAAAATAAATTCTGGCAGGCTTGCACTTTCTTAATTCATAGTTGACTGTAACAACAGTTGCCCAATGATGGATTTTGAAGTTTATTCTTATAAATCAACACCTTTTTCTCTTCCAAAAAAAACAGACTTCTAAAAGCTTTAAATTTTTTATGTCCCATTAAGTCAGTTCCAATTTATGTCTGCCCTATGAGTCAACAGCCTCCAAGAGGAGAGGTCCTATTATTATTAACTCAGGCCTTGCAAACTAAAGGCCAGGTTTCATTGATTGGTTCAATCTACTTCACAAATCTTAATGGTACAAGTATCTCCACACACCCCTCCAAAATTCATTGGATGACAATTAAGGTAAAAAGTAAAGGTCTGCCTTGCTCAAAAGCCAGTTATGTCTGAGTTTAGGGGCTGGTGCTCAATCATCTCTGTTTATAGCCACCGTCTGTGTCTGGAGATGTTTCCATGGTCATGTGACAGACACGACTAGAAGTCGGAGAACGGAACGCTGCTACCTTTCCTGCCAAAGCAGACCCCATTTATCTACCTGCAATTTCTTATTTTTGAACTGCTAGGTTGGCAGGAGCTGGGACAGACGCTGGGCACTCACTCTGTCACGCGGCACTGGAATCTCAAACTGTGGATCAGCTGACTCTCTAGTCATCAAATTCAGCATCTTAACCCCTAAGCCACTGTGGACCCCACTAAATACTTACATTAATGGAGATTTGGAAAGGACCAACTTCAAACCTATGAGTTTGCTTTGATTTACATAAAAATTTCACTTTCCCTATGGGTTTGCTTCAAGTTACGTAAAAATCGATTTAAGCAAAAGCCTATGGAACTGACTTTTCTTGTAAGTAGGGATTTTACTGTACTTGGGGAATCAAGCCTCGGAGCGTTGCCAACCTGGAAACCGTACATTACCGTACGGGCTGCACAAAAATTATCGTACATTACCGTACGAGGTTCACGCCATACCTGTCAACCTTCCCAGATTGGCCGGGATTTCCCGATTTTCGGTGCCGATTTGCGCCATTTCCCGCCGCAGCTGCCAAAACCCTGGAAAAAGCAGTACTGCTCATCCCTTCTGTGCAGATCGCCTTCTACGCATGCGTAGAAGGCTTTTATGCTTGCTAGAACCCTTCTACGCATGCGTAGAAGGCGATCTGCGCAGAAGGGAATCATAGAAGCTTTCTATGCATGCATAGAAGGGTTCTACGCAAGCATAGAAGGGTTTTACGCAAGCGTAAAAGCCTTCTATGCATGTGTAGAAGGCGATCTGCGCAGGTCCCGTATTTTCCGGAGCCGCGGTTGACAGGTATGGTTCATGCATGTGCAGACCCATTTCTGCGTGGGCATACTGGGCGGACATTTTTTTTTTGAATATTTATGAGGAAACAAAACGGAAGTAATCTGTTTTTGTTTTGTTTTTTCATTTTGACCCAGGACGGAACCGGAAACAATCTTTTTTATTATTATTTTTCAAAAATTACTGAAAATTACCGTACATCTCCGTACGGTAGTCGTACATCCGGGGGGGCAAATTACCGTACCGTACGGTAATTACCGTGCGGGTTGGCAACGGCTGGGAGGAACCCTACAAGACAGTGAGATCCCCATCCCCAACCTTTGGGTTTTGGACTTCAATTCCCAGAAGCCTAAGTCAGTACATTGGCTGATCAGTGCATTGGGGAATTGACTTAGGCTTCTGGGAATTGAAGTCCGAAACCCAAAGGTTGGGGACAACGAACTGCTCCAGGAAATCTGTTTACAATAGTCTGGACCTTTAAATAAAAAAAGACGCGTTCTGGTCTTCCAACAGGCGCTTTCTCCCACCCGTGCGCACGTGTTCTCGCCTGGAGTTCCCTAAATAAAGGCCGGCGTGTGTGCTCCGTCCGCCCTTTTTTTTAAGGAGACCGAGGCGAGAAGCGTCCGGCCCCGTTGCCCTGCCTGCTGGCTCTCCTCCTCTTCGCCTTCTTTGCCCCGAGATGCCCAACCGCAAAGGCGCGCGTAACGCGTATTATTTCTTCGCGCTGGAGAAGCTGCCCGAGTTGAAGCGGCGGGGCTTGGCCGTCTCCCGCGTGGTCGACGCCATCCCGCATTGCTCCGACGACTGGGCGGTGAGAGGGAAGGAATGGGGAAAGGTTAAGGAACACAACAAGCACCCCCTTGTCCGATTCTCTTTGCGATTGCTTAATCCGGAGAGAGATCAGCAGTTCGATTCCCGAGTACTGCAGGACGGAATGAGCTCCCGCCTCTGCCCCAGCTCCTGCCAACCTAGCAGTTCGAAAGCAAGAAATTGCAAGTAGATAAATTGGGAAGGTAAAACAGCGTTCCGTGCGCCCCGGTCTTGCCTGCCACATGGCCACGGAAACGTCTGCAGAAGCAGACCGCGGCTTTGAAACGGATATGAGCACTGCACCCTAGAGTCTCGGATACGACTGGCTTTCGAGCAAGGGAAACCTGTTCGCCTCCAAGGAGTCGACAGTGGCTGTGTGTGGACACACCGCCCAGAGCGCGTATAGGCCACCCAAATGGGTGGCGTATAAATATAACAAAATAAATAAATAAAATGTCCGACGGAATCCCCCCCCCCCCCCAAGACTTCACTGGAGTGTGTGTGAAAATGGCGTCGTCGTCCCCCTTTAACGCGCATTTTCTTTTCAACGGTCTTTAATGCGTGACATGTGAATTCTGTTTTATTTTTAGGATTTCTGGTTGTTATCCCCTTCTTTTCCCCCCCTAGTCTTAAATGCTGAAAGAGAAAGCAGTAGACTGGTTGTGTTGCCATATCCAAACCTGGGGAGGTTGTAAGAAGAGGTTGCTTTAAAAACAAAAACACTGCAGCTCTTTAAAGCAGGGGTGCCCAAACTATGGCCCCAGGGCCGGATCGTGCCCCCCACCCGGCGGCAGTTCATCCGGCCCACGAAGCCCTCGTCGCTCCTGGAAGCGGAAGTAAAACGCGCCCGTACGGGCGCGTTTTACTTCCGCTTCCAGGAGCGACGAGGGCTTCGTGGGCCGGATGAACTGCTGTCGGGTGGGGGGCACGATCCGGCCCCCGGCCCATAGTGACCACCTCCTTGAACCACATGACCAGCCCATGGCCTGAAAAGTTTGGCCACCCCTGCTTTAAAGACGAAACTGCTATATTTTTAACGTGGGCTTGCTCCACGAAAGCTCGCATTAAAAAATATAGCAGTTAGCCTTTAAAAGTGCTGCAGTGTTTGCTTTCTGATATGTCAGGGATTTCTGTTGCAAGTTGCAGTTTATCAAAACGAAGATTTGTGTAAGCAGCTTGTGTAAAACGTTGAGCCGTAAAGGTGCCGGGAACGCTATCTTCCTTCTTTCCAGATCAAGCTTTGGGTTGCCAAAATAAAGCCACTTTCTAAGCATTTTTATCTTTGAAGTGGTAGCCGTGTGAGTCTACAAGCATATCAGAGCGCAAATAAAACAAAAAAGACAAGAAACTGTAAGGTGCCACAGCATATTTTTTGGTCTTGTTTGTTTGTTTAATTTGCTCTCTGATTTCTAGGCTTTGTCGTTGGCCAAAATAAAATTTTCATTAACACATGTTCCTCGTAGTAATTAACAGACCAGTAAATGAGCAGATTATGTATCTCCACATTCACACTGTTGTTATCCACCCCACCTATATCTTTTAATGTTATTCCTTGGCTAGTGAGCTCCTTTCTCCATCTTCTAAATTGGCTTTGCTCTTGCGCACCTTCAAGAATGTTTGTTTACAGGATGCTATCCTATGGCAAACAGTTCCTTTGATTTCTCCAGGATCTGCTTCTATCAAAATTCAAGAAAGACTCTTCAATTTTGAAATAAAGGGCAACTGTTTCTGTTCCTCGACAATCTTTAGTAAAGAGGTAGAGTTTATTGTACAGCAGTTGGAGATGCTCCTTGTCTCAATTTTTTCTTTCTTGTGGTAAATGTGACTGGTGCCCCATCTATCAGCAGATGTTCCTATCAGTGAAGCTATATTTATTTGCCACCTAGAACAGTGATGGCGAACCTTGGCACTCCTGCTGTCCTTCGACTTCAATTCCCAGAAGCCCAAGTCCCTGTGTATCCACACAAATGGGTTTACTGTGCATACGTGCAGTAAACCCATACATATGGATTCACAGGGACTTGGGCTTCTGGGAATTGAATTTCATGAACAGCTGGAGTGCCACTGTTCGCCATCGCGGATCCTAGGAGAACTGCAGCAAGCAATGGTTTCTTTATTCGTAACCAAATTGTAAAAGCCCAAACAGTTGATAAACCTATGCTCAACATTTTCTCTTTTTCCTGCTATTTTACCATAATGCCATATCCTCATTTTCTTTGTCTCAGGCTTCATCGGTTTAAACACTTTAAAATGAAGGGTACATGGATGTGTTTAAATTAGTGAAGGCTGAGACAAGAAGAGAAGATTTGGCATTAAGGCACACACACAAAAATATGCTGATCAAACTAAATGTGGCTCTCGGTTCCTTTCGTACTAACACAGTACACACCAAAATGCTCAGTGTTGCACTGTGGTCTTCCTAAACATTTTATGGAATAAGCACAATGGGATTTCTTCAAATGTATTTCTAAAACATGATTGACCTTTTCAGATTTCAACAGAGTTCGTAAGTCATAATGACTTCAGTGAGAGGTTAAGCTGTGCTTAGTTCCCCTATTTGAATCAATGAGTGTTTAAAATGTTCAAGTTGCTACATTGTGGTTCAGTATATTAAATAATAAAAATGTAGGGAGGGTTTTTGTTTTCTAATTGGAAAGGAAATAAATAATGCTTATTTTACTCTCAAGATTCTCACTGAAGAACAGAAGGAAAAGTATGCTGAAATGGCTCGTGAGTGGAAAGCTAAGAAATCAGAAGGAGGTGCCAGTAAGGTAAATTCAAGCATGAACCTGGAATGGCAGTATTTTAGGATTTGTAATGTATTCTTTGCGGCTAAGTTACAGTACTGTTGTTTCTCTTGAATCTTTCAGCGGCCTTTGATAACCACGGTATCTTCTTGGACAGGCTCTTGAGATTGGGCATCGGTGGCAAGGCTTTGGCCTGGCTCTGGTCCTTCCTGAAGGAACGTGGCCTGAGAGTACAGCTAGGACAGTGATGGCCAACCTTCACACTCCAACAGTTCTTGAACTTCAATTCCCAGAATCCCTGATCAACAGGAGTTCTGACTTGGGCTTCTGGGAATTGAAGTCCAAGAACACCTGGAGTGCCAAGGTTGGCCATCACTGAGCGAGGGGATGAGTTGTTGGGCCCTTGGGTGCAACAATATGAGGTACATCAGATATCTCCCCCATGTTGATTAATATCTACTTAAGGAGATCTAGAGTCTTACTTTCATCAATACGCTGATGATAAACAATTCTCCTTTTCCACCTCAGCAGTGGATGCTGTTCTCACCCTGAAGAGATGCCTGAAGACAGTCATGGAATGGATAGAGGATAATAAAAAACTGAATTTGGATAAGACAGAGCTGTCGTGCTATTTGGGGATAGTCAGTCTGAAGTTGTGGGGGAAATTTATCTCAGTTTGAGAGGTGTTGCTCTCCCCTTAAAGAAAGTGTATATAATCTGGGTGTGCAACTTGAACTGGCTCTGTCTATGTTGCAATAGATACAATCCATGGTCAAGTCCACCGTTTATCATCTATGCTGGTGTACACAGAAAGAGCCTTCTCAACAATTGTGCTATTTTTAAACCACAATTAGGCATACCCTGGTAACAGCAACCTTGTGTTGCCGGCTAATCTTTCTCCCACTTGGTCAGGTGAAAGGAACTGTTGAATGAACTCACCTAAAGGTGCCTTCATTTTGGCAGATTCGTGTCTGGCCTAGACACAGAATAAGAACCATCTATGGCAGATTGCCCAACTTTGCCCACTCCTAAACATCAAATCGTTAACAATGATGACCTTTGTACTAATAATCTTCAAGATTGATCACTGTAATGCTCTCTATGTGGGGCTGTCCTTGAGAGTGGTACAGAGACTTCAACAGGTCCAAAATGCATCTGCTAGACTGATTATGGGTATTGGTCGTTTTGATCACGTTACTCCAGTTCTAGCTAGCCTGTATGGGGTCCCTGTTTTATTCCGTGCCAAGTTCAAGGTGCTGATGCTAACATACAAAGCCCTTAACAGCTTAGGAAAAAGGTAAAGGTCGCCCTTGCTCAAAAGCCAGTCGTATCCGACTCTAGGGTTCAGTGCTCATCTCTCTTAATAGCCAAACAGCCAGCACTGTATGCAGATGTTTTTGTGGACATGTGGCAGGTATGACTACACGGAACGTTGTTTACCTTCCCACCGAAGTGATCTCTATTTATCTACCTGCAATTTCTTGCTTTTGACACATAGTTGTAAAAAAAGTTTGCCAAATTCTGCTAGTATTCATTCGTTTAGTTTAGTTAAACTGCTGTCCTGCAACCAACCAAAAGGTTGTGAGTTTGATCCTGACCAGGACTCAAGGTTGGCTCAACCTTCCATCCTCCTGAGGTTGTTAAAATGAGCACCCAACATGTTGGGGGCAAAATGCTAATTAACTTGTGAACTGCCCAGAGAGTGCACTAAGCACTATGGGGTGGTATATAAGTGTGATTGCTTTGCTTTTGAACTGCCATACCTGTCAAGTATCCCAGATTGGTCGTGATTTCCCGTATTTCTGCGCCGCTTCCTCCACTTTCCCGCCGCCATCCCGTAATTTGACCGGCAGGGAAAGTACGTACTGCGCATGCATGCATGCATGCGCAGAAGGGTTCTGTGCAGGTCCCGTATTTTGCTGAGCCACACTTGACAGGTATGAACTGCTAGGTTGGCAGGAGCTAGGATAGAGACGGGAGCTCACGCCGTCATGCAAGACTCAGGAATCGAACTCCAACTTTGCAGTCTTCAAGTTCAGCGTATTACCTACTAGGACCATGCTATCTGCAGGCGCACCTCTTTCTAAGAAATTGTACCCAGAGCCTTCAAATTACATATAGTCATGCCTAGAGAAATGAAAAAGGCGGTGACTGGATCAAGATCATTTTCTGCTGTGGCTTCTTTTCCTGTGGAACGAGTTGCCAGTGGAAATTACATCTGCTTCCACTTTATGGTCATTCTGTCATTTATTTTATTGTTGGTTGTATTATGCTGCTGTTTATTTGTTTGTACATCGCCAAGAGGGAAATATCCCAGATGGTCAGTATAAAAATGTAATAAATAAATGGTCCTTTCGAAAACATGAATATGTTCCTGCTTCAACAAGTTTTCCCCTCTGCTGTGAGCTGACTTTTACAAATGCAAAAGTTTTCATTTATTAAATTCAATTAGCTGTGATGTACAATGTATGGATAAGGTGTTTAATTGAGTTAAGGATGCTATCTATGTAAGGACTGCAGTGGCTCAAGTGACTAAGACGCTGACTGGGAGGCGGAAGGTTAGCAGTTTGATTTCCGAGTACTGCAGGACGGAATGAGCTCCCGTCTTTGTCCCAGCTCCTGCCAACCTAGCAGTTCAAAACTGCAAGAAATTGCAAGTAGATTAATAGGAACCACTTCGGTTGGAAGGTAACAGCGTTCCGTGCGCTCCGGTGTCTAGTCATGCCTGCCACAAGACCACGGAAACGTCTGGAGAAGCAGACAGCGCTGACTCTTCGGCTTTGAAACAGAGATGAGCACTGAACCCTAGAGTCGGATACGACTGGCTTTCGGGCAAGGGAAACCTTTACTATGCCATCTATGTAAAACCCCTACTTACAAAAAAAAGTCAGTTCCGTCAGCTTTTGCTTAAATTGGTTTTTTATGTAACTCAAAGCAAACCCATAGGAAAAAAATATTTGTTACGCAACTCGAAGCAAACCCATAGGAAATCGTGTAAATCGGGACATGGTTTTAGCACAAAATCATTATGTAAGTTGAATTTTATGTAACTTGAGGCATATGTAAGTCGGGGTTTTGATGTATTTTAATTTTTATGTTGCAAGTGTTAGGTTGTAATTATTAATTGGTGTTGATATATTACTGCAAATTGTTTCCTATGTTTCTTATATATTGTTGTGAGCTGCCCAGAGTGGTGCTTGCACCAATCAGATGAGGGATAAATAAACAGACAAATATAACATCAATGTGTGTAGTATTCTTCTATCATTATCACTTACAAGAAAAAAAACCAATGATACCTCTGTATTATTCCAGAAATTCAGCTGCTGCATAAATTACTGAAGGGATTGAGTTGTGCGTTTTGTGATTTAGATTACATCAAGCCCACCTTTCAGATTTACATTTTTCTTCTTCTTGCACATTTATGTTGCCTTTTTGTACTGAATTCAACGGGATATACATGGCTTTTTGTATCCTCCCATCCCTATGAGGTGAGTCAGGCTGACTTAATGTATGACTGGCCCAAGCTCACCCTGTGGCTGAATGGAGATTTGAACCTAGTACAGTGTTGCCTGCATCTGCAGACATTTCCATGGTCATGTGACAGGCATGACTAGATGCCAGAGTGCACCGACTGCTGTTACCTTTCCCGCCACAGCAGTACCTATTTATCTACTTGCAATTTCTTGCTTTAAAACTGCTAGGTTTGGGAGCAGGGACAGAGATGGGAGCTCACTCAGTCATGCAGCATTTGGGTCTCGAACTGCTGACCTGCCAACCTTCCGGGCTTCAAGTTCAGCATCTTAACCACTAAGCCACTGCAGTCTTGATTTTAACCTAGGTCTCCTTAATTATCTCAATCTTACATTGGCTAGATCAGATGGAATAAATTTCTTTGTGTGTTATTAGAGAAGAACAATACTGTAGTTTTTCCTTGATTCAGTACACGAAAAACTAATTGATTATCTCAACTTTTTTTTCCTCAGCCATCCAACCAAGTTCAAGTACCTTTCCCCACACAAATTAAGAATAGTGTTCCCATTGCAAACCCTACCAATCCACTCAGAAAATGTGATCAAGGTAAAGTATAATGAAACTGTTCTTGACTAGAAGTCAAATGGTTAATCCAGAAACTGTTATGTTAATAATTATGTATGAGGTTTTATTTTTCTTTCAGTTGCTTTTCTTCCATGTCTAGGCCAGATGTGAAACTGTCAAACTGAAGCCACCTTTTGGTGAATTCATTCCGTCGTTCCTTTCGCCTGACCTGCGAGAAAAATTAGCCGGCACAGTTGTGGTTCAAAATGCCACAATCTTTGAGGAGGCTCTTTCTGTGTACCCCCTTTTAATTGCTGTGAGCCGTGTTTTGCAATTTAGTGAAAAGGCAGAGTTACAATGCATCTCTCACGTGAGCGAACATGTTTCTAGCTTAAGGTGTCAGTTATGAAACATGTAAAGTTTATCCTGTTTTCTGCTTGAAAAGTTACTCTATCCTAAAGTTTTTAGACACCATCAATTTGGAACTGACTTGAAGCAACCCTAATGGGGCTTTCAAAGAAAGTGAGATACTGTATTGTATTTAATGAGTGGTTTTACCAGTTACACTCCCCCAGCGAGTTTTTATAGCTGAACGGTGGTTTGGACTTGGTTTATTATAATAAATGCAGTTTTAAATGCAAAGCATTTTTTAATCAGAACGTTATTTGCTATTTCTTTCTTCTTTCTTTGCTTTTCCCCCCTTCAGTTGTTCTTGAAACCCCATTTTACTTTCTGAATATCTTCAGCCATGGAGTACTACCCCCTCACTGCGATCAACGTTTCCTCCCTTGTGAAATTGGTTGTGTTAAATACTCACTTAAGGAAGGAATAATTGCAGATTTTCATCATTTTATAGATCCAGGTGAGTTTTAAGAAGAGGGTTGAAGTTAATTTTCTATCTGTATAGAGGAGAAAGATGGTCTTCTATACAACATTGGGTGGCTGGGGAAACACTGATTGACACTTCTAGTCTTCCACGATCCAACTGGGTAAGACCTGCAGTTTGAGGGGTGGCCATTTGCAGGGAAAGTGTTTATTGGTTCCTGTTCTGATGAGAGGAGTCGGCCAAATGGTACATGACTATTCACCCTGAGTGGGTACTGATTCTTTTCTGGACAATCCAGCAGTGCAGTCTGGACATGTCCTTAGTTTGCCTTAAGCTAGATCAGTGCTTTACAACCTTTGGTTTTTGGACTTCAATTCCCCAAAACACTGATCAGCCTAAGTACTGACTTAGGCCTCTGGGAATTAGAGTCCAAAAACCAAAGGTTGAGAAGCACTGAGCTAGATGGTCCCCATTCTTTCTATGAATCAGAAAGGGTTCAACTGTGCAACAATAAACGGCTCAACATCACTTAACATATATTGTGTTCCTTTCTGGTCGGCAGGTGAAGTGCCACGGGGCTTTCGGTTTCATTGCCAGGCTGCAGGTATGTTTTGGGCAAGAAGGATACAAACTATGGGTTATCAGAGTTTTGTGTGAGTTGCGTATATTTTAGATTTCCTGGAATTCTTCATTTGTAATTAAATTTATTACATCCTGATTAACATATAACTTTTAGGGTTTCATCTGAAGCCGTGGTTCCCAATATGCAGCGCATGTCCCACAGAGGGGCAATTTGGTTTTTAATGGGGGGCAATTTGAGAATGAGTTATTAATAGTGAATTCTTTGGAAGCTTGTTTAGACCAAGTTAATGACCTTTTAGGCTTCCTCCATGCGAATAGGAGTTCACTTTTTGAATAATAAGAATTATATGTAATTGGGGGGGATCATGATTTTAGAGATGCTTAGGTGGGGCCAAAAAAAGGCTGGGAACCACTGATCTGGAGCCTTTTCCTCTGGATTTTGGTCTAGCGCTTCAGTTTTTGTGGGACTGCAGTGGCTCAAGTGGCTAAGACGCTGACTGGGAGGCGGAAGGTCAGCAATTCGATTCCCAAGTACTGCAGGATGGAATGAGCTCCCGTCTTTGTCCCAGCTGCCAACCTAGCAGTTCGAAAGCAAGAAATTGCAAGTAGATAAATAGAGACCACTTTGGTGGGAAGGTAACACCATTCAGTGCACTCTGGTGTCTAGACATGCCTGCCACATGACCACGGAAACGTCTGCAGAAGCAGACAGCGCTGTCTCTTTGGCTTTGAAACAGAGATGAGCACTGCACCCTAGAGTCAGATACGACTGGCTTTTGAGCAAGGGAAACCTCACTATTTTCAGTTTTTGTCTGTTAGTTAATGGGTAGACATTGCATAGAACCCTTTCAATAAAATGCTGAGTTATAATCTTTTGTCAGAGTCTGGGGTGTAGGTTGCTGGCTAGCAGCACAGGCACCAGGACCCAGGGATACTCAAGTCCTAATCCAGTGCTTCCCAAATTATGTCCCGTTGAACACTGGTGGACTTCAATTCCCAGAACCCTCAGTCAATTTGCCAAAGCGCTATTCAGCCAATGTACTGACTTAAGCTTCTGGAAATTGTAGTCCACCAGTGTTCCATGGAACATAGTTTGGGAAATGCTGTAATAACTTATCAAAGATCAAGTCCAGGAGCAGACGGGGGAACAAGGTTAGTCCAGTCGAGGATAGAAATGTGAAGGCCCGGGGAAAAAAACGGAAACATTCGGGGGGAAACCAGTTTTTTCCCCTGAAGCCTTTTTTGTTTTTTTCTGAAAAATTGTTCAAAATTTTCGGAAATTTTACATCTCAAGGAAACATAGTCCAAGTGGGCCAGGAGTCAGACAACCAAGGAAGTAGCCAATGTAGGGGAACCTTAGGGCCAGAGTAAGATCAGAAGGTCCATCACAACAAATCCAGAAACCTTTCTTGCTAAGGCAGTTACTGTGGGGAGGGGCCAGTCTTCCCATAGGGCTCTTCCCATAGGGCTCTTAGGTGGAGCTCATAATTTGAATTTAATCAGACATGCTTTCCTAACAGCTGAAGCCCTTAAGCTGACTCAGATCCTGAGTTTTTTCTTTGTATGCAAATTTTATCTCAACTTAGGGTAAAGTAAAAGTGTAAAGGTCACCCTTGCTTTGGAGCCAGCCGTATACAACTCTAGGGTTCAGTGCTCATCTCTGTTTATAGCCAAAGAGCCAGGGTTGTCTATGTCTGCTGACATTTCCAAGGACCATATGGATGACTAGACACCGGAGTGCATGGAACACTGTTTACCTTCCCACCAAAGTTGTACCTATTTATCTACTTGCAATTTCTTGCTTTCGAACTGCTAGGTTGGCAGGAGCTGGGACAGGGATAGGAGCTCACTCTGTCGAGTCGTGCTTGGGTCTTGAACTGCTGACCTGCTGACCTTCCAGTCGTCAAGTTCAACGTTTTAACCACTAAGCCACCGCAGTCCATCTTAGGGTAAAATACTGTAAATCTTATCAAAGATAACAAACAGGAAATGTGGGCAGGGATTTGCCCCAAATGCCAGAGATAAGGAAAGAACTTTATTAGTTAGGGGGAAAGACAATCATGTTTGTTTGTTTGTTTAATTAATTAATATTTATGTTGCCACCCTATCGCCTGGGCAACTATAAAGCCCTCTCCCCACTGATACACAGTGTTAGTGTATAAAAGATTGCCGTTATTCCAACAGAGTGATCTTGCTAGAAATTCAGACTCATAAGGGAGTCTGGTTTCCTGTCAGCATTGCTCTCATTGACACATTCATTACATCCAAGAAGGAAATGATACCCTACATATGACAATTTTTAAAGAATAAATATTATTTTCTGATACTGTTCAAGGGTTTGAATTACTTTTCTTCCTTTTGTCTAAATAACAGTTTTTTAATTTTAAGGTTCCTGGATTTTTTTTAAAAAAATCTTGTAAAATGCAAGTGTTGCATAAGTATACAGTATTCAAAATAAGAATTACAGAGACTTTATTTCTGTACAACCTTAACCCACTTCAATCCCCCCCCCCCAACCAGGTGATGCTACGCATAAGATTCCTATATCTGGATTTCAGCTTGCAACTTCTAACTATTCTGCTTTGTTACGTGATTTTTTCACATTTATTCAGCCACGCCGGGAAAGCTGGTTACCTGTCTATTGTAAGGTAAAGTATAGCACCCTCGGACATTAATTGCTTCATGTTCCTAGGAGTAGGTGGACAATACTTATTTTATTATAGGTGGGTAGTAATATTTCTGTGATTAGAAGAGCTGCCAAATCGCAAGGTTTCGCTTAACCACTAGCCGGCTTAGCTGTGACAGGTAGTTTCTCAAAAGCTGATGACCATAAACTTGGAGAATAGAGATACAAGATACAGTCACATTGATGTTGTGAATAATGCTTACTTATTTTTCTCTCTCTCTCTCTCTCTGGTCATTTCCTTTTTTCAATTTTTGCTATTCATTGCTCAGTAGAGGAATGGGCACGTTTTCCACTGGAGATTAGGTCTGGAGGAGGAAAGAAACTCTTTACACGTGGAAATGAGTGTTCCCCATAAAAATAGTTTAGTTTGTTATCTCCCCCCCCCCCCTTTCTCTTGCCACAGGAGTGATTTTCTGGGTTGTTCTCAGGCACAAAAGAGAATCTGGCAATCCATTTTTCAGAGCGTGGAATGTTTGGAATTTGTTCCAAATGGGATTCATTAATCTGGGTTTCAAATTTTCATGAGAAGTAGCAGCACTTGCAGGTATTAGCAGCAACATTAGCAGTGTTGCTGATAGTACAAGAAAGTTTTCTCTTTTCTTGTGAAACTTCTGCTGGTATCTAGGCCAGACGTCAGACTGCCAAAACTAAGGTATCTTTGGGTGAGTTAATTCTGCAGTTCCTTTTGCCTGACCTAGTGTGAGAATGTTTTGCAGGCAACACAAAGTTGCCGTTATCAGAGTACACCTGATTGTGTTTCAAAAATACCACAACTTGTGAAACTAATAGTGCATTCAAGAATATCATAGATATTTTTTTTCTAGGCTTAAGATAGAAGGTTTTAGGTAATGGCACATTTTTTTCTAGAGGTATACATTAATATTTAAAAACAGGGGTGGCCAACCTACGGCCCACGGCAACATTTCATGTGGGTCACCGCTACCAGAAGCAGAAGTGGACACGTTTACAACAGCCGTAAAATGCACTCATGCATGCACATGCCATAAACCCTACCATAAATGTGCCTATGACTGTAGTAAATGTGTTTACAACAGCTGCGGACGCGTTTTACAGCAGTGCTTATGGTGAGATGAACCGCGTGGCTGGCCCACTCAGCTGTTCAGGGGGGTATGGTCTGGCCCACGGCACAAAAAGGTTAGGAACCTCTGCTTAAAAATCTAACTTCTGTTTTTGTAGTCTGATGATCTCTTTAGGATCCGCTGGTGCCTGAATTATATGGCTACACAAGCAGGTAAGTGACTTTCATTAAGTATAGAAAGAATGCCTGTTTGTTGTAAATGTGGATTTTAACCATTTACTTTAAAACTTACTTTTACTTCCAAAACATTTTCTCTGCAATAGGAACATTGAGTCACGTAGAATTTCTCAATGTGGAGGACCTGGTTATAGAGCTGTATCATCAAAAGCTTGAAAAAGAGCCTTCAAAGACTTGGGTGTGTGACGCTCTTGACGTCTCCAAGTGGGATTACTCAGGAAACACTAGGTATAATATGTAGCCCTTTCCTTCTTTTCTCTATTCTATGAAAAAGTTAGAACTGTTGTGCATACTGTACTTGCATGAAGCGTTTGTGTTGTGTCTTTTAAATCTTTGGAAAATGTTATAATGACAAGTTGCTGGTGTTTTCTGATTTTACAAGAGAAAAGTTTGAGATGTAGAGTAATTTGCAAGATAAGTAATATCCCAAACCCAGAGCGAACAAGTAGCTTCCTGCAGTGATTGAATGTGATGCTTGGTATTTAGTGTTGTTTCCAAAATATATTACATTGATCTTTTGATCCTTATATCAGTTACAACTTGGAAAAATCAGTTCTTTTCCCAGGGCTCTGTGCATCAATGCTTATAAGTTTGTGCCTGTGCTAACCCCTCTCATTTGGGACCTTTAAACGGGAGAGTTTTGCCTGTAGCTATAGCCCCTTTCTACAGGGAATGTGCCAGTTCACAGCACCTCAGTTCTATCCATCTGCTGTGGCAACCACACCCTTTTTAGATTTCTGAGAAAAAGAGGGGAAATTGTGAGGAAAATTGCTGTGTATTTATCCTATGCTACATTATTTTTTCTTCATTATAGTTATTTTGTTATAACATTTTATTTTCATTAAAATTTTCATTGTGATTTTCTTTGGTTTAATATTTCTACCTTCAGAGCCTATCATCCTTCCCCTCGCCCCGCCCCCCCAAAATGTATAAATATTCCTGTAGCAGATCTCCACATTTGATGTCTTTCTTGCTTGGGGGGAGACCTGTATAATCTGTCTAGCTTTCTCCTATCACAAACAGGGAGCTGTCAAATCAGGCAAGCTCTATGGGAGCTGCAAGGGACTAGGGATTAGTATTTTTTTGAAAGGCACCTTATATACAGAACCTCATGGGTACCCCACTAATCCTTTGCAACTCCCATGGAGTTTAGCCATGCCCACCCATTTCCTCCACCTTCGTCACAAGTAGACAATGGCTGTCAGAGCCTTGATTTCATTGATTTCAGTGTTTCATTGAAAACTCATGCGAGAAGTTTAATTTCTTTACGAATTTTTGGGAATGTAGAAAGAGAAAAGTCCCCTGCCTAACCAGTTCCTCTAGTGAGGGTTATAGATGGTTGTTTTCAACACAGTATTCAGGGAGAACAGACCGCCAGAGATGCATAATGTTCATATCATATTTCAGGAATTGTTAGCACTGTTCGGAATCTGCAAGTCTTTTCACACAATATTCATTAACGCCATAGTACAGATTGCCACCAACATTTTCAACCATGATGTGGTACATAAATAGGGTGGGACTAAGTCAAATAAAGTAGTGGATATCATTCTTTGCCTTTGGAAAACTGCTAGCTCAGTGCTGCTGCAGGTTCTCAACTGAGATATCTGTACCTATAAGGAAGGGATGTGGCTGTGCGTGTGTGGAATGCATGTCTGCACCCGTCCAGTGTATCCTGTAATGCACCTTGCACACTTACCTTATGTCCCAGAGATCAGCACCGTAAGGGTCCGGGAGCCGAGAGTGGGGCCAACGCCCCACAAACGCGGACAAAAAAACCCTGCAAGTCCCAGCATCCTCCGCGACACACCTCAGCCAATCAGGCAGGAGGACACGAGCGCGGATGAGACAGGATAGCCGGCGCACACGAAAAAAGAAAACAACGGCTGACGCGCATGCACTATCCATTCCCCCCTGGGAGCCAGCAGGGAAGGGAGAACGGAATGCATCCGCCTCCCCCCTTCCCTGCCTTCCTCCCGTGGGCATCAGCAGGGAAGAGAGAACGGAACGTGTCCGCCTCCCCTGCCTCCCCCCCGGGCACGAGCAGGGAAAGGGGGAACGGAACACGTCCACCGAGCGCCGGCAGGGGAGGGAGAATGGAACACATCCGCCTCCCCCCTCCCTGTCTCCCCTCCCGGCCGCCAGCAGGGAAGGGAAAACAAAACTCGTCCACCTCCCCTTCTTCCCTGCCTCCCCCCACCAGGTGCCGTCAGGGAAGGGAGAACGGAACATGTCCACCTGCCCCCCCCCCTTCCCTGCCTCCCCCACGGGCACTGGCAAGGAAAGGGAGAACTTAACGCATCCACCTCCCCCCCATGGGCGTCAGCAGGGAAGGGAAAACGGAACGCGTCCGCCTCCCCCTCTTCCCTGCCTCCCCTCCCCCGGGACGCTGGCATTCCTCCTCCGCTGTTTCGAGCCAGCCCTCGAAACAGCTGAGGGGAAAATGCAAAGGTATCAGGCAGGGATCTGCCAGGGAGAGCGCCTCCCCTGACGTATACCTGCCTCTTGCCCTGCCATACATACCTTCCCACAATAAAAAAAAAAATCAGTAACCCCCGGCAATGCAGGGTAATAAGCTAGTTAAATACAAATGTTAAGACTCCTTGCAGAAGATATTGGCCATATTAATGACTTTGTATTTCTTATAAGCATTACCACTTTACTTTTTCACAATCACTGTATTAGAAAAGTCTAGTTTTTGCAATAGAAGAAGAAATAATAGTGAGCACATTGCTCTCCCCTTAATGTACAGATTATAGCCTTAAAACACTTTCACTTGGCTTGATAGGTTAGAAAGATGGTTACAATCCTAGGCTTGAAAGGATTTTATTATATTATGAAACTACCTGTAGATGAAAATAAGGTTTAATAAAACTGTGTCTCCAGAGCTCAAAATGTGATTTGAGTGTTGACATAAGGTTAAGTTTTTAGCCCTCTGCACTGTTTATGAGGAAATGTGAATTATAAATAAATTGAATAAAGGTATATTTTGAAATAGTGGAATTGTGATGAAAACTGATTTGTATTTAGGTGCCAATGGCATGAAGAAAACGATGTTCTATACTGTGCTCTGGCTACTTGCAAGAAGATTGCGTGAGTATAAAATATAGTGGACATTTTGCAATGTTTTTTATACATCTAGGAAAAAAATTAGGTCTTTAGATTGCAGGTTAACCACACTCACCTATGGTGGCATAGGCAATCTTTTTTTATCTTCCACACATTAACTGTAGGCACTGGTGAATGTTCTGTAGTGGACTTTTTGTCGATTTGAGTGACAGGCTTTTGTGGCGTATCTGCTACCATGAGTAGTGCAAGATTTTGGCTATCAGACCTTAGGACTTTGGTTTAATCTTTCAGCTGCTGGATTATTCAGTAGTTTGGTATCTGTCTACAGAACCACAGGTTGGAAGGTTGATTCCCCACTGTGCTTCCTTGACGGGCTGGATTCAATGATCCATAGGGTTCCTTTCAGCTTTGCAGTTTAAATATTATTAACATTACTCTTTCTGCCATTAGGAAAAATTCAGGTTTTTTTGGTCACTGTTTCCACTGTGAGGTATGTCTTATATTTACTTATTTCATCTTTATGCTGTCTTTTTCTCAGCGAAGTTACAAAGATTATTATTGTTGTTGTATATCCCGCTTTCCTCGACCCACATGGGCAAACTTTTATTGACTACTTCAGTATATATGTAGCAGTCATGCATGATACGAAAGGTTGACAAGCTCCAGCATGCCTTTTCCTTGTCTTTATGTTGTTGTTGTTGCAGCAATTCAGTAAATCTTCTTGTTGTTCCAGCCTCTTAGAGTTATATATCATGCCTATTTCCTATGGCTGTGATGGCAAACCTTGGCACTGGAGTATCTGGCACTGGCATGCCAAGGTTGGCACTGGAGTGGCAAGGTTCGCCATCACTGTCCTATGACACCTGCTTGTTAAGGAATAGTACCTAACTGGTGCAAACAGACCTTGCTTTCTGTCCCCCCAGAGGGGGAGTTTCAGGTCCCAATTTCTATAGAATTAGTTCTTTTGCTAGAAAAAGGTGTCGAAAGACATAGTTGTCTACATCTGCAGTCAGGCTACTGCTGCTTCTCTAGTTTTCTCTGTCAGACCTGGCAAAGCTCTTGTTCCTGTTTATCACGCCATTTGAACATTGATGATACCCTCCACGTATATATACAGTATTGCTAAGTTAGTGTAGATTTGAACATTTCAGTATGTGAAAGTGATGGTATAGTATTCATTTTTGGTTTGCTTCCCTCCCCCCCCCCTTTTTTTTAAATTGTAGGTACTGCATCAGTAATTCTCTAGCCAGTATGTATAACATCCAGTTAACTACATCTCATTTACCTTTGCATGAGGAGGGCTCCAAGAACGCAGTGAATCCTAAGATGATAGTACTAGATGCCAGACGTTTCCAGGTTAATGTTTCAATTAATAAAATCAATGTTTAAAGTGTGCTGCTGTTTTCCCAACTTGGTCTCTGCCAGATTTTTTGGACTAAAATTCCTATCATTAGCCATTGGCCATACTGGCTGGGGCTGGTAGAAATGCAAATCCAAAACTTCTGGAGGGCATAAATTGAGGAAGACTATTCTATAGCAGCTGTTGAGTTTTCTAAAATGCAGTTAGAAATGTGTTATAGCAACAGTAAGAATGATTTTGTTTATGTTTCCCATCAAAGTCAAGTGTGTGCTAAACAAATGATGCTATGATGTTTCAGAGTGCTTGCATAAGCTGTAATATAACAGTCTTATGCAAAGGCTTTGGTTTGGCCAAGAGCTTGAAGTAGAGTTGTAAAAATGTGGAATACCATTTAATATTCCTGTTTTCTTGAAGGTTTTGAGGTACTGGTTACTAGATATGTTTTGATACTGATTGTAGGTGCCAGAGGAAAACATTTTCTGAAAGGGGCATATAGATTTCAATATAAAGGCATTCTGCTGTTTACATACAAACAGATGTTTTTTCAAACACTAGATCCCTTTTGCCTTTGGATGCAAGGGTATCTTCAAAAAGTAAGTAAAGAATGAGTAGATAAAAAGAACTCATAGTTCTGTTTGCAGCATTAATGTGTACATAATTTTTATCTTTGAATTACAGAAAGTGCGTGCTGAGTGCTCTGGGAAAAGCAGTATTGTCAGATCTCTTAATGAGGATCATGGTGCCAGGTCTTCTATTGGTAAGAGAAGCTTTATTTTTAAAAAAATATATTTTAAAACTTTGTTTGCTAATAGTATCCTTACAATTTAACATCTGTACTACTCAGTACAGATGAATATACTTGTGTACTCTAATCGTAACGCTTCTATAGCATTTGGTAGAGAATTGCCACCATTACCAGAATCTCTCCAAGACATTCTTGTGGAAGCGATAACTTAAAGGAACTGATTTGGGCCACAGGAATGTGCAAGGTGGAGTTTGGCTACGACCGATTACTCAGGTCTGGAATAATCCAAATGACCATGATCAGAAGCCTATTTCTGTGAATTCACAGATGACCACTCAAAACGCCAGCAATACTAAACACAAGTAGTTGTTCCTTTTCTAGGGTATCCCACTCTGCCTATAGAGTGAGGGGAGTCTAAGAGAGCAGCCACAACTACTATTACCACTGGTCACATGCAAAACATGACTAATAGAATAAGCTAAGAGTCCTTTCAGTGGAAGAATTACTCAGCCAAGCAAAGAGTAAAAGAAACTTCTATGTTTTCAGAACAATAACATGAACATGCTTTTAGATAGGATAAGGTAAACATTTCAAAAAATTTAAAAAAAAGTTTTGTTAGGTACATTGAAGAAAAAGATTCCAAAATCCTGAAGGTAGCTAACAATTCCTATAGCATATTAGTCAGATTTTAGTTTCAGTATTATGATGATGATGATGATGAAACAACAGAGCATCTTAAACACATATGCATCTTGCAGCACAATAAAATACCATAGAGTAACAGTAAACCACAGCATCATAAATTACCACCATCATAAAACATTACAGAAAAAGGGGGGGGGGGTCATTCATTTGAAAAAAGTCACATAACATCAAAATAACAGTCACCGCATGAATCGCACCACAACCAAAACCGTTGATGGGGCCCGGAGGTCGTCGTCACCATCTTCTGCTGCCCGTGAGGCTGCGATAGCTCTTTATCGCCCCCAGCAGTTGGTGGGGCCTGGAGGTCGTCGTCATCATCTTCTGTTGGCTGCGAGGTCATGGCAGCTCATTATTGCCCCTGGCCATTGGTGGGGACGGGAGGTCGGCGGTGGTCTTTATTGCCCCCGGCTGTTGATGGGGCCCAGCGGTGTCTTCTTCTAATCCTAGAGGTAACACTTACTCATCGTTTATCACTTGCATTTTGGAAAGATATGCAGATCTAAAATATGGTCTTCAAGAAGTGTGATGGATCTTCATGACACCATTTCATGTGGGCCCCCACTGCCTCCACCACACTAGGAAGTGCCCTGTGGATGAAGGGCAAAATGACTGTCTGGCTCCTGAAGCTGTCTGAGGGAACGTGACCCGGTCCTGGCTTTAAAAGGTTGAGAACTTCTGCCTTATAGCTTCAGGTGGAAAAAAAATCTATGTAGTTTTGGGATGTTACAATGGAACAAAATCTTGTGGTTTTGCCTTTTTTTATAGGTATACAGTGTCATTCGAATTCGGTGGAACTAGTCATCACTGCTTATTTTCTGTACATAGCATAGGCTTATAACTGGTTGTTGGTTGTAAAGAAAAAGTTTCAAATTTCTTATGAAGTATATGTGATTTTTTCTGAATAAATATAGTTTGTATACTGACAAAAATCTATTGTTTGTCTAGGTGATTATCCTTCAGGAGTGAACACGATGGTTGAAACCAACATTGGGCGTGGAAGAGGAATTGCACAGTTTCTGAAAAATCTTTCTAATCAATCTTCTAGTTAAAACTTGAATCTCAGTACCTCACATTCAATAGCTTTATGTTTACTGCCATATTAGAAAGTTTTAAAATGTTAGTTTACCTGTATCATTTACATTGAGACATCTGTTACCCTTAGTGAAAATAAAGTTTTTTTTAAGTACAGTACTATTAAATGGTTAAAGAAAAAAATTAAGTTACTCAATAGCAGCTTGTAAAGAATATTCTTCAAAAGATAGGAACATGCAATGGAAATAGTTCTAGATAGAATAAAATGAAAGCTTTAGGACAGCTATCTGAAACAATTACTGAAGACTGTAGTACATTATTCAGAGTCCAATCCTTCTTTATATCTAATATCCCATTGTATGAAATATTTACTACACCCTTAGCATAAGGCAGGGGCGTCCAGACTACGGCCCGTGGGCCCAATTAGGCCCTTTCATCTAATTAATCCGGCCCGCGGTGAGTACTCGGGCACTCAGCAGACCGGCCCCAGCACTTCACCAAGCAATATGGCAGCGGCAGCAATCGGGCTGCGGTCTTGCTGGTCCGAGCAGCCTCCGCTCAGTCCCAGCGCTTCAGAAGCCTTTGGCAACGTGGATCGCTGTGTTGAAGAAATTTTTCGAGCCTTCTCCGTTTCAAAATCCACAGTGCTGGAAGGGTAAACCTGGCACGGCACACTGACGTCAGCCTTGGCACTCCAGGTTTACCCTTCCAGCGCCGTGGATTTCGAAAAAGAAGGCTTGGAAAATTTCTTCAACATGGTGATCCACGTTGCCAAAGGCTTCTGAAGCACTGGGGCCGAGCGGAGGCTGCTCAGACCAGCAGGAGCAACGCCCAATCGCTGCTGCTGCTGACGTTGAAACGGTAAATGAGTAGCCTACCTCCGGCCCCCGCAGCTACATGTCGGGGGCAGGACTGGCCCACTGATGAAAAAGTTTGAGCACCACTGGCATAAGGAGCCTTCAGCTGTAATTATGTTGATTTTTTTTAATAAACCGATTCATTCCTAGAAGATTTTGTATGTCATGGAAAGCACCCTTGTCCAAGGATCAAGAATGTATGCTAAACCATTCAGGTATCCTACAACAGAATCAAAAAAGTGATTGTAGTAAAATGTGCAATTAGAGAACTATTCTTCCACTCTTTGACCTGAAATACTCAGATACTACAAACACATCGTTATTCAAAGTCACTGGATGTTTTTCTTTCTCTCTTGTTACACGGTATACATTAATGGTCATTGATCTCTTTTTCAAATGCTTAAGTCTAAACCATGACAAGCCTTATGCTCTTGTAAGTATTTAGTTCCATTTTAGTTTTATATATATTTACTATAAACTTTCAAGTTACTAAATACAATATTTTGGTGAACTGTATTTCCAATATTTTGGAAATCATTGGTTAATGATTTATCAGATTTGGAAGTAAGGTTAAGCCATTTGAAGGTCAGGCACCAAGTGAAAAGCAGTGCTCATCTAAGTAGCCCAGTGTAGTGTTGATGTAATATAAAATAAGGATCGGAAACAGTGACAAACAGCCAGTATGTGAAATTCATGACTGCAGTTCACTTATCTTAGGCTGTTTTTTGTTCAGTAATAGCTGAAAAAGGTTGACACATAGGCAGCCACGTATACACACTACATTAGTTCTCAGTGGCATCTGAAGCAGTGAGATACCATGAAAGAAGCTGAGGAAATATGATAGCACACTTCGAATTCTTAAAAGTTAGTCATAAAAAGGGGAATCAGAATCTTTTCTTGTCCCAGAGTGCAGGGCATGTAATAACAGGCTGAAATTACAGAAAACAGATACTGTATAGGCTGAATATCAGGAAAAACAACTGTTAGGGCAGTAGTACAATGGGACCAATTACCTCAGGAGGTGGTGAGCGCTCTAGTGCTGAAGGCATTCAAGAAAAAAAAATTGGACAATCATCTGACAGATGTTTTGATTTAGATTCCTGCATTGAAAAGAGGGTTGAACTTGATGATCTTGTAGGCTGCTTCCAACTCAGTGGTTCTATGTCTGCACAAGCATTTTTGAATTATTTTCAGGGTTTTTTTTGCCATACAATGATTTCCATTCTTTCCATATAGATTTGCCTTCTGAAGGGGTGCATTTGTGTATTCAGTCTTTTTCTCTCCCAATAGTGAATCTATACCTACACATAACTTAAGAAGGCAGACTGGACATCCAGGTTTTGTGAAATTTTTATTATTTCAGTTTTTGGTAATTGGGGCTGGGAGGACTTCTCAAAGGCATTAAAAGATTCTCAGGACACAACATATCCCTCTACCATTTGCAAGAAATGGTGCGCCATTGAAAGCATGGTATGGGAAAGAGGACCATAGGTATAGGTAACACTTTAGATTGTGCATTCAGAGGATGTTATATACTATGTCAGCACTGTTTTTTAAGCAGCTGCAATCTTGACTTAATATTGCTTTGGGCTCAATTCTGACATTTCCCCAAATGTGTGTAGGTGATGGTGAAGAAAATTTAATGCATAGATCAGGGATTCTCAACCTATGGCCTGGGGGCTGGATGCAGCCCACAGCACCATTTCATGTGGCCCCCCCAAAGCCTCTGCCACACCCGGAAGTGCCATGTGTGGCAGGCAGGGCAAAATAGCCGTCCGGCCCCTGAAAGCTGTTTGAGGGAGTGTGACCTGGCCCTCTGCTTGAAAAGGTTGAGAACCCCTGGTATAGATGCTTAAGAGCACTTCATCTGTCTGAGTCCTGCCATTGAAAGATCATTCTGGGGCAGATTAACCTTCGAATGTTACGAAGTTTTCACACACAAAGCATGAGAACACTAAACAAAACATGGATGTATGATTGGACATGCTCTAGTTTTAAGAGTAGCAGAAAATAGAAGTAAGCTGATTTGGTTGCACCTGAAAGTAGTTATGGGCAGCATCTACATAAATGAGATAATTTTATTCCTAGCCGATGAATGAGTATGACAAGCAAATAATTTTTATCTTTGCAAAGAAAAACCTTTGCAGCATGGCCAGCTGCAGAAGTACAAGACAGAGCAAAGGTTCATTTAGCCTGGGTTCATTGGTGTTGGCTGCATAGTATTGCAGGCGCACCCCCCCAATAACGGACACAGACAACATTGAAAGTGGATAACAGCAAAGGGCCACATTTATTGATTCAATGCCCTAGTCCGAATTATAAATTTGTATTGGTAAAACGACCAATCATAATTCCTAAGGCAAGCAGGCCGAAGTAACACTGGTAAGGTACCACCCCAAAATTGCCAACGGCAATTGGTTACAATGTATCAATTTGTATCAATTTGTTTGTCAACAACAAACAAATTGTTGACCGTAGTCAATAACTAACTCATGACCCCACCCTCTGACGCGTATCCGTGAAATCACAGGGGTGATGCATGCTGGTTAGCAATCACCATCACCCCATCGCCTGGTTCGTCGTTGACCGGACAACGTTTAACTAATTTATTCCTGTCTAGTGTTGTCCAGTCAATTGCGAACCTGCCGGATACTTGTGGGTCATACTGTTTACCTTACCAGTGCTACCCGCCCATGTGACCAAAGTCAACAGTAGTAATGGAGAAAGACCCCTATATCAAACCATAGCCACAGTGTGGGGTGGGCAAAAAAGCCAGGACCCGAAGCCAATATGGGTCCCAACCAAAAATTCCCACCCGGCCCCGAAGCGACCATAATCACACTGTTAACTAGGGAGGGGGTGGAGGGGAAAAACTTCTCCGCTCCGTCGCTGAGGCAAAATGGCAGCACGGCTGCCTCGTGGCCACCCCTTTTATCAAGGCGGTGGCCACGCCCCTAACTACCCGTATTCTCTGTCCTGTGGGGGGGGGCCCGCAAAGGGCGCGGCGGCCATTTTGGCGCCGCGCTTGCATTGCAGGCGCACCCCCCCAATAACGGACACAGACAACATTGAAAGTGGATAACAGCAAAGGGCCACATTTATTGATTCAATGCCCTAGTCCGAATTATAAATTTGTATTGGTAAAACGACCAATCATAATTCCTAAGGCAAGCAGGCCGAAGTAACACTGGTAAGGTACCACCCCAAAATTGCCAACGGCAATTGGTTACAATGTATCAATTTGTATCAATTTGTTTGTCAACAACAAACAAATTGTTGACCGTAGTCAATAACTAACTCATGACCCCACCCTCTGACGCGTATCCGTGAAATCACAGGGGTGATGCATGCTGGTTAGCAATCACCATCACCCCATCGCCTGGTTCGTCGTTGACCGGACAACGTTTAACTAATTTATTCCTGTCTAGTGTTGTCCAGTCAATTGCGAACCTGCCGGATACTTGTGGGTCATACTGTTTACCTTACCAGTGCTACCCGCCACACGGAGGGGCTTCACAGAAGACCTGACGCCCCCCCCCCCCAGACCGTCAGCTCGGTCAACAGGCCTGCTCGCCAGTCACCCAACAGGAGGTCCATACCTCCTCGCGACAGATGGACCCCATCCCCTGCATAGAGGTCATAATTTTGCAGACTAATCGGGGTGATGACTAACCCGTCCCCAAGCCCTGGTGGTAAGAAACCGCGCCACCGCCTTGTAGACCGCGCGCCTCGCGCGGTCAAGCGCAAGGAGGTTAACGCCCCCTCTGTAAGAGTGGCGCGGAACAATGTCCGACCAAACCAGGGTTGTGGCAGGCCAGACATAGTGCAAGTAGGCGAGTTCCTCGCAAATCGCATGCTTGAGCGATAAGCCGGTGACCTGGCCCAAATCATTGCCCCCCAGGTGGATAATTAGAATGTCAGGCGGGTCAGCCCCCAGGCCAGAAAAAAGGAAAGGCCTCAGCTCCTGCCATAACATCCCAGGCTTACCATGCCATGCGAGACTGGCGTGGTCACCCAGTCCCAGTCGGGGTCCCCACTCTGTCGCCGCAGCGTAACGCGCTGCCCTGTGCACATAGCTGTGGCCCACCAGCCATACTGTCACCGGTGTAATACGACACCCAGGGTCTGCAATAAAATTGAGAAAAAAGGAAGGTAAGGTGACTGAATTGGTACTCATGGCGGGAGTGGGCGCACATAAAACTGAAAACACTGTGAGCCCCACCTCCCCATGCTGCGTATGTCAGCCCCCGAGTACCCAAAAGCAGCTGCTGTAGAGGCTGCACCAATACGGAACGAATGTGTGCCATAACGGGCACCTGAAAAACCCACCCTGGTGAGGGCTATGGCTGTCACCTTCCAAAACTGAAATTTAGTAAGGGGAGACCCATCTTGGTGACAGAAAAACGGGCCGTGGTGCCTGCCACGCAGTGCCAGGTACTCCTGTAGGGCACCAACCGGACAGATGTCTGCCAAAGAACACCGTAGCAGTCTTACTCCACTGCCTACGCCGTGCTGATCTGTTTTTGAGGAGCGAATCCTCAACTGGGCCCAGTCTTTGGCAACGTAGACATCTCCGAGTTCCAGTGCCCTACCACTTGCATCCGCCTTAGACAGCATCACGAGTTCGCTGACGCGGAGCGCTCCAAAAAATGCCACCGTTGTGGCTGCATGAAAAAGGGCTGCCTCATAATGATCAAAACAGAGGCCTGGCCAGCCCCGGGCCAACTGGGTAAGAACCCCTGGGGAAATAGGGTGCCGGTCGTCCGGGCAACGCCCGCGCTCGCGCACCCACCCCTCCAAAACGTGTCTCACACGGAAGTCAGAGGTGGTATCCACATGACCCCCTACTTTGGCCATAAAAGCCAACGCCGAGAGCTTGGATGCTATGGTGCGAGGTGCAAGGCCCTGTGCATGGAGGTGGACCATGAACCGCAGTACATGGTCCAACGGAATAGGCCAGGTCTCTGGCAAGTGAAATTGAGTGGCAAAAGCCCTATATGAACTGAGTGCTTGTCGATATGCCTTACGCGTGCGTGGCGCTAGTGAAAGGCCAATCGCCCGGTTCACCTCTCCTTGCCAATAGTCCACATCTCGTCCGGGAGTGGCGAGGGAAATTCCTCCGCATCCGGGGCCAAGGCGCGGAACCGGGAGATCTGCAGGCGGGATAAAGCATCAGCAATACCATTATTAACCCCTGGGACATGCCTGGCCCTGAACAAGATATTGAGGCGCAGGCAGCGCAGCACAAAATGGCGCACTAGATCCATAACCCTGGGCGATTTAGAAGTCTGTGCATTGACAATGTGTACCACAGCAGCATTGTCGCACCAAAAATGCACTACCGAATTAGCCCACTGTTCGCCCCATAGCATCAAAGCCCCCAGAATGGGAAAAAATTCCAGGTATGTGAGATCCCGCAGGCGACCTGTGCCTGCCCCTGCCGGTGGCCACCCACCATAGGCCCACTTCCCATTGAAGTACATCCCATAACCCAGGGATCCTGAGGCATCAGACTGGATCTGGAAATTGGGGGAAGCCAGGAGGTCCGACCTCCAAAATGAGACCCCGTTAAACTCCCTCAGGAATTGCAACCAGACGAACATGCCTGCCCTGATACCCCGGGTGAGCCTAACTCTGTGGTGGGGCCTGGATAACCCTGCCATGGCGTCGCATAAGCGCCGGGCAAAAGCCCTGCCCGGTGCGACCACCCTGCAGGCAAAATTAAGGTGCCCATGTAGCACCTGGAGTTCCCTCAGGGATGCCCTACGCTTGGCCAGCAATTCCGATATAAGGGTCACTATCCTGGACACCTTATCGCCCGGCAACCTAGAAGCCTGCTCTACTGTGTCAATCTCAACCCCCAGGAATACTAACTTGGTCGATGGGCCCTCGGTCTTTTCGGGCGCTAAAGGGACACCAAGTTCCTGCATTAGCGTCTGAAATGTATTGAGGAGACGTGCACACGTGTCCCAGCCCCGTTCACCCCCGAATAAAAAGTCATCCAGGTAATGGGCTACAGACCGGGACCCTGACCTGCGGACAAAAGCCCACTCTAGGAAAGTACTAAAACGCTCGAAGGCCGAGCATGATATGGAGCAGCCAAAAGGCATGGCCTTATCAAAATAATATTCCCCTTTAAATTTAAAACCCAGCAATTCAAAGTCACCCGGGTGCACTGGCAAGAGGCGGAAAGCTGACTTAATGTCGCACTTGGCCAGCAAGGCACCCGGGCCACACGAGCGCACCATGCGCAGCGCATGGTCGAACGATGTATACCTGACCGAACAAAGGTCATCAGGTATAGCATCGTTGACCGATCTGCCGGCTGGGTAGGACAAATGATGAATAAGGCGAAACTCACCTAGGGACTTTTTGGGAACCAAACCCAATGGTGAAACCTTAAGGTTGGGAAAAGGGGGTGCAGGAAAAGGTCCAGCGACCCTGCCCGCGTCTAATTCCTTTTTAATGCTGGCCGCAGCCACCTCCTCCCTTCCTCTGAGGGATAACAGGTTGGGGGCATCCTGAGGTGATCTAACACCCATAAAAGGGATACGAAATCCCTGCTTAAAACCGTGAATGAGATACTCTCTGTCCTCCCCCTTTGGGTACGATGCGAGCCAGCGCTCCAGCATGTCCACCTTAATTGGGGAGGGTGCCTTTTGGAGAACTAGTTCTCTCCGTGGCAGCCTTGCCAGCCCACTGTCCACCCCTCCCTCTGCCTCGCGCCCCCCCAGGCTTGGGACAAGCCGAGGCTGCGTGGGGACCAGAACACGTGGGACACTCATGCTTATACCTGCAGTTCTTTCGATTGCAGGAACCATTTGACGAGAAAGTCCAGCACAGCAGGCGGGCTGGAACCCCCTGCCCCGCCGGTTGGCGGGTAACCTGCGCTGGAGCTGCTCGCTGGACCGCATGTCCACAATGGTATCTATCCCCCGGGGCAGGGCGTGTGGGTGTCATATACAAGAGCCACAGTCTCTGGCAGGGCTCATCCCATCTCATCTCGGGATGGAGGGGAATCCTCATACGGAATTCCTCATCATATGCTAGCCATGAGGGGCCCGGGAAATCTACCATCGCCCTATATATGTTGTCCAAATATTGGACCATGGGAATAGCTAGATCCGGCCGCGCCCTCAATTATACCGCCATATATATCAAATAAGCGGGGAGCCAGTTAGCCCAGGTACGCGGCGGCTTACGGCGGCGTGCCTGCTCCTTGTCCTTCTCATCCTGACCCTCCCTTTCTTCCTTGGTGGGCTCTCTGTTCAGGAGTGAGAAGATATCTACATACTCCCCCCTCCAAATCTTTTCTCTGGTAGCCTGTGCCAAGTGATCGCCCAGTGGCAAGGAATACCCTGCCGTCGGCAAAGCCGAAAAGGGGACAACAGGCCTGGTAAAGGGAGCCGGAGCTAACCCTGCCACCCCCAAGACATTACCAGCAGTGTAAGAGCCTAGGCCCACCCCCGTGGGCATGGTGGCAGTCGTTGTCGCCGGGTGGGGCACCAGAGGGGTAGTCCCCGCACCACCCGAGCGAGGCCAAGGCCACTGAAAGGCCCCCCCTATATTGGGAATATGTGTAGATGTACTCGTTTGCACCGTATACTCACATGCTGCACCCCCGCGGGCCGCCCCCACCGGGGGTTCTGGCCCACTGGGGGCGTCGGAGCCCACGACCGATGTAGAGCTCATCACCGGGGCTTGACCCGCACCAGGTTGCTGGCTGGGGAGCTGCGAGGCAGTGGCCGTAGCCGCGCCACCCGCCTGCAGCAGCTCAACCCTCCCCGCCGGCTGTTGTCCTGCTGCCGTTAGCGCCTCCAAAGGTACCCCAAAAGGGGCACCTGCCTGACTGGCCCGGGCCAAAGACGCCTCGAGGGCCGCAATACGGGCCAGTAAGGAGTCCACATTAACCATGGGTAAAGAGCCGGCCGGCCCACCTGATCCTTGCATGGGGACAGGTCCCTGCACCCCAGGGGCCGTATATTGCCATTGACTACCGCCGAAGCCCGGGAGGGCTGGTGGATTAACCTGCCAAGGCAGGGAGCCGGGCCACCCCCCAAGGCTAGAGGGCCCCGAGAGAGGCTGCGGCCCAACAGGAATAGGCCCAACCGATTGAGCAGGAGGATGAGCGGTGCCCACCGCTCGCGGGCCGCGGGCCGGAGCTCCCTCCGCGCCCGCACTTTGATCGGGCCAAGGGGCGATAGCCCCCATGCCACTAGCCCCGGCCGGGGATGGCAAAGGTGGCTGCTGGGGAGGCGGCACCGCGGTCCTCCGACCCGGATTACGCCTCCGAACCACCCGAGCTGCATTCGCAGCAGCCTTCTTTTTGGAAGGCATCTCACCGCAGCAGAAAGGGAAGCTAGCTAGTAAACGGAACTAAAAGGCTTCCCGGTAGCACCAACGAGCGACGGAGACGCAGGGGGAAAAACTTCTCCGCTCCGTCGCTGAGGCAAAATGGCAGCACGGCTGCCTCGTGGCCACCCCTTTTATCAAGGCGGTGGCCACGCCCCTAACTACCCGTATTCTCTGTCCTGTGGGGGGGGGGGCCGCAAAGGGCGCGGCGGCCATTTTGGCGCCGCGCTTGCATTGTCTTCAGCATTTAAGAAACCACAATATTCTGAAACCGAGCAGCTCATTTTAGAGTCATTTTATCCATTCTAAAAGAGGACAAAGAATGCTATTATTATCCCAGCCTTTTATGTAAGCCTTAGCAACTACTGTAGTTGCCATTTTCAAGCAGTACCACATACACAGGACAGCAGGTGAAAGTGGGATGTGAGATTTTTTTCTCCCAATATCTCATTTTGAACAGAAGCTCTTTCTTCATTGATCCTTACGTGCTTTGCATGAGTGTCAAAATTGTCCCAGGAGACTTGGATAAAAAAAAAATCATGCCTGTTGCAGTTCCTATTGGGGAGGGAGTGGAGAGTGACTATTTGTGCACTGCAGTGCTTCCTCCAGGTTGCTTAATCTCTACTAGGAAACCCATTTCATTGTGCTAGTCTAAGACCTTTGGATGTTTTCCACAAACAGGAAGGCACGCATGTCCTGTTTAAACAGTGCTTTCCTAGTAGATCTGGACAAGTGGCTGCCAATCTGACTCAACTTCCTGAATATTGTTTTCTATTTGCTGGACAAGACCATGGGTAATCACTGATGTTCTAATTAAAGCAATAGAAGAAAATAGATGAAGTGGTCCAAAAGAAGAGTGACTCTGATGGTAAATAGATAAAAGTACTGTATCTTAAATTCACATCTCGTAATTGCGTTTTATCAGGGAGATTGTCACCATTACATTTTTGCTTTGTAGATAACATTCTTATTTAGTTGCTATATAATGGATTCACAAGTTGCGGGCTGGCCCGGGCCCATGGCAAATTATCTGGCCCATGGAAGTGGACATGTTTACGACAGCCATAAACATGCCTGCGCAAACGCACCTGCTGCAGTTTATAGCGGGGGAACATGTGTCTGGCCCGCTTAGCTGTCTGAGGGGGTGTGGTCCAGCCCGTGCCGCAAAAAGGTTGAGAACCCCTGCTATATAAGTTATGTAACATCAGGTTTTTCGTGTTGTTCAGTCGCACAGTCGATTCCAACCCTTTGCGACCCCATGGACCATTGCCCGCCAGGCACCTCCGTCCACCATCCTCCTCAACCCGCCCAGCTCAGTGCCCTTTGCGTCTACAATACCATCTAGCCATCTCATTTTTGGCCGCCCCTTCTATTGACCTCCACCTTTCCCAGCATCAAGGCTTTCTCAACTGAATCCTCTCTTCTCCTTTGATGTCCAAAGTACTTCAGCTTCATCTTTACTATTTGACCTTTTAAGGAGCAGTCAGGGTTGATTTCTTCTAAGATCGACCTATTTGTTCTCACTGTCCAGGGGACTCTCAAAACTCTCCTCCAACACCACATTTCAAAGGCATCTATTCTGCGCTCAGCTTTCCTTATGGTCCAGCTCTCACAACCATACTACATGCATTAAGAGCAGTAATGTCATTACAAACTAACCAGGAAAGAGGCAGTGCTTATAGAAGAAAACCATTTTTAGATCTTCCCAATGTAGCCAGTCGCTATAAACCATTTGCTGAATATACAATACAGTATATCCTATATATCTTCAAACGCCTGTTTTTCATTTTTTTAATTAATTGATGGATAGGTGTTTCTGTAATGTTTCATAGTCCCAAATAGCAATGCCACCAAAATAAGGTTGAGAGACCAGTTTTGAGTCATCCCAGATTTCAAAAGGTCCTTAGGGAGGGTTACCTTTTTGCAGTGTTCCAATCTACAAAATATAATACAGTACAATGAATTTTAAAAGGTCAAAATAAAACAAAATAGTCCATTTAAAAGCATTCAGGGTAACAGACTGGACTGATGATTAGGAAGTACCCAGACAAACAAGTTTTCAGTTGACAGAAGAAACCCTGCATTGGAAGCACACTTGATTGCGATTGGGAACATTATATATCAGTTGTCTCTAATCTGGGACATAGGGGCTGCATTAGAGTGCCCAATTCATAAAACAGACTAGCAACACCCATGGATTTAGATCAACACTCATGGCTTTAGATAAAGGTAAACACCCAGAGGTAAACAAGCAGACTTCTGTGTCTAGGCCAGATGTGAAACTGCCAAAATGAAGCCTCATTTTGGTAAATTCATTCTGCAGTTCTTTTTGCTTGATCTAGTATGCGAAAGATTAGCTGACACAAGGTGACTGTTGCCCGGGGTACACCCGATTGTGGTTCAAAAATACCGTATTCTTTGAGGAGGCTCTTTCTGTGTACCAGGTGAGTTTTGCTAAATGAGGATTTTATTCCTTTTGCTGCTTCATGACATGCAATATATAGTTAAGGTGCTAGTTCGTCATTCAGGACAAGAATTTGCTTACTTCTGCAAGTCAAATCAAAGGTTTACAGACATCATTTAAACATACCTGTCGACCACGGCTCCGGAAAATACGGGACCTGCGCAGAACGGTTCTGCCCAGATCGCCTTCTACACATGCGTAGAACCCATCTACGCATGCGTAGAAGGCTTCTACAATCCCCTTCTGCGCAGATCGCCTTCTACGCATGCGTAGAAGGGTTCTACGCATGCATAGAAGGGTTCTACGCAAGCGTAAAAGCCTATGCATGCGTAGAATGATCTGCGTAGAAGGGATGCGCAGTACTTTTTCCCCTGCTGCCAATTCCGGAGTTTTGGCAGCTGCAGGCGGGAAATGGCGCAAATTGGTGCCGAAAATCGGGAAATCCCGGCCAATCTGGGAAGGTTGACAGGTATGCATTTAAAATTGAATGGATTTGTTACTCTACTACTAATATGTAGCTAAAAGGCCAACCTGCTATGTGTGTTTCAAGGCATGTGATAATACAGATAAGCATTTTGGGGGCACTCATAAAAAGAAAGATTTACTTAATCTCCATGTTTAAAAACAAGTTTATCGTTGTTGACTGCAACTCGATCTGCGTATACGGGTTTTTTCCTGCCCCAGGGCGCCGGAAGGCCTGGTCTTGGAGGCCAGCTGGTTCTGGACCACCTTCGCCCTCTGAGGCAATCAGGAAAAATGCCACTGGCATGAATTTTTTTGAGGTGGGTCCAAGCTTACCATGAAGCGTCCCGCACACTATGATCTCGGAGCCATCTTCTGCAGGACATATGAAATGAGGCATGCAGGATTTAACACCAGGACTGCAATGGACTGCTGCAGCCTTGAGGATATGGACAAGGTGCACCTTCACAGCCAGTCCATCTGGCATGGCCTCTTCCGCCTCCATGTCTGTTGGGAATCAGAGTTCCTCCTCCGCTCATTTTGCTGTTGGGCCTAATATGATGGTTTTCAGTGGCATTTCTTCCACCGAGGGGACCATCACCCCACATAAAGGGACACATCCACCCATAGCTGTTGGCCCCTTTAGGGAGTCAGGTTATTTGCTGCCACCCAACACTCAGCGTTGGGTTTATATGTCACAGCTATAGAGATAGTCTGTGATCATGACTGAAGAACAAAAGCACAGGAGTAGATGCACATGAGCTGTCAAAATTTAAAAGATGTTATGCATAGCTACCATTTCTAAGCAGAGGTTTCAGGGAATCCTTGCTTACCCTGGAGTATAGATTCCTTACAGGTCATTAGAAAAATGATTTTGTGGTAAATTTTAATATTTCCACCAACTAAGCATAAAATGCGGACCCAGTATTAGCACTCCCTACAAATTTATGTTTCTCATCAGATTTCTAAGAAAACATATAGTGCCATCAGATTTTCTGCAAAGAGCCAAGTCTGCTCTGCCTCATTTTCAGACCTAATTCCAAGTTGCTGACAGAATTCACACTTGTTCCCTCCCCTTGAGCAATGAGAATAATAATAATGAGTCAGCTCTTCCTATCACCTATGACAGTGATGGTGCACCTTGACTCTCCAGCTGTTCTTGAACTTCAATTCCCAGAAGCCCATGTCTCTGTGAATCTACACAAATGGGTTTACTGTGCGTATGCACAATAAACTCATCCATGTGGATTCACAAGGACTTGGGCTTTTGAGAATTGAAGTCCAAGAACAGCTGGAGTGCCAAGGTTCACCATCATGGACCTATGCCTTCTTAGGCCACCATCCTAATTCCCATCAGTTCCTTAATTCCCAACACTAGAACATTACTGCAGCCATTACAATTATACTTTGTTAAGGTTTAAGAAATATTGCTTCAGGGACATATTGGACATATAAGTCAAGCTACACAATACTTCCATAATTAGAAGTTGATAGCATAGATTTTCCTCACACACACAAAGCTCAGCAGTCTGGCTTTCAAAATACTGTAAGTCCATGTCTATCTTTGATGACCAATCACAAGACAATGCAAACCAATTTGCAAAATGCAGAGATGAGAGCAGGGGTTTGCTGAGCACCTTGGAAGGTGGTGGGTAGGAAGTGATGGGGGCACATATTGGGGGGTTGGGGGGAGAAATCCCATACATTCCCATTACCTCTGCCTGCCACTGGGGCGCAACTGGATGAGTCCCTGTATCCCTGTGGGCCAGCACTCCACTAGATGAGAGCAGTTCATTCTAGGAAAGCATAGTTTTTGCCTTTTAAGAGAGCTATACTGCCGAACATGATCTTGTCATTCTTAGTTAAGAGTTGGAACAAATTCTGAATTGCTTTGTAATGTGTGGGAAGAGGCTGTAAAGTACTGTATCTTCCAACTCATAATACCATAAATACCAATGCTTTCTTTGTAACAGAGTACTGGGGTTCAGACTTAAAGTTTGGGGCTATATATATTTAAGTAACATGCAAAATTGAGCAATTTTTAATAATATGAACCTGTTACTTTCAACCACCTTTGCTAATGTGTGCCTTGATAACCTAGATGACCAACCAGTTTTAAGTTAAAGTTCTAGGTGGGAATATAATGAAACCTTTTTTTTCTTCAAATTAGTACAGTGGTACCTCATACAACGCTTTTAATCCGTTCCATGAGGCTCATTGTTATACCAAAAAAATGCTATACAATACATGCATCGTATAGCAATTTTCCCTATGGAAAGCATCGTACAACAATTATTATTATTATTATTGCTAAGTGGTTTTTTCCATTGAAAAATTGTTGTATGATATTTTTCCATAGGGACAATTGTTATGTGGGATGGCATTTTTTCTCCAAAACCTAATTGTTATGTGATTTCGTTGCTATATTGGGCGATTGTTGTATGAGGTTCCACTGTATTCATATTATGTGGATATGTACTTTAAGAAAGACATTGGTCCTAATGTCTGAATACATACAGTACAGTGATACCTCATACAACGTCCAAACTTGGTTCCACAAGTTTGGACTTTATACGGATTTGGACTTTGTATGAGGCATGCAAAATCCTAGCCGCGATGCTTCATATAACGTCCAAATCCTTGCTGCGATGCCTCGTACAACGTCATTTCCATAGAGATACATTGTACTGTAACAGCACAGACTTCAGGGCAAAGTCAAGGAAACAGACAGGAAACTGACAACTTTAAGAAAACATTGTCTAAAGGCTAAATATATTACAAAAACATGTCAAACAACCCTGATTGTCCAAGAACCTAAAGAATGCTGCAAAAATCCCAGGAATGCTTCTAAAAATTCTGATGAAAAATTCAAAAAAATCCAAAATCACGCTCAAAACCACTCCTAAACACTCTTTGCCTTGTGCAAAACCCACAAGAGCAATGCACGCATGTGTCCTGTCTTTTATACTGCCCAGGCACAATGCAACCTGGGAAAAACTGAATGCCTCATACAAAGTCAAGCAACTTTTGCCTCATACAAAGTCAAGCAACTTTGTATGAGGTAACTTTTTTCAAGAAATTAGGCGATGTATGAATTCGATGTTGTATAAGCGGACTTTGTATGAGGTATTACTGTATTAGCACTTCAGTGTTCTTTCTTGTCAATGTCAATTTTTTTGGAACAGCTTCATCTGTGTGTATAGGCCATCCTTTAATGGATTGTCAAGTTGATGTTTCTTATGTCAACTGCATTCTCTTTCAAATGTTTGTAGTTGCTATTAATAAATAGCTTTTCACATGTAGTCAATTAACAAGGGTTCTATGAGGACAGCAGCACATTTTCTTTAAAAGAAGTAAGATTTTAGTAGAAAATCAGCATTGAAATTCCACGTAATTAAACAGCAGGAAGAACAGGGAGGTGAATAAGAGAAAAAGTAGTGAGGGGGGGGGGGGAAGAGGGCAGGGCAAGAGGGTACATAGAAAGGAGGGGGAGAAAAACAGATGGAGTATCATTGATTCATTGCTGTATGAAAAGGGGAAAACGTGGCTCACAGTTCCATAAGGCTGTGTGCCAAACAATGTTTGGGAAAGGGTGAATCTAAACAGACTTCTGAACCTGTAACCCTTTGAGTAAGGTAGCGCCAGTCTAAGTATTATGGAAGAAAATAAGGTATCAGTGCACAGTGGGGATGTTAGTAAGTATTTAGAAAAAGCACATGTTGCAATAATTGTCACTGTAAACTTGAATTACATTCTAAATATAATAAATGAATTTTCGGATTTCAAATAAAAGAGGCCACACTAAAAGAGTAACTAAATAGGTATTCATTCCACTATTCATGCCACATTCTTTCAATACAGTATTTCAATATTTTTATATTTATTCTGTTGACTACACTGTGTTAGCACTAATTGTGAGTTGATCCAGTCTTTTGACATGTCTGTTTCATATATTTTATTTAGCCAGAAGGGTTTATAATTTTTTGTAGTGTTTTCATGTCTCTTTACTTTGCCTTCCTTTTGACTTGTGTGATTGTCCATGTTATTCTTTTGGGGCAGTTGCTGAGCATGTTTTGATAACATAATTGACAATACGTAGAGAAGGGCATGATGTGGAAGTTAACTCTATTCCTTTTCCCTGCCTTCTGCTTGCACTGGTAAAGACTACAACTCCAATGCAGTGTGTGAATTGTATTTAATTTTTTTAATCTTGTTTAGCACAGTAGCACTAAATTGATATAGCACGCAGTCAGTTGTTTGCCATTACTTTTGTTATATGTTTTAAAAGGCATTTGAATGTAATGAGAAAGAATGCAGTTCTATAAAGTAAAATGAAACTTGCTCTGAAAGCATTAGGAAGAAACAAATCATTAGGAACAGATAAGATACTGATAGAACTATTTCAGGCTACGAAAACTTAATTGTTCAAAATCCCAACCACAATATGCAAACAAATAATGGAAAACAAAACAGTGGCCCACAGGCTGACAATGTTAAAGATATATTCCAATCCCCAACAAAGGAAATAATAACGAGTTGGTTGGTTTTGTCAGTTCGCCAGGTTTATTGAATGTTATTTAAACTCTGATGAGAATGTTTTTAATAACTGAAGCTGTGTAAAAAAAAAGAAAGTAACTAAGTAACAAAACTAACCATATAAGTACAATGGAACCTTGGTTAATAAATTTAATGTCTTTCCCGGGACCTTTTGTACTATGAAAAATTTGTAAAGCAAATTTCCCATAGGAATGTATTGAAAACCAAAATTTGTTAACTGTTCCGAATTTTTTTAATTAACTGAGACACTATTTTCTATGAATTTCCTTTTGTTATGCGATTTTTGTGTTAACCGAGCAGTAGCGTGACAGCTCTAGGGGGTTCTGGATGATACAGATTATCTAGATCCGTTTCAGTCAGGTTTCAGGCCCGGTTATGGTACTGAGACTGCATTGGTCATGGTCATGGATTATCTCTGGCAGGAGCGAGATGGGGGTTATCCCTCTGTTCTCGCTGTTCTTGACCTTTCAGCAGCTTTCGATACTGTCAACTACGGTATCCTTCTGGGCCGGCTCTGAGGTTTGGGGGGCCAGGGAACTGTGCTGTCTTGGTTTTCCTCATTTCTGATGGGCCGGACTCAGTCGGTGTCTTCAGAGGGTGTGTTGTCCAGCCCTAGGCCCCTCTTGTGTGGGGTGCCTCAGGACTTGGTACTCTCGCCTCTGTTATTTAACATCTACATGAAACCGCTGGGTGAGATAATCCGTTCCCATGGGGTGAGGTGCCATCAGTATGCTGATGATACTCAACTGTACATCGCGGCCCATGGGGACCCAAGTGATGCAGTCAAAGTCCTAACCAGGTGTCTGGAGGCTCTTCTGGTCTGGATGGGAGACAATGGGCTTCAGCTGACTGAGAGGCTGTGGGTTCGAGGTCCTGCGTTATCTTGGGAGCTACCATCTTTGGTTCTGGATGTGGCATCTTTGCCCCAGATAGATCCGGTGCATAATTTGGGGGTCCTCCTGGACTCATGGCTCCTGCTCGAAGAGCAGGTGGCAGTCATGGCCAGGAGGGCCTTTGCATAACTTTGTGTTATTTACCAATTACGCCCGCTCCTGGACCAGGACTCCTTGCTCATGGTCACTCATGCTCTGGTCACCTCCAGATTGGATTACTGTAATGCGCTCTACATGGGGCTGCCCTTGACAACCATTCGAGGCTGCAGCTGGTCCAGAACACAGCTGCCCGGGTGGTGATGGGTCATGGGTGTTATGCTCATGCCTCACTGCTGCTCTGGGAGCTGCACTGGTTACCGGTGTGCCTCCGGGTGCAATTCAAGGTGCTGGTTTTGACCTTTAAAGTCCTACATGGCAGTGGACCTGGATACCTAAAGGACCGCCTCACCCTGAGGCATTCCACCCATCCTACAAGGGCAGACCAGAGAGGCTCTTTGGTGGTCCCGCCCACTAAAGAGGCACATATGGGGGGACCAGAAGAAGAGCCTTTTCGGGGTTTGCCCCGGTCCTGTGGAACCTCTTACCATCTGAACTGTGCCTCTAAACAGAACTGCTCCCCTTCAGGAAGGCCCTTAAGACCTGGCTGTGCCAGTGGGTATGAGGTCCGTCAGCTGCTACAGCCCAGTCCCGCTGGCTGGTATGATGGCCTGTTGCTACACACCTGACCGCTTTTTATCGCACCTGTCTGTTTTTATTTCTCCCCTCTGCCCCCTGTCCCTTCCCCTCCCACCCTTTTTTTAGCTTTTTAACTTTTTAACATTTCCTTTGGCATTGTTGAATTCTTTTTAAACAGTTTTTAAATTTGTTTGTGTATCTTTTTTCTTAATGGGTTAGGGGGGTTGTGGTGGATGTTGTTGTTTTTAACCTGTATGTTTTTTAACTGCCATGTAAGCCACCTTAGGTCATCCATGGATGAGGAAGGCAGGGTAGAAATTTTTAAATAATGAATAAATAAATAAATAAAATTGTTAAGCGAGGTTCCTCTGTATTTTTTGAACACATGTGCGTATTTACAAGTTTTCATTACTAAACTTTGTTACATTTATTCAACTTTTAAAATCCTGTCAGCATGATTATTACAGCTAAGCTGATCACTGGGAGGAATAACTGATTCATATAAAAAGGGAAACTTGTTTTGTAAACCATAAAAAGACCAGACAGTGTTATGTTGTTTTTCTGTTGTGTATAATGTCTGCTAAATAACCACTGGATAATTACCAGACACTATATCTTTACCTATAAGGAGGGACATTAACCATTGGAATCCGGCATTCACGCCCACACCCGTCCATACTATCCCGTACCGAGCCCCATACACTTGCCTTTTCACTGACCGACCATTGTCGCAAGGGTCCGCCAGCCGCCAGTGGGGCAGCCGCTCCACGAAGTGGACAAAAAAATTGAACTACAACTTCCAGTGTCTTCCGTGCCATGACCACTTCAGCCAATCAGGCTGAAGGCGCGAGCGTTTAGAATGTTGAAAAAGCCGGCGCGTGAAAAATAAAATAAAATAACGCCTCATGCAACGGGAGCACAAGGCTGCCAAAGGCGGACGCAGCACCTCACGCAATGGGAGCGCAAGGCCACCGAAGGCGGATGCAGCACCTCACGGCCTCGCTAACCCAAACATGCAAAAACCACAGTGAGACAACCGCTGGCCTTCTTTCCTGGAGCAACGGGGAGAAGAGGGACTACCTCTCCTCCCTGATACCCCGCTGAAGACATGGCGAGACCACCGCCACCCTCAAGGTAAGTTGAGGCGGGGGGGGGAACCACCAGCAGGCAGCACTTCATCAGGGGAAGTACACTCCCTGGCGAATGACTGATTGCTGCGTTTGCACTACCCACATCACTGTTTCGAAAACTAGCACAAAACAGCGGTGGAGGTAATAGAAAAGCAGCAGCCAGCAATCCACAAGGAAGAGCACCACCCCTTATGGATTGTTGCCTGCCGCACTACAATTTTACCAAAAAAACAAAACAAAAACACATTCACAGCCACAAACACAGATCTCCCATTAGGTAAGCCAGGGGAAAAGGAGGCTGAGAGGAAAGAACCATCGTGAAGCAAATAGCTCTTCTCTGCCTCCTTCTCCCCCGACCGACCTAACAAACCTTACCAGACAAAGAGCGAGCTGACTGCTGGCTCTTCATTTTCCCCATCGCTGCATCAAAACCTAATGTCGAAAAAGCAATGGGAAAAAAGGCAACTACAGACTCACCCCGGAAACCACAACCACAACAAAACTAATCAGTTTTTAAAAAAACAGAAAACCATCAAAAAATACAAAAATAAATAAATAAATAAATAAATAAATCAAATAAACCCAGTAAACAACAAAACAATAAACAACAAACTCAACAAACCACATCCAAAATACCAAAAGTTAATGAAAAACCAAGAAAACTCACTACAAACACCTATCTACACCATAACACAAAAATACCTTATTAATAAAACAATAATAACACAAATTACAAAAATAAATACGAAAAAAATCAAAAAAAGAAATAGCAAACAGAAATATCCAAATCAATAAAACGCATCTAAAATCCAGAAAAAATACAAAAGGACAAGCAAAAACACTTAATTAAATACAGAAACACTCTACTTAAACCCCCCAGCCCAGCACCCCAACATCACAACAAAATAAAAAATAAGTCAAGAGCACTTACAAAACATGTCCTCCCTCCATGCCTCAGCAGCAGAACTGAAAAAACAAAGACAATCACACTCTTAATCACAGCCCCACCTAGAGGCCAGAAGAGTATACAACAGTCAATTTTTTAAAAAAAAAATCCAAATAAAAAATAAACTAAATAAATAATTTCAAATAAATTCACAAACCACAAAATCCAAATTACCACCACCCAAACCACCCCTAACAAAAAAAAAAAACTACAAAAAAACTGCCCAGCAAGGCCGGGCAAAATATGCTACTACCCAATAAAAAGAAGTAGGCTTCTTTAGTTTCAAATTTGAGCCATCTATATGGTTGACAATATTAGAATAGTGTTGAAATAACTCTTTAATTAAAAAAGTAAATTCAACAAAGATAGCAAATTGCACAGAAAAGAAATTATAACCCATGCATTAAATACTTCATATTTAGAATTCATATTTTCCTCAAGACTTATTAAATGAATCTTCTCAGTATAACTGCAATAATAATGATGCAATGCCAGTATCAAGCTTTAAAAACAACAGGAAATTAAACATTTCTAAAGTAGTGGGTTTTTAGTAAGTCAAGTGGTATAGATATTTTAAAAAATAAGATAGGATTAGAAAGTCTCTTGCTTTTATAACATGATTTGACATTTAAACAAACTCTTGATGGTTGATGATGCAACCCAAGGTATGGCATGTTAGATGCAGTTTCTCATAAATAGCCTGTGACAATCACAGAAGCAAATTTCAGATAAAAAGTACAATTGTTTAAATCATTTTGCTCAGCATAATAAACCACGCTAGAATAGGCTCACTGGGGATTTGGTGAGTCAACTTTCTCATATGTGGCGTTGATTCAAATGGGCTTGCTCAAGTTGCAACTTACTATGCTAAAGTAAGTTGCAACTACAGTAGGTGCATTTGAATCAATGGAATTTATGGAAAACATACCCACTGATTTATCCCAGGGGCACAGCTGATGATCTAGGCCTGGGGGGGGGGGGATTGAAGTCCAAGAACATCTGGTCTGGAGAGCCAATTATGCTGGGCCCTGGGCTATTATAGTGTGGCTTATTATGCTAAGCCACAGGATTTCAGCCAGTAGAAGATAGACTGGGAGGGGAATTTACATCTTTTAAGCAGTTGATGTTGTGGTCTTTATTGGAAAGCATAATATCCTTGTAAAAGCAAACTAGAAAAGATATATGGTCTCATAGATCAGAGCACAGTTGCTCTGTTATCATGAGGCTTTAAATTTCATATGTGTAGTTGGCTCAGTGGTTAAGAAGCTTGTCTCGTTAGCTGGAAGGCTTGCAAGTTGGCAGTTCGAGACCTGGGTACTGCATGATGGACTGAGCATCCATCTCTGTCCCAGCTCCTGCCAACCTAGTACCTGTAGTTTGAAAGCAAAAAATTGCAAGTAGATAAATAGAGACCACTTTGGTGGGAAAAGATCTTGGGGACATGAAAGGAGTCTCATTCAGGCATCACCTGAGCAGAGTTTCTCTAGCAAAAATCCTTTCAACCCAGAATACTTTCTGATAAAAAAATTATTATTATATCTTAAGGTAAAGGTAAAGGTTTCCCTTGCTCGAAAGCCAGTCGTATCCGACTCTAGGGTGCAGTGCTCATCTCTGTTTCTAAGCCGAAGAGCCAGCGCTGTCTGCTTCTGTAGACGTTTCCGTGGTCATGTGGCAGGCATGACTAGACACCGGAGCGCACAGAATGCTGTTACCTTCCCACCAAAGTGGTCCCTATTTATCTACTTGCAATTTCTTGCTTTCGAAACTGCTAGGCTGGCAGGAGCTGGGATGAAGACGGGAGCTCATTTCCGTCCTTAGTGGCCCGTTTAATGAAAATATTATTGGAAAATATCTCTATGTTGAGTTTGCTTTTCCTTCTGTTTCTCAAAATGAACTGCTTTCAAGTGCAGAGATTGGAAAACTGACCAGTATGTCAAGTTCACTCCAGCCTTTCAAGGCTTCTTCAGAGGTCTTTCTCTTACATTTGAGAAAGGAGAGCACAGCTAGGTCTCTTGGGAGCAATCTTGAAGCAACAGTTCCAAAACCTCCACACAACCATTACTTCCTCTGTCTGAAAAGGGATCATGCTGCCACTTTAAGGTAGTTCTCAAGTCACCTTGACTCATCCTTCTCCTGTTTGCAATGAGAAGGATTGATGGGAGACATCCAGCTCACTGGGGGACCCTCCAGGGTGCTGGAAGCATTTCAGGATGCTGTTTCTCTGGGGTTTCATGACTCACCCCTCATGAAAGGCAAGAGCCAAGCAAAGCTATCTTCAGTGCAAATTCAACCCTAGATGGAATGTTTCTGAGCATATCTGTCAAGTATCCCTTATTGGCCGAGAAAACCCCTTATTTTACCCTCTTTCCTGCCGTCATCCCTTATTAATTAGATTGCAATGCCCTATTTCTGCCATTGGAGGGCAGCACAGGATAAGCATAGCTGTCAAGTATCCCGTATTTGCCGGGAAATTTCTCTTATTTCCAAATCCAAAACTTGACAGGTATGGTTCTGAGGTGAGTAGCGCTATGAATTACTCCCATAGTACCCTATATATATGAGTGCTGTGTGTTACAGGGAAGCACACACAGAGAAAGAATGCATGCCAGTAGGGGATTATTTTATCCATTCTACATGTCCCTGCCCACTGCTGGAATGTTCCTGCACTTTACATATCTGTTTAGAGTCAATGCATCTATTGGGCCATTAAGCAATTCCATTCTGCTGTACGGACAGTACTGGTTTGCAGTGATTTACAACAATAACAACCGTGCATGGAAAGTTGCCGTATGTAAATTACAATTGTTATAGTGAATCTAAGAAGTGACCTGATTGAAGTTTATAAAATCATGCACGGTGTGGACAAAGTAGGTAAGGAAAAACTGTTTTCCCTATTGCACAACACTAGAACTAGGGGGCACTCCATGAAACTTTTGGGTACTAGTTCTCAAACAAATAAGAGAAAGTACTAGAAAGGATTAGACAAGTTCATGGAGGACAAGGGTATCAATGGCTATAATTATGGATACCTGAGGATAACCTCTGGGTTGGAGAGATAGGTGGATATCTCTCAATGCCATTTCCAGGGTATCCTAAGCAGGTGAAGGCATCTCTATGGGAATACCCTGAAGCAAATGGTGAGCCACTGTGTGGGGCAGAATGCTGGACTGGATGGGCTGTGGCCTGTTCTAGCAAGGCTGTTCTTATGTTCTTATGTTCTATCCTGGAACTTGGTGTGCTTTTAAAACTGATCAGTCTTTCTGCAAATTAAATGCAGTACAAGCAGCAAGATCTTTATGCTGACATCATCTCACAGCTGCTACATGTAATGTCCCGGAAAGGTCCACCGGTTACAGGAGCAGCAAACTTCTAGTCATGTTTGGTTTGCTGTGTAAGAAGCCATCTTCTTTCCCTTTTTGAAATGCTTTTTACTAGGCCACAACATCTGAAGACTCTGAAGTTGGCCTCAAGGCTAATCGCATTTGTGGACTGTTCCTCTTGTCCTCCTCCTCCTCCTGAATTTCTTCTTCATCTGGTCCCCGGATCTGTACAGGTTCATGGTGGAGCTGGTAACCATCTTCAGTCTCACTAAACATTTGGTATAGAAGAAGATGGAGTTTTATTTCAAATGGTTACAGGTAGTGACTCCAGCACTGCAGAACTAGAACAACCAATATTACTATTTTACTTTTCTTTCAATCTAAATCAAATCTTGCACGGGGTTAGGGGATGACAATAGGCATTTACAACTCCAAAACCATTACTTTTCCTTTACTATCTGTGTCATCTGTTCTCTGTGATTAGACTACAGCACATGTTCTGCTCTTAACCAATTGCTATATTCGTACTGCTTTATAGATTTTATTGGCCTTTATTTAAAATTGGATTTGTGCATATTGTCTATACAAAAGATTTTCAGGGCAGTAATCACATATGTGCTGAAGAAGCTAAAAAGCTTTGTGCCACCTTTAAGGTTGATATATTTGTTGTGGCATAAACTTTGAGGGATTATAGTCTTCTTTATAATGGGATCAGTGGTGGGCTCCCAAAAAAAATTACTACCACACTGTGGGCATGGTATGGTGGGTGTGGCCAGGGGGAAAGCCCTGCATTGCACCTGAATTAGGACTACTTTATTTCAAAACTTGGATGGACGGGGCCAGCCAGAATTTCTGCTACCGGTTCTGGCAAACTGGTGCGAACCTTCTGATGCCCACCACTGAACGGGATGTCTATGAAATTTTATGCCATGTAATGAATGTTTTACTTTTGAGGTACTGACTGACACAAATATTGTCCTCATAAGCCAGTGGTGAGCAATATGACAGGTCTTGGAGTCAGTTTGCCCACACATAGGATGCAGCATCCTTGTTCAAACTGCATTTATTATGATTTCTTCAATTGCAAAAAAAGTATCAGATTATGGTTACTTCAACTACATTTTAAATCAAACATGACTAGAAGTATCAAAAGCACAACTAGAAGTTTTAAATGCACAACAGTACATTTATGTTGGTGATATTTGCCTTATATGCAAAGCTCACCATACCGGCAGATAATGTTCTTCCAGTGGGAGGTGATGGCACCATGGTAGTCCCATAGGTCCACCCCTTGCCATAGGTTTATTAGTGAATGCTCCAGATCTCTCTATCCCAAACTTTTCAGAGTGTGGGCCAGTCACGTGGTTCAGGGAGCCGGTCACTACAGCCCAGGGGCGGGATCTGGCTCTCAATGCCAATTCATTCAGCCCGCAAAGCCCTCATTGCTCCTGGAAGCAGAAGTAAAATGCGCCCATACGGGCACGTTTTACTTCCGCTTCAAGGAGCAACAAGGGCTTTGTGGGCCAGATGAATTGGCATCGGGGTCCGGAAGTAACTGTCTAGACTGTAAGCTTCTTAGAGCAT